>JAJHJA010000103.1:0-629504 GCA_021202915.1 Heliconius himera
TATTCTGCAAACACCTAGCCAAGCGCTGCTATGAGCGTGCAGATTCTTCCCACTCTAACCCACTCGTTGCCCAAAGCGTGTCAGTACGTTCCTCATCTTCACCAGCTCGCAGCGTCCTTGTAGATCCTGACGATCCATTACATCTCAGTCTCACGACACACTCTCCGCCACCGAAAGAGGCGACGAGGCCAGCCCTATATCACGGCACGTCTCCTCTTAGAGACGGAGGGAGCCTAACGGTCTAACCACCCCGCCTGATTAGCGTACGCAGGGCAGGCATCGCCAAATCTTAACGAGCGTCCACCAAAGCTTCAACGTATGGTATTGTTATTGAGTGATTCATATCACATATTACAATTACATAGAATCTCTTTGCTAATAATTTAGAAACATCTAGACGATATGTATTTTTATCTTGTTTTTTTTTCGCTTTCGATTTCTGACAGTATTATAAGAATTATATAACTGAACTGAGGCCTATCGTGAACAGTGGTACGGGGGTAAATGCGACTGTTGCCAGTTCGATTCCCTGCGATGTATGTGACACAGCGTGAAGCTAAAAAAAATATATAACATCATAAACGTATATATGTACTTTTCTTCATTGTACTCTTACAAGAAAAAAATATAATATCTCACACAATATTATTTCTTTATTTCGCACCGATGGCCAAATTTTTTTAAGTATGATCTAATCTATTTTAATTATCTTTATAATGATGTTACGAGGATTATCAGCTTTAGATATATATTTTTTTATTAATCAAATGTTTATTATTATTAATGCGTACTTTTTTATAATTACTACATTTAATTTAATAAACATTTTTTTTTATTTAGAACACTTAAACACTTTTTTTAATTTTAACTTTTAAAGCACTATTTTCTATAAGATAAGAGTATTAAAAAACACAGAAAAAAAGACTCACACTTCACTCTACTTTGATAAAATATGATAACTCAATGTCACTTATTTCTATATCATATCAAGATTAATATACAAAAAAGATCGCATCGATCCTCTTAAATAGATTGTTATATAAATTTTATAAGGGTTATTAGATATAGCTGTTATAGAAGTTAATATATAAAACAAATAGTTTTAATACTAAACGAAAGGAAAATTACTTAAGCTATTATTGATAAGAAAATTCTTAATTGGTTGGACTTTGTATAACTGTGTGGGATATAGCTATATAGGTATAGATTTGAGATAAATGATATTACGTATAAATAATTTATATATTTTCTACAGTATTTAACGTGAAAGATGAAAGATAATAATGAAAGTATCTACTGCGAGGTTTAGTTCGTAACTCAACACCGCGAGTTATTTTACCAAACGCAGGAAATGAGAATAATTTATTGAATACACAATAATTACGTTCACAAATAAATGCTCTCCTACCTCACTTCTTTGACCTCAATAAAACAATAGTTAAAAATATATCTAAATATATACAAAGCGCGGCGTTGCATTCTGGTGGAATTCAACTCGCAATGGGTCGGAAATACAGGGGAAAATGGAGAACTGAGTGTCTTTATACTAGGTTCCCTTTACTTACCCTGCTATATATAGCGGAATTTCCCGGAATACAGTGTGAAGCTGATATGTTATCATGATATAATACCTATATAAATATGAAAAAAACGTTAAGAGAGAGGGCATGTTAAACATAAATCTTATCTACATATTTCTAGCTTTGAATGCATTTTCCTTAATCTCTTATACATTCATTTCTACAAGCATTTCTCTATAAAAATAGCTCACAATCATTATTTAGCATTTACCTTTTAATTACATAAATAACAAAAAATAATTTATTGGAAAAGTTTCGTTAGATTACATTTTTTTGTTCTAATATAATTTAAGTAATTTCGAGATATTCCTCACAATTAACCTTCCATAAACCTTTAATAAATCGTCCCGATAAGCAATTCGGCAAAAACTTTTAATTAGACTGAGAATCACGCCACACCTGTACGCTACCTTTGTTTCCGGAATAACTTCAGTTTATCAGCATTTAAGAATTGTTTTTGACCTTGACTCTATTGTTATAAAACATAACTCTGTAATAGAATTATACTATATATTATATAACATGATATGGGTTATATATATATGTATATATTTAAGCAAAAAGCCTAGAACTAAGAAACTCCGTTGTCCAACCTCGACATTGTGTATTGAGTGGCGGAACCTAACGCCAGAAAACGAATTAACTTAATTTTTTCAGAGTATGCCTTTGGTGAGTATCTCAGGTGACGCCCATGGAGCTTACTTGTTGTCATGAACCTCAAGACCAACTGGAATGAACATATGTAGAATCTTCATTTCCATGAATTAAAGCTGCTAAGTGTGCCGAGATAATACTGATCAGTACTGGCTGCCGTACAAAATGAACTGATTGGATCATTCTGATGCTCTATATCAGCCCATTGAGCTTGGGCTATTTTCTGTGATCGCAGACCACACCCGTGACCTTACGTCGTAGGCGCAGCAATTATTACATACACTAGGCCTGGACTGAATAGACCTGGATTACATATATTATATACACCGGGCTTGGATATTGTGGTCGGTGCCTCCGCACTCGTTCATAATAGATTTCCGGATAGTTGTAATATCTGTAAATATAAAACTTTCATTTAGCTTCACGCTGTATCCTATATACAGTAAAATAGGTATAAGAAAACCTAGTGTTAAAACGCTTCGTTTCCCATTTTCCATCTAATTCTGGAGGCATTGCGCGTTGAGTGGAGGAACTCAAAACCGCGTATTGCCTCGTCACCGGAGCGAAGGAATGAAAATATTAAATATATAATTTCCCCCAGAGGGGATCGACCCCCAAACCCATCGCGCTTACAGTCACACTCGTACCCCTGGGCCACGACTGACTCCAATATAGTACTTACCTAATATATGTCAAAATTACGCGGAGTAATCAAACTCCGAGACGTTTGAGCGTCTATAAATTGATTTTTTTGCTATCTTATAAAAAACACGCATAATAAAGGATTATATCACATGAGTGGCCTGTTTAGAATATTTATTGCGTGCTCGTGCTTTGACTGCGTTATGACTCATATATTTATTATCCCTCGTTTTCTCTTTTTGCCTCTTTCTTTTGTATTACACTATGTACATCTTATGTTGTTTGGATGGTTTTTGTGTATGTTGTGTTTTTGTGTATTATTCGGCAGCTTTCTTTGTTAATGAATATTCTAGTCAGTGCAATTTTTTAAATTAAATAATGAAAAAAATTATTTAGTTTGGTAAGCTTATTAAAATTTAAGTGGGTCAATTATTTTTTCCATATTTTCAGGGTTGTATTACACATGTGTAATTTAAGAAAAATATCTCAAATAAAAGCAAATTTTTGCTCAGATTCTGACAGAGAGACAGAATTTTTAATTACAAAGGATCTTTATTAGGAACCGTGTATTAAGACACTCTGTTCTCATTAAGACAATTCCATTCCCACTTTTTCCATTGAATTTTCGAGGCATTGCGTGTGGAGTAGTAAAAAAAAAAACAAATTAAAAACAAAATAATCGCATTACCAAATCAAATCCATGTCCCACACACACCTAGCTACAGCTCACTTAACTCATATATCAGACTCACTAATAATATTTAATTTATAAATATAATAATAAATATAATAATGTAAATACATAATAGAGGCCAGTCGTGGCGCAGGGGCACAAAGTGTGACTGTAAACCGACTGGTTGTGGGTTCGATCTCCACTTGAAGAGATGAAATATTTACTTAAATGTAGATTTCCATTTCTTCGCTCTGGTGTTGAGGGCAAGCACAGCGTTGAGTGCTGCCACTCAACACGGAATGCCTCCAGAATACGGCAGAAAATGGGAAACGGAGTGTCTTAACACTAGATTCCCTCTGACTACTAAACTGAAAAAACAAAATCTGAAAATATAAACATATTTTGAAATGATACTTAATCAACGCCAATCTTAGAATATCTACAAATAATATAGATAACAGATATACACATAACTATATATAATACAATCCTGCGTCCATTAACTCAATATACGCCCAGTATAATACTATCACATTCACATACAAAGGAGGGTTGACTCAGATTTCCGAGTTCCATATATTTCCAATTCGCTTGCTAAACTACTGTTTGAATGTAAACCGTGCGTGTATCTTGTTATTTTGTAGATATATGGATTCGGCGATTGGTGAAATTATAGTTCACGTGTGAATATTTGGACTTAAGGAAATAAAAGAAAGAGAAAATTAAATTATATAGTATAAGTTTTCCTATTTTTCTGTTTGTACAAGTTTTTTAGTTTTACGCTGTATCCTAATGTTAAGATACTCCGTTAACTTATTAAGCTCAGATTTTATTTTATCCATAAAAATATATAATTTTATCATTTTTTTAAATGGCAATTGAAACCTGTTACTACGTAAATAAAGCCAGATCTACACTTACCTAAATATTGTTTAAATAAAAATTATTATTTATAACATAGCATTTATGTTAACTATAACTATATGAGGTGGCAAATGATCGCAAAATACCAGAGTGGGGAAGCAAAAATAATTTAACAATAATCATTCCTCTGAGAGCGGGAATCGAACCGCCCACCATCGCGTTTACAATCCAAAGTTGTCACTTTAATAGGTAAAATTATATGTTGACAAAAATACTTTTAATTCTATTTCCTGTTGTTTTCCGTTGAGATTCAGTTAATTGCACTGTAGTTCGAATAGGTTCCGTAACCAGAGTGGGTACTATAAAGTAAACACGGGTTCGTATCTGTATACATATTGCTAGTGAGTAGTGAGTAGGCAATGCGACGGTTACTTTTTTTTTATCAATTATGGTTTATCCGAATCACCCTTCCTACGTACGTTTTCGAATAAAAATGTACACATTTTTTTTCTACGAGGCAATCGTGCCGCAGTAGTGAAGCGTGTAATTGCACGGTGGTTATGAGTTCGATCTACGCTCGTGAAATTTTTTTTTTTTTATTTTTTTTCCTAAAGAAATAGTATGCGTGGCGTTGACCACCATTAACAAGTGATTGCTTAGAGTCGGGTGGAAAGCAGAGTATGAAGTTTCTTGTCACTAAGTTATCTCTGCCTATCCTGCTATGTGCGGGATACAGCGTGAAGCCAAGAAATAATAACTATTAAGTTCCAAAATGCTTATTAATGGAAAGAAAAAGTAATATTTTAAGTAAAAAAATCTTGTAGAAACTTTCGTTTTCTATCTAAAAAGACGAAATCTTATATTTAGGCACGTTAACTTGAAAAAAATATCTAATACATTGATACAAAAGTATTTTTTTCTAAAATGTAAATTCATTCCAACGCTATCGAGGATTTGGTCCTCATCGAATATGTAAATGTGAGGTGAAATTGAAAATACCTCGACGTCGATTAGTTCTAAACGATGGCTCGGGAAATATTACAAGTTGCTGGAAAACAATCAAAATGAAATTATGAATCGGGTATAATTTAGACTGGTAGTCTAAAAATATGTACTTACTTACCTCTCCATGTATATGAAACTATATGGAGTGAGTGGAGAGTACACCAAGCACTCTCCGCTCATAAGATAAGTAAGTAAGGCCTTGTTTTCCTTTTTACACTTTAATTGTATGTTATGTTAGTCACCAAAGGAATACTGAAAATACTTAATTACGTTTTTAATTTTTTTTGCGTTTTTCACTGGCTCGTATTCGTGCTCAATGGACAGACTACCAACACATGCAAGTAGTGTTTGTCTGTTTATCCAGTGTGAGGAATAAGCCAATGTATACATGGTGTTTTTTTAATGGATACGATACAATTTTAAATGAAATTTAATTATTTTCGTTAATATTTAAAGGAATCCACGACTATCGCGCTTAGTTCGCGCTATACATATATTCTCGTACATATATTCAGATTTAATATGACTAAAGTATTCATTGGTAACGCATAAATTTTAAATATATATATATATAAATAATGAATAAAACCATTTTTTTTCCACTACCTACAATTTTACCTGTTTGTAATTTTCCATAATAAAAATTCTCGTTTTTATTTTATATTTTAGATAAAACTGACGACTCTGATATTAAAAGTCTTTTTTGTTCAATGTAAATTCGTCCGAGGAGCTATCAAGGATTTCGGCTCATCGAATATGTAAATCGCAGGTAAAATTGAAATACCTCGACGTCGATTAGTCTCTGAACGACAGCCAGGAAATATAACGATCTCTGCTATAACAAAAGGGAATTCAGTTTTGTTTGCATCATTCATTTATTAAGCTGTGACTCATTTATGAGGCCAGTCGTGGCGCAGAGGGACAAGTGTGTAAACGCGACTGGTTGTGGGTTCAACCTCCACTCGAGAAAATTAAATATTTATTTTTTTAAAGAAAAAAATTCTATGATCCTCCTATAGATCATAAATATCTAAGTTTATATATGCGTTTAAAATGTGTTATTATGGTATAAAAAATAAATTACTTCAAATCTCCTCTCTCCTCCTAAAACAATACAATTATGATATCGAAACTTCATAATATGAAAAGGGCTAGCCAAACTACAAAATCCAAATCAGAACCTCAAACAAAGGTTAGAAACCGTTTACGTGAATAGTTCTACCAACGCATTTTAATTAGATTTGCCTACAAACGATCCCTTTATCTTAGAACATCTCTTTTAGGGAGATTGAAATTAAATTGGACTCAAATAAATACTACTTGGATAGTAATTACATTGAGAAAGGCAACCAAGACGTTGGGTCTCTTATTGCTCCAGGTTATCTATATCCTTTATTACTTATTCAAGAGATTTGTATTGTATTACGGATTTATAATGGTTTGCTTTAAAGCTAACTTAAGGTGATTTCTGTATGAAAATTGTAAAATCGATTCAATTTAAGCAAATTAGATTAAAGAATATTGTATTTTTTTGTTGAATATATTAGAAGATTGTCAAATTATAATGTTTTTAAAGTTCAATAAAAAAAGAATTAAGGGTTGGGCTTGGAGTTACTTCCTTTCTAAAATAAGTACGAGTACCTATAAAAAGCAAGGCAAATGCAGTTACAACTAGGTTATGTTTGCCTATTCTACAGAATTAGTAAACCTATATTATCTAATGCTTAATTTGACAAAGAATTTTAATTGTTAGAGAATAGAATATTTAAGTAGGAGAGAGAGAGTAAATGATATGAAAAATAAAATCAGCTTCAAGCTGTATCTCGCACACAGCAGGATAGGCAGAGGGAACCTAGTGTTACGATACTCCGTTCCCTATTTTCCGCCGAGTTCTGCCAAGTTCTGGAGTTCCGCTGAGTTCTGGAGGTATTGCGTGTTGAGTGCCGTGATCATAAATATAAATATGAATAAATGTTTCTTTTCCTCGCGTGGGGATCGAACCCACAACCAATCGATTTTACACTCACACTTTGTGCCCCTGCACCACGACTGGCCTCAAACGATATGAATAAATTAATAATGAAAGTGAACATCTAAACGAAAATAATATTAAATGTTCACAAAATAAAAATAATACAAAAAAAAATAGTGTAAACAAAATAACTTTTACACTTTAAATAAATTATTCCTTTTTTAATAGTCCATATAACCACGGAGCGTGTTCCGGTGCACACAAAGAGGTGTAGTCGTGAAATACGTTGTTGAGTTTACATTTTTATTGTTCATCTCCTGGAAGACCGGCGCTGTGGAGGGTTAACAGAGAGATTGTATTTAATAGATAGGCTTTATATATTAAATACTAGTTTTCCATGCGTGGCTTCGGCCGCTCATTCCCTTATCCAATTTTACTAACATTTATAATATTAGTGGGATATTATAAATAACTAGAGGGCGCGCGCGGCTTCGCCCGCTTATTAGAAGTGAATTCTAAAAAAACCACGAAACACGTGTTCAATAAAATATTTTTAACAATCTGAATTTAAATTTTTATAAAAATCGGTGGCAATTTAAAGATTTTTCCAGATAAACTTTCAACCCCTTATTTGAACCCTTAGGGGGTGAATTCTTAAAAACCATGAAACACGTATTCTATGAAATATTTTTAAGAGTCTGAATTTCAAATTTTATAAAAATCGGTACAGATTATTTTTTTTTTCCATACAAACTTTCAACCCCTATTTGATCCCTTTAGAGTTAAAATTTTTCAAATTCCCTTCTTAGTGGATGTCCAGAATATGAAAATAAACATCTGTCCAAATTTCACGTTTCTACCATCAGCGGTTACGGCTCTGCGTGCGTCTTACCTCAGTCAGTCAGCACAAGTCCTTTTATATATATAGATATTATTATTTTTTTTTAGCTTCACGCTGTATCCCGCTTATAGCAAGGTAGGCATAGAGAACCTGGAAATGTAGTGTTAAGACAATCCGTCCCCATTCCGACACAACGTCTTGAAAATAAAGTGGAAAATGGGACACAGAGTGTCTTAACACTTGGTTACCTCTTCCTACTTTGCTATATGTAGTATAGCGTGGAACGAAGAAACAATACTTGTTAAGTGTAAAAATGTTTTTTATATAGGAAACAAAAGTAGTATTTTTGAGTTAAAACTCTTTTAAGTCGTTTAAAACTTTTATAAAAAGCTTATTTTCGGGATTAATCTAAAAGAGGAGGTGAAGGTGAATGAAATGTTACGTTAAATTATTGTATGCAAGTAAAAATATATATGGATTTCATCCAGTCTAATATCTTACTCGTGATTTAGACTGACATTTTGTCAATCAGACATTTTATTATCAAAAACTTCTGCTTTTAGCTTAGAAAAATAAGTCAATAAGTAAAATCAGCTTCACGCTGTATCCCGTACACTGTAGGGTAGGCAGATGGAACCTAGTGTTAAGGCACTCCGTTCCCTACTTTCTGCCGAATTCTGGAGGCATTGCGTGTGGAGTGGCAGAACTTAACGCCGCGCTTGTACTCTACACCAGAGCGAAGAAATAGAAATATAAATTTAAGTAAATATTTCATGTCCTCGAGTGGGGATCGAACCCACAACCAGTCGGTTTTACAGTACACCTTGTGCCGGACTAGCCTCAAAAGTCAATAAGGTATAAATTATAATACTTATAATAATCACGCTAGGTTCACTGCCCATCCTTATATGCGGGATAAAGCGTGAAGCTAAAGCGTGAAAAATACACAAAACAGCATTACCTCTTCCAGCGTAACCTAAGTAAGTATAAAGTCAGCAAGTGGAAATAATTAGGGTGGCCACAAATACAATTTGTGACCCGTAACGGAAACAGCGAAACAGAGCGCTTGTTTATCTTACTGCAGCTACTCTGATAATTCCTGCGAATTTACAAAACTTTGCTTTTCATATGCAAATCTATGTTTTAAGTGAAGGGAGAAAGTCGTTGAATAATTTTAAGCGGTAAAAATTTTTTTTGCGGTTTTTTTTAATTTTTAATAGTAAATGGTTAAAAATTGTTTGGTTTTCATTTTGTTTTTAATAATTAAGTATGTATTATTGTTCTTGTGAATTTTATTTAATTAAATATCCTTTTAAGATATAACTACGAAGTCATTTCAAGGGGGAATCGTGTGTTTAAACGTAGTAGTATAATTTTATATCAGCACACAAAAGTACAAAAAATTGGCATCTCGACACTAGATTGGATCCCTCACATGGCAGGGTACGTAGAGGGAACCCGAGAACCTAGTGTTAAGCTACTCTGTTCCTATTAAAACATTTCCGTTACCTTTTCCACTAAATTATCGAGCCATTGCGTTTTGAGTAGCAGAATTCAACACCGCGCTTAGCCTTGTTAGCGAGGAATTGAAAATATTTATTATTTCATTCCCCCAAGTGGAAATCGAACTCACAATCGTTGCTTTTACAGTTACCCGCCTATGCCCATTGCCACTACTACTTCTGTCTGTGCCTACAACTAAAATAAAAATAAAAATTCTTATTATTACATTCTACATTCTATCATTACATTTTACATCAGAAATTGTCATTCAAAGTAGGTATCCTATATTTCGGTCGCAATGGGATTCGTACCTATTGAAGTTGCACCTCCGATATTGTGTCCATATCGCACTGTCAATTACACAGTTCTCTGTGCATACTGCTATAAAATTCCTAATATGTTTCCTGTGACAGAAATATTCTTTGGAAAATTTACCGTTTCATATTCAGCGCTCGAACCAAACGCGAAATACCTAATAGAATGTGGTTTTGGTCGCTGGTGCATTAATTTTTAAATGCTCTCTAAAACATACACATTTTAAATTTTGGGTTTTTTTACCAATAGTTGGGTTGTATTCAATTGGAATTGATGTGGTAAATCTATAGGATAAAAAAATCTTCCGTTACCGAGTGAGCGATAGACCAAAATCAAAACAACCATAATCAAAACTTATGTTAATATATATTTTTTTCTTTTTTTTATGTATATTTTTTTTCTTTTTATATGTATTTAATTTCCTATTATGTTAAGCATTTCGTTAAGCTTAATTTCACCTAACTGGCATAAAATTTATAATTACAATATAAACATTTTTATATTTGAGGCCAATCGTGGCGCAGGGGCACAAGTGTGCCTGTAACTCGACTAGTTGTGGGTTCGATCTTCACTCGAGGAGATGATATATTTGCTTAAATTTATACTTCCATTTCTTCGCTCTGGTGTCGAGGCAAAGCGCGGCGTTGAGTTCTGCCACTCGACACGCAATGTGAAAGTGGGGAACGGAGTGTCTTAACACTAGGTTCCTTCTGCCTACCCTGCTGTGTGCGGGATACAGCGTGAAGCTGATTTATTTATTTTTGTATTTAAAGCTTTTGATTTTACAAATTCCAGGTAAAATTATTTAATTTTTGATTATTAATATTGTTCAATGACTGTTATGTCACTATTTTCTCCGGTTAACCCTTACCAAAGTTGATAGCTGCCCGTAAACAACAAATATTACTTAGATAGTTGTATTAGACATTGAGTATGATAAGGGTCAGCTCCATTTGAGGTACTTTTTGTATTTTCTCTCTTTCTCTCTTTTAGAAAATAGCCTTAATGAGATGAGATAGAAACACTTAAGGGTTGCCGTCAGATACATTTAGAGCTGATATAGACGTATAGAAGTTTCGAGAGTTATGGATCTGTAATATTATTTTTAATGGTTTTTTTTGTGGTTGTCTTGTTCTAGTGATATTATTTTATATTATTAATATAATTATAATAATCAATTAAAAATTAAAAATATAGTTTAACTGCTACTATTATATATAATATAGGATTCTTGTTTTTTTAGTGTTTGATTCTTTCGGCTGTTCATACTTCTTCACTTCATAACATTCTTCAAAATTAACTATTTAATTTCATACTTTTCCTTACTAAACGTGACAATGGCATAATATTTTACGTCTGTCTCCTGTAAAGATAGCTCATTAAAAAGAATTCCTATTTGTTGTCGCTGTCATCCTTTAAAAAAAATCATACTATTCTATCATAAATAAAAGTATTCATTTTTAAACATTTTTAAAGTGTTATTCCACACTTCGGAAAAAAAAATATTTATTTAGAAAACGTATCAAAATTTAAAAATTTTATAAAAAGTCCCGCTACGTTCAAATTTTTATACGTTTTCTAAGTAAATATTTCAAAGAATTCATGTTTGGAGGGGATCGATTGTCACTGCAAATTATAATTATTGCGATATTATAAAATATGAGATTGTGGATTAAATGTCTTGATTAATAGTTTCTAAAATAATTACTGAATCATTTTGACAGCTTCACGCTGTATCCCGCACACAGCAGGGTAGGCAGAAGGAACCTAGTGTTAAGACACTCCGCCGCATTCTGGAGGCATTGCGTGTTGAGTCGCGGAACTCAACGCCACCCTTTGCCTCGACACAAAGAAATGGAAATATAAATTTAAATAAATATTTCATTTGTGGGGATCGAACCCACAACTAGTCGATTTACAGACACACTTTATGCCCCTAAAATGCCCCTCTGAATCATTTTGTGAGTGCATTATCAAGTTACGAACTTGATTGTAGACTATTGATAGTTAAAGATACTTTAAATTAATATTCTGAACAATAAATATCCATATCTATATGAAAAACAATTAGAATTTTACTTTATTTTATTCAAAAAATACTGTGTACATAAAAATTCTTGTATATCACTCACGCTTGAAAAAAGGAAAAGTTTATTTTACATATTTGAGGCCAGTCGTGGCGCAGCGGCACAAAGTGTGACTGTAAAACCGACTGGTTGTGGGTTCGATCCCCACTCGAGATGATGATATATTTACTTAAATTTATATTTCCATTTCTTCGCTCTGGTGTCGAAGTTGCGCGTGGCGTTGAGTTCTGCCACTCAACACTCAATGCCTCCAGAACTCGGCAGAAAGTGAGAACGGAATGTATTAACACTAGGTTCCCTCTGCCTACCCTGCTATGTGCGAGATACAGCGTGAAGCAGATTTTTTTTTATTTTACATTAAAAGTAATTTAGAAAAACGAATCTAACACATATATCTTTGGTTATTTTTTTTAATGGAATAATTTACTAAAATTAAATTAATAGTTAGTTGATCGTTCGAAAATTGAACCAATTACTGCTATATAATAAATTCGTAGCTAAATCACCTTGAAACCGCCTTGTTAAACAATCATAGGATATAATAACATAACGGGGTAATGTAAACATTAACTAACTAGAAACAACGCCCGGAGTGGATTCCTACTTGTCGTCCTCTCGACGTAGCCTCTTGCGTTTATAGAGACCTCTATCTATTTCAGTATGAACAAAGAACTCAACAGTTTTAAAGTACAATAACATCTCCAGTTTCAAATTACATTTGACTGAATACGCCAACAATAAGTGGTACATTCAGTTTTTTCCAGCGCAATATGCAGTGAAGAGGCTCTCTGCCTTTTTATAGCTCGGCTCTAAACAAGTGAACCCTTAAAAGCTACGGTGTGGTTTGTTTCGGCCTTGTTTCAAAATTTATTTTTTGATATTTTTATTGAATTTATAAAATTTTTGTACTATCAGATTTTTTACTGTTATTTAAAACGTAGCATGAAAAGTAAAGATAACGAAGAAACATAAAAATATCACAAAATTTTAAAATATCTAGAATAGCTCTAAAATATCTGTCTAGATAGGTTAGAATAAATCGTCGTATTTTAATAGAACGATTTATTCTAACCTATTTTATAGCGCATTTTAGATTTTACAGATTAGCCAAATTTTAAAGTATAATAATTATGTATATATTTATGTTACCGTCAGTTCTTTCAGTCCTTTTAATCGACAGAAAGTGAAACAGGGTACAAATTTCCAGAAATCCGAAAATACATGAAAGATTCAAAATTTTATATTTCATCCCACGTTTGTTAAGTAGTAATATTTTTTGTATTAAGCATTTACGGGTCAAGCCTTGCCAAGTTATAAGCGGCTCATAGCGTTTTATATATCTTTGTTTATCATCTGTGCGAGTGTAGTCGTTTTAACATGTTTCCGTTTATCTTGTTAAGCTCAGGAGATAAGCTGAGTTTATTCCATTTATGCTCTATGTAAAGTATATTTTATTGTGAAAAACATTCACGCTACATCTGAGCTAAGCTTCATTTGAACCTTTGTAGTGTTGTTGGAATGTATCTACTTCTGCTTTCGCAATATTATGAACATAAACTCTATAAAATTATAATATGAATTGTATTAAATCTACTGATGTAATGATTTTTTTTAACTAAAAGGCTTGTACAAGCACTGGTATATTGTAATACTTTTTTTTTCAGCTTTACGCTGTATCCACCGTGTAGCAAGGTAGTCAGAGGGAGCCTAGTAATAAAATACTCCTCTCCCCACTTTTCGCCGATTTCTCGATGCATAATGCACTGAGTGGCGGAACTTAACGCTGTGCTTTTCCTCGTTACCAGAACGAGGAATGAAAATATTTAATATTTCATTTCCTTTAGTGGAAATCGAACCCACATCCTGCCGTATTTACAGTCACACGGTTGTGGCCCTGCGCTACGACTGGCTTCTCAATACTACAATATACCTGGAACAAAAATTTATAATGTTTTTGAATGAAAAATAATGACCCTTATATTGAATACATTTATATTGAAAATATTTAAATCTAGATAGAATTGAGTGGCATATAGATAATTTTATTTTGTTGCCATTATAAGAAGACGCTGTTACGTACTAATGGAATTTGTCAAGCAGTTGCCTCTTAAAATATGTCACAGCAATTGTAACTGATATCCCAAACACCTTTTAAAATATTATTTAATAAATAATGCCTTGGCTCGTGATGTGTCTAGTGGTTAGAACTCTTTATCGTTGTGATCGCGAAGAACCCAAAATCTTTTAGAGATTCAGAGGAAACAGTGTTAAGAATTTCATATTATGCCTTTAGAAGGTATCGCTTTAATAAGATATTTGCCATCAGAAGTTGTTCTTGTGTCAGTTATTTAGATAACTGTAGACTCGACAATATAACATTGTCATAACTCGAAGCTCGTCCGAAGATAAGCCAAGAGTGCGTCCTATCTTCCTCTCCACTATAACTGCGAACTAGTTATAATAAAAGGAAGAAAGAGTACGGGCCCCTCCCCGCCCTACACCGTGAGTTCCGACCAGACCGTGGCTTTACAGTCATCGTTGAACCCTCCGGGACGTTTGTGTGTGATCTTTCCGAAGGTACTTGTTACGCTTGTTTATATTAAGATTGTATTAGAATAGTGATTCGTGATGTTGATTGATTTGTGAGATCAATATAAGTCGTTGGAACGAACGCACTACCGCTAGGCGGCCGATATGTTGAATAAACGCACGGCACACACCCCACAGTCGTGTCTCGAACCGTAGGCGGACACTACTACATACACCAGAGTTCCAGGACATAAAATAGCACCACACACCCGTATGAAGGCGGACACTACTACATACACCGGAGCTGGGACATAAAATAGCACCACACACCTACTACTCGTATACCAAGTCATAGACGTGGTATATAATATATCAATGACCAACGCCATACAAGCATAGCTTACGTATCGCGAGCATACTGCGAGACGGCATCAGCCACGACATAGTTAATGTCGCTATAACAGTTCGCATAAGCCCATCACGTCAGCCTTCGCGACGTCAAGCAACATTCAATATTATAATATGGATCAAAGATCCACAATATGTGTCGCTCCTACACATATATTGCCTTTATAAGAAATTCGATCCTAAAAGATCGTGCCATGATAGACTTCAAATTATCACATTATATTTATTATACATTTGGTACGAGTCTTTATGTGCATCATATTCATTTGTACCGTAGTACTTAATAGTTCGACTCGACCGCTGCCTTCCGAGCATCACCACCACCTATATATACGAAACGACGGTCGCGACACTCGGGACGAGAATACACGAACGCGTCTCGATTAATATGATATTTAAAATATATCGTTTTTATTATTCATATTTAACTATGTTATTTATGTATATTGCCATGCATATTTTATTTTATTTATTTATTTATTTTTAACTTATACCATAGGTACATACTGTTACACAATGTTACGCTTGTGCTATTTATGGTATATATAAGCAGAATATATAACAGCCTTATGTGCTATCCCGCACGACAGAGTAGGCAGAGAGAAACTAGTGTCAAGATATTCCGTTCTCCGTTTCCTATATGTCAACTCATAAACAGTCAATCAAACTTTTTCTTATATTTTATTTAAGTAAGAAATATAATATTTTTTTAGCTACATATTTTATCCCTAGTATCCAAAGACAGCAGCGGCATATATTATTAAAATAATTTAAGAATATATTTTTTATTGACCAATTAAATACTCGTACCCTATATACCTCATATCAGTTATAAATAGTTTTGAATAATATACAAAACAATTTTAAGTAAAGCTAAACAAAATCATTAAATATATTTATTTTAGTTCATGCAATAATATGTTTTGCTTTTGATAGCAAAAAAATATTATCTTAGATATCAAAAAACTTTTTTCAGAACATTTAGGCTACAGAAAACACTATACAGGTTATAAAAGTCCCATTCACAGTTCTTGGCGCAGAACGCTAAAAAGTCATAAAAAGAGAATAAAGCCTATACCAATTAAGTTAATTGCATTTTATTAGTGTGTTTCCATTTTCACTTTATTTCTGTTATCTGAACATTTCCTTTTAAGTATTATTCCGTACCTTTTAAGGAAAAAAAGAAACCCTTACAAGAACACTTTATTGTCAATCTGTCTGTATGTCTGCTTGTCAAACGCCTTTATCTCAGGAACGCTTGGAGATATCGAGTTGAATTATAAACCATATATGTATATACTTAGTTCTGCGACCCCATGATTTCCTGAAAAAATCATATATATTCTACATTTACTTAAAGAAAAATATATGACCGTTTATATAGCAAAAACCGCGTATTTCGATACTAAAAAAGGGAATCAAACTTAATAGGGTACTTCCGGTTGACCTAGAAATAGGAAATTTGGCAACTACCAGTTGTGTACACGGTAGTAACTACTAATACAAAAAATTATAAATTTGTGGTTAAATCTTTATTATAATTAATTAATTAATAATACGAAACGTGACGGATTCTCCAATGAACTCGATTCTCTCGACAGAAGCCAGTTGTCTTGATTGCAAACGACCTTTTTATAGCCCTATGAATGGTAATTAAGAATTAGCGACATCCAATGTTTTCGTACGCTTAGATACTCGATAAAAGACTATAAAAGATAATTATTACTAGTATTAAAACCGTGTCTATGCTTGCGTTGCTTCGAAAAAAAAAGTACGACCAATTTTTTGTTGTAATTAAATTTATATAGTTGAAAATTGATACTACGATATGTTGGTATCAACATACAATATTATTTCAAGTGTGAATATGCTTGCGTGAGTGGAGGCAAGATTGTCAGAGTTTACGTACAAGGTATAAAGCAGAATATATTCAAAATTATTTATATACTAGCGTTCCCCCGCGACTTCGTCCGTTTGTACTATAGGAATCATTATTTTACATTATTTAACTGTATTTAGAGAAAATTTAATGATTAATTTAGTATGGTATTCTATAGGTACTGTTATACATCTAATAAATCGTTATTTAAATCTTATCAGATTTTATTTGATTTTACTGACAAAAAATGTCACATTTAATAGAAAAATATTTAGTTTTAGATATGACATATTTGTCTCTAGGTGGGCAAGTGAGATTATTCCCGCGTTAATCCCGATCCTGTTGGATTCCGGGATAAAATTAGCCTGTATGTTTCTCCACAACCCTCTCTATCTTTCAGTAAACTTCTCATAAAAATCGGTTGAACTGTTCCGGAGGTTAGCCGGGACAAACAAAAAGACAAAGAATAAATAAAAACTTCTAAATTATATTTTGTGTTTTAGTTTCGTGTAGATATAGATGCACATGAAAAACCACGATTGTTTTGAAACCACCGGCAGTCAATTTTATTTATATGTTTTTGTTTATATTAGAAAAAATATTTGTATTGAAAATGTAGAGGAAAATGAAAGATAACAATTTTATGAAGTAATTGGCATACTAAAAGACCTTAAGAAAGATTTTTAAATATTTTTCAAATAGCTATGAGATAAAAAATGTGCTGGAATATAGCTTCCTTAAATCTTTACGTCTTCACTACAAATTCTTTAGATGTCTTCTTATTTATAAAGCTTATAAAATGTTTAAATGAAGAAAGCACATTTATCAATGTATTCATAAGTTTTTTACATATATATTTTTTATTATAAGTGCATTTATTAACGCTCTAACATTACGTTTTGATTGGAGAAGCTCAACGTCGCACTTTGTCTTAAATACAATAGCAGATAAATGAAAATAATTGATTTCCCCTAGCTGGAATCGAATTACGTCCATCGCATGTCAGTCACACTGTGCCACGATGGCTTCAAATTCGATTTTAGAGAATAAAAAGTAAAATAAATATACAAACATCTCTGTCCACCGTCTGTGTGGCCATTGTGTTAAACATTCAGAATCAATTGTAAGGTTTCTCGTAGAATTTAGTTATTTATTATAAGGTGTATCCTGCTGTTCCGGGACTGTGGATATTCCGTAAAGAAAATGGCCGACGAATTTTGTTTTCATAACATACTCCTATGGTTACAATTTACGTTGTTTTTTTATCCCGCACATATAGCAAGGCAGAGGGAACCTGGGAACTTAGTGTCAAAGTATTCCATTCCCATTAAGACAAATCCTAGAGGCATGGCGTGTTGAGTGGCGGAACTCAACGCAACGCTTTGCCCCGTTACCCGTTACCGGAGCGAGGAAATAAAAATAATTCATTTTTTCTCATGGACATCGAACCCACAACTTTTCGCGTTTATATTCGTATCCGCCCCTACGCCACGGCTGTCCTCATTTACGTTGTGTCAGCAGTGTAATTCTTTGAGATTTAGTGGTTTTATATAGTACAGGGAGCGGTGTTATTATTTTCTTTCTAAAAGAAGAATATTTTTTATTACAGTTAGGAAGACCATAGTTACTATTTGAATCAAATCTTATTTTGATTGATAAGGGAGAAATTGAATGTTTCCTATTCTATTCTTATTGAAAATCTAGTGGAACATAATTTTATTCTTTATATTCTGGCAATTGAATCCAAAGTACATTTTGTATAAATAAAATTTGTAAAGAAAACATTTTAATAAAAATCTAGACTAGAATGTCTGTCATAGCAGCACAATGTCTGATTGAAAACACGAAGGTTGTGGATAACATATTAACTCTTAGATTTTTTTTTTCTTGTAACGGTAGCCAGACAATGCGCTTCGTTTAGTTATGGCATTCAACACCCAATATCACAAAAATTGGGTGGGAAGTAGGTAACAGAATGTCTTAACACTAGTTTCCCCTTGCCTACTCTGATTTATACGGGAAGCTAAAAAATAGACATTTCGCAATAAGACTGAACCGAATTTAATTTATAAATTTATTGATTAAAATGGGTTAATCCATGTAAATCAATCACTTGTAACTTTTAATATTATGTAATTTATATATTTAGCATCATAATGAACAGTGATGAGAATAAAAACCCCGCACTTATCCAGCTGGGATAGGCAGTGGCAACCTAGAGTTAAAACACTCCGTTCTCCAGTTTCCGCCGAGTTCTAGAGGCACGCGTGTTGAGTGGCGGAACTCAACGCCGCGCTTGACCTCGACACCAGAACGAAATATGAAAATATAAAATTAAATTAATGTTTCATTACCACGAGTGGGGATCGAACCCACAACCAATCACACTTTGTGCCCCCACAACTGACCTCTATATAACTCAAACAGTAATTAAAGCTGTTGATTATAACGTTTTTTCTCAATTTTTCATTGTTACACACCTACCCCATTGTCCTTAAAAAAAAAAGTAATTTTCAAAATTACCTTCTTGCTACACTAACATTTCAAATAGTATCTTGACCTTTCTTTGATGCTCTTTTACTGTTTCTGGAACAAGTGTTCTTTTGTATTTTTAGTTGGCATACTTTTCAAGACTATTAAGAGGTCTTGACCCTTTTTCTGTGAATAATATCTAATAACTTGTAACTAAACAGGTAAATTGTGAGTTATACGAAATATATCTCGTAAATAGAGCAAGGAAGAGTGGAGAGAACATAATGTAAAAACACTGTATTCTTCATTTTTCAAACGTTTTGACAAAACTCCTCCATTTTTGACGCATATTTTCTTTATCTTTATTTCCAGAATGTAAAATTCTTTTCTGAGACTTTGAATGAGTTTGCTTCAGCCTGTTTTTATGGACTAGGTGGTAGATAAAAAAAAACGAGCTCGCCGAGGAAAAACTTGTGGCTGTGCTGAGAAGTATCAAAAATTGGCTCAGACAGAGCAGAATTTGAGAAGCAAGCGGCCTACTAGAAAGAGGAGGCACCGAAATTCTTAAGTCTCTATCGTATAAAACTTTCTTATACCTTCACATGTTATCCCGCAAAGTTTAAGACACTCCATTCTCCATTTTCTACGCGATTTCGAAACAATGAATGTTAGGTGCCGACAATCAACACAACGCTTTATCTTATTTAATCTTAATTAAAGTATGGAAATTAAAACCATTTGTTCCTACAGGGATAAAACCCACAACCATCACGTTTACAGCCAACGCTATCCCACTGTACAGCGATGGTATCTTTTGTAATATAAGAAAGCCCATAAAAATCAACAATTATCAGTTTTTAAATAAGAATTTACCTAAAGATAAATGTAAAAACCGACTATAACAATACACATCTTTGTTTAAAGGCCTTCATTGGAAAGTGTGGCAGCTCTGCTGATATTAACTTCGCCACGAAACTCGCATTCAGCGACCTCACCGCAAGCTCCTCAGAAATGCTTCACTATAGGCCGTTTTAATAATAAATGTGCAACCTTTTGTTGTTTTTGGTACATTTTTTATATAAAATTTTGTGGAGATTTTAAAATATTTATGATAGGCACACGATATCATATCATCTAGGAAAAGTTGGATTAAGCAAAGTATTCAAACACCGGCTATTTAAATATAGTACAGTCAAGAACTCGTGGCCGCTCTGGTGTTAGATTTTCGAAACTTTTACGCATTGTTTACTACTCGGTAATATAATTACAAGTAAGAAAAATATGTGTAGCTATTTACACCTAAGCGCGACCACTACTTGTTGACCGTACTATACTTATATTAACCTTCAGTACATTAGGAAAAGAAACTTTTTCAAAACTTTTTCATTATAAAATTCAAACTATTGAATAACTAAACTATCCTTATTAAAAAGCTACATAATTTGATTACAAGAATGCATATTTTACAATTGGAGGCACAGCCTCGGTAGCGCAGTAGGCAGCGCGTAAGTCTCATAATCTTAAGGTCGTGAGTTCGATCCTCACCCGGGGCAATTTTTTTGAAAAACTACAGCAATTTTATTATTTAAATTAAACAATTTCAATATATTTATTAATAAAAATTTTAGAGTATATTATATTTCTACAGCAAATCAAAATAAATTGTAAAAATAAAAAGCCTACAAAATGTTAAATGAAATTAGTCTTTAAGAAAATCTGTTTAATAACCTAATAATAAGAGTGCCTTTTTAAGCCTGACATTTCTATCAAACGACAGCCATCTTAACTAAGCTATACCTACATCAAAGATTTCGAGAAGACAGATCCGTCGAGTATCAGTGATAAATATTTCTGCTTATAAACGGGTTATTTGTACCTAGTAATCTAATTAAATAACATTTACCTACGTATAATCTTATTTAGTAAGCAGGCAAACGCTGTTCTTTTAATATGGCAGGGTAGGAAGATGGAATCTAGTGTTAAGGGAACTCAAAAATAATTAATTGCTCCTCAATGGTAATCGAACCCACAACCATCGCGTTTACAGCCAACGCAATGCTTGTGTCGGGCTCTTTTCATAAGAAAAAATATTTAAAAAAATACTCTCATATATTTAAGAAACATATTTTACTATACGCTTGCCCCGTTGAGCCAAAAACAATGGAAGGTTAGTTGGGCTCTTACAGCCACGCTGGAAGTCTTTACTTGCATATTGCACTTTCTATCGGCCGTTGTGTTACATTTCGCTGAACTGTTTTCCGTTCTCACTGAAACACTCAGTTTTGATTGCCGCGCTGTGAAATGGTTCCTCTAATTAATGTTTATATAAAGTACCTAGCTTAAGTAAAATTGAATGGAACTTAACTATATAATGCTTTCGAATAATTTTTGATAAAATGCCGTGGAGGCACAGTGGCACAAGTGTGCGAGGGTTGTGGGTACGATTTCCATTCGTTGGAATAAATTATTTAATATTTTCATTTACTCGTTCTGGTAATAAGGTAGAAACTTGCCGTTGAGCCACTCAACACGCAATACCTACAAAGTTCGGCGGAAAGTGAGGAGTGGAGTGTCTTAACACTAGCCTCCCTCTGCCTACCCTTCTTCACTTGGGGAGTACAGTGTGAAGCTGCAAAAAGTATTTCGTATAGTTCAAGTGGGCAAAGCCGCGGGGGCCGGTAGTAGTTAATAGAAAGCAGTTCTTTATATTAAAGTAACTACTTGTTCAAATATAAATACATATATCAAATGTATATTATATTATATTAAATATTTGCTATATGATACAGATGTGTAAAAGAATATATTAAACTTAAAGGAAATGAAACTTATTTGTTTATATAATTTTTTTATCGTTTGTATATTTTTTTAATGCATTGACTTTTTACTCAAGGTTGCATAATTGTAATCAAATGGACACAAACGTAATAAACACAAACGTTAGTTATGTAAATAAACACAAACGTTAGTTATGTGTTTAATTCCAACTGTAATAAACGTTAATGTTCAAATTATCATCATTTTGCAATATTTCGAAAAAAACCGGAAAAAATAAGTGATGAGTCACTACTTTCTATCTTGCGTGCTGCCGAAAATGTGTATAGTAAAAAAATAGAAAACTCCCATCTCTAATGCCAAAATAACATCCAACTAGGAAACCACACGAATCTTCTTATTTTAAACATAAACCCACGATTGCTCGAGTCAGATTTACCAGAATTATTTTCTTAGCCAATTCGCCCATTTGTACTAATGGAGTGGCCTCATAAATATTTTCCTTCAAATATCTTCAGATAAATCCTTATTATGTAATCCTTGTTTACATTTGGATATAAAGGAAGTAGTGAAAGCTTGATAAGCACAATCATAAAATTTTGTCATATTATTATTCTCTATGGAAATATGTTATGACACAGATTATAAAAAAACTAATAATATATAAAAATATTACTTAAACTATTAAAAGTCTCCGAAATAATTGAACCTTTATGTAACGGCTTTTATTGGCATTTCTTTTAATGATAAAAATCTTTCTTTCTGATAAAAATTAATATAGATAGAGGTATCTGAGAATGAAAGATTTTTTATTGAAAAATCATTGTCAGAAGAAAATCATAATATACAACTTGCTTTGAGTTAATTTCTCCCTATTAACGTCAAAGCTAGTATTTAAAAGTACGCCATGAGGAATGTAGAGCGGAGTGCTTGAGAGTATATACACTGAAGAGACTGCAGATGTTGACAGTATTTTTATAATTATATCATGTAAGTATTACTATATTTTTTTAATAGAAAACTGAAATATAATTCATAATTTATAATATATATGTATATATAGAATTGTATGTAATTTTAATCAATATTAGTAGTATAAATAGGTAAACATCAGAGTAGGCAGACGAAAGTTACTGTTAAGTCACCCCGTTGCCTATTGTCCGCCGAATACTGGAGGCATTGCGTGTTGAGTGGCGGGTCTTAACGCCGCGCTTTGCCTTAGCGCCAAAGCGAATAAATGAAACTATAAATTTAAATAAATATTTTATTTCCTCGAGTGGGGATCGAACTCATAACCAGTCACGTTTACAGTCACACTGGAATCAGCAAAAAATTAATATAAGAATTTAGATAACTTTCCTTTTAAAAATATACGTATACCCTAGATACACTTTACTAATTAATAATTACTGATCGAACAATTAATGATGCTGTGCTTATTAAAACAACAAGTAATAACCAAAATCTGAAATAAGCTTTTAATAATACACGATGGAAATATTTTTAATTAACTGATAATTGTATATGCCCTTGCGTTTGTAAATTATTGTATACGGCGATCGTAGTGGGTTCAATTCCACTTCAGGAGTAAATATTAGTTCTATATCCCTGTTATGATGAAACAAAGTGCGGCGTTGAGTTACGCCACTCGACACGCATGGTGTTAAATTCAGGTGGAAAATTCAGAAAAGAGAAACTTGACACTCGATTCTTTGAAAGCTGGAACGTGAGTAAAATAAACGTGAGTACCTAGATCTCAATTATATTGTATTGGCGATGGTGGTGGGTTCAGTTTTTACGCGGAAGAAATAAATTAAAATTGTTTTTGATTGCACACTTAGAGCTTAAAAATAACGGCGTTATGTTACGCTATCGAGCACACTGTTCCCAAAATAACGGAATGCATAGAACGGCTTACCTCGTAAAAATACAGCAATATTTAGTCTCCCACACACCATTCCCCATATATGTATATATTGGCAAAGCAATTGGGATAATCAAGCTCAAAGGTAATCTGTTTTTCAATTTTATTATACAAGGATCAAAAGCCATTTTAATCTTTTCTATTTGTATAACGAGTATTGACTGTTTCAATAATTGAAATTGTTTTATAAATGTATTTTGAGTAACGCAATGGTTGTGTGCTTTGTTATGGTATTGTTGACAACGTAAGTTTGGTTTGGAGTTCGATTTTAATAGAATTTTTTGAAAGTAAGCCTTTTATTTTTTTTTAAATAATATTTAACTGTATTTTTTTCGTTGGTAACAACGTAAGTTTGGTTTGGAGTTCGATTTTAATAGATTTTTTTGAAAGTAAGCCTTTTATTTTTTTTTTAAATAATATTTAACTGTATTTTATATCGTTATTGACAACGTAAGTTTAGTTTGGAGTTCGATTTTAATAGAATTTTAAAAGTAAGCCTTTTACTTTTTTAAAAAATAATATTTAACTGTATTTTTTATCGTTATTGACAACGTAAGTTTGGTTTGGAGTTCGATTTTAATAGATTTTTTTGAAAGTAAGCCTTTTACTTTTTTTTTAAATTTAACTGTTAAGGCCACAGCGTCTGACTTTAAACTCGACAGTTATAGGTCGGTCCCCACTCGGGGAAATAAATTATTTTCGTGTCCCCGTTCTGGTGACAAGACAAAGCGTGACGTTGTTATTGTGACAACTGTCGTCTGACTGGAAACGCGACGTCTGTGGGTTCGATTCCCCTGAATCGATTAAGCTAGGCTTTGCTTTTTTTGCTTTACTGAAAAAATATTTATAAATAATAATTAATTCCCCCGAGTGGGTACTCCGTGTGATAAATTATTACTTATTCCCACCAAAGCAAAGGGTAAGGGGCAAAAGGTACCAAGGCAAAGCCTGGCTTAGTTCTGCCACTCAATACCTAAAAAAAGCGTTTAAGAGCAGAAAACGGGGGAGTGGAGTGTCTAAACACTGGGTTGCCTACCCTGCTATATGCGGGATACAGGTTATGCAGAGAGAAAAAAATTCACTGGATTGATAAGGTTAAAAATCAAATATTTTTTATTATTTATTGATAATAGAATTTATTTAATGTGTTTTCATCTTATATTAGTGTCAGTATAACAAAGTTTGTCATTTGTATGGCCGTGTAAAGGTAATCAAAAATATTTACTCCTCTAAAACGGACATCACCAAAGTGAAGAAGGACATGCCGGTCCGGATGAACTGAAAAAAATATAAATCATATTTAGATGCTGATCTACAGCACAGAGTAAGCAGTGCAACCAAATTAGTACTCTTGTCTCTGCACCACGACAACCGATGGCATCTATTGGTATTGATTTTATATTATGCAATTTACTATATTGCTTTTTAAGCCCTAACGTTTGACGTTAGGGCTTACTCACTACTTTTTTTTATTATTATTGTCAATAAATAATAAATATTAAAATGTAATAAAATGTATGTAGAAATGTATACTTGAATAAACATAATAAGAATGAAATAAGCTGTAATCAATTATACTCTTGAACCTCACCCAAGTGAACGTCGGCAAAGAGAGTGTTGTCGAGCCAAAAATGTAAATGGGCATTCTTTGACTGAGTGCCATTTTGAAAATACGCACACAAACGCGATGCTTCGGATTGTATTTATACCATTTTTCTGTTACAGCCATTTCTAATTGTTCACACTGAAAATATAACAAATCTATTATTAACTAGCGACCCGCTTGTGGCTTCGCCCGCTTGAACTACATTTTTTTTTTAGCTTCACGCACGGGACACACCCGCACACAGCAGGGTAGGCAGAGGGAACATAGTGTAAAGACACTGCGTTCCACACTTTCTGCCGAATTCTGGAGACATAGTGTAATGAGTGGCAGAACTCAACGCCGCGCTTAACCTCGACACCAGAGCGAAGAAATGGAAATATAAATTTAAGTAAATATTTCATCTCCTCGAGTGGGGATCGAACCCACAACCAGTCGGTTTTACAGTCACACCTCGTGCCGCTGCGCCACGACTGGCCTCAACTTTATCATATTTTACATCATATTTATTTACTAATCTGAATTACTTTCGCGTTTGAATAACATTATAATTTTAAAGACAATTCATAGGTCGCAAACTAAAGTTTCAGCCAATACAATAAAACAAATATTTTGTAGCACTTTTGTCGTACATTTTTTTTTGTATTTATAACTTTTTTATTTGTGAATTAGCTTCATTGAAATAAACACTAAATGTCAAGAGAAACACACAAACAAACATACAGATTTGCCAAAATACAACAATGAAAACTACATCTAAATCGTTTAAGGTGTATAAGAGATTAGCAAGCACAAACATACAGACAAAAAAATTGACCGACAAACATAAATAATTTTAATTTAATATAGATTATATTATGATACAATTTTAAATTAAGCATAAATTAAAGAAATAATAATAGAAGCTTCTGTAAATAAACATCACAAAAAAAAAACGTTATGTTACCTCATTCTCGACTTGTTGTCCCAAAGAACAAAGCATAAGCACTATTAGAATAATACAAATCTCATGAATGTAATATTTCACAGTATCAAGCGATAATTTGTCCTTAAAAGAATAAATAGGTTAAAAAACATAGATTTAGCCAAAATTTTACGTGAGGATTATTTTGTGTTTTTAATAATAATATAAAGTCCTCCCGTATTTAAAAAAAAAATTAAATTAAATTAGCTTCACGCTGTATCCCGCACACAGCATGGTAGGCAGAGGGAACCTAGTGTTAACACACTCCGTTCCCCACTTTCTGCCGAATTCTGGAAGCATTGCGTGTTGAGTGGTAGAACTCAACGCCGCGCTTAGCCTCGACACCAGAGCGAAGAAATGGAAATATAAATTAAAAAAAATATTTCATCTCCTCGAGCGGGGATCGAACCCACAACCAGTCGGTTTTACAGTCACACTTCGTGCCGCTGCGCCACGACTGGCCTCCCGTATTTAAGTATCAATTAGCTTATTTACACAATTTCCTTTTATAATTTTCACAACCCTCACATATTTCTCACTCTTTCACAGTTGACCACTCTTCGTATTATTTAAACAAAAAAATAAATTTTATATGAGGCCAGTCGTGGCACAGGTGCACAGTGTCACTGTAAAATCAACTGGTTCTGGGTTCAATCCCCACTCGAATAAAATGAAATATTTATTTACATTTATATTTTCCTTTCTTCGCTCTGGTGTCGAGGCAAAGCGCGGCGTTGAGTTCCGCCACACAACACGCAATGCCTCCAGAACTCGGTGTAAAGTGGGGAACGGAGTGTCTTAACACTAGGTTCCCTCTGCATACCCTGCTGTGTCCGGAATACAGCGTGAAGGTGATTTATTTTATGTAATTATTTTTATTTTCACAAATATTATAACGAGAACAGTAAAATGTATGAGTACCATAAAATTAATATATTAAAGTAAAGTAGTAATAGGAAATATTACGCTGAATCAAATAATAAGTAAAAAACTATTAACTGTAGCAGGTTTAATTCCTATCCCTTATCTGTTTATATGAACTTATATTTGTAACATTTTGGAAATAAAAGTCGTAATATAATTTAAAATAAAAGAAGGAAACTTACAGAAATGGCGATTTTCACTGAACACACAGATACCAGCATCATCGCAACCAATATGACAGCGAAGTAAAAAGGTTGACATATTACGTTTAGCCTGTTAGCGAATCTTAAATTTAAAATATTTCCATTTAAATAAAAAATTACTCTTTTCTACATTGTACACCCATTTTCATCCCTTACCTTACCGGATAGGAATTAAACATAACTCGGACAGAACTGCACTAAGAAAATAAAATAATAATGATAGGCACCAGGCACCAGGGAACTCAAACTTGCGCTTTCTATCGTTACCAGAACGAGAAAATTAAAATTTTTGAAAGAATTGAACACACAACCGTCGCCTTTACAGTCGAGACGACGACGACCTCGTACTTTTATACTTACATATATTAATGAAGGTGCAGGGTTTTATTTGGCTAAACACGCTCATCCCATTATATTCGATAGTCCATTATCAAAAAATGCTATAGGTTATAGTCATAGTAAATCATTTTTATCATTTCGATATAAATCACTAATTGAGCTGTGGTCAGAGTTACCTTGGACGCTGTATATGCACGTGGTATTTACATACAATATTTATTGATTATAGCTTATAATATATTATTGGTGCAATTATTAAGGAAATTTTATACCAACGTAAGTATTTAAGGTTCAAGTTTTAGTACTATTTAATGTTTAAAAATATTTATTATAGTACCTTTTAGTTTTGACAAAATGATCCACACATTGACATAATAATAAAGTGCATTCTCTCTGCCATTTATCTCCTCTTCCTCCAACTAGCTCTTTTATTAGTTCATCCATGTTTGACATTATGAAAGTAAGGATCTTTAAGTGACGTATTATTTGACCAACTAATAATACTATCGTGGACTGTAAACCCGCATATACTGAAATAAAAAAAATAATTACAAAAAAATACTACTGCATAAAACTAAAAAGAAAATCCAAGGATTTCATTAGGATTATCAGTCGGAACCTATTCTTCGGCCAATTTAATCTTCACAGGGAACCTTAAAAAAATTAAATGTAAGAGCGTAGGAATAGATCAAATGTATATTTACAACGTCAGCGCTATTAATACCCATTGCATTACGATGGCCTCATATTTTAAAATTAAATAAATAAAATCAGCTTCACGCTGTATCCCGCATACAGCAGGGTAGGCAGAAGGAACCTAGTGTTAAAACACTCCGTTCCCCACATTCTTTAAAAATAGATTTTTTTTAATATTTCTAAATAATCAATAAATTAATATGGGAAAACTAATTATAGTAACAAATGATCAACTAACCAATACAACACAGGTACCCGACGTACGCATGAAACACGAACGAGGCGACGTACACGGCAAAGTTTTCCAAACCCCAAGGAAACCACATGTCGAACGCTGAAATAAAGCGAAACTTAAACAAAAGCTAAGCACGCGAATGAGTGTTATAATAAAAGTTTACTATTTCCCGCATGCCCTCGTTACGCCGCCGGCATGAATATAACGGAATAACGGAATAACGGAAGGCCATACTTAAGAAGTTGGTTTGTTTGCTCTGATTTTTATATTTTATGCTGAAAGAGTTTATATGCATCTTGAACTGTTTATATTATATTAATAGTTGATCGTTATATTTCACTGTACTTGTTGTATTATAATATAGTATGTTACTAGCAACCGCGAAATTCGGTATTTTATACAAAATCTCGATAATATATAGAATTCCTTAAACCTTTATACTTTGCCTTGGTATTTTACAATACAGAATGCACAGCTAGTAGTAGTAGTATAAGACGAGAGCAAATAAAGTGGGCAATAAACGTGTTGCGACTTTCCATTTTTGCATTTCATGCAGATTTCTATTGGTACTTACATATGTACTAATGCCACCTTAGCCACAGATTTAGCGGATTTTAAGTGCAGATTAGGCTAGTTAGTAGTAGTAGATTATTATCTATAGCTCGAATGTATTAATAGACAAAGATCTATTTTTCTATGAAAAAATACAAGGCAATCTAGCGTACGGGTCCCGTGAAGGTAAGTCATCAACACCGCCCACGACTCTTACGCCGCCGACCTTTGGAGATAGACGCGCTTTTTGAATGTAACCAAGTCGTACCGACCTGGAAACTTTGCCGCAGCCAGGCCATTCCACAGTTCCGTGGCGCGTGGAAAGAAGTAGAATACCATCCACACCATCTGGATATGTGGAGTACCACGTACTCAGATGGTGTGGATGATATTTTAGCTTGTGACGTATTGTGCGATCAAAAAAATTCGCGGCAGGTAACAGATCAAACCGTTCCCCAGAACCCTCGCAAACTCATGGTGTCCAGCCTTTCACAGATCATTTGGTCCCAACGATTCCGACGGTTCTACGTTTTATGCGATCAAATGAGTCAAGCTGCACTCAGTGTAGCAATACTGGTGCACTGTGCACCAGCACAAAGATGAGTAAAGTATGTAATGGAGAATAATGTTCATAATAATTCTCGACTTGCCTAGACGCCTCACATATTTTTGATATTGCCAAGGTATTGCATAAAATACCTGAATTATACACATTGTCAGTCACATATATATTTCTATTTTTATTTGGGAATTATTATTACTAATAGATTAATAAATATCACATTGATTGGAGTAATTTCTGTACAGTATAATCTTTTTTTTTTAAACTTATCATTTTATAGATAAATATTAAAAGAATATGAAACCATTCACATTTAAAAAAAAGAAAATAAGGATTAATATCCTATAAATCCTAATCTTTATAATTGATATCTAGTTAAAAATGTATTTAAAAAATATGAACAAAATGTTATATAAGGTCGGGGCAAAAGTATCTTCGTATTGTTCATACTAAGAAAAATATTTTTTTAAGTATAATTTTTTATTTATTTATAATATCTATGTGCCGTTTAAATCGATGACTTGTTACCATCTTATGGGTAATGTCATGTGCTCCCATTCCTGTCGAAATTTTGAGATTTTTGATTAAACAATCTGTCAGGTAGTGTTTACAGTGTTCTTTTGAGGTTAGCTTTATGCTTCCTAAAGAGTTATGCAATGACCGAAACAGATGGAAATCTGATGGAGCAAGGTCAGGGCTATACGGAGGATGCATCAACACATCCCAGCCAAGCTCTCTCAATTTTTGCTACGTGGCTATAGATGATTGCGGTCTGGCGTTGTCATGGTGGAATATTACGTCCTACCTATTCTCTTCACTTCAGCTCCGGCCTGTTTTTCTCAATAGCTTTTTTTTATCTCATCAGTTGCTGACAGTAGAAGTCAGAATCGATAGTTTTAACCGGTGTAGTGGACAATTCCTTTCCAATCCCACCATACACATAGCATCACTTTGTTTCGAGTCAGGCCGGACTTTGCCACGTTTTGTGGGGCTTGTCCATGCTACAACCATGATATTTTTCGCACATTTTTATCTTAAACCACCCATCATCATCATCACTTCATTATCCGTAATCAACTGTTTAAGAAATGGTTCGGAATTATTACGTTTCAACAAATAAACGCAAATGGAAACACGTTGCATTAGGTAGATAGGATGTCAGTGAGATCATGTGGTACCCAAATCAAGTTTTTTTCTTGTACTCAGACTTTCGTAAATGACGTAAAACTGTTTTATGATTAACATTCAGTTCTTCAGCAATGTCGTTGCTACTAATATGTCGATCTTGCTCCACTTTCTCTAAGATGGCACTGATTTTATCTGTGCCAGGGCGTCCAGAGTGAACCTCATCTTTCACACAAAAATTTCCAGACTTGAAACGCTTGAACCACATTTGTGCTATCCGCATTAGGTCCGTACACCGCACAAATTTTATTCGCGGCGTTCGTCGCATTTTTACCTTTTTTTGTTTTAACAAAACTTTAAAATGTACCTAATTTCTTCGTTACATACGTTCATTTAGTTTGCTTGAAAAAAATATAACTTAAATATTCCTGTCCGCTACTCCCTTAAGAAATGCCTTATACAAACTCGTAATAATATTAAAAGATGATCAAATAGACTGAAAAAAGCACATACCGAGCAAACGCAATGATTTGTCGTTTCTAATGCACATCAAATAAATCGGTCCCAATAAGTACAATGTGGCGCATATACCGAGACTTGTGATGTAAGTTTTTAATAACACTCTTGTAAGCCTGAACAATGTCTCGCGAGAGCTTATAACCGACTTCTTCAACTCGCCCAGTTTTCCATTTTCAAACTTTAACTGCAACACGCTATTTATAAACGGCATTTCTAACAGGCTGTCATTAAATATCATCTCTTCTAGAAATGATCGAAATTGCTGCCTGAAAACCAAAAAGACACCAAGAGAAATGAACATGATGACACCCGTCGTCCAAATACAAGCACCCTGTATACACAGCTCAAGGTTTGAAACATTAGACAACACAAAACCACTAGTGAACACAAATGTAAGGAAACCGAGGAAAAAGTTGAAAATTTGAAATAGTAGCCATTTTTTTGAATTAGAATTGTATTTCGCAAATATTGGTATGCCAGCGAATGACAAAACTCGATCGAACATGACAAAATTCTCATATTCGTACATTATAGCAATTGGTGAATACTCAGAATGATATGAGCGTTTGTACCTGTAGATGTAAAATATCGTTAATATATCGTCTTAAAAGACAGTCGGAAACATAAGTGGCTATATTTTTTTTTATTATTATTATTATTTTATTAAAAAGAATTATAAATCACATTAACTTATTCTCTTAAATATTTATAATTAGTACTTTATGATATTTATGCAAGGCCTAACTTGCCTTGAAGAAACTGTCTATGGTAAAACGAGACAGTACTGCACGCCAAAACACCGATGTGCCCGAGCCTAGTTCGACTTCATAAAGTAAACACTATGCCTTTGCATAGAGACATCCTCTCGTTGTGCATTCTCTACCACATGGGGAGTGTTCTGGAGAACTGTACCTTGCCGCTGAATTGAACTTAAATATCACCATCAGGATACGAGGCACTCAAATACTGTGCGGTTTTGAATGGACTTCATTCCAAGCGCCACACAACTATGAAATGGTAATCCGCAGCAGTGACAACTTTAAGTGACATATAACTTTTAACTCTAGGATATAAAAATATAGTGGGACCTCAGTGACAGCCTCAATTAAATCATCTACAGATTATTATTTGTAGTCTATTTCTGTACACTACGGTTTAGAGGACTGCGTAAACTAATATTAATTGAATAAAATTGAAAGCATAAATTAACTTCAATAATTATTATGGATTCTTATCTCGTTTGGACTGTTATCTAATTGTAATAAAGATGTATTATTGTATTAAAATAATAAATTTCTTGTTTTATTTCTAAGTAATCCGATTTATGTTTTTTCATTAATCAGAGTAGATATTTTGTATATTATTGGACTACTTCCTATATATTTCAGTTCAATTCCTACTCGGGGTAATGAAATATATGAATTTCCTCGCGTTGGTTATACAAAAAAAGCGCGGCACTCAATAAGTACTCAAGTATATACTAATTGGAGATATGTATTTACTTTATTATGCTTTATATTGCAAATTATTATTGTAATGTGTATTGTATAGAATACTATACAAAAAAGAAAATCTTACAATAGATTCTCAATGCGTAGGCAATCAGATATAATGAGGGATAAAAGATTAGCATTACCCGAGTATATTTTGCACATCTCCTAAGTCTTAGTAATGATGTAATTCTTTCCTATTGTATATTATTGTGTTAAAATTAAATTAAAATCTATAAAACTACACATTAAATAAATGCATTGAATAAATATTGGAAAAAATATTACGTCGCAGTCAGAGAATATGAGCGACATGACAAATGAAAAACTTTACACAACTAGGAACGATTTAAATATTTTTAATTAAAACTCATGATATTAAAAACGTATGTACATATATCTAATGTGGATTTTTAATGATATCTTATTAGAGAGCTTCATTTCTGGATTTTTTTTATATTCAGTGTGGACATACACCATTTTTGTCTTCACCACTTTAAATGGAAGCACAGTTTTAACTCTCTATAAAGACCTAATACAATTAAAAGGAAAGCTTTTTTTTCAAAAATGAAAAAGTATTTTTCAAACACAATAAATAATAAAATTATCATTGTAAAATAGAACACCATTTGTTAAGAATGAAAGAAGCCCCGGTCGCTTCCACCATGTATAATATGTATAACGATAATTTATAGAGGCCAGAGTGAGGCCAGTCGTGGCGCAGGGGCACAAAGTGTCACTGTAAAACCGATTGGTTGTAGAATGACACTTTAAAAATGTAAAAAATTTGTTACAATAGATTTTGCGCTTTTACTCCCGAATTAAGGAATTTAACGCCACATTTTGTTTTAGTAGAGTGGAAAATGAAAAAAGTTGATATTAAATATTCGAGTAGGGTTCGAAAATCTATAATTCAAAAGCTTATGATATATCACAACTATGTTTTAATCATAAAGGTGGGTCGATTACTATAACTTTGGTTAAAGTTTAAAAAACTATCTTTATAGATACCATCGTGGTGCAGTTATATTATATTTTCATTTCCTCGCTATGAATATAAGACAAAGCACGGCGTTGAGTGCCTCCACTCAATATGCAATGTCTCATAAATAAGGCACAAATTGGGTAACGGAGTGCGTTAAGACTGGGTTCCCTCTGTCTACCGTGATATGTGCGAGATACAAGGTGAAGATACAAAAAAGCAATCTTATTTTCTTCATACCAGTACCTGTCGTACAAATCATCTTGATATTTTAAAAAATGACAAATAAATTCGTGTGAAGTACCATATGTGTTTTAGTACCATAATTACTTTATTAATACAAGATTGACACCTCTTTGATATTTCTCGATATCTAAGATAGACTATAGGGTGTAATTTATAAAAAAATATAATTGCATAGAAAAAACATACACATAAGTGTATATACAAACCTAAGTATAATATAGGCCTTTGTTATTTTATAGTAAAGCAAAGATTGATTGTCGGAAGCCAGTCGTGGCGCAAGGGCACAAGCGTACGACTATAAACGCGACAGGTTGTGGGTCCGATTTCCACTCAAGGAAATCAAATATTTAACATTTTTATTTCCTCGCTTTAGTATCGATGAAAAACCGCGATATTAAGTTGCGTCACTCGAAACACAAGGGCTCCAGAATTTGGTGGAAAGTAGAGAACGGAGGTGCCTTATGAGAAAGGAGTCTTGGCACAGCACTAGGTGTCTAGTTTCCCTCTGGCTACCCTGTCCTGTGCGGGATGTAGCATGATGCTAAAAAAAGATTAAATATGTTTTCCCCAGTTTTTTGTGTAATATATTTTCTATTCGTTAAGTGTAAAAGCAGTCAAAAGTTACTTTTATAAACAGCTATCAAATCCCACATTGGAATTAGATTTTCTTACTATGTAGTGTTTTTCTTTTTGAAATTGTAAAATAAAGTCGTTACTGTAGTTTTTACTATCCAAAAAATATATCAAATACTCTCAACGTAATGACACCATCATAACTCAGAAAGACAGTGGGTGTATAATGTGAGTGTGAATGCTGCTGGCTGTGAGTTCAATCTCGATTCGGGAGGTAGATTAAATTTAAAATTACTTTAATTTTCTTGATGTGGCATTGGGCCATTGAGAACCTACATCATAAATGCAATCAAATCAAAGAGCAAATTTAAATTTAAGTTGAAAATATTCTTTATTCAAATAGATTTTTGCAAGCACTTGTGAATTTTCGAATGAAACTCGGAACGTACTTCTGCTAAGAAGAGCCGGCAAGAAGTTCAACAGTTGCTCTATTCAATGTCAATGTTACAATTTCATTATAAAATATTATACTATCAGCTATCCTTAGTGAGATTAAACTGATATTATTTCCATGTGTTTTTTCTTGTAAATTTTGGTTTAAAAAAATAGCTAACAAATATTGAGGCTAGTCGTGGCACAGGGGTGAGCGTGTGCGGGCAAAATGTTACATACCCTTCTATATACAGCAATAAGCTGAAAAAAAAATCGTTCATATGCGAATTCTACTCCCATACCGAAAGTTTCGTACCAATTTCATACAATTATGTAAATGGAGAGTACAATTTTAAAAAATTTACAAACTTAAGTTTGCGGACGCATGCACTCATTTTATATGACATGATCTACTATTATAAGTTTGTAATGATTTTTTTCGTGATACTGCAAGTTCTCACTTCTTGCCAAATTAACATAACTGTAAGTCCGCTGGAAGTTTACTATAGATTTTGATTACAAAATCCATGCAAAAACGATGCATAAATGCTCGTATCTTTTGAATGCATTGACTCGGAAGCTTTTTTCTGTGCTCCTAGAGACTGTACATCTGAATACTTGATATTTCAGATTAATACATCCACAGGATGACAGACAGACAGACGGACAGCCAAGTGATACTATAAAGGTTCCGTTTTTTCCTTTTGAGGTACGGAACTCTAAAAAAATATCAATCAGTACAACAAAAAATAGAACCAGAGCGTATTTCCTCTGTGCATTATTAAAGAAACATAATAAGACAATTTGAGTTTCCCAAAGTTATAATTTCAATTGACCATTTTACTTTCTGAAAGAAAGACAATTGTTGAATTAAAAAGCAATTCGTATTGTAATTTTCCTTTGATGGCAACGTTCGTGTATTCTGTATTATGAAAATTATTTTTTAAAGTTTAACGTTAAAAGATTTCAAAAGATAAATAAAAATGTTTGTAACGATGTATGTTTTTTTACTGTGATTCCATACATAAGTTAGATTTCTTATACTGCAATGTTAGCAAATTTTAAACAAAGAGTAACGCGGATATAAATCCAGCAATATTAAAATTTTATATAAAAAATTGTTTTTTTTTTCTTATATCCATTTTAACATTTACATTATTTGTCATTGCAATTTTTAATTACTTAGAAACAAATCTATCTATAAAAAGTAGTGATATCAACACTGAAATTTTTCACATAAATAATTATAATTAAATTACTAATTACTAATTAACCCATTTAATTGCAGGAGGCAGCTTAGACCTCTAGTAAGAAAAAAGTAATTTAATATAAACTTATAATCAATTCGAACCAGCGGTTTCAGAGATTAGCGCGTGTAACCAAACAAACTCTTCAGCACTGTTATATACGTACGTTAGATATGTATTTAAAATAATTTTAAAGTGTTAATCCACACATAGCAAAGGAAAATACTATTTAGAAAACGGATAAAAATTTGAATGTAGCGGGATTAACACTTTAAAAATGTTAAAAAAATATTTAATACATTGCATTTTCTTTTGCCAGACGATAATTCTTAGTAATTATCTTTGGGTAGCGGATATTTGTAAAAATCTTCCTACAAAGATATTAACAACATAAATAAGTCGTAACAAGCATATTAAACTTTCGACATAGTTCGATGAGAACGTATGGCTTAGTGGTCAGAGCGCCTGGTCGGTTTCCAGGAGGCGCGGGTTCGAGTCCCGCTACGTTCTAATTTTTATGAGTTTTCTAAATAAGAACGTTAAATATTACACCCGTTTTTAAATATATTAAGATTTTTACAATATTTGTTCACATTTATGTATTGTAAAAAAATGTTTGTAAATTAATTGATTGAGGCCGCCGTGATGTAGGAGTACAAGCTGTAAACGAGACGGTTTTGGATTCTATTCCTACTAGGGAAAATAAAAAATTGTTTAATATTTTCATTTCCTTGCTCTGAAAAATTGTTTAATATTTTCATTTCCTTGCTCTGGTAACGAGGTAAAACACAGATCGGGAGAGGGGGAACGAAAGTGTACACTATATTCCCTAGCTCCTAAGTGCGGGATACAGCGTGAAGCAAAAAACAGAACAGAAACAGAATATTCGGCAGCCGAGCATCGAATCAAAAGAAGATAAAAATTATGTAATTTAAATAATTAATTATGGCCCAAAGGCATATTCAGGTAGAATCTTAATTAATAAGGTACAATATTCTATTATACGATTTTATATTTGAATAAGATAAAAGAGAGGTTGTGTTCGTGTAATTAAATATATTTTTTTGTATGCCAGAAAAAACATGCCTTATATTTGTTTGCTAAAAATTAAAATTTGTTGTGAATATTTTTTATGGGAACCAAAATTCTAAGGAATTTGTTTCTTTAGAATAATAATAACTTTTTATTAGAAATAATAGATTTTTTAAATTGATAATTTGCGTTTAGTAATCAATTGTTGGAAAAAATGGAATTTAAAATGTTATTGCTGTAATAATACAATATTTTATTAGAGCCGCATACGAAACATATAGTGTATTATAGAATACAAGAATTTGAGATTTTGACTTTGTAAAAGCTTGCAATAAGTTTATCGTAAGAAATATAATTTGTATAAATATTAGATGATAAGTGTTTCCATGGTACGATTAAAACAAACGCAGTGTTAAGTTGCGCTAACTAACACGCGCCTAATCTTTCTCAGATGCAATACAGAAATTGTATATTTTTCGCAAAAGAAAAAACTATTATTGAGGAGCAGCAATAGGACAGCATCTGATGTGATGTAAACGTGATGATTATGGACGCGATCAGAAACTTAGCGGAATGATAATATTTACATTGTTATTATTCCTGCACCTCGGCAGACAAGTGGAGCGGCGGCGTTAAGTTCCGCAACTAAGACACGTTATATTTCAAAAAGTAGAGAATAGAGAGTGCTAACTCAAGTTTTCTCTGCATTTCTCTATCCTGTTGCACGAAAAAAAACGTGAAGCCGATTTTTTTATATATACAAATTAAATACATTTTTGTATAACCCACAAACAAACAAAGAAAAAAAAAGAACATAACCTACCAATATTAACATAATAATAGGATTATCCAGCTAAAAAAAGCAGCGTGAATTTAATCACCAATTCGTATTGATAATACAATCATCAAAGCAACTGAACCAAAAGTCATAAATCTCGTGGCATCGCCATTGTTACCCGTATATTTGTTATTTTCCTTCGACGATGTATGTGTGTTTATGATTTATAACGTGCCGCAATTGGGCGCTTAAGATAATTGACTCCTATCCAATAAATATAATGGTTGGTAAGTTGAAACACTTTATTAAAGTGATCAGCTTCACGCTGTATCCCGCATGTAACAGGGTAGTGAGAGGGAGCTTAGTGTTAGAACACTCCGGTATCCATTTTCCACCAAATTCTAGGAGGCAGTGCGTGTTGAATGGTGAAACTCAGTAACGCGCTTAGCCTTCAAGCCAAATAAATTTAAATAATAAATAATATAAATGTACGAATATATATATATATATAATATAATAAATATTTCACTTAATCGAGTGAGAATCTAACCCACAACCTATCGCGCTTACGCTTACGCTTGTGCAGCTTTGTGACATTTATCAAATTATCGTATTACTTTATAAATGATAGTAATAATAATTACTATTTTATTAATAAAACAGCATTAGGGTCGTCGTAAAACGCCGGCATCGTCTGACTGTAAACGCGACTGTTGTGGATTCGATTCCTACTCGGAGGACTGGACTTTTGTTTGCTCGCTATGGTGAAGATCAAAGTGGCGTTAAGTTTCGTAACTCATCACGAAATTTCTAGATAGGAACTAGGAGTATCTTACTTAACACTAGGTTCACTTTGTCTACTACCTGTTCGAATGCTACTTGCTATTTATTATTATAAATGGATGGATATTTTTTAAAAAATGTTTAAAAATTTTAACTTCGCAGGAGTTGAACCTGAGCTTCTTGAAAATTAACGAAAGTTAAATTCAAACTGGTAGTTACTGAGAGCTCGTTCAGCCAAGCAAACTTCAGCTTTATAATACTAGTGAAGAGATATTAATATAGCAAATAGTATATATAGATATTTACATATCTAATATATTCAATAATAATTTTACTAATTGTCTTTCCAGAATAATTACGAACAAAAGTAGAATCTCTAACAATGAAGCGATGTCGACTCTATTGGATTGTTGAAAAAAATTGAGTGTCTTTCATCATGAAAGTCTATCGAATAATATAATATGTGCTTCAATTAAGAATTCGAAATGTCGAGATATAAGGTATTAATTAGTGAATGAAAAAATCTTTTAAGACTAATACGTAATTATTTTTTTTCACAGACGGTGGTGATTATAATAATTCTCTCTCCCTCTTTTCACTCCTTTCTCCTCCTCCGTATGGTCCCAAATAATAAGATTCACTCTAATTGATAAATGCATGAAATTAATTCTAAAAAATATTGTAAAAGACAAGTGCCTTGGCCTCCACATTATAACCGCGTTTTTCCTATATTATACACGTTTTCGGAAGACGTACGTAGGCAAATACAGTATTTTATCATAAAGGAATCTCTTTAAAGCGTAAACCGCTTGCCTCATTCGCCCCCCGCAAAGCCTACAACAACTGTTCTTGGCATTGAATACTGTGGATATAAAAATATTTATCCGCATTTTCATATATATATTTAGCAATATGAGAGATGAGATACCAATTTCGCAAAATATTTTCTGAATTCCCTTTCCATGTTTTTAGTAGGACATTGCGCGGCGTTGAGTTCCAACACTCACCTAAAAATGTCTATAACAAAATAAAAGTGAAGTAAAGAACGGACGGAACGGAGTGTCTTCACATCAAATGATATGTCCAGTTTGTATGTATGTGTAAAGCTTGAAAAATACATCAAAATCATGATAAAAATTCGCTTACTTATATACATCACAAAGTAAATAAAACAAAATGTTGTAGTTTAAATAAAACTTACATTTTGAAACAAGTTAACAAAGAATCTTTTTAACATGGGTAATATGAGTTGCTTTTGTTTTATCATGAATAATGATATTTTTCCGTATTGAAAATGGAATCTCTCGGAATTGTAGGAAAATAATTTAAATATAATCATCCCCTCGACAAGAAACCAAACTCACAATCTTCTTATTTCTGTACTCTGTCCACTGTGCTACGACGGTACACCTAATATTTTAAATACAAAATATTCTCTTACACAATGCACTACTGTAAGGACAGACACTTGACGGCGGCGCTACAATGACGTTACAATATTTACTAGTAGATAGTGTAACAAAATATATTTTTAATCGACTTCCATAAGGAGGAGGTTGGTTAAGTTCTGATCTTTGGATCAGGTTGAAGTCGGTTTTTTTGTGTAAAAAAAATATAATTGTGAATTTCATTAACTGAGATCAGTCGTGGTGCAGGGTTTAGGCCTTTGGTCTATAACTAGAATAACATTTTGCGAAGTAAGATTACTTTAAATAGAGAAAAGAAATCAATGACTTAAACTCAACATTTAAGAACTTAGTTATTAAGATTAATTATTAAATATCTAAAAAAACTCATTTTTATTTTGCTTTTCTTTTATTTTGTCATTTATTTTTTTATTAAAAGGTTTTTGACATAATTATAAAATAAAACAGACAATAATAATTAGAACAATTTTAATATATTTGCATATATACAAAAATTATAAGTAAATATCTTTAATCTCCCAGCACTGGAGTTCAAATATTGACCGACGGTATTGGACTGGACTATCGTTCGGGACAATCGCACTTGAAACGATCTCCTAGGGAATAGCTACACTTCTAGAAATCCTTTTAAACATTTTACACTCAATTTTACTATGAAATAAACGGCTGTCTCACGACTCCGTCGCGTACCTGCATACTAAGTGAGTTTAATTTTTCTTACATATTTTTACTCTGTGTGGTTTCTGACGACCACTAAAATATAAAGTAGAAAAGCTTGTACTGGCTGCTAGCTTAAATATTTTTTATTATAATATTGTAGAAAATTAAGTTAGTTTTAAATTGAGCTAGTTTAGTTACTTGTTATTTTTTTACGTTAATCACATTTTTTTTAAATAAAACAAAAAACTTAACCGAACAGAATTAACAGAACGGAAATAGCTATGTTAACCAAATACTCTGTACCTGGTCCATACACAAGCAGAAAAAGCGGACCTAACCAGGAAAGGATCCGGAAAGGGGGGAAACTCACGCACCCTGACCGTCAACGAATCTCAAGGACTTACATACGAGTTTGTAGTAATCATCCAAACTAAGGCTATTAAAACGCCCTACACGACAGCATATCACATGCAATCGTCGCCTTAACAAGGCATACAAAAGGATGCATCTACTACACTGACGCCGAAGAAGACGCTATCGGCAGGTTCATTCGCCGGGCAAATGAAGGTTCCGTGACTGATATAGTGGAACACAACATTAAAATGGCTATTTCCTATAGAGATGAGGAGGCAATAGATATATTACGGAAACAACTAACTGTGCCGCAATCAACATAATCAACGGCCAAAAATCGGATTTGACAAAAGGAACTTGGATTTGACAAAAGCAGACCATTCAAGATATTAAAGTCCACTTCACATTTTGAAAAGAAAAACTAACATTTTTAAAAATTAATTAAGAACAAAAAAGGCACGGACAACAAAACTCTGTGGCGCAAAACAATTCAAGCATAAAAAAAAAAATTAAAAAAAAACAGAACGGAAAACCAATTACCTTCACACTAGATAAAAAGACACTAGACGAAGACGACTGGTTTCAAAAAAACACTCTACTCTCACTTTCTTGCCAGAATTTTAGGCACTACGTTTTTTTATTATTTAAATACTTACATCACTACAAACATTTGGTCCGTGTTTACCTTTTTTGTCTATGCCATTATTTTTATTATTTTATGATTATTGAATTTTAAATATTTAAATTAAGCTTAAGTGATATTTAAACAAGTTTTTTTTTCTTACACAATGAATGTTGAATTTCTCAACATTTATATTAATTACTCAAACACAAACCAAAAACGACGATATGAATGGGGAGATAAAACATGAGAAATGATCGCAGCTTTGCTAAAACGAGAGTCAATATATCATACTCACCGTAGAACAAACTTTTCTGAAGGGAATCTTAGATAATCCCCATTCAATATGAGTATAAAAATAAGTGAAGGTTAGACGTCGCATTTCCTGTATTTTTTTCCACGTTTCTTCTTTTCATTGTAGAAAAGTTATTACTAATTATTCTAATTATATATGTCGAGAAAGAGAGAGAGATTATTTATTTTACAATTAACAGCCCTACCGTAAACCAATAATTATAAATAAAAATAACATAAATCGTACCGTATTCCGCACACAACAGGGTAGGCAGAGGGAACCTAGTGTTAAGACACTCCGTTCCCCACGTTCTGCCTTATTCCGAGACATTGCGAGTTGAGTGGCGGAACACAATGCCTTGCTTTGCCTCGACACCAGAGCGAAGAAATGGAAATATAAATTTAAGTAAATATTTCATCTCCTCGAGTGGGGATCGAATCCACAACCGTGTTTTACAGTCACCGTACCGTGGGTTTTACAGTCATACTTTCCGTTCCCCAAGCACCACCTAATTTTCAAGACATTGCTTGTAAAGGGATGGAACTCAACACATCGATTAGTCTTGTTACGAGAGCGAGAAATTAAAAATATATCACTCTCTCGAGTGGCAATCGAACCCATAACCCTCACTGCCACTGCACCACGACAGCCTCAATTTTAATTTTTCGTCATATATACGTACAGTTCTTGGCCCTTTCATTATCAATATCAATCCCTTCAAGTGGCAAATGTCATTAATAATACCAAAAAGCTAATAAAGGCCGGCCATCGCATCATAACGAGACGTAATTTACTTCAACAGAGTTCTAAAAGATAAGTTACATTCAACTTTTTGGAACCCTGTCGTTTGAATAAATTTTCTATAAACTTTGCAAAATGAATTTGACAAGTTTTGATTGGTGAAAATTCTAAAAGGAATATTTCGATATTTTTTTTAATAAGAAGAAATCAGTGACAATTTTTTTTTATTTATTATTTAATAATATGTAATGTTTCATATATCTTACAGTTCATTCTAGAAAATATGTTGAAAACCACAACTCATGAATGCCCTACGAGGTATTAAAGTACGAGGTAGGAAGGATCAAAGTATACGAAATTCTGTCGATTCGCGTTTATACGCTATTTTGCTAACAATTTATGTTTTAAGTAATGTAATAGGGACCCGCATTTTGCTTTACTACTTCCTTTTCCTGTTATTTTTCTGCCTAACCTTTTATACCTATAATTTCTTACCTAGAAATTATAGTAATAAAAAGTTAGGTACTGTAGATACACGACATTTTGTAGGTTCGATTCCTACTCGAGGAAATTAAAATTTAATATTTTCATTTCCTCGCTCTGGTAATGAAAGAAGGGCGGCGTTGAGTTCCGCCACCAATGCCTCCAGAATTCGGCGGAAAGTAAGAAACGCAAGTGTAATCTGCCTACCCTGTTATTTATATGATACAGTGTGAAACTAAAAAAAAGAGTCGCTCTTTACCGTTTATAAATGTATTATTATCGTTTTAGGGCGACACAAATAATCAATTATTATATTTACATTAGTTTAGTTTTTTTTTAATTTTTAAATTCAGCTTAATGCTTTATCCCGTATAGTCCAGTAATAAATAGAATAAGCAAAGAGAATGTCACTTTGTATTTCACTTTTCGCCCCAATTAGAAATATTGCCTTTTAAGTGGCTGTAGCTGTACTTAAAGCCACATTTTTCTATTTCAAAGCGGAAATGTATTGGGAATTGAATCCATAACCATAACGCTTATACGCACCACTTCGCATATTTGAACATAGCAGGGTAAGCCGAGGGAACATGGGAGCTTAGTGTTAAGACACTCCGTTCCCCATTATCTGCCGAATTCTAGAGGCAACGCCTTTATGTAAGAAATGAGTAAAGAAATGAAAATGTTAAATATTCTATTCATTACCACGGTGCACTACGACAGCTTCTATAATCATAATGCTAAAATATTAAATAATTTATAAACACCTGCTAATTTCAAAGTGGAGAATGTTTAATTAGTTTAATATTAGACCTGAGTCGACGTCATTATCATTTCTTTAGAGAGCATACAGTAACACTCGTATAAAACTTAACGACTAATATTTGCTTAAGCACAAGTAGAAAGTAGAAAATGGGTCCTGTGCTTCAGTTTTATTTGAACTTCGCACATTTGAAAAGTTACACAATTTTATTTCAACTTCACGTGAGGATAGACAGAGAGAGCAGAGGGCCAGCTCACTCTGTCCTCCATTTTAAGGCCTCATTTGAGACATTGTGTGTTGAGTTGTTGAACACAACGCTGCGCTTTGTCTTGCTTTGCGAGGAAATGATTAGTAGGAAATGAACTAATCATTTCCTCGCAAAGCAATAAATGCCAAAGCGCCATAAATCATGACGGCTTCGATATTTTGTTTGAAAAAGAAAAAGAAGTGAGACTGTCTAATTTTGACAAGATATTCTCAAGGCGACGCATTTACTGACTAAAACGAGTGCAGCATCGCTGAATTAGAAATAATCCTTATTAAAACGGAATAAAGTTCAAAATTGGACAGTGCGTTAATACAGTAGTAACATTCTGTGACAAAAAGGCTACGGAAATCAGTGGAGTAATGTGAAATATGAAAGTTTACTACCTAACTAACTTCGTTTATATTTTTATGGAAATTGATGTATTTTTTTAAATAAATTGTCAATTTATAAGATATCTTAAAAATACACATAAATTAGATTAGGTATTGTAGTGACATTTTATTTTTATACTGTCGTAGCCCAATTTCAAGTATAATTTGTTTTATATAGAGACTACCTGTTATCTGCGACTTCGCCCTCGTAGTCACATAACAAATATCTTAGAGTAAAAATATATATATATATAAAAATCTAAGACAGAAGTTGTAGATGAAACGTGACACATTCTAAGAGCTCCAGGTAACTCTCCGTATGTACAGTATCCTTTAACCTTTCTAGATAAATGTACTATACATTATTAAGTAGCATACTCAACCAAACTGTTTAGTGTTATAATATTAAGTAATCCATTTTTAATATTATATATATGATCAAACTTAAAATATCGCTTGAAAAGATGCTTACAGGTAAAAAATAAAATAAGACATTCCTAAATTCCTATTCAAAACATTTATTGTTAAATATTTATTTATCTCTAGCTAGTCCCAACAAAATTAATCTATTGTGATCTAGGAGATGTTGCCATCAAACTGAAAAATATTGATCATAAATTAAAAATAAAATAAATAAAACATAATTTCATTTGCCACTCCACGTTTTTACATGTTAAAAGCTGTAGTTTTATCACGCGTTTGGCAGTCAGCGTGGCCGTTACACTCGATGCGGTGCAACCGAGCTGCTGAAATATGAAAATTTAATTTTGTTACTCATGTTTTTCCTTTACAATACCTACTCACATTCTTCTTAATGAGTCTGTGTTTCCTTTTTCAGTGCAATGTAAAGATATACAAAACTATTTAAAATATTTTTTTAGAAGAAGAATCAGGTTTATAATAACCGAAAAAAGAAAAAATCTTTATTAGTGTAAAAAATAGAAAATTCTCCACTTTGTACTAGAATTGCAACATTAGGTGTTAATTTGAAAAGCTCAGAACTTCGCTTTATTTTACAACAATTTTTAATGCGTTGTATGTATTTTTTTGTAACATTATCATTCAGCCTTAATATCATTGAGATTTGTTACAAAGGAATGACTGAAAAAAACGAGATTTACATATTCAACATATAAAACGATTTTATCAAATAATAATTAATTACATTATGGCATTTGCTTAAACGCAATAAAATAATTAAAAAAATAAAAGTTATCCCAAAGAAACAATTAAAAACTAAGTGAAATTGACCCCAAACTTGAACAAATCCAACCAATAGTAATCAGGAAGTTAGGTGCCACCAACAATTGCTTCAAAAGCAAAATCGGGTCACTCAAAAACTCCTAAACTTGTTGAAGGCCCGAAATTTGAAATTTCAAACAGTGAATAAGACAGGATTTCCTTTGGGAGAAAGACAGAAGTTATTCTTGTAAAGTATACGCTTGTTCATTTCGTGACCGCAGAATTTTAAAGTATTCAAATAAATCTCACAAAATTGGGTTTTATGAAGTAGGATGAAAGTAATAAAGTAATTATGCTACTAATGAGACACTCATTAATTTCAATTTAGTCTTTTAATTTTTTTAATTTTTTGTTGTAGGCTATAATTTTTATCTGTTATATTCATATTAATATATAAAAAATAAAATAAATCAGCTTCACGCTACACTCCTTTCCCCACTTTCTGCCGAATTCTGGAGGCATTGCGTGTCAAGTGGCAGAACTCAACGCCGCGCTATGCCTCGACAGCAGAGCGACGAAATGGAAATATAAATTTAAGTAAATATTTCATCTCCTCGATTGGGGATCAAACCCACAACCAGTCAGTCAGTTTTTTTACAGTCACACTTTGTGCCGCTGCGCCACGAGTGGCCTCATTATATTAATATATAATGGGATACAAAAGTAAGTTATAGTATAGTTAAATCTAAATAGTTTTGATTTTCTACTTTCTATAATATGCACTTTAATATAATTAAGCGGAAAATAAAGAACGGAGTGTTTTAACACTAGGTTCTCAGGTACCTTCTGCTTACTCTGCTACGTGCGCGATACAACGAAAAGCTAAAAAAAAATATTATTTATATGTACAAATTTACACATAAAACGCTCACTACGCAATACAAATCAAATAAAAGCTTCAAATTAAATTAAATACCTATGAATAATAAAACTATGAACATAGAAAATTTGAATTGAATATAAAACAAAATATTAAATCATAGAAGTACAAGTGTTTTAAAATTGCAATCAACTTTTTTATATTGGTAGTAAACGCGACAGTTGTAGGTTCGATTCTCACTCGGAGGAATTAATTATTCTGATTTCTGTCACTCTGGTAAGAAGTCAAAGCGCAGCGTTGAATGTAAATGGAGAACAGAGTGTCTTAACAATATGTTCCCTCTGCCTACGCTGCTACACAAAATTTTCCTTATCACGCATGAAATTTTGAAAATTTCTTGAGCGATAAGGGAAATTTTGAAAAATGTTTCCTTATTTTATATATTAACAGAGAACTTGTTAATATGTTATAAGAAAGCCAAGAACTACCTGCTACGGTAACCAAATTCAAATAGAATCAGTACAAATCATGCTTATTCTGATATATTTGGCGATAATAACGACTAGCGAATTTCCGCTATATAAATTTTACATTTCTTTCTTAAAATTCATCGTTGCTCAAGATTACCTACATTAGGTTCATCCACACATTTAAAATCAAAGCTCCTTTTAAGCCTGTCAAAATATTTCATAAAAATGTGTGTAAAAACTTTTAATAAAATCAAATTTTATCCTCTCAGGCTTCAATACAGTTAGTGTCCATTTATATAATCTGAATACATTATATTACGTCCATATAAAGCCAATAACCTAACTTAACTATAGCTTCCTCGTTAAATTAAAGCATAACTTACTTCGACATTCCATAATATGGAATATTGGTTCTATATTGTTATTGGTTACTTCAGATAACACTTAATACGTTGTAATAAAGGCGATAATGCAACTAAAACGATTTTAAAGTACAGCAAGTCCTTACGTCCTAAAGGACTAGCTTCCAGATATTGTACAACCCAAGTACTCTTGTTACAAGAGAACATAGATTAGCTTACAACAGAGGCTGGTTTTCATTTTCTGTATATATTTATATTTTTTGCTAGGCTGTGAAATGTTCGTTTGGTGTAGTGGGTTCAAATCTAGTACTATGTAAATGATTCTGGCTTTAATATAATAAATAAATTAAGTTAATATGCACAACACTAAATAAACACACTATTAAGTACAAAAAAAGATGAAAATAAAACAATTATATAATTTACTCTCAACTTTTAAACGCTCTGTCATTTCATTAAGCTATTCCTGAGAAGAACCGTTTTCAAAGACAAGCCTGTATGATATTGTGTCACTGCGAGGGACCAGCGATCGCTTTATTCTAAAGTGTCAATTTATCTATAAACCTATTAAAAGTAATTTAAAATAATTTAAAAGGACAAATTAGTATGTCGTATGGAAAATATATTTTCTTACATATTTTTACTATAATTATTTTGGAAATAATATCATTTAATAAGTACTTTAAATGAATGTTGGACTTTAGATACCGAAGAACAAGTGCTGTACCGAAAAAATATTCGCTAGTACAATTGTGCGACTGTAAAACGTGTACGGTTGTGGGTTCGGTTTCCACTCAAGGGAATGAAATATATATTATTTTCATTTCTTCACTCTGGTAACCAGGTGGCGAGCGTGGCGTTGACTCAAGAATTTGGCAAAAAGTGGGTAACGAAATTGTGTAAATGGGAAACGGAGTGTTTTAACACTAGGTTCCCTCTGCCAATCCCGCTATGTGCAGGATATAAGGTAAAAGTGTGTGAAAATGATATAAATTAAAAAATAATAGGAACAATCTAAAAAAAATACTGATTATTCATTTTGATTTTATATCAGTAATCAAAATTTAAATACAAAAAATATTATTAGGACGAAAACAAATTGAAAATTAACAGGTAGGTGTAACCACAAAACAGCAAACTTGAAAGCTGCGTAAGGGATTACTGAATAAATAAGCATCAGACATTGCTGTGTCACGTTTACATGTTACTATTAAGACATTTTAGTTCTATAAAAATATAAAACTGAAAAGTGTTTAAGTATAAAAAATAAATAAATAACAAAAAAAGCAGATTAATTATTGAGTAATATTTTTTTATTTTAATTGCTAAGTTTAAAAAAATTAAACACGACTTTATCTTTACTGTAGTATGTAGAAAAAAAACATAAGAAATAAAAACAGTTTATTTATCTAATGGGTCCAAGGGCTGTGGTTCCACTATTCCAGGATTTAATTTATTTCCAACTTCGACCTCTGTGAACTGTCGGATCATACCAGCTCGGTGGTACTGTATTACTATAATCACATAATCTACGTTTATTTGCCAAATTTCATAAATATTAAAATTAGAAATGAGAAAACAAAAACTCGTTAAAAATCAAAGCATTTAATCTAAGAATAATTTAAAACTACTAAGTATCGTTTTCATATAAAACATATCCTTAGTTTTTTTTTCAATTTTCTAAAATTTTTAATTTTCTTATTTTTTTTTATAAAAAACGTAATCGTAACGACCTCTTATAAACTCGTTGAAAATCAAAATACATTTTATTAAACAAACCGTACTTACGGACGTGACCTCGCATGATTTCACCTACATCTAAATTTTCCAAGATTTAATGGTTCTCCTGAAAATTAAACATATAAAATAATATTCACATAGACGAATTTACTTGCGCTAATTTACTTTAAGGAAAATATTGGGCTTCTTTTGGACATTTGTTGACGTTAATCAAATTTTCAAATTAATTTTTGCGCTGTATTTTTGATGAAAAAAATATGGCTCGTCACTATTTAAGGCAAAAAATGTTAGCTTTATTAATATATATAAAATATTTGTAATATTTGTGATATTTAACAGACTTCTGTAAAAGGAAGAGATTATCAAATCGATTGATTAGTAGATTTTTAGATTTATAGACATTTTATTCTTCTATATCTAATACATTGTAATGTAAAAATTGTATAATAGGTTTAATTTTCGCGCATTTATTTTAGTTTTTTTTTTTAATTTTCGAGCTGAACTAAGACATAGTGAGATGTTAGGTTATGCCACTTGACTCGTAGTGGATCGAATTTTATCAGGCTCACAGTGTCTTAGCACTAGATTCTCTCTATTTATAGTATCACGAATGTGTAAAGCTAAATAAATTATGAATATACATTGTATTTACTCAATACGCCATCGTTATATTTAATTAATAAATAATTAGTACACTAACGCGTCCTCACGACAATCTCGCTTTACACGGTCATATCACGTTATAAGCTTTGGTTTTGATGTATTTTATCATCTGTGTAATTTAATGATTATTATTAATGATATACGTTGTGTATCTACAATTATAAAATTTGGCACGAAGTGAGAACTTACAACGAAAATAACCGAAAAAAACCGAAAAATGAAAATTTATAGGTAATACATTAGAAAACCGGACAAGCACGAGTCAGTTCCGTATAAAAATTGGAGGTCTAGTATTTTCTGAAATTCAGGCTTAGCTTACCCTGAGCCTTTCCAATTGATACCTCACTTGAACTAGCGGACCAAATTTTGCCCTCTTTTGAATGCTATTATTTTTTTAAGATGTAACCACAAATGTATTTGTATTTGTATTTTCAGATTTTTTCCTAAACTAGCACTACCTGTAGATGCTAGATGCCAAATTTCATAATTCTAGTTTAACCGGAAGTACCCTTTGTATTAATTTTGATTCTTTTAATCGAAATACGTGATTTTGCTAAATAAACGTTCATTTTTTTTAAGTAAATATAGAAATATTTTTTTTTATCAGGAAATCATGGGGTCATAAATCTAGATGTATGGTTTGAATTTCAACTCGATATCTTTAAGCATTCTTGAGATAAAAGCTCTTGACAGGCAGGCAGACAGACAGACAGACAGATTGAAAGACGGACAACAAAATATAATCTTATAATGGTTCCTTTTGTTCTTAAAAGCGTACCCTAAAAACATTACAAACTTAAAATTGTAGTTTATTTATAAGTTCTCCTTCCCCTTGAACTGCAATCCTGCTATTAGTACGGAAGCCTCAATCCGGCTCGCACTTTTCTTTTCTTATATTGTAATATTAGTATTGTTTTAATTATTGTCATCCTTTTATTTATTTAATTTCTTCTTTGTAACTTTATTATTTCACGATCACAAAAGCAAAACGTAGAAATTGGATTAACTAAAAATGTACGTATAATATCGTCAATTACAAACAGTGCTCTAGCACAATGTATGATTCCATACAAACACAAATATAATACAAATAAGAAAAACCATCATAAAAAAATATATGATCGCATTCTTACATAACAAGCCTTTATTATCTGAAATAAAATTGCAAGTTTCAAAGGAATTTTTCAATATGCTTTGAACAATTTGCAATGGAGTCATAAGAGCGTGTAGTTTACGGATTTAATAAAGGAATGGAGGCATCGCTTTGTGAAGTGAATCACTTAACAAACTTCCATCGAGTAATTATATGTGTAAATTATTTTAATTATGTTTATCGTTATTTTAAGTTTACTATCCTGGCTAGTTTTATATTCGGAAAATATGGAAATTAGAAAAAGTTTCGCTTTTTTAGCTCCTATGTGTATTTGGAGAAATTATCTCGAGTACTAAGCTCTGTAACAGAAGCATGTGTATAAGACTTTTTTTAGCTTGACGTTGTATCCTGTATGTAGCAGGGAGGGTAAAGAGAAACTAGTGTATTTTTTCCTTTTTGCTGGATTCTGGTGGCATGCTTGTTGAAAGTCAGAACTCAACGCCGCACTTTGCCTTGACATTAGAGCAAAGAAAATAAAAATCTTAAATATTTAATTTCTTTGAGTGGGAATCGAACTCACAACCTGTCACATTTACAATCACGCGCTTGTGCCTCTGCCTATGGGGATGAATATATAAGACTTATTTACTCAGTATACGTTTTGACACTAAAAAAAGGAATTGAGGTATATAAAAATGGGAGAAAAAAAAAGGAATTTAAGTAACACACAATATCATTTTTTAACATTTATTAACTAAATAAAATCTTAATACTAACTTCTAAGGCTTAACTTCATTTATCCTCTGTTTCAAGAAAATGTAATATGGTTCTGTAATCAGCCTAACAGTTGATCTCCTCTCCCTCGTCGTTCTTCTAAACCGGTCGGGTGAAGCCCGCGTTGGATACTGCCAATCTGGACATCTGAAACCAATATACACACTTTTATTTTTTATCCCATCCGCGGCTTCGCCTGCTTCAACTTATTTTTATAATATAGCCAAATTATATATTTTTTTACATAAATTGCCTATGTGTTATTTTGATGTAGAAGCTCTAAATACTGAATAGATGTAGAAGCTCTAAATCTATTCAGTATTTTTTTGCGTAAAAGTAGAACAAACATCCAACTATCCTCACAAGCTTTCACATTATAATATTAGTAGGATAGTAGGTTCATGTTACTATTAGTTCATGTAGTTAGTAAGCGCCAATTACAAATTTTAAAATGCTGAGATTCCATATAAAAAGCTGAGCTACCACCGAAATTTAGTAATCGTAGGTAGTTATCAAAGATAAATTCACGTTTTCTTCAATTGGAATATGTCCAATTATTTTGACATATTATTATAACAATTTACATCGCAGTTATTTGATGTCTTCATTACGTTGTGTTCGTGTTTAATTTCCTAATACTTGTGAAAATACATAGTATTACAAAGAACCGGCGTATTTTTCTTTTTGATATTAACATTTATCCTAGTGCTTTATGACAATCGTCATGTCAACAGCCAGCCACGTTATAAACGCAGCCCTTTAGAATTAAATTTAAAAAAAAATGTCAAAAGCAACAACAAGATATTCCGTTCTCTACTTTATAATAATTTACTCTCCTGAGTAGGAATCGAACCCATAACCGTCGCTTTACAGTCAGACCGCATAATTGCTTAATATTCATAAAATTTTAAATACATTTCATTGTAAAAAGAGCAAGTGGGAAATGGAGCGTCTTAACACTAGGGTTCCCTTGCCTAGGGTAGGCTGTGTGCGGAATACAGCGTGAAGCTGATTTAAAAATTTTATATATTTAATTTATATAACGTACAATTAAAAACAACTGAATAATTTCAAGCTTCCATTTGCATTTACATTAAGATCAAAGTTTAAAATACAGCATGAAGCTGATTTAATTTAAAATTCGATATAAAAAAGCACGTACTTTTGTATGTCAGGTAATCTTTGGCCTTTACATCTTGCTTCCCATTTCGACCAGTACTTAAAACCTTCTTCCTCAAATATTTGTGATGCGCACGCGCAGTCGTCCTTAATGTCTTCGTCTAAAAGCGCTGAAATATATTATAATTTTATGAATAAAAATATTTAGCCAAACCTTAATTAATATATATATTTTTTATTAGTTACCACTACAGTCTCTTGGTCCGTACCTTTTTTTACCTTATTATATCTTATTTTATTATCATATACATTAATTACATTATTGTTTATATATACAATTAATACCTATTATAAAAAAATATCTTTACGTTATTTTTATAAATTAAAAAAGAATTTCCTCGGCTCCGATGATTCTGCCAGCCATCACTATCGCTCCAAAGTGATTCATTAAAGCCTTGTCGACTATCAAACTGTTACACTTGTCTGATTCTCGTCGTGCTTCGTTTACCAGCATTGATAGTGCGGATTTTACTTTTAACCAAATTCCCTATACGTTCCGAGAGCCTCTCTCGAAGTTCATTGGTTGATTCCGACGTACTTGTGACCACTGTATTCCCAGCTAAGTCAAATTGTTCCACTATCTATGTCATCTTGCCACACCCGGGAACACTATCATCTTCTCTTCTCTCTTCCTTTCTCTTCTCTTTCATTATCAATTAATATTTTAAAGATGAAGCGAGTGTTTGGTCGAACATGCTACTCAACACTATCTCATTAACCACTGGATAGTTTTCAAAAGACAAAGACATAGAAATACAGCGAATCTTCGAAACTTTCCGAATTAGGTAGCGGAGCTCAATGTTTTGTTATCAGATCGAGGAAATAAAATAATTAATCCTTCCGAGAAAATATTGACCCCACAACTATCGTTCTTACGGTAAGATGTGCCGCTGCGCCATGGCGGCTTTATTGTAATTAGTCTAGTTTCGAGTCGAGTCTATTCGTGGCACAGAGGCACAAAGTGCGACTGTAAACGCGACTTTTTGTGGACTCGATCCCCACTCGAGGAAATAAACTATATATTTAAATTTATATTTCTGTTCCTTCGCTCAGGTGTTGGCTCAAAGGGCGTCGTTGAGATCCGCCACTCAACACGCAATACCTCCAGATTCGGCGAAAAACTGAAAAACGGAATATCTTAACACCTAGGCTTCCTCTACCTACCGTGCCGTGTGAAGCTGAATTAAAAACTTAATACATTTAGTTTATATAACATATAATTTCAAAATATCTAAATAATTTCAAGCTTCCATTTGCATTTATATTAAGATCGAAGTATAAAGTATAAAGCAATAAACACACTTCAAAACTCTATAATAAGCATTACTTATTTCATAATTAGCATTGTTAAGTACCAATCTAAAATAACAATGGAGAAGGAATGAAAATACATAAAGCTGCCATAAATAAATGATTTATATTTATTTTTGAACATTTTTAGTGTTATTCCATACTTAGGAAAGAAAAATACTTATATAGAAAACGTATAAAAATTTGAACGTAGCGGGACTCGAACCCGCGCCTCCTGGTCGGTTTCCAGGAGGCGCGGGTTCAAGTCCCGCTACGTTCAAAGTTTTATACGTTTTCTATATAAGTATGATTTATATTTACTTTTTATACATTCACTTATTTCTTAGTGTACATTATGGGCATTAGATTTTCTCCGCCTCTTTGAAGATATTTCTTGGCAAAACCCAATGTCCAACCGGACCGGAGAAATCAAAATATTTAAAGATTTAAATGTAGATATTACTAGCCCTTTTTTGATCTTTTACATTAAACATTTTCTTATCCGCTTATCACAAGGCGCGGGGTCGAGTTTCGCCATTCACCACGAAATGTCACAAAAATATGACGATGCGTGGGGAACTCAATATCTGACACTAGGTTCCCTCTGCCTAGCCGCTATATGCGGGACATGTATGAAACTAAAAAAATCTTATTCCTCCTAGGTGTATCAGTGAATTTATATTAAAAAATAATTTAAAAATATTAACAGAAAAAATGTCTTCAAATTTAAATAAGAAACGCTTACCTTCACACGTAATGTTACACTTGCCGCCTTTACGACCTTCCTTACACCACTCACTTCCTATCTGGAATGAGAATATTTTCGATCAATTTTGCATTTTATAAAGTACGACAATACTATAGTGTAGTTTTGTATCCGGAAATAAGAATTTCAGATTTTGCACAGTATTACGGAATTGCTTGTGATGTAAAGTTAAATTTGATGTTAAAAATGAAAATCCCAGTGTGCTTTCATTTCTTTAATTTATCCCATATATACAAGCGTTAACAGAGGGAACGTAGTGTTAAGACACTCCGTTCTCGAGGTATCGCCTACAGTAGACATTAGACTTTAGATAGATAGATTTACATATTGAAATATAAACTTTGAAGGATACATTTTTCCTAGTAATTTATATAAAGATTTTGGCTGAAATGGTACAAGAAAATATATAAATTATGTTGTAGTGTAGAAGCATATTGAGGCCAGTGGTGGCGTAGGGGCACAAAGTGTGACTGTAAAACCGACTGGTTGTGGGTTCGATTCCCACTCGAGGCGATAAAATATTTACTTAAATTTATATTTCCATTTCTTCGCTCTGATGTCGAGGGCAAAGCGCGGCGTTGAGATCAACCAATCATCGAGGCCAATCAACACGCAATGCCCCCAGAATTCGGCAGAAAATGAGGAACGGAATGTATTAGGGAGCAGAGTATCTTAACACGTGGTTTCCAGGTTCACTCTGCCTACCTTGCTACGTGCAGGATACAGCGTGAAGCCAAAAAAAGATTTTTTTCTTTTGAAGTCATAAATAAACATTTATTTTCACTTCCTCGTACCAGTAGATAAATCACAGCTTAAGCTGGTATTCCAACAAAGAAAACTTGGGTGGAAAGTAGGGAACCCTTAGACCGAGTTTCCCAGCCATGCAGAAATAAGCGGAAAGCTGCTTAATTATAAATAATAGTTTCGTTATTATATAATTAATATAATTATTATGATGTTATAGGGTTATCAGTTTTAATATCTTACTTGGAATAATCCATAATACTGTTTCCGCGACGTCTTAACTACATGCGCCGCCGTATTTTTGTCGCTCTCCTGTTCTACTAAGCACACCCCTAGAAAAAAATATATATGGTATATCAATGTACTAGAAAACTCACTGACGACTGACGATTGACTGACTGACGATGAAAAATATGTGTACTGTTGCCTCAGAAAATTTTGTTATTTTAGACAAAAGTCATGTCCTGTCAAATATAAATTATAATTAAGAAAGTTTATTTGATTAATTTCAAATATTATTTTTAATATAAATGTAATACATTGCTCATTTTTATAAAAATTAACACTCCACCTTTATGCACTCTTTCCGAACACATACTAAAGTTTTCGTAAAAAGAATAAATATTTTCAATTACTTATTAATATGTAGATAAATCTCTACCAAAATCAGTGATTTCTAATGTCATGTACGTTTATGAACCTGAACCCAGCCGTGGCGCAGGGCACAAAGTGTGACTGCAAAAACGACTGGTTGAGGGTTCGATCCCCACTCGAGAAGATGAAATATTTATTTATATTTATATTTTCATTTCTCGCTTGACACAAAGCGCGGCGTTCAGTTCCGCTACTCAACACGCATTGCCTCCAGAACTCGGCGGAAAGTGGGGAACGGAGTGTCTTAACATTAGCTTCCCTCTGCCTACTCTGCTGTATGCGGGATACAGCGTGAAGCTAATAATGTATGTACCTATAAGTCTTTTATCAAGAACAAACATAAGGCACTCTAATATTAAACACATATTCAAATATTTGCATCCGGCCAAACATTTTGATGATATTAAGCAAACATTATTAAATGTTAGTAGTATAAGTTACATAATTATTTATAAGAAAATATTTTTATTTAAAACTGTTTATTTTGGCCAAATTGCTTCTTTTTTCAATTAACGATGTTCTATATTTTTCTATTGAATATATTAGACTGCTTTTGAACATTACAAATATAAAGCCTATCTCGAAGTTTACGTGTTTAATAATATATAAAATAACAATTAAAATTAATAATTAAAATAAGTCATAAATCTTTATCTAAATTGACACAATATACAACTGTGTAAATGGTAAAACCTAATGGCACACGAGCCTTGTAAATGACTAGTTAGTTAATTTATTTTCATTTGAAAATTTTAATTTCCGTTTACAAAGTAATAGATATTTAATTAAAGGTACTTTTCTTATATACATTTTATGATTACTTAATGTAAATGTCATAAACATCAATAAGCATACTATAAAATTGTAACTGATAACCTAGAAAGACGATAATATTTTAATTACAAATATTCCCCAAGTTAGAATCTCTCACGATTACCATTAAGATACTTGCGTTCCACACCTTCCGCTGAATTATATAGGCATTACGTGTTGAGTGGCGGAACTCAACGCCGCGCTTTGTCTTGTGACCAAAGTGAGAAAATGAAACTATTACAGATTTCATTTCCTCAAGTGGGAATCTAATCCACAACCTGTCACGTTTTCAATTGCACGCTTGGGGCACGTGGCCGCTGTAAGATAAAAAATAAACATAAAAAATAATCTTTCTAAAAGATATTTCTTGCTTGAATTTTTGTTTGATCTGTAACAATAAATAATTCAGAAATCTTCTATGGATAATTATTCAAACTATACATCGTACAGAAATTAAATATTTGTTTCCCGTAATAAGCGTAAATATATAATCACAGATAACGAACTTTATTTATTATATCGTAAATTAAACAAAAACGGTCTCTCATCAGTCAGAAGAATAATTATAATAATTAGATAATTAAATAATAATATAAATATAATATAGTATAGAAAGATTGTATACAAATGCAAAATATAGAAGAAGAAGAAGGCCTATAAAAGTAATAAAATAAATAAATTCTTAAAAACTTATTTATAAATTAGGTTCCCTCTGCCTAGCCTGCTGTGTGCGTTATACAGCGTGAAGCTGATTTATAAATCAGCTTCACGCTGTATCCCCCACACAGCTGGGTGGGTAAGCAGAGGGAACCTAGTGTTAAGAAACTCTCTCCCCCGACACACTCGTTTCCCACTTTCCGCCAAGTTCTGGACGCACTGCGTGTTGAGTGGCGGAACTCAACGCCGCGCTTTGCATGGACACCAAAGCGAAGACAATGGAAATGTATATATAAGTAAATATTTCATTTCCTCGATTGGGGTTCAAACCCACAACCAGTCGCGTTTACAGTCACACTTTTTAACTCTCTGTGTCACGGCTAGCCTCAAACTTATGTATTACTATCGTTTTTGCTGATGTTGATAATTTATACGCTAGTTGCGGTTTTGTTTATGTATAACTAACTATAGGTTTAATAAAAATTAAAATATACGAGGAAGTCGAGGCGCACTGTACAGTTCGTGGCAGGTCCGATTCTCACTCGAGGAGATGAAATATTTAATATTTTCGCTCTGGTAACGAGTCCCAGCGCAAAATGCCACGTTGGAGGTATTGAGTGGTGGAAAACAACGAAGTTCCCACGCAATGCCTCCAGAATTCGTATATCTTAATTCTCGTTTACCTATTATTTAAGAGAGATACACTATATAACTACTAACACTATATAATGTACTTTTTAATGATAAAAATAGAATACAATAAAAAGATATCACCTAGTTCTAACTACTGAATAAACAAGCACTAATTTAAATACGGAAATGGCAACAAGCTAGTTCCACATTTCAACTCGCTAAGGAATTACACTCATCCCAAGAACCATTCATGATATTGAGAATATAATTTAAGAACTGTAAAAACAAATTTATATTTGAAATTAATTTAAAGTGGATGCCAACGTAGCGTTGTAAATTGATAAATTGTGGATTTGAATGCCACATTTTTTACATCTTCAAAATTTATTCTGGATAAAACCCAGTTTTAAAATTCTCCACTTCATTCTCCGTTTTCCGATCGACTAAAGATACTACACGTACACGTAATGTGTAGAGTGAATTTGTCGTACCAGAGTTGAGAACTGAAAAAAAATATTTTTCCCCAGAAGCGAAATTATAGCAATCGCGCCAGACACAATCCCACTACACCACTACACTACACGATAACTAAATTTGATGATATAATATTATATTACTTTCATTACCTCACTCTCGTAACAAGGCAAAGCACGGCGTTGAGCTCCGCCACTTTTACACAAACAGCGAACGAAAGTGTATTAATGAATTTATTTATATGTTCTCTATACCATATACATACATATATATCATATACATATATATAGTACGGAATGTCTCTAAATTACCCATATAAAAGATTAACAGGATAAAAAATGAATATAAAAAATAAATCAAAATAAATCAGCTTCACGCTGTATTCCGCACACATCGGGGTAGACAGTAGGAACCTAGTGTTAAGACACTCCGTTCCCCACTTTCTGCCAATTTCCGGAGACATTGCTTGTTAAGTGCCAGAACTCAACGCCGCGTTTGTCCTCGACACCAGAACGAAGAATTGGAAATATAAATTTAAGTAAATATTTAATCTCCTCGAGTGGGGATCGAACCCACAACCAGTAGGTTTTACAGTCACACTTTGTGCGCCTGCGCCACGACTGGCCTATGAATATTGAAAAGGTATGTTATACAAGTACATACAAACACTTGCGGTAAACCACGACTACATACAAAGACTCAAGATAATAACAGACTATTAGTTATTCGATACGAACTATTTTATGTTCTTCATCTTTAGACAACGCATTTTACAGATAAAACAGAGAATATAGATTGATATGTAATTGTATTCACCAATTTAAATTATATTTTTTTACTTTTTTAACGTATTTTTATTCTTAGGTCGATTATTTTTTTTGATTTTTTTTTTTGCTCACGTTGTGTGGCGAGGTATCCAGAGAGAACTGAGCGCAAAACGCTACGGTAGGTTTGCATTTGCATCTGCATGACACGTACTCGTATGGCAGTTATACGTAGCGTAGGTGACAATACAATAATTATAGGGTATAATTGAGCTGGTCATATTGGAGACAAGACCTGAATATGGGAACTCTTTAAAGTTAGAGACCAGCCGTGGCGCAGGGGCGCAAAATGTGACTGTAAAACCGACTGGTTATGGGTTCGGTCCCCACTCGTAGAGATAAAATATTTATTTAAATTTATATTTTCACTTCTTCGCGTTGGTGTCGAGGCAAAGCGCGCTGTTGAGTTCTGCCACTCAACACGCAATGCCTCCAGATATCGGCAGAAAGTGGGAGTGGAGTGTCTTAGCACTAGGTTCCCTCTGCCTACCCTGCTGTATGCGGGATGCAGCGTGAAGCTAATTCAAATTTTACTAGTAAACCACTATCGTTCGGGATCATATATTTTTAATATACGATATGAGCAAGTTTTATTTTTTTTTCCCCTTACACTATGTGTATAATTATATACCATTAATTTTAAGTTCTACATTGGAACCCAATCCTACGCTCACTAAGCCGGAAAAAACACGTACATAAAATATATAATTATTCTTTTTCCAAGTAATCTTCTTTAAAAAGGCACTTCCCAACCGCGTCACAATAGCGAGCTAATAACGTTTTACATTAAATTACAGTGTTATGTATTTAATACTTTCCAGTATCTTGTATTTGTAAAATGATTGTATTATTTTTTACATACAGAATAGGCAAAAATCGTCTCTTTCAGTTTCCAAGAGTTCAAATTTGCTTTTTATACGTTTTTTTTAAACATATTTTTTTCATAAATGTGAAATAACAGTTTAAAATTAAAAAATATATTTTTTTCCTCATTGAAAATGTAAATAATACAACAAGTGGATCCAGTCACGAACATTTTATCAATGGAGGCTATATCAAAACAATGTATATTTGGCATTCACGCATATTAATACTACTATATTAAACACAATAGAATGATGAACACTATAACCAATAGTAACTCACAGTTGCTAAGGAAAGTCTTTGGGAAACTATTTTTCAACAGCTCCCTCGTCAACTGACACCGTGTGAACACTTTACAGTGACATAACGAAAAAAATACAAGGAAAATTGACAAAATTATAGCACGTCTGCCCGCCATGGCGATCTGGTAACAACTGAATATAATTATTATGATCTATATATTTATGGAAATGCGCAAGCGCACCTATAAAATGTATCATTGTTTTGGGGAAACCCATTACTTAGGTGACCTAGAGTTCAAGAAAGTGATTTTTGTTCACATTATATCAAGATAAAAAACTATTTTAAGTAATATATACATAATTTTTGACTAACTAAAATACATAAAATATTACAAAATAATTATGGTTAGTATTAAGATTCTTCATTCTAAAACCATATGGCTCTTAAAAGTGGAAAAGTCATAAAATTTTATATTTACCTAAAAATTATTAAACAATATCCCACAATGTTACCAATTACTTTCTTTCGCTATAAGTAGAATTCGGAAGTATCTTAGCACCAGGTTCCCTGACTACCTCCCTCCCAACCCTGTTATATGCAGGATAGATCGTGAATTTAAAAAAAAGACAAATTTTTACCTTATTACTTAACTTTAATTTCGTTTAAGATTCTTTCCTAAACATTGTTACGAGCCAAATAAGATACAGTTTTACAGACAATTTGCATCTCCATTGACCCTGACATTGTAAATGCCGAATTTTGCATACGCCTTGACCCGCGTAATTATTATTTCATACTTTATTCGATCGCTTTCAATAGATACCAATGGTTTTTTTTATTAATCATTAATTATTTTTATATGTGATATTTGACATGATGAGTGGCAGAACTTAACGCCGTGCTTTTGTCTTGGTGCCAAAGCGAGAAAATGAAAATATTATTAAGCTATAACCCATTCCTCGAGTGTGCAGTTACATTCACACCCTTGCCTGCCCTGCGCCACGACGGCCTGTTACTTATAAAATTACCTAAATCTAATTAGTGAAAACAAAAATAATAAAATATTCTATGGGCCCTATGTTTTCCTTGAATTTTTATGTAAAAACCCATTTAAAATTATTGCAGTGACTCGAGTACATGAACATTTCGATAAATAAATTTGACTTTGATTAAATAAACATACGCTTCTTAAGGGTTTTTTCTTTATAGCGAAACGAGAAATAAAACAATTTTTTATGCGTTAATTTTTTATTAAGAAAAAAAAGTGTGAATTTCATAAATTAATATTTACAATATTTATTGACTAATTAAAGCGGAACCAAAGTTCTTTAATTTACAATTTGCGTTTAAAACTACAATAATTACAGTATATCTATATTCCATAGATAATAGAAATATCTAAAAATTTTTTTATATCGATACAATATGCTTTAACCAACAACGTAAGCAAAAATTATATCAGACATTGTACATATATAGATATATATGTATTAAAATGTAAACCTACTAAATCTGTTTTCTGTAGTAAAGAATATTATAAAATCGATCTTTATATTATTACTTATATTTATACTATTATTTATATTTCTCTAATAAATTTTATCATATAATAGAGAATACAAATCAGTTTTTAAAATTGTAAAAACCTTTTAATAATATACATACTTGTATATTCATAGTTTTTTTTTAATTAATGAGAATGAGAATTTGCTTAATACTTTAATAGGATATTAGCAGGTTTACATTCTAAGCCGACGATATGCATTTTATTTATTTAATAGGCGTGCTAGTTGATGAAAGTTACTTTGCTTATATATAATTTAAATATTAAATAAAAAACAATTATTAAAATGCTACTTACTATGTACTTATATAAAATAAAAAAATAAAATATAACCAAAAAATTGTTAAATAAAAAAAATAAGTTTTTAAAACTTTTATACTAAACATGCGACATGTATCTATATAAAACATACTCAAACAAAACATACAGGAAACGCCAAAATAGAAGCATATATTCAAATTAAAGAAGTAATAAGTGCGAATACAAATTCGTTTTAAATGACTTATTCCTTTTAAGCACTTCTTTTGTAAATCGCTCGTCTTTTAAGTGATAACAAATCACTTAAAGCGTTCTTTACAGCATTGTTTACACTTTAAATTCTATGGTTATCGCCGTTAAATGGATTAACAGTAGTTCAAAGTAGTAAAGAAAATATATTACGATCTTCTACTACTTAGCACATAGGTGCATAGGGACTGTGGGTTCAAATATTTAGGTATCTATTAATTCAATAACAAAAACACACGCAAATTATTGAGTATATAGGCTAAGAACTTCCAATTCATAGTTTTACCCATCAAAATCGTGTTTTACACTTAAAATTTATCCAAGTTACGAAAAAATATCATTTCCATATAAAATTAAAATGTTTACTAGAAAAGTCATAAGTTTGAGATAATTTGTCCTATTGACATGAGTATTAAGCAATAAATAAAAACTTTTTTTTTTCGCAGCTAAATTTAAATAACTAGTTTTGAATAATATTATCTTATATTCTGTAGGTATATTTAAAAAAAATATTGTCTAGAATTTGTTAACGAAATGATAATTTATTATATAAACAAAAAATATATACAAAGGTCGATTTTTTCTTCTGCCCCTTATCTTTAAACCAGCTATTATATGCTTATATAAAATAAATCTTCGATATTTGATTGTAGATTCTAAAAATATATGTATAAGAGCCTCGTGTTAATATATTAGTACAAATGCTTATTACAACACATCTTCATAGAAGAAATTATATAATTATGTTAATTACAATTAATGAAACTTATACTTTAGGTAATTAATAAATTATTAACATAAATAATGAATTTCTGTTTCAATAACATGCTAAAATGTGTAGGTGTATTATAAAGAAGAATTAATAGAAAAATTAAGTGAAAGATCAATAATATGAAGTTAGTTTTCAACTAAAGTCAATCAATCAAATCAAAAATATTTATTTCTAAGGGTTTATATATAAATAAATACCAAAGTAAAATTATATATAAATAATGAAGCATAAAAGTACAATATTGATCGTGGCGCAGTGGCACAACGTCTAACTCTAAACGCCACGATTGTAGATTCGATTCCGCGTGGGGAACGGAGTATCTCATCAAAATATTTTACCTTAATATGAAAAATATAAAAGATATAAAATATCTTTTATCGAGGCCAGTCGTAGCGCAGGGGCACAAAGTGTGACTGTAAAACCGACTGGTTGTGGGTTCGATCCCCACTCGAGGAGATGAAATATTTACTTAAATTTGTATTTCCATTTCTTCGCTCTGGTGTCGAGGACAAGCGCGGCGTTGAGTTCTGCCACTCAACACACTATGCCTCCAGACTTCAGAAAGTGGGGAACGAAGTGTCTTAACACTAGGTTCCCTCTGCTTACCCTGCAGTGTGCGGAATACAGCGTTAAATAGAAATAAATAATAATATAAAATATAAAAGACAATATAAAAGACTTTTCGTTATCTACCAAACTGTGATAACGGAAGCAAATGAGGATAAATGATGAAAAAAAAAAGGTAATTTAAGGTTTATTTACTCGAAGAAGAAATGCCGGTTATAAAATATTTTGATTGGAAATGGCAAAATAATAAAAGATATATGTCTCTCAACCCCATTCATTTCTCATAGCTGGTTAGTTTGAAATAATATACTACATTTTGGCTATCAATATTTGGATAAAATACGTATTTATTTGCTCAAGTTCTTTTCCATATTTCGTGTTACAAGATAATAATCATGTGTTTACATATTTATTTATACTTATAAAATAAAATTAAATAGTTTATTTGCTTGCTGCCTCTGGAACTAACAATTGAATTTGTATATATTTTTAGTCTTGAGGAAGGCTATAAGCTAAAGTTCTTATTTGGCTCAAAATATTTCAAAATATATTTCTAAGGTCTGTCTGTGTGTATTTTTTATGAGAATAAATGGTATATAGAGTTAATATGATTATCGTCAACCAACGAAAGTTCGAGTAACAATTAATAGAATAGACTAGCGCCCGCTTGAACTATACGAATATTATTAAGTCCCGATCACCTGGGAATTCCAGGATGAAAGTCTCCACGACACCCACTATTCCTTCTATCTTTCAGATTAGCCCGGACAAGGGTAAATATACACACACAATTCTTTTTAACAATAGACAAAAAAAATTATAGCGTATTAGTTTTTTATATTTAGTGTTAATTTAAATCTAAAATGTCAAAAGTTACATAAGCTTCCTTGATCCTAGTGTCATCGGATCATTGAAATTTATTTATAAATTTTAATCAAAGTATTCCAGAAATACTTCTTAAATTTATGTAATACACTAGCGGCCCAGTGACAGTATATTAATTAGTACATTCAAATTGTATAAATTGAAAATTTGGGAGCAATTTTACGTTTTCTATGTACAGAGTATATTGTATGTATGTATAAAATATAAGCGAGTAAATTAATAAGAATGTTACATTTTAATTGATAGTTCTAACCCTTATTTTAATTAACAAAAATCGTATTACGATGAGAAGTTTGACTTTGCTTTTAAGTTTTAATGCCCTAAAAGATACAATACATGATTCCTACTCAACAATTGTGTTGTTGTTATACATACAAATATACATAAAATTTCATATAATAACAATTTAATTAAACCTTTCTGAGTATTTCAACCGAGCATTTTCACACACATTGCTTGAAGACGTCGTCATAAATGATAATTTTAATATATCAATTAAATAATAAAATAAAAATAGAATATAAAACATTTCTCGACTAGGCAAAATAATTTCAAAATTTTTAGTTATTATTTAATAGCGATATACTAAACAAAATATATTACAGTAAAATAATAAATTACATTAAGTACTTACTTATGCTATAAGTGACTTAGTCATTCTTGCTAAAACAGAAAACTTTTCCACATTTTTCACATAGATTTATTAACAAAATGACTAAAGGTTTATTCATAGATGATAGCTTGTAGTTTCAATACAAAAAAAAACGGCTTTAAAGTTATACTATATGGAATGTAAAACATATACCATACTAGCGACCTTAAATTTATTGTTATACACACACAAACGCTTTTGACACCAAAACTTCACATAAATTGTGGCCTATGTGTTATCCTGTTGTACAAGCTGTAAAGTTTTATCTAAATCCGTTCAGTAGTTTTTGCGTGAAAGTGGAACAAACATCCATCCTCACAAATTTCACTATTACAATGTACCATGTACCTACATATTAATAATGGCATGTATGAAAAAAAATATAGTATAGTTTATTTACAATATAGAAAAGTTGTAATAATATTTTATTTTTGAACATCGTGCAAACCTTTAACTTTTTAATCCATTGTCAAAAGCTATTTACTTAGCCAGCAATAGCTCCTTTAATAATCATTTTGAAAGAATCATCATATGAATAAAACCTTCTTTCCTTAAGCTTACAGACAATATAGCGTTTTAAAAAATAATAACAAGTCATACCTTAGAAGTAGCTGTCAACATAACATAACTGGCCCTAACATTCTCTTCGGGAACGGGTTCAGGTCTAAAACATCTGTGATTCTGAAACTCCGACGGTTTCTTTAACATTTTTCTGACAAACCAAACTAAACCAACAACTATTACCATCAAACCTAACGCTACACCAATCAGCGCAGGGTTCAAATTCTTAAAACCAGATTTAATTTCTAAGGATCCAATCTCTAGTAATTGTGGTACAATACAAATAGGCCCACTCTTGTCTTTGAACCTTGATATCGACGCACAAACTTCATACGGCCCCCGAATAAAGCCTTCCATTGAGACTTCCAAAGTTTCCTGACAGGGGGTATCTTTTTGTGCAACTAACGAGCCTCGAGACAATACTGCTAGGATAATATAACAATTGGGCAACGGCAAGAATCTTGTTTCGGAACTTAAAACTCTTTGAGCTCGCGGCAAGATATATTGAGATTTGGTAATTCCCATGACAGATATAAGAACTGTAAGCAATCCGTCACTTGTTACGTTTGATCGTACTTCAGACACCCTGAAAGAATGGAGTCAAATTAAAAATCTTTGATTTTTTCCGGTTTACGCTGTATCCTGCATATAGCAGGGTAGGCAGAGGGAACCTAGTGTTAATACATTTCGTTTCCCACTTTCCGCTGAATTTTCGAGGATGTTGATGTGCCGATCTCAACGACGTGCTTTTGCCTTGATACCAGAGCTAAGAAATAAAAATATTAGTAAATGATCATTTATTCGAATTAAACCAACAATCGTCCATTACCATCACACACTTGTACCCCTCCACCACGATGGCCTCAAAATATTTAATTATTGACTCAAATACAGTGGAAATACGAATTTATGAGAAATCTATTAATAATATAAAGAAATAAACAAGTTTCGTAAACAAGTTTCGATGTACCTTGATGAGAACCTATGGCTTAGTGGTCAGAGCACTTGGACGGTTGATGTGGTTTACGGCGATGGTTCAAATATCGCTACATTCAAATGATGTGCCTCTTCAATATTTGTAAATATTTAGTTATATGATTTTTCAATAACCTTATCTATAGTGATCTATATCAAAGTAAATTTACCTCAGATTTTCTCTATCAGCGACTGTAATAGGCGACGGTCTGACAGTGATATATTCGGCTCGCTGTCTCACCATCTGTGGCGCACCACAGCCCAGCACTAGTGCCATAGGAACGTCTTTACTGTCCATTTCCTCTAATGCTATACAGAATCTGTAAAATAATCTTATCTAAATAAATAAAAAATATTTATATAAACAATACAATGGTGATTTTGATCTCCAATTGATGAAATAATTTTACATAAAATCTGTTCATTTCCTGCTCTATGAAGACAAAGCGCGGCGATAAGCTCCGCCATACATCACGCAACGTCGAATGAACGAAGTGTCTTATTAACCCTAGAATTTATTTTTAGAAAATTAATTATTTAAATTTCTTACTTAGGAAAAACGCATAAAATAATATTATAATAGAAATATAATTTTAACTACTCACGACCTTATCACAAACCTATTATAAAATAGATTTATTTAAGAATGGATAAAAATACAGCCAAGTTATTAATGTAAATATTTTCCCAAAGAGACGTGGTTTATTTCCCCGAAATAATATTATATTATCTTTTAGTCTAAATATATAATTCTCGTTACACTATCGGAAGTCAATATTGAAGATCATTAAAGTTGAAGTTTTGACCCTAAAAGGTTATCGTTATGACAGATTATTTTATGATTTTAAACCGACATGTACCTATATCTGTGCAGATTTGCGAGTTATTCTGCGAGTGTTTCTTAGAAGAGATATTATTAACAAAAGCAATAAAGCAATAACATAAAAAGGCTTAAAGAAATAAATAGTGACAAACACTATGTAACAACTATATATAATTCATTGATTACCATGAAATATAAGGACATGGGATACTTATTATTAAAAAGCATATACGAAGCGCTTCGCCCCTAACCGCTTGAGTCTCTAGTGCATAATATAAATAATAATACAATATCTTACAGTAAATATTTTCACTTGATTGATCCATTTTATCATATTTTTTTTAGGTTCACACTGCATCCCGTACCTACATAGCTAGGTAGGCAGAAATAACCTAGTATTAAGACTCTCTCTCTCTCTCTCTCTCTCTCTCAATTGATTATATTAGTCGTCAGTCAGTAATCTTGTTTAGAACTCTATTAAAATAGAGCCTAAACTCTAATATTTTTTATTTAAAATCTATTTGATGCGCCTAACAAATTAAAATAAATGACTTACATTCATATTTGCTATAATAATTTGTCAGGCACGTTCGTAGTTAATTTCAATACGTATATTGCATATCAATATAAAACTTGTTTTTTCTATTCAGGTTGATTTTATGTCATAAAGTGTAAAAAAAGACATTATTTAAGCTTCAAATTTGAGATTGTCATGACGCTATGGTTACCGATTGACTGTAAGCGCGGATTTTTTATCGATATTTATACATTATATGGATATTTACCTACATATCGTAGTGTTATCGCCACTCACCACGTAATTTTTCGAAAAATAGGAGTATAATATTAACACTGGGTTTCTCCTATCGGAAAAAGCTGCAGCTGCTTTTAAGTAACCTATAAAACCTGGCGATTTACGTTAATCTTTAAACAATATTGTCATTTTTAGCTTCACGCTGTATCCCGCATATGACAGGTAGCACTAAGTTCTTTACGCATCGCCCAATCTTAGAGACATTCTGTATTTTTCTCTTGATACAGAAAGAGAGCGAGAATAATTTATTTTCTCGATTGGGACGTATAGTCAGATGTTGTACCTCTGCTTCAAGACGGCTTCAAACTATATTTTGAACAATGATAGGAACTCTATATTATTATATAGGCTTGTGATTCCGTAATGCAATATCGACAGGCGCGACTACTCAACGTGTCGTCTAAGCCCGGGGGAGGTTATATCTATATCCATTGACTAACCGAAATGTACGGTATATTACAGTGACTTTGATTTGAATTTGTATGTTCTATAGGAAACTAACACAAAGTCAGTATATATTTATACATATAAAAATTCTACTATATTAAATATGTTTACTAGAACTGTTGAGAAAAAATATTAATTATAATTACAACAGTGTATTAAAGAAAGTCGGCACAAGAGCACAAAGTTTGACTGTGAACGCGACAGTTGTGGGTATGATTCCCACTCCAGGAAATTAAATATTTAATATTGTCATTTTAATATTAATATAAACAAAGCGTTGAGCCACTCAACACGCAATGCTTTCAGAATACGGTGGTAAATTGAGAATGAAGTGACTATCACTAGATTCCCTCTGCCTATCTTGTTGTGTGCGGGATACAGCGACGCTAAAAAGACATCAATATATTTACAGTAATAATTATTAATATACAAACGCTTTTTTTTCGTTTTTACACATATTATTTCGCGATTTAACAAAATAATAACACGCTGTGTTATTAACAACATACCTTTTTTTTCAATAAACGTAAAACTGTATAATAAATAATACTCACGTATAACTTTCCATTGGATCAATTTTTAACCCTCTCAATATAATATTCGCTGGGGCAGCCCTATGACAGGCCACGTGTTTTGCGAGGCCCCCACTTTTTGAAGCTGTTACTCCTGTACATCTGTAGCGATGAGTCGAAGGAGGTTCTAATGACCAAGATAAGTGCACTTCTTCATCATCAGACCAGGCGTCTATAAGACGTACCTATAATTTAAATAATAAATAAAGATTTTATGATATTTTAAACCGGGGGCACGCACTTTTTAAAACTAAGCCCTGGAATACTAAATGGAATAAAATGTTGATTGAAATTAGTAACCTGTACCTTATAAAGACAAGTATAAAGACAAAACAAAATAAATAATTTAAAAGTAATCTATACATACAAACACAATTAAAGTGTCTGTCTGTAATTTCAAAATAAACACGTTTTTCCAAGGACATATAGCTTCTTACACGATATCAAAACACAAAATAACATTAAAAAAAAATATGGGCTGAAATGGAACCAATTTTTATGTGATTTACACTGAATATATGTATAGACGGGATTGTGGCGCGTTTGTCGTGTGCCGTGGACTTGCCGTCTATCATGATAAATATAAAAAAACTAAAAAAAAATCTAATATTCCATTTTTGCGAACAAAATCAAATAAATTGACAAAAGATTATAGAAATAAGTTAGAATTACGATTTATTAAGTGTAATCAATTTTCGCTATTCATTAACATTAAATAAATATACGAATCTTTATTGTGCAAGTGAACACGCGGGGGCTGTTTGTATAAAAAATAAAGCTAAATAAAAGAAAATTACAACAAATCTTCTTTAATTTTACATGGCAATTTTTTTTGGCATTTTTTTCTTTATGAATTATATAGATGTATACGATACACCAACGTAAGACAAAATTGCTAAAAAAATCTAAAATATAGTATCCTGGGATGGTCTAATATCGATTTAATGAAAGAGAAACGATGGACGCCAACTTTTATTAAACTCCGATCTATTTTCTCTGAGAAATTTTCCCAGACACAAAGTGCCCTCATCGGATAGGTGATACTTCATCATAATATTAAAGTATGGCATTGGGTATTCCGCACGCAAACTTTTCTTTTGTTTTTTTTTAACTTCACTCTATATCCCGCATATAACAGGGCAAGCAAGCAAGTAAGGGGCTTAGTGTTAAAACACTCTGAATCACTCACAATGTTTAAACAAGGAAATCTGTAATTTGTGTCAACCTTAACACCTCACTGCATGGAGCTAGTGCGGCGTTGAATTCCAACACTTATCACACAATGCAAACTAAACAGAAAAAAAAGAATGACTTTTGATATTTTATTGTTATTTGTAATATTGTCGATAGCGAAAAATAAATAGAGGCTAATAGAGTTGCACGCTAACAAAGCGTTTCGGGAAATGGACGCTATAAACGTATATGTGTTTAATAACATAAATATTTACTATGTGCTACATATTATATGAGTAACATATACATTATAAGCTTAAAAAAAAGTCCACAACTAAATCGTGTATTGAAAATATTTCTGTGATCAATAGGAAGATATAAAAGGAAATGCTTAACTAATTCGGTCATTATTTTTAAATTAATAAAATGACTGAAATTTAAATAATATTGTAAAATTTGTATTTTTTTATATATTAATAACTTTTTGATGGGCATTAAATATTTACAGACACAAGTAAAAGTACTGTACTTATTATAATATCAATTATTTAAATTAGTCCAAAAAAGTATATTTGTGTATCTTACCTTAGACTTAGATATAGGCAGATCTTCCTCAGCAGGTACTTCCAATTCATCATCATACACATCATCATCTAATCCATCTTTCTCCGCGTATATTTCGTCCTTATCATCTATAGTGTTTTCAATGACTTTGTTATAATCATAATTATCATTAACTGCATCATTAGCTCCATCATTAACTTTCGCCTCTACATGTTCGTCATCGCAGAGTTTGTTTTTCGATAGTCTGGATATCAAAGCTCCCTCCAGATGAGGTGGCGTGGCGCAAACGGCAGCTGATTTATCAGATTGAGGCAGGTTTTTTGCTTCCCGCAACCACCTCGCAAAGCCCGCCATTAAGCAATCGCAATTAAGTGGATTATCTGCGAGAGAACGAATTTATCTTTATGAGTTCAGGACTATTAATGGGTTGGAATTAAAATTAACGACAATCAAACAATTGTTCTTTGTTACTTTTATGTTCTTTTGTGGAAAGCTGTGATTATTGAGGGTTTTTTTTTTGTTTCAACGTTTTGTGATAAGTGTCGAATTTGATTTTCTGACATTTTTGAAAGTGTGCACTTTTTTCTTCACACTATCCCGCATAACAGGTTGTGCGGAGGATATCTAGTAGTGAGACATTTTGTTCCCTACTTTCAAATTTTCGAGACAGTACGTATTAAGTGGCAGAAGTTAATACCCGCGCACCTAACAGTTGACTGACTAATTGTGAGTTCCATTCCCATCGTGGAAATGAATACTTAATATTTTCCTTTCTTCGCTCTGGTGTCGAGGCAAAGCACAGCGTTGAGCTTCCCCGCTTACAACGCAATGGCTCCAGAAAAACATTCAGACTATTTGCCAATATTTATAAGCGATAAATTATATCTTCAAAATATTTTGCTCGAAGGGGAAAGTATCATAAAATTATTTTCCCATAAAAGTCTCATAAAGGAATAGCCATGAACAGTACAGTCATGCACAATAGCTTCGGGTGGCGTTTCGACATCCGAACAAAAGAGGCTACGACGTCGCCCCACACGAAACGTCTGACGCCAAACAATACCAAATATACACACGAACTCTCCAAATATTTATCTAAATTCTAATAAAAAAAGTGATACGCTTTTTATTCACGCGTTTTCCCGTCTAGCATGGAAAGTAGGGAAACGCAGCATTTTTAAAAGCACTCAAAACGCAATTTTCGGCCGATTTTTTAGATTGCCATTTTGAGTGGTGGAACTTTACGCCGCGCTTTCAGCGGGAAAATGAAAATAAATGAAATATAATCATTTTTTAACCCGAAATAATTTTATATTAAAATATAATCATTTATTATATCCATTAAGAATAAAGTCACATTAAAAAGACAAATTAGCTATTTAACCAATAATAATATATTAAAATAATTTAAATTTATCGTTTGACTGTAAACGCCACGGTTGTGGCGATTCGATCACTATTCGATAGAATGATTGTATTTAAATTATTTACATTTTCTCGCTCTGATAGACAAACTTTGGCATAGAGTTCCGCCACTAAGCACTCAACCTTAAAATTTGGACGGAAAGTTGAAAACGGAATGGTTTATCACTAGGTTCCCTCTGTCTATCCTTTTATGCATGAAAAATGTACTGAACTAAATTATTCCACATTCTAACACCCCGTATGTTAGCAGCAAACTGCATATCATTCTATAGTCATTACCTTCAATAGTAAACCGCTTCAAATCTTTATGCTGGACCAGAGCGCCGTCTTCTATCATTGATATATCGTTGTCATGGAGCAGAAGTTCGGAGAGACGGCGGAGAGCCTTCAGGGGCTCGGCGGAGAGAGAACGGAGGAAGTTGTGTGATAGATCTAGGTGTGCTAGATTTAGCAGTTGGGCTAGTGATGCACCTGTTAACATATTGTTTTTTTTATATTTAAAAAAAAATAAAAATTAAATCAGCTTCACGCTGTATCCCGCACACAGCAGGGTAGGCAGAGGGAACCTAGTGTTAAGATACTGCGTTCCACACTTTCTGCCGAATTCTGGAGGCATTGCGTGTTGAGTGGCAGAACTCAACGCCGCGGTTAACCTCGACACCAGAGCGAAGAAATGGAAATATAAATTTAAGTAAATATTTCATCTCCTCGAGTGGGGATTGAACCCACAACCAGTCGGTTTTACACACTTCGTGCCGCTGCGCCACAACTGGCCTCAACTATATTTATTATATTTTCAATTTTTTTTAAATATGAGTTTTATTAATTATTATTTTAACTTAGCTTCAAACTGTCTTCCTAGCAGAGTAGTAAGAATTTATTATTTTATTAAAATATTTTTATAATAATAAATTATTAAACTAAACAGCGAGAATTTATTTTATTGTAGTAAAATTTTATTATATTGTAAATTGTGCCTAAAAATTATTTACTAACGAATTCAAATTTAACCCTATAAAATGTAGTTGAAAAGGAAAAGTTACAAATTTTTTAGAACCGCTATTTACTTCACTGCCCTAAAAAATATTTTTATTTTCACAATACAATGAATGTTACAAAAAAAATTAATAATTCACTGATAATATATTAACGCGAACATTAAAAACCACGTCAAACGATTTCTTTTCGGATCGTGAATCTTTGCCTTTATTCCCACTTTTCTACCTTTTTGTAGCGGAAATTGAAACGTCAGTGGGTTCGCTCGACAAAGAACTTTTAACAATGGACGTTATCCCGCATCGGATCTAATCAAATCATCTAATTCTACATCAACTTTTAAGTTACCAGTTATATTTTACTTTCATAGATTTGAAATTTTGGTTCAATGAAATTTTAAATTTTGGTAAAAATAGATTTAAAAACATGTCTTGTATCTAATTTGTGTATTGTAAAATTGTTACATGATATAGACTGTTAAAAATTATTAGGAAAATGAGTGCCATTTAACATAGGAGATTTTTTTTTAAAACAATTGACTGTTGCTATAATAGTTTATTACTTGTGGTAGATAGTTTTATCTTAATAGTTAATTGTACAAAAGAACTTTAATTGATAAACATATTAAATTCTGTATATAATATTAAAAAAGCGTGGCAAAATTGGCCTCCACGTACTTTTTGATAAAACTAGCGTCCAAAGCTTATTTAAAAACAATATCTTTAAAAATATTTTAATGGGAACGGAGTGTTTTAACACTAACTTCCTGGATCCCTCTGCCTACCCTGCTATGTGCGGGATACAGTGCGAAGCTGAAAAATAAAAACTTTTACCATAATTCTAATTCTAAATTAAAAAACAAATAATTTAAACATAATAAAAATAGTAATATTCACCTGAAACAGCTACAATTTCATTTTGCGAGAGATCCAAGTGTGACAGATTAGACAGATGCTTGAAAGCGTAGTCCTCTAACACGTCTATCTGATTGTTGTGTAGATTTAAGTGAGTTAAGTTTGTGAGACCTGAAACAAGATATTCTATTTTACTCTGAAAGCGTTTTGTTTCTATGTGATATTAATAAAATAAATAAAATAAATCAGCTTCACGCTGTATCCCGCACACAGCAGAGTAGGCAGAGGGAGCATAGTGTTAAGACACTCCCTTCCCCACGTTCTGCCGAATTCTGGAGGCATTGCCTGTTAAGAGGCAGAACTCAACGCCGCGCTTTGCCTTGACTCCAGGGCGAAGAAATGGAAATTTAAGTAAATATTTCATCTCTTCGAGTGGGGATCGAACCCACAACCAGTCGGTTTTACAGTCAAACTTTGTGCCTCATAGTGCGTTATTAATAATTCTAGTTTTATTTTTTATGAACAAATATAAGACAAAAATACTTAGATGAAGGCGACACTATTGTTAATATTTTACTAAGTCATGTTTATTTCAGATCGTCGTGGCGCAGTGGCATAGCGTAGGACTGTGACGCGACAAGTTATGGATTCGACTTCACACTCGAAGAAATAAAACATTTAATATCCTCATTTCTTCGCTCTGGTAAAGGCAAAGTGCGGCACTGGGTTCCTCAACTAAACATGTAATGCCTCGAAAATTCGGAGGAAAGTAAGGAAAGGCAATGTCTTAACATTAGCTTTCCAAGTTATTTCGTATCCTGCTCTTTGCGGGAAACAGCGTGAAGAAATTTACATATATTGAACGACTTTACCTGATAAGGCTCCTCTTCGTATACTTGCAAAAGTATTATCAGATAGATGAAGAGTCTCTAGGAAATTCAACGCCGGCACCGTAGACGGACCGACTGGACCTTCCAAAGCATTGCTTGAAACGTCGAGTTCTTTTAGTAAATGCGCTTCCTGGTTACAAAAAAAACAAAATATATTATTTTTCTAATTTTAACGTTATTACATTGTTAACAAACTTTATTAGAATACAACACTATAATACATATAGAACGAGGACCAATACAAACATACAGACGACGTTTTCGACGTAGCTCGATAAGAACCTATGCCTTAGGTGGTCAGAGCGGTTGGATGGTTTCCAAGAGGCGCGGGTTCAAATCCCGCTACGTCTAAATTGTTACACGTTTTCTTTTTAACTATTTTTCTTTCCTAAATGTGGAATAGCACTTTGAAAATGTTAAAAAACAGTTACATACAGTTTAAATTAATCTGAATAGATATTTAAACTTAACGATCTAATTCCTTCTTATCAATATGTAGATGGGTTAACACCTGACTTCTTGTTCCACCTTCCCTACATTCACCCTACCCAAGTTCATACATTATTCAGGGGTGCTACATGCGGTAAGATTAGCTTTGACCGTTTGAAGACGCTATTTTGATTACTAAGTACCACTACTGTGTCTTGAGAACAATATACGATCCATAATATGCAATACTGTTCAAATATGTATAATAGAATGTAATACGTTACTGTTATCTTTAAGTTATATTGGAAATAAAGTGTAAGAATAATGAGGCTAGTCGTGGTACAGGGGCTAAGTGTGTTATTGTCAATTCGACAGGTTGTGGGTTAGATTTCCACTTGAGGTAATGAAATAATTTAAATTTATTTTCTTCGCCCTGGTTTCGGTAAAGCTTGACTTTGAATTCCGCCATTCAACACGCGACGCCTCCAGAATCAACAGTTTAGTTCCATTCTCCATTTTCCGCTGAGGAAAATGAAGCATTTTAATGGCAACGAAGTATAGTAATATTAGGTTTTCAGGTTCCTTTTGCCTACCCTGCTATATGAGGGCATAAAACCAAAAAAAAGGTATAAATTGGAGGCCGTCGTAGCGAAGCGGTAAAACATCAGACAGTAGCCGTGTTCGACTCGGGTATAACATTTTTTTTATTAGCAAAACGATGAGTTGAGTTCCGCCACTCTATACAATGTGTCAATAATCAGGCGGAAACAAGGAGAGCCTAGTGTCTTAAAATAAAAATCCTCTGCCTACCCTGCTATATGCGAGAAAAAACAATTAAACAGTACAAAAATATATCGTGTATATTATTAAAGCAAAAAGGCCTTCATCATAAAATAACATTTCATTAAGAAAACACAAATAAATTACATGTACATACATTAAGTAGGCAAATAAAAAATATATATCCAAACATCATTACCAAAAAGGAATATTTCATTAAATGACATATTTAATTATATTATATTACAATTATATCACAATTTAATAACATCGTCGACGGGAATCGAAGCAAATTCGATAAAGTAAATATTTATCTCCGTCGGCTGTCAAATAAAGGGATTTATTGACACGCCTCGTAAACAAATTAATAATTCGCGGAGTCTTAATTGATTGCAATTTCATAATACGTTTGCCTACTGCGTAGTGTGTTTTAAAAATTATTTTTTATACTCTGTTTTTTTTCTGTTGTTTATTTTTGATTGTTGTATTTTGTAAGTGATGACTTAAAGTTACTATACACAAAATATTTTCAGTTTCACACAGTACCCTGCACTCAGCAGGGTAGGCAGAGGGAACCTAGTGTTCAGACACTACGTTCTCCATTTTCCGCTGAATTCTGGAGACATTGCCTTTTTAGTGGCGAAAGCCAGAGTATACCAGAGCGAAGAAATGAATATATTTAATATATCATTTCTTCGAGTAAGGATCGAATCCAAACCTGTCACATGTCACACTTTGTGGTCCTGTGGCACGACTGGCCTCAATCCTGTCACGACTGACCTCTAATCATTTATTTTAAAAATCAATAAAATCAACTTCACGTTGTATCTCGCACACAGCAGGGTAGGCAGAGAGAACCTAGTGTTAAGACACTCCGTTCCCCACTTTCTGCCGAAGTATGGACGCATTGCGTGTTGAGTGGCAGAATTCAACACCGCGCTTAGCCTCGACACCAGAGCGAAGAAATGGAAATATAAATTTAAATAAATATTTCATCTCCTCGAGCGGGATCGAACCCACAACCAGTCGGTTTTACAGTCACACTTTGTGCCGCTGCGCTACAACTGGCCTCGCCTATTTTAACAATTTATAATAGCATACCTTTAATGCACTCAAAGCAGATACTTTCAGTAAATTTCCTCTTAGTCGTAAAACTGCCAGCTTGGACAGCGGCTCGAAGGCGTCCACTGATATGCTCGTCAACTGGTTGTCGCTTATGTCGAGATAACTCAGATTTTGAATTCCCTGTATAAGAATACATAAAATATATAAAAAGTGGATATGGACATTTTTAAAACTTGATAGCAAGTAGAAGTAATTTATTTGAAATCTAGAAATAGAATTATTATATTCTTGTAATCTGTCTTTCTTTGATCTTTTAAAGACAGGTAAGTGATCTTTGAAATAAGTGTCTCACGAATTACTATCTTTAAATTTATTATTATTATAAAATATCTAAATTTAAACAACTCTACATTTTGAGTTGTTTAAATTTAGTTATTTTATAATAACAATAATTTAACTTACAAAAATAAAAACTCAAATAAAAAATATGCCCCGGGTGAGGATCGAACTCACGACCTTAAGATTATGAGACTTACGCGCTGCCTACTGCGCTACCGAGGCTGTAGATAAGTCACTCAATTTTATGTTTGTATTACGAATGTATGATATAATTTTAAAAATATTTATCATATTTTTATCAAAATTGATTAAGTCATTTTCTTACATAATACAGATTTAATAATTTGTTGCACATGCACATTATGTTGATGATGTACTTTTTTTTCTCTTCACGGTGCATCCTGCACATGGCAGTGTAGGCAGAACCTAGTGTCAAGACACTCCGTTTCCATTAGGACACTTCAGTTCCCCACTTTCCGCCGAATTTTTGAGGCATTGCATAAGGAATAATGAAGCTCAATCATGCTTTACCGCGTTACTAAAGCGAGAAAATTAAAATATTAAATATTTTATTTCCTCATGTGGGTATCGAACCCACAACCGTCGCGTTTACAGTCACACGCTTATGCTCCTGCGCCACGACCTGACACCTAATAGCACTCCTAATAGAGATTGGATAGATATATGAAACAATCTAAGATTGACGTTGGAGATAGGTTATTAATATTGGGCGTTAGAGATACAACTATACGTTTTCCCTCGTTTACCGGGTAGGTAGGGGGAACCTAATATTAAGATATTACGTTCTACACTTTCCTACCAATTTTCGAGACATTACTTGGTGAGAGAATGAAAATAATTTTACCAAATATCATACCTTGGTCCCGAGCGGGAATCGAACCCATTGCCTCTTGTTTACAGTCAGACCCAGTGCCACTGTGCCACGATGGGCTTATTCAAAAATAACACCACTATATTGTACGTTTAGATTATTACTATTTAATTTTTGTGTATAGATATGTAAAATTGTATAGGATAAATAATTTATACCATATCATAAAATTAGTTACAATTAAAATAGAATATATATTATGTTTAAAATTAAATATTATATTCAAAAATCAAATGTATAGTAACAATTATATTATTTCCACCAAAAATAATACAAAAACAAAATCCTCCTAATTAGAGCACACAACGACTTGTAGTCGAAGTTGTAAAACAAATTTCAGCTCGACGAATAATATCGTTGCTAAATTAATAATTTTAGAACTAAAAATAACAATTTATTTTAGATTTGAATTGTTATAGTTCTGATTTGAATAAAGTTTACCTTAAAGGAGTTGGAGTCCAAAGTATGGATCTTGTTATTGGAGAGATCTAGCCGGTCTAAGTAAGCAAGGAAGGCCAACGCTTCAGTGGGCACGGACGGAAGTTGATTGTTTGGTAGGCCTGAAAATAAATAGATCAATTTTATTATATTATATTATTATTTCCTTTTGAACTTGACGTTTTTTCATGAACAGAGTGTTTATGTAGACAAAGAAAACCTATTGCCAGGACACTCTGCTCTCCACTTATCCGAATTCCAAGTTATTGAGTGTTATATAGAAGACCTAGACATAGACCTGAGGCCGGTCGTGGCGCAGCGGCGCAGAGTGTGACTGTAAAACCGACTGGTTGTGAGTTCGATTCCCACTCGAGGAGATGAAATATTTACTTAAATTTATATTTCCATTTCTTCGCTCTGGTGTCGAGGCAAAGCGCGGCGTTGAGTTCTGCCTCTTAACACGCATTGCCTAATTCGGCAGAAATTGGAAAACGGAGTGTTTATTAGGTTCCCTCTGTCTACCCTGCTGTGTGCGGGATAGAACGTGAAGCTGAAAAAAATATAGAAGACCTAACGCCACGCTTTGTCTAGCCCCAAATAACCTGACATTTAGATGTAACCGAAATAAGAGTGTTCCTTATAAAAAAATATACATTAATAATAAATAATACATTTTAAAAGTGATTTCACTGTTTGACAGATTTTAGGTTATAATTGTATATTGAAAAATTTTAAAAAGCTTACTCCGTTCGAAAATTGCCGCTTTATTTTTGCTATATTACATGTTAAATTGGAGAAGCCACTGCAGTGCTTTATCTTATTACCAGTTGGATAAAATAAATATATATATATATTCCTCCAGAGTGGGAATCGAGCCCAAAACCACCGCGTTTACAGTAAGATACTGTACTGCTACGCCACAGGGACCTCAAACTGCATTTTATGTATATATACGTTTTTTTGTCTAGAAAATTATCATTTAATTTAAATAAGCATTCAAAATAAAGATATTTCCAGATATAACAGAACAAGGCGTGTGTACCAAATATAATGAGGATGTACAGAGATAATGTAAAAAATATGTAATAAAATGTTCGCTCTCCTAAATGTTTTGAGAATATTTTTTTATGTTAATTTTTAAAAGAAAAAGATGTTTGTTCGTTAATTTTTGCGACGCTTTTTTATTTTAAATTATATAAGTAGATATTTTCTTTTATTATTTGTATACTAAAGTAAGGTAAAATTGAGATAGTAAATTATCTTACAATAAAGTTAAATTAAATTATTTGACATCTATTGTTCAGACGTAAATATTGACTATATTTACGTCTGAACTGTTATACCTTATAAATATAACATACATTTGAACTGATTTATAATTTTTTTTTAATATTTAAATTTAGGAAAGAAAAATACTATTTTAGAAAACATGTTGAAGTCCGTTTATTATTTTTGTTACGTTTCCCATAAAAGTATCTTAACTGTTTACGTGATAATAAACATCAAAATAATTTCCCAAAAAAAAAGTATACTTTATAAATATTTACATATTTTCATACAAAAAAATAAAACTCCCTTACCTAAAGCCAGCAAAGTAGCGGATATACTACTGAACGCTCCTTGCTGTACTCTTTTAATATCTCCAGAGGATATAACCAAGCCGTGCAGACCAACACCTGCCAGTTCCGCTACGGATGCAGAAGATAGTGATGTGACACCTCGTAAAGCGCAGTCTAGTAGTGATACAGCACTATTTTTGTTTCTTGCTCTCTGTTCACGAAGATGGCGGCCGATTATCTGTTAAAAAATAATAATATTTACTGATCACACCATTTTACTTAATATATACCTATTACTTTTCTCGTCTCTATATTTGGCCAGGCAGGCGATAGATAACCTAAGATTTTAAACAATCTTACAATTATATTTAATTGTCTAAATATGGTGTCAACACGCCTTGTCTCTAAAATTCCCTGGTTTCCTCCTCTAACACTAAGTTCCCAGGTTCCCTCTGTCTACCCTGAGATCACGGATACAGCAAGAAGCTAAAAAAAATACTAGCTAATACCTCTGGCAGTGCCTGCATGTTTGAATAGAAATAACTAAAGGTTTTATATGTAATTGGGTCATGTGTCAACATGCCTTGTCTCTAAAATTCCCTGGTTTCCTCCTCCAACACTAAGTTCCCAGGTTCCCTCTGTCTACCCTGAGATCACGGATACAGCAAGAAGCTAAAAAAATACTAGCCTAACTAATATACCTCTGGCAGTGCCTGCATGATTGAATAGAAATAACTAAAGGTTTTATATGTAATTGGGGCATGTGTCAACATGCCTTGTCTCTAAAATTCCCTGGTTTCCTCCTCTAACACTAAGTTCCCAGGTTCCCTCTGTCTACCCTGAGATCACGGATACAGCAAGAAGCTAAAAAAATACTAGCCTAACTAATATACCTCTGGCAGTGCCTGCATGATTGAATAGAAATAACTAAAGGTTTTATATGTAATTGGGTCATGTTTCAGTTTCAGGTACGGTGCGTTATATAGAAACGACTATTATGATGTAAAATAGCCTATAACCTGATCGATAAATAAACTGCCCAACGCAAAGACTTTCAATTTGAAGTAGTTCCTGAGATTAGCGCAGTTAACCAAACAGACACTTCGACCTTACGATAGTGGTACATAAATATAGATAGTATAAATAGAATAGATTAGGCTAAGAATAGAACTTGAATAAATACACTTAAAATATAACTGTAGATATCAAAGAATATTAACTTATTTACCTATCTATCAATATTTACAATATTTTACAACCAAAAATATGGATAACCCAAACAGTTGATCCATACAAAGTTTATTGTCCCAATTTATATAGTTTATTAAAATTAAAGCAGAAAATCAAAAAGTTTCTCACATCAGCTCTCCCTTTGTTAAGATAATTTTTGCTCGAAGAAATTTCGTATTTCGCACAAATAGCCCCGTCGTTTTGTACAACACTAAACAAAATTTAAATTTGATTATTGTTATGTAAAGTGAAATATACATTTTCAACAAAACTATTTTAGGTAAACGCCTTTTCATTTTAAACTATAGAGTGTACCCTTCTGTTTTCAACAAGCCCGTGAAATATAATAACTAAAGTTGTTTAAATATATTCTTTTGTTTAAGTTTTATAAATGTTATCACATTTGTATTTTTTTAAGGTTCACAGTGTATCCCGCATATAGCAGGGTGAGCAGAGGGAACCTAGGAACCCGATGTTAAAAAAGTATGCAAATATGCAAAAATACAGAACGGACAGAAATCTAAAAATGTTATTAAGTTTATAAAATTTGCTGCTAAGAATTAATAGTAATAATATATATTAAATATTCATCTAATAATTAGTCTCATAAAATAAATAAGAAAAAGGGTCATAATTCATAATATAGGTTCTTGGCATAATTAGGTTTAGTTTTTTTTTCCATCAGACCGTCGTGGCACAGTGGGACAGCGACTGTAAACGCAATGGTTGTGGATTTGATGTACATTCAGGATCCATTAATTCCCTGACTTTTGTAGCAAGATAAAAGCGTGGAGTAGAGTTCCGCTATCCTGTTACACAGCTTGAATATAAAAATATTAAGGCAGTCGCTGTCGCAATTGCGAGAAAATATGATATGACGCTATAACTAATGGGGAACGTAGTGTCTTAACACTAGGTTCCCTCTACCTACCCTGCAGTGTGCGGGATACAGCGTGAAGCTGATTTATTTTATTTATTTTTTATATGATAAGTATGTTACAATTCGTTTAAGACATAAAATATTGCGATACAAACAGACAAATAACAAAATGATATTATAATAATAATATTTACAGACAATAAGTTGATTCTACATTTTTTTACATAATATATAATATATAAAATCCTAACTAAAACTCTATCTATTGTCACAGAAGTCGTTACGTTTCGTTCTTTTATCATCGCCGCGCCGTAGAGCTGTCACGGTGGAATTTAATTCCGAAAAGAAAATATATGAATATTTCTTGTCGACTTAATTAAAGCTTTCAGGATTTATATTTTGAAGGCATTGTTCTTAATGATTGAATTTTGTATGAGATATTTAATTACGAGATGTTTTTGTATTGTGTTATAAATAATAATTTAGGTTGGTGTGCTGGTGTGTTATTTTGGAATTATATCGTTGGTTTATATTATATTTATTTATGCGGGCCGCTCACGTGAGTAGCTGTTTTATTATAGGTATAGTGAAAATATAAATAAGACCGCTTCGTCCTTATTCGCCCTGGCGGTCGTAACTTACAATTTAATTCCATAATATATAAAAATAATAAAAAAATATTTTTATCGAGGAATAATAAAAAATATTTAATAAAATTAGTGCATATGCCCGCAAACTCAAGTTTGTCAGCTTTTGTAAGTTGTACTTCCCTATTTATAATCCTGAAAATTGGTATGTAAGTCTCAATGGGCGAGTTCGACTCGCACTTAACTGGTCTATATTTTATTGGTATATGTCATAGAGATTGAGTTCTTTACATTATTATTGTACCAATCAATTTTCTTAAATATTTTAAGAAGCTAAGAGCTAAATGGGAACCTTTTATACCCCGTTCAGTTCTTATCACAAATGTAAATATAGCAATTTACTTCTTTTTTCTTTTTTCTATCTATTTCTACAGCTTATGTGACTTTTGTAAAAAGATTCAAATTATTGGTTCCAAATTTTAAATAACAATCATTCAAAAATATTCTCATGAGTAGTTTTGTATTGATAGCCAATGTCCCAGTCATGTTTTCCATTGAACATAATCTATGACTAAAAAAGTATTATAACCGAAGCATTTTCAATAAAAACTAATCTCGAAATGTTAAAATGAAAAGTTTGGAATATAGAAATAACTGTTCAAAATATATTGCTGGGTGCACTTTTTAAATACAGAAATTCAATTCACCGCGTCCATTTTGTATGAAAAATATTTTTCGGAAATATTAGAATATACGTAAATGTTTACGGAGCAAAAATTACGTTTTTGTCTAGTTTATATTTGTGTGACTTGTAACTTTCTTGATTACTCTCTTTTAGCTTCACGCTGTATCCTGTATTCTTGCAGGATAGACAGAGGGGAAACTGGGAAAACCATGTTAATACTTAGTCAGTTTTCATCAAGACACTTTCCGTTTCCAATATCCGCCGAATTCTGGAGGTATTAAGTATTTTGGAGCGAAGAAATGAAAATATTACATATTTCATTTCCTCGAGTATTACAGACAACCAGTCGTGTTTACAGCCACAGGATTGTTCCCTTGCCACGACTGGCCTCAAACTCTGTTACTAACATAATAAATCACTTTATCTACAACTTTTCGAACCATTTCCTCGCTTTCATGTTGAGGTGAAGCTCGGGGTTGTGTTCCGCCGCTAAACATACAATGCCTTCAGAATTCGGCGGAAAGTGGGTAACTGAAGTGTCTTAATGGAAACGGAGTGTCTTAACATTAGGTTCTCTCTGCCTAACATGGTGTGTGCAGAATACAGTGTGAAGCTGATATTTTTTTTTATCTACAACTAATACTCAAGCCGATACTCAAGCCTAGGATTGCGGCCATAACAGAGAAAGAAAAGTATACGTCCAAATTACATGCTATAAATGCCGAAGATTATCTACATAAAATTTCCTTAATGATGAAATAACTTTCGCTCGTAAGTTTCTATATACATATAAAATAAAAATCGATGAAATATCACTTTACAATTTTCAAATATTTTTTGTCACAAAATGTCTTACTCTCTACTTATTTATAAGAAATAGATATATGGCGTCGCGGAGTTTATTTTAGATTTAATAAAATGTAATAGGTATGTTTGTCATACAACGTGCTGACTGACATATAATAAGCTATATGTGCAACGCATCTGATTAAAAGTATTTCCCAGCGATCAAAAAATACATATGATGATATTCAAAAATAATTTTCAGTTCACTAAAAACTGACAATAACAATTCTGTTCTAAGATAAATTCCACAAATTATATTATTCGATTTAAGCTTGTTTCCCCCTAACTTAAATCTAAATATTCAATATAAAATCTTCTTCATAGTCTGTATCCAATGAGTCACATTTTTTAGTCAATTGCCAACAAAAGCATATTTTCCTGCCTTCAGTCCATTTTCCTATAGCAATACCCACAATAAAGCTATAGAACGTCCATCCATTGATACCGTATGAGTGAGGCAACCTGAAAACCTATCTAGAATCACTGAAGTGACTAAATCTTGTGTACGATTGTAGAATGGAATGGTCTAAATTCTGTACTAGTCACTTTATACAGTTTTAGTATTGGCTATGTAGTCATCATTTAGTTTGTCATGACAAATGGATGAAAAGGAAATGTACAATTTTTTCTTCTCTTTACGTGACAAGAAATATAATTTTAAAAAATGCCTGAAATATTAATATTTATTTAACCATATTACTTATGTACAGTAGGGTTGAATCTATACACTTATTACGTATGTAAATATTAAGTGAGTAAATAAATAAAATAAATCAGCTTCACGCTGTATCCCACATATGGCAGTGTAGGCAGAGGGAACCTAGTTTAAAACACTTCCTTCCTCACTGTCCGCCGAATTTTTCGAAGTATTTGGCTTTTACATGTTGAGTCGCAGAAATCAACGCCGGGCTTTTGCCTAGGTGCCAGAGCGAAGAAATTAAATTATTAATAAATAATATTTCATTTTCTATAGTGGGGATCGAACCCACAACCATTGCGTTACAGTCACAATCTTGTGACTCTGAGCCACGATGTCCTCATTACGTAAATATAAAGTTAGTAAGCAATTAAAATTAACTTTATTATTTTAAGTTTATTATGGAGGATCTTTACCTTATATTATCCCTTATTATTACGACCCCATGAATGACGAAGGTACCTACTCTTAATTTGTATAAAGAAACTGAAGCTATTTATTCAGGACTGTAAGGTCTGTTGATTTTAAGATTCGCTGCTTTTGACTAAAAATATCACAAAGGGCAATAAAGAAATTATTGTAATATTAAGATCAAGGTGATAAGGCAAAGTGCAAAATTATGAATGTACGTATAAAATACTGTGTGGATTATTTATTATAGGTATAACGAAAATATAAGTCAGACCGCTTCAAATTTCATATTACGTAAAAAAACTATCATAATTAGATAATTAGAATAATTATAAGGCAAAATGTTTTTTTTATTATTTTTTCATTATTACAACTGCAAATATTTTAAAGATCTAACATACATACATACGACTATATAACATGTTTTTAATCTATCAAATCTTAGTCTTTTAAACAAAAAATCACCAGAGGTGGAAAGTGACTATTATCGTTTTCGAAATCATATAAAATAAGGTACAAAGTATCTTAACACAAATTTTAAAAGAATTAATAATATATAAATACAATGCATAAATCTATAATAATCCTTTTCATTTCATAATAAACTAGTAACTGTACGATAAAAATTAAGGAAGAATTCCGAAAAGTTTTAATTTACAGATATTTCATAGAAAAAAAGCATTACAAAGTAATAATAAAAAAATGAACATAATTTTCCTTATGATACTCAATTTTAATTTTACAATATTAATATTTTTATACGTTTTTTTAACTCTATCTGAATGAAACTTTTAGTGAGCTTTCTTTGCTGATTTAGATATATTTCTTAAAATGGACAGTATGGACAGTACAGAAAAAATATTGTGAAGTTTTCTTTTTACAACATGTGAAAGCTAATATTAACCTCTACCGAACTGCATTAATAAATCACGAAATGTGCTAGGATTGTTTTACAATATAAAAATATTTTATACTCTATAAAGATTATTGATTATAGTAGAATAGTGAAAAGTTAAAATAACTTAACTTAACTTAGCTTCACGCTTTATCCCTAGCGGGGTCGTCAAAGAGAACGGAGCGCCAAACGCTACGGTCTCTACATACCTCTTTAGCCTCGTCCACTGTCATCAACCTCTTCATAGATCCCCCCTCTGGAGGGTACTCATGCTTTTTACGTGACCTTCCTCCAGTATCTTTGATACTGTATTTTCGAAGGTCAACTGAGGTTTAGTTACAAAAATTTAAAAAGTTATGTAAATATATCGATTTAAATGAAATCAATAATTACTTAGTTTTCGTAATTTAAGAATAACGATTTATCATTATTTTGTGATACGGGTACATTTTTTAACATGTTTTCACTGAGCTACGCCTATGAAACTTTCAGTTATTCTACACGAATAACAGTTATTTTTTAAATTAAACAAAAAAAATGATTATTTAATAACTACATTTATTTCGATGATATTTTTAAGATTTATAAACCAATAGTTTTAAACTATTATTAATACAAAAGGCCCTACTATTTATCTATGTTAAAAAAAAACCGGTCGGTCAACAACGGATGGGGCTGTATTAGCCAATCTTCAAGAATTTTTTTCCAGAAAATCACAAATTCTCAAATATCTGCTGAATGACTAAAAATCGCAGAACACACATGGTAAAATAGATAGGTACTGAGGTTATCTACCCATAGACAATCCGTCGATAACGTTACATCCTGTATATGTACATACATATATATACATACATCAAACGTCAATAATAAAAAAGTTTTCCACATTTCGACATTTATATATAAACAGTCATAGACTTTTTTTCCACATATTAACTTCTATCCAAAAAGCACGTAACACATTTTAAACAAGTATAATACTAAAATCTATGTACATTTTAAAACAAAATTTTCGCTGTGTTAGTCAGTGATAACAGTTTGTTTTACGCTCCGTTTGCGTTATTTCGATTGGACCTTGTTTCGTTTTTATTCACGAATGCAGGTATGAATAGGCATTGTATACAATATGTTTATGCAGGATTTTTTTAGATAATGGCTTCCAATTTTCATAGGATATTTAAAAAAATTTAATTAAAAAAAAAAAAAAATATCAAAATCAGCTTCACGCTGTACCCCGCACACAGCGGCAGAGGGAACCTAGTGTTAAGACACCCCGTTCCCCACTTTCCGCCGAATTCTGGAGGCATTGGGTGCTGAGTGGCGAAACTCAACGCCGCGCTTTAACTCGACACCAAAGCGAAGAAATGAAAATATAAATGTAAATAAATATTTCACTTCCTCGAGTGGGGATCGAACCCACAACCAATCGATTTCACAGTCACTCTTTGTGCCTCTGCGCTTTTAGATTCACATTTTATCTCACATATAGCAAGAGCCTAAGAGAACCTACACTTTCCGCCCGTATTCGAGATATTATGTTTTTTGTTCTTTATGAGACAATGAAAATAGCTAATTCCCCTAAGTGGGAATAGAACCCAAAACCATCGCATCTACACTCAGAGGTTGCCAAATAGTCAATACTAATATTTTAACTCCATTTAGATATAATTATCTCTTATTTATCTTAATATAATATGGTCAGTAAATACTAAGACTACTCAGGCGTCATTTAAACCAGTGATACATTTAAGAGACCATTTGGCACAACACTAAGGTCACATTCGTATTAATAGTGTTATCTGTGCATATTATTCTAACAATGTATTAAACGTAACAGTATTATGTATATATAGATATGTTAAAATATATGATTTTTTCTTTTATAAGTTTTATTATTTTTATTAAATAAAATTACTTGATTACTGTAATTTAAAATAAAGAATCGACCTAAAAAATAGAAGATTTTTAGGAAATAAGTACCATTATAATTCAAGCTATTGGTTCCTACAATGCCACATACCACGAAACATATATACAGGCACAATGTGTGACTGTAAAATCGACTGGTTGTGGGTTCGATCCCCACTCGAGGAAATTAAATAAAAGCGTGGCGTTGAGTCCTGATTTACTGTAAACGAGTAACAATGAAAAAATTATATATACTAGTGGCAGTCTTAGAAAGTTTGCTAGAAAATTCTACTTTTTGCGTCCCAGTGGGAAATTAAAGAAACCCCTCAGCCTAGTACTTTCACCAGTGTGTATTCTGTCACTCTCTACGTAACAAAAGAGTTATTTATATATTTTTAATTATTAATTAATTGTCATCTTACCTGTAAAGCAGTATGGTCACCAGTACACCGCAGCGTATGTGGCAGGTCACAGGAGCACTCGGCGGAGGGTCGCGAGCTCAGATCCGGACAACGCCACTCTGATACCGCATGGGACACCGCGCACAGTATAGACACTACCCCCATTAACCACATTCTGTAACAAATAAACATACATATATTGATTTAGACTATAAAGATGAATAATCATAGGATTATGTTATATATATATTTTTATATTTATTCATTTATACAAACATATTGTATGATGTAATGCAACATTAAAATATTAGATATAATATAATTTTATAAACTAGTTTAATTAATTCGAAAACAAAAGAAAATAATAGATATTAGTTGACAACGTTGACAGTAATCAAAATCGTGGGTTCGATTCCCACTTCAGAAAATTATTTATTTCCGTTTCCCCACTCTGACAAGACAAAACGCGGCGTTGACTCACGCCACTAAATACAAAATATCTCTAAGTCTAAGTAAAATAAACTTTCTTAAGTGGCTTCCCAGAACAAATACCATTCCAAATACCATACAAATATTTGCTAAATCAAAAGAAACGTGGTGAAACAGCATGAAATATAATAATATATTCTCAAAAGGTAATTCTCGTATCCCGAGCTACTTGTAAGAATTGCTTCTGCCATGCGTGTGGCTGCGACATAATAGCGCATTTCCACTGACTGAGTGCCGGACGGAGTGCTCGACAAGTTAAAGGCGAACGCGAATAAAATTTTACCACCGAAATGCTTGGAGCGAGGAAATATATGTATTTTGTGTGTATTATATTTTTGATTTTAGTGTGAATTTTTAGAATGTGAAATGTTTTTATAATAAATTGTATAATAAAGACAATATTAAGGCTGTTATGTTCATATAACACTATTTACGCGGCGTTAAGTTCGACCACCTCCAAGCGAATTGATTCGAAGAAGTTAATTATTTTCTTTCCTCGCTTCGGCAACAGGACAAAACGCGGTGTTAAGTTCTGCTTAACACGCACTGTCTCAAAAATTTAAGCTGCTTCTTAGGGTTCCGTAACTCAAAAGAAAAATGACTATGTTGTCAGTCTGTCTGTCTGTCAATCTGTCGTTGTTTTAGCTGCATTTTAATTGAAAATCAGAATATTTATAAACAGTCAGTATATTTATTTAAACGAAAATGAAAAAAATCTAATCTAGAGTAAAAAAATAAAATAATTTACAAATTACATTAATATAGTTTAGACCTTACATTACGCAAGTGCACATTGGTACTACAGGACGACTGCGATAGGTGATGGACGTTCATTGGCCTACTGGATATTTAGATCGCGAGATAAGCGTGCGAGATCGTAGATTGAACCAATTGATAGTGCCTTGAGAACATCTACTAGAAAGCTTCACAATTGATATTGCAATACTACTTCAAATATCTATGCTATTATTTATGTGCTTGAATGTAAACACGTCGACGGTTGTGGGTTTGATTCCTGTCGAAGAAATGATTATTTATTTTTTAACAGCTTCACGCTGTATCCAGCACACACCCTGCTGTGTAAGACAAAGGGAATCTAATGTTAAGGCACTCCGTTTTCCACTTTTTGCCGAGTTTTGGAGGCTTTACTTGTTGAGTGGCAGAACTCAACGTCGCGCTTTGCTCGACACCAGAGCGAAAAAATGGAAATATAAATTAAAATAAATATTGCATCTCCTCGAGTGGAGATCGAACCCACAATCAGTCGGTTTTAGTCACACTTTGTGCCCCTGCGCTACAACTGGCCTACATCATGAAATATTATTTTATTTACATGTTACTTTTCATTATCTATAGCATATAACACCTTAACGATTTGGAGTTCATTTTTAATTCAATATTTTTTGTATTCGCGTTCCTAGGGTGAATAGGAAAACTTCGCCACAAAACTAACTAAGTATTCCTTTCTCCGTCCACGCCTGAGAGATATTGCACGCCATGAAGAAAAAAAATATAATTACGACACTTTCTTCCCAAATTTAAACATACAACAACCGCACCACGGCAGCATCTCGTTTACTATATTTCAAAAAAATATAATAAAATTTTATAAAAAAAACTGAAACGTGACAACTCTGGGGTCGATCTTAAGGAGAATATTTAATTATATTTTTTTCTTTTCTTCTTCTTTTGTTATTTTCTTTCAAAGTAAAACAAAGTGCGGTATTACATGCCGCAAATTAACACACAATGTCACAAAAAATCCGTAATTAGGGAAAATAAATTAAAATTTAGACATTTTCTTTTTGATAATTAAAAATTTCGTTTAAAATATGTGAATTGCCTTTATAAAATCCAATACAAATATTACAATTTATTTGGGTAAAATATTAGCCTGCTCTAGAATATGATATTTCACGAAACTCGTGTTTCGTTTCTGCTCGTTAAATATTATATAATAAGACTGTAATTAACTTATTCGCTATCAACCAACATTTATTTTTGTTCTACTATTACTAATTAGAATCTTAGTTAAATGTAATATCTTAATTATTTCAAATATTGAGGTCAGTCGTGGCGCAGTGTTATAAAATGGGACCGTAAACGCGACACGATAGAGGTTCGATTTCCACTCGAGGAATTGAAATATCTAATATTTTTATTTCCTTCGTTCGAATGGCTCCGGAATTTGACGGAAAGTGGGAAATGGAGTGTTTTAACACTAGATTCCCTCTGCCTATCCTGCTGTATGATACAGCGTGACGCTTCAAATATAAGTAACTTACTCTATCAATTATAAAAGCAAGTTTAAGCCTTTCCGTTTAAATCGTCGTATATGTATTTAAATTAAAACCATTTTTCTTTCCAAAACAAAACCAAACAGAAGGACCATCAGTTAAACAAATAATAGCAGAATTATCAATTCATTCAGTGTAGATTTAAATCTAAAAGGGGCACTAAACGACCACGATATTCTCTACAAGAAGTGAGAAAATATCCGTAATAACCGTCTCTTAAGGGCAAGCTTAACCCGTTTCAACCATTATAATTTGGCCTACATTATTTTTGACTTTCAAATGATAATAGGACAAAAGCCAACCTCCACGGGTCCGATTGTGTTGGTATTTTGGAAGCACCAACGATACATCACCAAGAGTTAATGTGGCTGACGTCTACCGCGCTTAATAACAGTTTCGCATACAAACATTGTTTCAAATCCATTTTCATTTTCATTTTCATTATTGTCGAGAATTATAAAGGCTTTGTAAAAATGTGGAGCCTTTTGTAGCGTGTTTTTGTTTATGAAGTGAGGTTTCGGAATATTCATTTAAGAGCGGAGTGCTTCGTTTTTATACTATTTTGTTCTACCTCCATCGCGGGCTGTCGTTAAAAATAGAATACCTTTTAAATTTGCAAATTATTAAACACTTTCCTCCATCCAGTACTTATCACTTTGCGGAGCTTATTTTTTTTTCTTAGTTATTGTAGGTTCATTGTCTTGTAGAATTATTATGAGAAACGGAAGTTTCATATTTTTATAATATTTTTGTGATATATTGCTTATTAATGAACCTTGTAAATAGGAAGGAAGAAAATAAGCTGTTAAAATCATAAAAATCTATTCTTTCTTAACGTCACGCTGCATTTCACACGTAGTATGGTAGGCAGAGGTAGCCTAGTGTTAAGACACTCCGCACCTCGCTCTGCGTAGAATTCTGGAGGCATTGCGTGTTGAGTGGCGAAAATCAACGCCGCTCTTTGCCCCATTACTAGAGTGAAAAAATGAGAAGAAAAAAAGTAAAATAAATTTATTTCATAACGTTTGTCACTAAATAAAAAAAAATCAGGACACCTCAATATTATCTATTGAAGTAAATATAATATACCTACAAGTATTAACATTGTCGAAACAAACTAACAAGGAAATAAAAATGTATGTAGATATATATATATATATAGATACAAATCCAACGTTTACGCAGCCATTGCACAGCGAAACTGGTCTCCTAACACCGTTTAAAAAACTAGGAGTCTTTTAGTTGAAATCGCACCCATAAATGATCCGGGGGTTAGGCGATAGCTAACGCGCAGTATATTGTCTCGAGTGTTCTTTAGAGGCCATTCTACATTCAATTGGTATCGTAAATATAAAGGAAACCTCTTTTAAAAATTGTACTTTTATGATTTAAGTTGTTTATGTGTTGTATAAAGTATATTAAAGAAATATTCAATTTATGTACGTATTTACGTTATATTTTAATAGAATAAACTGTGTAAATATATTCATTGTACAGGTACCGTACAGAGGCCGTAGTGGCGCAGAGGCACAAGCGTGGGACATAACGCGACGATAGCGAGTTCCATTTCTCCTCGAGGAAATGAATTATTATTTATTAATATTTTATTTTTTTTTTTCATTTGTTTTCAAATATGAGGCAATATAAAATCCAAAAGGCTTTTTTTCTCCAAGCTATATCCTGTATTTACCAAGTATAATGTTTGTACCAAAGCGACAAATTAATGAATACTTATTTAGAAAACTTATAAAAATTTGAACGTAGCGCGACTCGAACCCACGCCTCCTGGAAACCGACCAGGCGCTCTGACCGCTAAGCCATACGTTCTCATCAAGCTACGTCGAAATTTTTATACGCTTGTTACAACTTATTTATGTTGTTACAGAGATGTAGGGAGATTTACAAATTTCCACTACCCAAAGATAATTACTAAGAATGCTATTTATTAAATATTTTTTATAATTTTAAAGTGTTATTTCACACTTAGGAAAGAAAAATACTTATAAATAAGTATAAATAATAATAAATAAAATACTTATAATAAGTATTAAAAAAAATAATTAAAATTATTTACGTTCTCAAGTGAGATATCCAACCCTCAAACGTCGCGTTTACAGTCTGATGCTGTGCCGCTGCGCCATGACGGCCTTAAATATGTTTTGACTATTTTCAACTTGTCACTTATATGGAACAATACTTTTAAAATTGTCCTGCATTTAAAATAACGTTTAATAATCAAAATATGTAAGAAATAAATAAATAGCGTATCAAGTAAAAACATAGAATTAAAGTTATACCTTATTATTAAAAGTAGCTATTTCTATTTAATTATTTTAAATGAGTTTTTCTCACTTCAACCAATAAACAATGATATAGATATTGGTTCACAAAATTATTCTGCAAGATTCTCCCTATATTGACACCGTAGGTTCGACTCCCTGTGTGACTTTACGTAACCGTCAAAATCATTGGTCTACCGTATTATTCAAAAATTGACTTCTACAATTATTATCTTGACAGCTTCACTATATAAATTCTAAGTTAATTGAGACCAAAAAGCACCATGATATGCTATTGTGTTCTCGATTTTTAATACAATATCAAATATTTTAGTACAAGATACGATATAAGCTAAACAAATGTACTTAGGAAGATTTTTTTTTAATTTAATACTTTTCTAAGTAGGTATGTCCCCTTAATGCGTGCTACAGTGCGTGCAACAAATGGATAATGGGTCAGATCCCTACGCCCAAGCGCGACTTTAGTTGCACTTGCATCTCACTCGCTGGCTATAGCTAAGGTAACTAGCTCTCATAAAATTAACTTTATAATGTAAAATACTTAAATTATTTAAAGATTTATATATATGTTGATTTTATGTTTCAATATTAAATATAATCTCTTTTTTTAGTTATATTATATTTTTTGTATAATTATTATTTAAATTGCAAAATTTTGTATGACAATTCAAAGTTAAAACATTTTAAGTCGAATAATTTTAATGAACATTATACAATTTTGTATAATTACGAAGGAATACCGACTAAGAAATCTTATAACTTAATTAACTTCAATAACAGTCTCAAGTGAAATTTTACTATTGGAAATTCGACTAATAAATTATACAGCATAGTTTAAATTTTGTCTGCCTATTAAAATATTATTGATTCGACCAATAAACATTCAAATCAAAAATAACTTCGATAGAATTATTTTTTAAGGATAATATAAAATCCAGCAAAAATAACTTTTTTAGCCTGTTTTTTTTTCAATCAAAAGTATGTAAAGAGTTAAAGCACATATTACATTCTAAAATTTATTGCTGAAGCGCCTTATCTACTCTTTACATTACACATCAATTGCGTAACTTAACGCCGATTCCATTATTTTCTTAAAGTGGTTAAAAACTATTTTAATATAAATAGTTGTATAAATATTATTTTTTTGCAGCAAAACAGTCAAGATGCGTTATCTCGTCCTCATTTGGCTGGCACTCTCCCTCATTCACAGCACTCGCGCCCACGCCAGAACCTTCACCCGATGCCAGCTATCGAGGGAGCTACTGCGTTACAATTTCCCTAGAACGTTAATACCTAATTGTAAGTATTGAAATTTTTGTATTAACGAAGCTAATATGCTGTATTCCACATATAGAGAAGACAGCGGAAAGCCAGTGTTAAGACACTCCGTTCCCCACACACGGTGGGAATCGAATCCACACGGTCGTTGGTTCAATATGTACTCGGGGAAATTATTTTTTTTCCATATTTTTATTTCTTTGCTCTGGTAACAAGACAATGCGGGGCATTGAATTCCGCGACTCAACACACGATTCGCCGAAAATCCGGCGGAAAAAGAAGAAAAGAAAGAAATATCTTAATGGGAACAGACCTGCCTACTTTATTATGTGGAGAATAAAGTGTGAAATATAAATAAGTATTAAAAAAAAAGATATATTTTGTCTGTTGAGACCATCTACCTAATCAAGCATAATAATTAAAACTTTTAACGATAATAGCCTAAGTTTACCAATAGATGAAGTGTAACGTAAAGTATCTACTCAGTAACAGAACTTTCAGAAACTTTCGACAAGATATACTGAATATCTTCGGCGCTACACAATATTATAACTAATTACGATTTATTATTATTAAATTTAATTTAACCAAGCCGTAGTGGCGCAGAGGCACAAGCGTGCAAATGTAAGTGCGACAGTTACAGATTCAAGTCCCACTCGGGAAAATGAAATTTATAATATTGTTAGAAATCGGAAGTGGTTAAGGTTTAAAAAAAAAACAAGATAAAAACACATATCGTCTATATGTTTCAAAATTATTTGGAAAGAGATTCTATGTAATTAAAATAAGTGATATGTATCACTCAATAACAATACTTTCCAATAAGAGCCCTTACACCGACAAGCAACTGCCCCCGATTGACACAATTCCATTACTTTTATGGTCTTTTTCACACATTTCTACGCTCTTTTACCCGAGTTTGCTAACAATATTTTCACTTACCTCAGTCTGGTGTCTGGAAATAAGCAAAGCGCGACGTTAAGTTCTGCCGCTCATCACGCAATGCATCCACAATTCGGTGGAAAATGGCATGTCTTACAGTTTAAACTAAAAAAATAATTATTTCAAATATGTTTTGCGTTTGCCCAGATCGGCACATATATCTTAGATACTTCATTGCTTATTATTTACCATTTTAAAAATCGTCGAGTAACATAACTCAACACCACGCTTTGTCTTTGACACGAAAACAAAATAACTCAAATAGAAAAAAATCCTCGAATTACAATAGAAACTAAAACCATCCCGTAATATTAGTTGGCCCAATCATTCCAAGAAGACATCTATTTATTTGAGATAAAATTATTCATTTTAAATCTAAAAGATTATACATAAAAAAATTACATTACCTTTTTACATTTAACAAATTTAATCAAAAGGAAAATAGCGTCGGGAAAAAAATAGCTAATTTACCTTAACAAATCCGGAGACAGCCAAATGGATGGGAACAGACGGTCTCAGGTAAAGAAAACAGTGTAGTTAAACTGAAATGGAGCTTGACCGTCTAACCACGATTCGCAGAATTTAAAAAGATTTTGTTTTAATCAGAACTTATGGATGAAAATGTATAATTTTATGATAATAGTATACTGACTTTTAGGTTAAGAACGGAACGGAATATTTTTCTACGTTGGTAATATTTGGTCAATTGTAAAAATATTGTTTAATTTTCACTTGGAAATGTCATTTTAATTTCGTTTTCGCCGATATGTTAAGACAAAAAGCGGCGTTCAGTTCTTTCGTTCAATACTAAAAATCTCTCAAATTCGAACATAAAATGTAGATCTACCCTGCTACTAAATACTATTATTAACTGCTAAATTTGAATAAAAAAAATATTGAAATTTTTATTTTGTAACACACTGATATTATTACTATAAATATCAATACATTTATTAAATTACAATTATAATTAATGCTTTTTCGTAGATAATTTGATATAAATATATATTAAAAACATTTAAACTCATTTAATATTAACGAGATAATCTAGTCGCATTACAAACAAAACCAAACTTAAGCCAACAAAGACAATATCCCAGAGGTGGCAGTGCAGCGCGATGCATGCATTAGCACGAACTTAATCAGTAAAGTACAGTGTTGCTCCCGAGGCGTGCGTTTATTATGCCTTTGACTTACGCTTTAAGGGGAAAATAAGCTATATACTTGCAATTGACGTATTTAAACATACACTTCAGTACCTCTTACTTCTTACTTATTAATCAGCTTCACGCTGTATCCTGCACACAGCAGGGTAGGCAGAGGTATCTTAGTGTTAAGACACTCCGTTCCCTCCTTTCGGCCGAATTCTGGAGGCATTGCGTGTTGAGTGGCGGAATGCAACGCCGCGCTTTGCCTTGAAGAAACAAAAATATAAAAAAATATAGAGCGAAGAAACAAAAATACAAATTTAAAATAAATATTTCATTTCTTCGAGTGGGGGTCGAACCCACAACCAGTCGCTTTTACTGTCACACTTTGTGCTCTTGCGCCACGACAGGCCTCAAATGTGCTTCCTATTTAATTTTATATTACTATATCCAAAATTTAACAAAAGTTATGTAATATCTTAATTGTGAAGTTGTTAGAATGTATGTTTGTTTTACTTTCACGCAAAAACTACTTAACGGATTTAGACGAAACATTACAGTAATATAACTTATACATAAGAATAACACATAGGCTACAATAAGTTTTTGTGGGCAGAGCCGCGTTTACGTCTTTAAGTAATTTTAAAATAGAGATAGAAAATCTTTCATTGATATGGCTCGAAGGACCAATATCCAATATAGTGAGTTGCTAAGACAATTTAGATATTATTCTGCATGTCATAAATTACACCAACTACTATAAACTATTAGTCCATCATAAATCAGAATTAATCGACCAAGAAATGGAATATCAAAATTAAATGTACTGTAAAAAGATATATACATTAATATTAATGGTATCTTCAATAGTTTTCGAGCAAGAATTAATTAGTAATATGCCTATTCTTGCTTTCAATCGAAACTTTACTAAGTGAATTGAAACCAACTTTGCCTATTATATTAGTTGCTGATCTGAAACTTTGATTTGTCTTCATCCATCCATATGTGGCGGCCGAATATTAAATTTCGACTTTTATAAGAAATAGCTTTCAAAGTTTACCATATGAATGAGAATTTTCCGCACAATTTTCAATGCAATATCTATTGCGCGGCAGAATTCAACGCCGTCTTTTGCCTTGTTGCCAGAGACTTGTTAAATTATAATTTATTTTTTTCATTTCATTAATCATTACATTGAACCAATTGTTAAGATACTCCGTAAAGAAACTTACCTGCCAACCCTGCTTATGCAGGATACGGACGAAAAAAAAAACGTTTCACCAAAACACTTCGACGATTTCTATTAACTACTTTATCAAGATAGTCTCAACTACCTAATCTATCCTATCGCCTCTCAGCATCTGTTTCAGATATCAATAGACAGACAGAACAAATTCGAAGCAAACGTCGCTTTTGATTTAAAGCAGTATCAATTTGAATTAATTCGGATTAAGCCTGCGTCCCTTTGCCGTGTCAATTAAATCCAACGCTAACAATTTTAAACTTAAATGGAAGACCTTCGAAATGTTTTGTCATTTGAGTCATGCTCCTTTTTATGCAAATTGGAGATCTCTTAGTTCACCGTGAATGCTTATTAAGACCGGAAATTCGTTTGGTTTCCGGCTTAATGTTATTATGAGAATTCGTTATTTTAAATTTGCTATTTCTTTTTTTTATTGTTGTTTAGTGTGTTGTTGTTACGTTAATAGTTAATACGTTAATTCTGTAACCAAGTTAGTTAATTTGAGCTCAAATCAAGGAAATGCATGAATATTTGTTTTATATTTTACTATCTATGAATATATAGAAGAACTTAATATGTCTGTACAATTATCTTAATTTTTTAGCTTCACGCTGTATCCTGCACATAGCAGCGTAGATAAAGTGAACCTGGGACTCTAATGTTAAGACATTCCATTTCCCACTTTCAAGTAGAGCTTGAACTCACAACCTGTCGCGTTTACATTCACACGCTTGTGCGCCACGACTGGCTTTAACATTTAAATGATTATTTAAAATTATATGAATTATATGAATTAACTCTGCCACTCAACACGCAATGCCTCGAGAATTCGGCAGAAAGTGGGGAATATAGTGTCGTAACACTATATTTCCTCTGCCTACCCAGCTGTGTGTGGGATACAGCGTGAAGCTGATTTATTTATTTTATATGAATTAACATAATACATTATTCTCAGGGGTGTGTCTGATAGAGCACGCAAGTGGCAGAACAACGGAGAAGGTGACAAATCACAACAACTCGTACACAAGCTTTGGATTGTTTCAAGTAAGTCTCATTTGGTCACCTCATAAAAAATATTTTTCTCTATATTCTTTTCTTTCCAATTAACTAAAGTGTTTTCAATATGTAATTTTTCGTTTGGTGGTAGTTAAAAAACTAGTAACAATTTATCCCATTTTCGCATTATCTAAAATTTGTTTATCTCTGCGATTACTACGTTCATAGTAGTATCGATGTAGAGTTAACTATATAAAGCTTATTAACAATAATATTCCATTTAGTTTCTATTTCTTATACTACCGAGCTAATAAATTATTAAATTTATTATCATTACTTTTTAATATTATTACTTTTATTTAAAGTTTATTTAAGGTATTAAAATAACAAAAAATATACATATATTTAAAATAATATTTATTTATCATATCTAAATTAAATCCCCCTCACAAACAAAACAGGAGAGTGCCGGAAGATAATATAAATATCAAATTCGCAAAACATGTCACGACGAAACGGGAAAACACTCAGTTTCTAAAATATAACGGGTTCCAACGGGACTAATTATTCGGTTAACATAATATGTATGAGGACAACCGATACCCGCCTACATGGTTATTTAATTATGAAAGGGTATTTCGTGTTTGATGTCGCGGTTATTAAAATTATTTTTGATACTTACTTATAATTGACTTAAAGCTTAAAGCCTGTTGCAGTAGATTTTATATTTTCATTTGCTTATTAATTAGTTATACGCAAACTGGTTGGGACTAGACACTACTTTCGGATAGAACATTTTAGAGTTCCGTATCCAAATTGTGAAACAGAAATCTATTACTAAGACTCCGCTGTCCGTCTGTCCGTTTTTCATCAGGCTGTAGCTCAAGAACCGTGATAGTTAGACAGTTGAAATTTTTACACATGCTGTATTTCCATTGTCATTTTAATAACAATTACGAAAAAACAGAATAAAAATATGTTTAAGGCTTCAAAAGCCATGATTTCTTTGCCATTTTTTTTTATTTCTTTTATAGATTATGGTACTGAACCCTGTAAATATCTACACTATAGTACTACGTGACACGAACGGTATACAGTTTCTGTATATGGGACATTTGTATGCACACGTGCACCAGTTCTATGTCAAGTGCTCTAATTAAGGGTGATTTATGAAATAAACTGGCGAACATTAATTTAGTTTCTACATTTCAGAGATAAGACCAATCTCAGTTGAGTCGACGTACGACTTACTTTAATACTTGTGCCTTACCTTGCCTTAAATCTTGCCTAATATTTTGATTTAGGGGAGTTGGTGCGTGTTTCACTTTTAGGGAAAGTTGTCAAACAGTCATTTGTTTTTCCGCATAAAAGACAAAGGCAGCCTATTAATAAAACACTCCTTTCTCCACTTTTTACCTAATTTTTAAGACATTACGTATTGATTTCAGAATCTTAACTCTACGGTTTATCTATCAGAGTAGAGAAATATAAATAATTTGAATATAATCATTCCTCGATTGAAGATAGAATTCCCAACAACTGCTTTTCAGAATTTAAGATATGGGATTCGAACCGTTCTTCTTTATTCTTAATTGTTTCAAAACTCGTATTAGACATGTGGGTAACAAAGCTCTTTACCACCAAATCCAATAAATTCAAATTAAATTTCAACCATTTCACCCACTAAATGACAAGACGAAGCAAACTGATAGATTATATACTATAATATTTATTGCGCATACAATTACAGCTTGCAAATAATTCAAATCTATCAATCCCCATACTAATTTTACTAATTGACAGTGAGCGGGTGATATGTACGTTGCGTTATTACGATTTCTATATAAATTATAACAATTTGATTTTTACATTATTATTAATTAGTTTAGTCTTAAATGTGGCATGTAATAAGGTAAGTGAGGCAGTTATAGCCTCACTTACATATATTATGAATTAAAATAGTCAATTTGAGGTCATAATTTGGCATAAGCGTACGACTGTAAACGTGTCAATTTAATATTTTAATTAGAGTGGGGAACAGTAGTATCATATTGGGAACAGAGTGTCTTAACATTAGGTACCCTCTGCCTATACTTAGTTGTATGCGGCATACACCTTAAAGCTGAAACAAATAGAAATCAATAATCGTTGAACAGATACTAAAGTTGATTCAAAAACATACATAAAGTTTTTACACTCTCTGTTAGCAGCAGCAGCTCTACAGTTTCTCATTATGTCCGATGATAACCAACAAAAATATATATTTTAAATATAAAAAATCTATATGTTAATTATATAACAATCTACTTAAACTTACAATCACTAAAAAAAATATTGGACCCGTTGAAAATAGGTTATTATTTATAATAAGGTAAAGGTGTCACAACTGAAGTGAGCTTTGAACAAAAATGTCACTACATCGTCCAAATAGTACCAATTTATTTTTATATTTCAACAGAGCCAAGTTACATGTAAACGTGCCAAAATCTATTTTAAACTGAAAATGTTTGGGTGACCAATAAAAAATTGTTAGATTTTCATCCAATGTGAACTAAGTCAATTATTTTTTGTATAAACATTGCAATCCCAATCACTGTTCCGGTTACTTTCGCCACAATATTTCAAATTTATATAGTGAAAATAATTGATTGTACAAATAGAAAAATGGAGAAAGGATAAATATTGTTTTTAGAAATTGCTAAAAAGTTATTTTTCTAAAAAATATTTTTCTATCTTTAATAGTGTGGAATAGCATTTTGAAAATGTTAAAAATATTTGTTAAAAAATATTATTTCAACAATAAACTTGATAACGTGTGGCTTAGAACACTCTGACCGTTTCCAAGAACTGTGGGTTTAAATTTTGATATGGACTTTTAAAATTTATATATATAAATAAGCCGAAAAGATACTACCCGGTTCACTCTTAATTTTTAACTTGCCAAATTAGTTATTTCTACGAGATTTCCTTCTCCACTTTCCACCCTATTCACTTTGACTTCTATAAGGTTTGACAATGAGTGTTGGAACCTAACGCCGCGCTAAGTTTAGTCACCAGATTCAATTGAAACCTACAATCAATATAACACTGTCAAATATATCTTAACCTTTTTATTTTAATATCTAAAATATAGCAAACATGACATTTGTATTGAATTTTGATTGATTATTTTGTTTCGCTGTATAGTGTGAGTAATTGGGTTATTGAAATTACTGAGCGTTTGAGATTTGACACGTTGGCAGCGTAATTACATATGTAAATGATTTTCCATTGTGATTTAGTGACAACAAATTTTGATATAAAAGGGCATTTTTTTTCAGCTTCACGCTGTATCCCGCATTGTAAGCAGAGGAAACCACTAAGACACTACGCTCCCTACTTTCCTATGAATTCTGAAGTCATTGCGTGTTGAGTGGCGGAACTCGAGTAGTATCGAACCCACAACCTGTCGCGTTCACAGTCACACCATAGTGCCCCTGCGCCACGACTGGCCTCTTACTGGACTGCCACTCAAAACGTTAATGATTCCCTGTTGCTAATAGACTGTTGTATAAAGCCCATTTTTTTAACTAAAGGAAAAAAGTAAATTTAAGAATGACATTTATAATATTATCTCTTGTCTTGCTAAGTGTCAGTAAAATACTTAAAGATAAAATAAAGTTACATTATAAAGAAGCAACGTCTAAATATACTTTATATTAACACAAGCTTTTACTAGACCGACTAACTAAATAGTGACTATGAAAGTATAATTATAATATGAATTTTAAATGTATTAAAATGAACACAATTAGATTCATTATATAATACCATTAACATATTGTTTACTTGAACCATTACGCTTAAGTAGTAGTAACTTTTTTTAAACATTTTTTAAGTGTTATTCCACACTTAGGAAAGATAAATACTTATTTAGAAGACGTATAAAAATTTGAAGGTAGCGGGACTCGAACCCGCGCCTCGTGGAAACCGACCAAGTAGTAACTTTTTTTTAGCTTCACGCTGTATCCCGTATAGCAGGGCAGGCAGAGGGAACCGGAGAACCTAGTGTTAAGACACTCCGTTCCCATTTAGACACTACCATTGCCCACTTTCCGCCGAATTCTGGAGCCATATGTTGAGCCACGTGTTGGGCGGCGGAACTAGAAAATGAAAATATAAAATAATTCATTTCCTCGATTGGAAATCGAACCCATAATCTATCGCGTTTACAGTCCCACGTTCGTGTCCCTGCACCACAACTGGCATCAACATGGCCTATTAACATTCAGATGTCAAATATTTTTGCTCACTAAAATATTAGTCAAATAAATAACTTAAAAAGAATTAACCGCAAAACGGAGTAATCGTTAAAAACTAACTACGTAACGACCGTTCGCTCTTTGCTAAATAGCTCGTTTCGTTTTTCAAAAGCTCCCGCAAGTGTTTTTATAGTGAATATTGAAAGGCGCTGGCCAATACTGCACTTTTTCACTATATTAGGTAAATATTTTTTTTTATTTAAAAAAATTGGATTATTAAGGGTACAATTTAGAGGATCACCAGAAATACTTTTAATACCCTAAGTTAAGTACCAAAATTTATTATAAATAACTACAAAAAAATATTGACTGTATAAAAAGAGTCCTAAATTATATCGTATTATCATCCACCATTTTGGTAAACGTTTCTAATTTTATTGGTGATAAAATAGGTATATTTTGGGCGGCGCTTAAACACAAGCCGATTAATAATAATAAATTGAACAAATTTTATTGAATAAGTTTGAGGCCAGTCGTGGCGCAACAGCACGAAGTGTGACTGTAAAACCGACTGATTGTGGGTTCGATCCCCACTCGTGGAGATGAAATATTTACTTAAATTTATATTTCTATTTCTTCGCACTGACGTCGAGGCATAGCGTGGCGTTCAGTTCCGTCACTCAACACGCAATGCCTCCAGAACTCGGCGGAAAGTGGGGAACGGAGGGTCTTACCACTAGATTCCCTTTACCTACCCTACTGTGTGCGGGATACAGCGTGAAGCTGATTTAATATTTTTTATTGGATTTTAATTAATCAAAGTGAGTAAATTTCTATTCTTACAATAAAGAAGCTTCATAAATTAATATACATAGCTATACACAACGTTCTATATCCATACATCCATATTTTCATAATGTTCACATTTCTATTCTATTCTATTCACAAGTAAATCTCGAGATAGAATGAGGCAATCAACGAAATAGTTAACAACGACAAATATATATAGCATTTTCTCATCTATTTAGATGTATCCAAAGGAAATGCAAACGTCCTGATTAATTCATGCTCTCTTCAGAGTTCGTGTGTACTAAACACAAACGTTAGAAGTGTGGTAGAGTCAACATACAGCCAGTTGCCAGTACTAAGAAACGACGAATTATATTTTTTTTCAGGTCCACGGTGTATCCCGTATATAAGAGGGCTAGGTAGTAATAGTGCTAAGCAGAGGAACCCTAGTGATCTATCACTACTTTCTCTATTTTTTGCTTACTCGCAGTAAAGATGACGTGAGGTGCGGAGATTTACGTCTTATTTTCTATGAATACATTGGTTTTGAAATATTTTGCTAAATTCGATTTCAACTTGGAATCATGGCAGTAATGACGATATTAATAACGAAGTGACAGTTGTCAGTGACAGCTATTATTAATAATTTTATAATTTTAATTGAATATGCTGTTTACAATATTATTATTTTAGTGTCTCGTTGCTTAATACTTAAAATGTAACGTTTGAAACCACCCACGATTGCCAGCAGTATCTTGATAGGTGATACTGTCGGAAAGTGGAACGAAGTGGGTGGCTATGTTACCGACGCATACTAAAAACCAACGTCAAATATTTTACCTTAGAAAAACCCAATTTTATTGTGAAAATATTTATTGTAATTGTTATGTATAACGAATATTTTTATTATTACACGTCACATATTCCAACATTTTTATTATTTATTTATTATCGACTAGATCCCGCTACTTCATTGGCATTACTTTTTATGACCCTTGCCACACATACTACTTGCATTTACCACTACCAGATGCTAGTGAAGTTATATTAATATTTTTTATAGACCAGAAGGGTTAATAGGATTTCATATTAGGTATTCAGACGTTCGAAATAAATTATATCTTATTATTTAGAAAACATATAAAAATTTGAACGTAGCGGGACCCGAACCCGCGCCTCCTGGAAACCGACCAGGCGCTCTGATCATCAAGCCCTACGCTCTCATCAAGCTACGTCGAAATTTTTATACGCTTATTACAACTTATTTTTGTTCTTAGCATCTCTGTAGGGAGGTTTTTACAAATTTCCGCTACCCAAAGATAATTACTAAGAATTGTCGTCTGGCTAGAAAGAATGCTATTAATTAAATACTTTTAACATTTTTAAAGTGTTAATCCACACTTAGGAAAGAAAAGTAGTTATTTAGAAAACGTATAAAAAATTGAACTTAGCGGGGAATTTTTATAATTTTTTATATATTTTCTAAATAAGTATTTTTTTTCCTAAGTGTAGATTAACACTTTAAACATGTTACAAAATTATACCTTACATGTTGGTAAAGATTAATTAATTAGCTATACATACATATATCAAAAGTTTTATCACAATCTGTGTAGTACTTTTTAAGTTATCTTACTTTTAGTAACTGTGACGTGTCTGTAATGCCGAATCCATATAATTGAGTGGATAAATGATATCTTCACTACATTACGGCTAAATTAATATTAACAATAATTCAATAAAACTATTCAAAAAATATATTCAAATTATAATTCTAATAAAATAATATATAAAATTGAGGCCACTCGTGGCGCAGGAGCACAAGCGTGCGACTGTAAACCATACAGTCTGTAGGTTCATTTCCCAATCGAGGAGAATAAATATTAAATATTTTAAATTCCTCGCTGTGGTAACGAGGCAAAGCGCGGCGTTGAGTTTCGCCACTCAACAAGTAATGGTACCAGAATTTGGCAAAAAGCGGTACACAGAATGCCTTAACACTAAGTACCTTAGACCTCTTTGCAATGTGCGAGATACAGTGTACAGTGTTAAGCTACAAGAAAAAAACAAAATTAAATTAATAGACAATTTAAATCAGACGAAACCAGTGCAAACTGAACGATTTGTCAGTTTGAACTATGAAATTTCCAACGATGCATGCAAACACGCGAAACGCTCGCATGATTTAGCGCTAATCACTGGGGAATGTGACGTCTAACAAACGACGCACGCCAGATTACAAGTATTGATTCACGGGTGCCATACAAAATTTAATCTCGAATATATTTCAGGCCGGCGCTAAGCTGGGAGTAATCCTTGTTTATTTATTACTCACTTTCTAACGCCGGGTGCTATTGGGAAAAAAAAACGTTGCGGTATTGACAGTTTTGATGCAAATTCTAAGACAAATTGTGTTTGTATGTTGGAGAGGTAGTTGTTCGTGTTTTGTTTTATATATTTTTGGGAAGTTTTCTCGTTAATTTAACGGGTATACATACTCTTTAAATATTAAAAAGCAGCTTTTAGCCTCGTTCTCGCATAGGATATCTCCAGACATACCTTTGCCACCGTTTTCTGGACATCGCATTTTGAGTAGCGGGCCTCAACGTTCATTGCCTACCAGAGCAGGGAAGTAAAGAAAATAATTTAAAATCTCTCATATGAATGGAGATACCAAATGGCCATTAGTGGCACAGAGGCACAGTGTGACTGTAAAATCGACTGGTTGCGGGTTCGATCCCCACTCGAGGAGATAAAATATTTACTAACATTTACATTTTCATTTCTTCGCTCTGGTGTCGAGGCAAAGCGCGGCGTTGAGTTCCGCCACTCAACACGCAATACCTCCAGAACTCGGCGGAAAGTAGAGAACGGAGTGTCTTAACTCTAGGTTCCCTCTGCCTACCCTGCTGTGTGCAATTTGATTTAATATTTTTAGTTAAATATGAGTCATATCGCCAACCGAGGCTTCCGTACCAATAAATGGATTGTATGTGTTTACTTACCTTCCCATTCGGACAGCATAACTTACAAAAGTTGACAAACTTAAGTTTGCGGATATATGCACTCATTTATTACGAAATGAACTACAAGCTTGTAATATATATTTTTAATGAAATATCTATACTTTTTTCTTTACCGATATTTTCCTTTATTTGGCCTGTAAATTTTCACCTCTTATCTAATTGCATAATTTTTGGTCCACAAGAAGCACCCAATAGATTTTGATTACGCAGCGAGGACATTATTATATTAAATATCAAAAGAATATCATGTAATCTAAATCACCAGTCGTGGCGCAGGGAGACCATCATGTAACTATAGATACGATAGATTCGATTCTCACTCGAGAAAATGAAATATTTAATATTTCAATTTCTTCGCTCTGGTGTCGAGCAGTCAAAGCGGCGTTGATCTCCACCACCCAACCCACATTGCTTCTAAAATTTGGTGGAAAGCGTGAAGATGTATATTGTAACAAAGGCCTACTCTTCTACATACGGAATAGCTTCACGCTGTAGTGAAGCTGAAAAAAAAGTCATATAATCTACTCCCAAATGTCTAAAACAAACCAGCTCGTGTCATACACAAGAAATCTTTGAAAGACAAATTGCCAATAACAAAACACTATACAGTGAACTCTCAATGCGTAACAAAAATGATTGATTGAATTTTACGAGTGTTCGCCTGCAAATGTTTCCATTTAAAATCTATTTTCATATGTATAATCAAATTGACATTTTCCCTGAAAAATGATGTGTTTGTTCAAGTAAATTTCTTTTTTCATAATATATAATAATCACTTTATGTGTATTTATGGGTGATATTTTTTGTCTATTGAATACTAGCTGCTATACTATATGACGCACTGGTACATATGTAATGACTTATTGAAGATGTATTGAGGTTATGGGTTCAATTCCCAATCGCGAGAATGAGGGACGAGGCAAACCGCGGCGCTGAGTTCCGGCACTCCACACGCAATATCTCAATAATTATGCGGAAAGTGGAAAATGGAAGCATTTTAACGAGGAAAAGAATGTGTGTTTGTTGTTGTGACACTAGGGGGCATAAAGTGTAAGGCTAAAATCTATTTAAAGATATATCTATAAATATATATATTTAACAATATTTTGTTCTTTTATAAATTAATCTAAAAATTTTGGAAAAAAAATATCGAATCAGAAATTGATTATAATGTATAAAAATATCAGACTGAAAAATAGGCATATTTTAAATATAATCAATTACAAGAAACCAAACCTACTTCTATCACATTTTGTTAATACTAACATTATATTTAATATATATTACATTATAATTAAAACTGTAGTAATTGGCACTAAGTTCAACAGCCATAATCCACAGTCAAATCTAAATAGAACTGTCGACAATTCCTAGTCCGACCTGTCCCGCTGCGACCGCACTCCAGTAATAAAATAGATATAACAATCAGACCATCCAGATAATACTCATCCTGTAGCGTTAGCAAAAACGATCCTATTTAAAATTTTACAACCCGTGACAAATGATGCTAATTTTGCTGGGGAATGGTTAGAGTATATATTATATGTGTATACTGTCAACACGTATGCGACTAAAAATTCAATACGATTCTTTATAGAGTCGTATTGGAGTTTTAAAAATTTTATGTGCCAATTTAAATTGGAAAACAGTTTATAATAATATACTTTTACGGCAATATGAAATAAAAGTTGGATTTTTTTTTCATTCGCTAAAAGCTAAGCTTAACTTAAGTTAGACTCTTTTAAACATTTTAAAGTGCTATTCCACACTTAGGAAAGAAAAATAAAAACGTAGCGGGACTCGAATTCGCGCCTCCTGAAAACCGCTATGTTCAAATTTTTATACGTTTTCTAAATAAGTATTTAAGTTAGACTCATCATCATAGAACTCCTCGACGCGGTTTGTCTTGTTATCGAAGCCGATAAATAAAAATAACTATTTTTTGTTGACCGGAAAGCGAACCATCGCGCTTACAGTCCGAAAAATACAACACGAAAAACTTGTCCTATAAAGTTCCATTACCTCTATTGTCTCGACGTTGATAAATAGTTTGTCAAAAATTTCAATAAATTGTAATATGAACGTATTATTGTTCGAAGTCGTCATGATGCAGGGGTATAAGCTTGTAAACGCGAGCGGTTGTGGGTTCGATTCCTAATCGAGGAAATGTAATATTTAATATTTTCACTACATCGTTCTGGTAATGAGGTAAAAGTGCAACGTTGAGCTCCGCCACTCAGTACACAATGTCTAAAAAAAATACGTGTTTGAAGTTTTATTGGAATGTGCATCTTTTTCTGTCTATTTAAATGTTTTTTTTACCTACTACATTTTAACTCTTCCATTTTATTATGGAGTAAAATAAATTTTGCCAATACTTGTTTTAGCGTATTTAAACATATTGCAGATTATAATATGTAGGCTATATATTATTATTACTATTACATGTAACTTTTCAGTATTTTTAATATTAATAATTAAATTAATTATATATCTGAATATTTGATTATATATTTTCTATTTATAACGTAAGTTTAGTATAGATTATATATTACTTTATCAAACTCTGACGGTACTCAAACGGATGAAACGCATTATGGGCAGACTCACCGTGTTAATTTAGATGGAAGTGGGCCAGTGCAGCGACCTCGCGGCCAAAGGACCCTTTGTTACCGTCTTCGATTCGAGAATAACGTTATATTCGGTCACAATTTTAGTCTCCGCTATTTGCAATTTACAGTTGGAAATTAGATTTGTAATTGTACGAGAAATATCTATGTTTTCTGTACTAATATATAAAACTGAATTGTTTGTTTGATTGAACGCGCTCATCTCGGGAAGTACTGGTTAAAACTTTAAAAATTTACTGGGAAAGGCTTCAAGCTTTATTATATCACAAAACGGCCATATAAATTGTAGGCTACTCATTCATTTTGAGGGAACCCACTATACCTACTTTCTGAGTCACTTCCCGCACTTAGGAATGTATCATGCGTCATACACAACTCATCTGTGTGTATGATATTTGATACATTCCTAAGGCGTTCATGTGGGCGAAGCCGCTGGTAAAAGCTAGTAGTATTATTTTAAATAGAAGATTAATTCAATCAGTTCTTAATAATATGGAAACTAAAAAAAATAGCATAGATACATCTTTGTCTGTCAAACAATAATTGGTTAGGGTATAAGTTTGTCATTAAAATTATCTGTGATATTTATTTACTTACCATTCACCTTATTTATAATCAAGCGTTAAACTATTTTCATTGTCTTAAAAAAACTGAACAGAAATTCAAATTCTAGAATAAATCTCCATATCTACACCGTGTTATAGTAGTATTTAGTATAGAAGCTGCATTCTGAGCTAAGCTCTTGAGCAGCTGCGCCTGTAAAGCTGGCTTAACTTATAGTATTTGTACTTGACTGTATAATTTAGTTACCCTAAACAAAACCAGGGCGGGTCGGGTAACTAACTGCAATTAACTATTCCGCAATCCACTGGACTTCCCAAAAGCAGGAATGTTTTATCATGATACATCTAAATGTGTGGCAGCGATCGTGGCGCAATGGGGAAACCTGTGATTGAAAACATGAAAGTTGTGGGTTCAATCCTCATTCTGAGAAAGGTAGAAATTCTGAGGTTATATTTAAATGATATTCGTTTTTTGAAAACAGAGAAGGGACGTGACGTGAAGCTAATATTCCTTTCTCCGATTTTTCTAAAAAAAAACGAGGTGTTAAGTTTCACCACTTTAACACGCAACATTTCGATTTCGGGCAGCGAGCGGAGAACAAAGTGTATTGACACTAGGTTCTCTCAGCCTACCCTACTATGCGAGAAAAAGAGCGAAAAATAAAAAATATAGTAATGTATGTTTGAAAGTGATGGTATCTTTTCAATTTGATGTCGGACTTGGTTACGTAAAGTGGAGCGTGATAAACACACGTGGAAACCGGAATACGTCCTTATAAAGTAGATTGATTAAATTTAATAAAAAAGAGACTCATCTTATATTGACATTTATATAATTAAAGAAAATTTAATATGGTTTTCTCTCTCTTCATGGTATTTATCAGAATTACAAATAAATTCAAAAACTAATAAAAATTAGTGGCGCAGAGGCACAAGCGTGTGACTGTAAACGCGACGGTTGTGATTTTGATTACCACTCGAGGGAATGAAACATTTAATATTTTTATTTCATCGTAATTTTCGTAAGGCAAAACGCGGCGTTGAGTTCCGTCACTCAACACGTTTGGAAAGAAGTATTCGGTGGAAAATGAAGAACGGATGTCGCTTAAAGAGTACAGACTGTCTTAAAACTAGATTCCCAGATTCCGTCCGCCGACTCTATTAAAGTTATAAAATAAAAGAACATTCATTATAATTAAAGTAAGGAAAAAAAAGCAACATGCTATCATTTTTTTTCTTTGGGCGTTTCCTCAAGACTATTGTTTCATGCCATCGATGTTTTAAAAACAGAGCACAAACAATCAAAAAAACAAACACATAGTTCACTCAAATTAAGTAGATTTGTATTGTGACCAAGTGAAGTCGTTACTAGCACTCATCAATTCTATACCATTCGTCTATGCTCATTGAAAATCGGCTAGATACGAGTATGTCCTAAATTATCGATATTGTATTTAGTATTGCAATTTAATAATACAATACACGATATATATATACCTTATTATTCTGACGTATAAACTATATTACCGTAAACTACTACTACTGAACTTACACATACTTGCTTTGTTAGCTGATATGCAAACAAAGTTTCTGTTGACTATAAAGGAAAAAACATCACAATACGTATATTTTAATGCATTTCCTTTATGTAGATCGATTTCAAACCCACCACGCAGTTATAGGAGGTATCATGTAAAATAAAACATAAAACAGCTAAGCCATGCAACATTTTAGGGTTCTATAAGAATCAACGTAAAAGGTTAAGACATCCCATATAGAGCTGAGTCATCATTTTCATATTATTTTTATTATATAACTTTCCTTTATTTATATAAAAACAGCGTGACGATGCAGTCGCGTGAAGATATTAATACAAAAAATATGAACATGTACATATGTGTATATCTATAATTTAATTTTTGAGCTAAAAAAAATGTTTATGTATCCACTAAAAATTTCAGCTTTTGTAATAGACACGCAAACTAATAAAAAACACTATTCTTTGTAACAGGAACTGCCATACTTAAGAAAATTCATTTATTAAATCTCTTACAGATTATTAAATGTACTTATAAATATTTTCGTTTTTCGTTATATCGCAATCTCAATTTATGATCTCATTTTAGTAAAAAATAAGAAATATATATTAATTTTTAAATTTTTCCTTATTAAGTTTTTTTATTTGAAACTTTCATAGTGTAACTTTATTAATCATCGACCTGCGTGCTTCACTAGCAGCAGATAAACCCGCATCGATATAGGGAACAGACATGTACTTACGTTTTCAATCACCAAGGAAATCTCAATTGCGGTGTCTGCAAAGAGGTGAATCGTATACGATATGTCTTTGTTGGTTTATATATAAAAAAATATTTTGTCTGTATTGGGAAAACAGAAGTAATTGGAAAATGGGCAATATTATTTTTAATAGTAAGTAAGGTGTTTGCTATGATGTAAATGTAATATTAAAAGATATATTGATCCCTTTTGATTTGGAATTCTAAAATAGTTTAGGAGAAAAGTTGAAAAATGATACGAAAATCTATACTTTTCTCTAAAGAAAATAAATTTAAAAAAAATAAAAAAAAAATTAAATTTTTATTTATGCATAAACTAATACGCAAAACAGAAATTTCAAAACAAAGCAACTTTAAGTAAAAATCAGTAAACCAGTAAGTAAAGCCAAGTGTACACGTTCGACATCCCCATACTAAATACGCCCTGTGTGCAAATCGCACGATTGAAACCAGTCGAGGCGGTCGGTAAATAACGTCGCGATCTAATACTTTCCGAGATTGCTAATCCGGTCCCGTCCTAATGTTTACAATCTGAATGGAACCTAAGATTATGTTATTGGATTTCAGATGGAAATATCTATTTGAGGTATGATCTACGTTGAAAATTATTATTTGAAATGTTTTACGGAAAGTTTTTATTTGTTTGTTGGAAATATGTATATTAAAATGCTGTTTCGATTACGATATTCTTAGCTTTTACCCAAGACTGCCTTAGTAGTGCCTGTATTATTTTGTAAATATTTGTTTACTTAATATTTTTTACATTATATTTTTACTGGCGACATTTATATATTTTTATCTCGAATGCATCTGGATAAACTCTATATTTGTGATTTAAATATAATTAACATATCTTTATATTACTTGTACAAGTCGTCGCGGCGTAGCGGCACTGCATCTTCCTCTTCGCTCTGATAAAAAGATAAAGGACGACGTTGAGTTTTGCTACTCAACATACAATGTGTGTTGAGTAGCGGAGTGCATTAACACTAGATGTTCTGTTCTACCCCTAGAACCTATAGCAAACAAAAATATATATAAATATAGTTCTAGCAAAATGAAATGTGACGTTCACTTAATTCCTAAAACACAATGCTTGTAAAAATAGGTGGAAAGATAAATATAATTTATTATTATCTAATAATCTGTATTATTCTTTTTTAACTGTATGTAATTATTATTATTTTTTTATTTTAAATGATATCCTAAAGCTTACCTCAAACGTTTATACAAATCGATGTGATAAGCATCAGATGGGTATTTAGGTAAATAGGGTTCAGCGATCCTCCCATACCCCGCTTTCTAAGATTTCTAATCTCAATTTACCCTTACATATGTTTTCTATACGTAAAGAGCCTCATTTTGCTTGAAGCTTCTATACCGCATATAAGACTGTAAGGTATATTTTAATATTAGTTTTAAGAAAATTAGTTGCATGCATGGATTTGTTTTTCTTTCTTGCAAGAGGTATATTAAATCTGAACATTATTAATATCGTAAGGTATTGAAAATATATTTTGTTACAATATAGCGTTAACGTGGTTATAGCAATATTATTGAAAGATTATTTGTTTGCTTAAAATCGTACTATATTGTACCTATAATATAAGCCCAAAAATAACAACTCTCTATGAAAGATAATTTTGATGTTTTGTTTTTTTATTATTTAAAGTATACTCGAAAAGAATAATGAACTATAATATTTTCAATCTTTACCCTTCATTATATTAAACAACGATGTATTTAAATACATAGTTTTTATATTTCACATCTTTTTCGTAAATTTAAGTAAAAATAATTAAAATCATTCAAGCAAACTGTTTACAACAAACACCGTAAGCAACAACATTCCATCAGAATCACACTCAATCAAGGACATATCTGGTAGCACTCTGTAATAGTAACACCAGAACCAGAGCACCCACCGTCAATGGCCAAATAAATAAAAGCGAATTAATTAAAAACGTGTTTGCTGACTAAATATAAAATGCAGTGCGGTGTATTCTGAAATTTACATTTTTATAGCGACCCTAATGGAGAAATGCGTATCGGACAGTTTTTTCGTCAAAATGAAATATTATGGTTAATTGCCTTTTTTATATATGAAGTTGCACGTGACGTGAATATATAATGACCAACGACAACGACTATAACGTCGTTGTAAACCTAACAAGCGAAAAACTAAAAAAAAGCTAAATGTTGTACGAAAAGTTAAATAACTATGCAAATTTACCCTAAAACAAATTTTTCTTCGAAGGGAACGCAGAATGAATAATGAATCTTGTGTAGTGTTGATATTTATCTAAAATCAGAATTGTAAAACCAAAAGAGTTATGGCGCAGTGGCAGAAGCGTGTGGATCGCGACAAGTTGAGGGTTAATTTCCCCGCCCGGGGAAATGAAATATGTAGTGTTTTCATTTCTTCGCTCTGGTCAAGGCAAAAATCGCAGCGTTGTGTTCCGCTGCCCATCACACAATGCCTTAAGAAATCAGCGGAAAGAGGAGAGTTTATTAGATTTGTAAAATCTTTAATTGCAATCAAAATGACACAAACGCCTTTCTTCCCTTTGATTGTCATAAACATGAAATAATGCCAGCTTCTGCGGTGAAGCGATTAATATAGCGGTCGCGAGATTTAATGAGCGACAGTCGTTTTTCACACAAAAATCACCTCTCATTTAAATTATCATTAATTTACCTACGCGTTTTAATTAATTCATATTATTATGTAAAAAAAATCAAATCCCGCACACAGCACGGTAGACAGAGGGAATTCAGTGTTAAGACACTTCGTTCCCCACTTTCCGCCGTGTTCTGGAGGCATTGCGTGTTGAGTGGCGGAACTCAACACCGCGCTTACCCTCGGCACCAGACCGAAGAAAATATAGATGTAAATAAATATTATATTTCCTCGAGTAGGGATCAAACCTCGATTTTACGGTCACACTTTGTGCCTCTGCACCACGACTGGCCTCTCTGGAATATTTCTATACTATTAACTAAAAAGTAAATGAAGCTACAAAACTTTGGCCCTTAAAAATGTTATAATGTAAAATGCAGATTGATCCTAGACAAAAGACAGCTTAAACTTTTGTCTCTTTGAGAAAATTCAACGTTTTTTTACTCAAACGATCGTCTGCAGGTTCACTGCGCTTTAATTATTATATGCCAATAAATTATAGTTTTAGTTAGTTTTATGCTTCATTTAACTTAACACAGTCTAATAATCTTTCTATTTTCACAAAATAAATGAGAAATACATAAAAAAATCCTTTTCACGTCATTTTTAGTACATAATATACAAGGGAACGTATTAAAAATCTCATTTGTATCCTCGACCATTGTTTACAAATGACCTAACATAATTCATATAAGCAACAATGGTTAGCAAAACAAATAAATAACATATTTATTTTTCAATACATGAATTATATCAGTCCTTAATGCAACAATTTATTAGGAACTTAGTAGTAATTTTATTTCAACATAATGACAATCCCCATATTATTAATATTTGGAATTTCGGGACATTTTGTGAGTTCTCCATTCAACGTGACATTGGTGATCTGATTAGTGCTGAACTGGCACATTCGGAACGCCATAGAAAGAACAACAACAACGACATTGTATTTCTACTCCACGTTTTATATTACCGAAGTGTTTACACGATCCTTATGACAAAAGAGTGTTTATACTAAGTTCTTTCAGCCTGCAATGGTGCCATGCTATGCGGGATAAAGCGTGAAACTGAAAAATATATATTTAAAAAAAAATAAAACCAACTAGCTTTACTTTCTCATCTCGACTACAAGTACGAGACGTCAATATTTTTCTGAAATTCAATCGCATCTTGAAATGACAGTTCCGATCTAAGACGCAGTCTCAATCTGACGACGGAAACAAGGCTCTTGTGTCGAATAAATGTCACTGCCTGATCAAAGCAAGGCAAGAGTACGTTCCCTTTTGCTCTTTTGCCTTTCGACTATGACTGTTGGTTGGTTTAGCGTTTATTTATTTATTACGTAATTTGTTAAGTTTTCAAGGATAATTATGAGGCCAGTCGTGGCGCAGCGGCATGAAGTGTGACTGTAAAATCGACTGGTTGCGGGTTCGATCTCCACTCGAGGAGATGAAATATTTACTTAAATTTATATTTCCAATTCCGCCAGAGCGTCGAGGCTGGCGCGGCGTTGAGTTCTGCCACTCAAAACGCAATGCCTCCAGAATTCGGCAGAAAGTGGGGAACGGAGTGTATTAACACTGGGTTCCCTCTGGCGACCTTGCAGTGTGCGCGATACAACGTGAAGCTGATTAATTATGTTTTTTTAGAGTGAGGAATCTCAGTGCTAAGATACTTAATTTCCCTACCACCACCTAATGTTTCAATTTTTTGCATGTTCAGTGGCGTAACTCAACGCCACGATTTGTGTACCAGGACGAAAGTAAATCGTTCAAGTAAAATTTAACCCACAACTGTCGCATTTATATAGTTGTACGTATATATAGTATATACATTTATGTTTTAAAACTCTGAATATATAAAATTATTTTAGATGTATCATATCCACTTTTGGTTAATTATAATATTTGTGGTACAAGAGAATATCACATGAATGAAACGTGACAATCCTTTATTTATTTGTTATAATGAAATAATTCCACAAAACTAATTATTATATGTTCCATTTTCATATATGTTTTAATTATTTGTACATACTTCAGTAATTAAGTGCTCTGCTGTGTAGAAAAATAAATTATAATTTAATTAATTCAAATCAAAAATTGTACTAAATATCAATGTATATATTTTATATAGGCCAGTCGTGGCGCAGCGGTTCAAAGTGTGACTGTAAAACCGACTGGTTGTGGGTTCGATCCCCACTCGAGATGATGATATATTTACTTAAATTTATATTTCTTCGCTCTGGTGTCGAGGCAAAGCGCGGCGTTGAGTTCTGCCACTCAACACGCAATGCCTCCAGAATTCGGCAGAAAGTGGGGAACGGAGAGTCTTTACACTAGGTTCCTTCTGCCTACCCTGCTGTGTGCGGGATACAGCGTGAAGCTGATTTATTTATTTTATTTATAATTTTATATAAAGTCTACTTCTAATTTTATATAAAGTCTACTTCTAATTTTATATAAAAACAGAGCCCGAGTTTATATTAAAATTACAATAAATTGCAATTTGTTACTCAAGTAGGTATTTGTAAGGAATCGCTAACCGGGCGACAAAAGGACGCGCACTTCTATGAACTATCTTTTTCTTTTATTGCATCTCAAGAATGGTCTGTCGCTTCCCTAATGCCAGTTTTTTTTTCCAAGTCCCTTTTTCTTTAAGACTCTTACGTGACAATTTATTAAAGAACTTTTCCGTAGGAAAGGATTTTTAAAGTTTCCAATATATTTTTGTGTAGATTTTGTGATAAGAGGCTATGGTGGCACAGTGGTACGTCGTCGGAATATGAATGCGATGGTTTTAAGTTCGAATCAAACTTGCTAGAATGAATTGTTATCATTTCCCCGCTCTTGTAAGAAAACATGTGTTTTAGTTAGATTAGCATATTTAATGGTAGCTGTTAAGCCTAAAAAAATTTTTTTAAGAAATTATCTATAATATAATATTGAAATTAGATAAATTATTGGAACCCTCATGACACAGCGGGACAGCGTCTGATATTAAACACGCCGATTGTGGGTTCGATTTGTTAATTTGGGGGAAAAAGCTAATAAAACTGCATTGAGTTTTGTAATTCAATACAGTGTTACGAACTCGAACGAGAAATGGAAAATAAGATGCATCAACACTATTTCTATATCCAACTTATTTATATATTGCAGGATAAATCGTGAAACTGAAAAAAAATTATGACAAAATGTAATTTTATTATAAAAAGTGTTTTTGTTTCACATGTCGTCCTTGAGTCATTAATCAATTTGTCACTTTTTTCATACTATGTCATCTATCATTTGAAAAAGATATTATGTGAATATGTTAGTTAATACGCGATAAATATTTTTACGTCCAGTAACTTATTAAAGAAATAGGTTGAGTAAGAAAAAACAGCTTCACGCTGTAACCCGCACACAGCAGGGTAGGTAGAGGAACTAGATGTGTTGAGACACTAGGTCCGTTCCCTCACTTTCCGCCGTAGAGGAGGCATTTTGTGTTCAGTGACGGAACTTAACGCCGCGTTTTGCCTTTAAATTACATGCGCCTACGATTTTGGAGGGGCTTATAGCTTATAGGATTTGAGGGTCTTTGGCTAGGAGTCATAACCATCTTTCAACCAAGTCATTTCTAATATTACTCCCAAGAAAATATAAAAAATAGGTTTTATAATTTAAGGAAAGATAGGTATTATTTTTTTACATCTTAGTTACCTAATAACTGCCAAAGTAACCACCACCCTACCTCCATATTCAGTGATAGTGCCATACACCCATATGCAGAAACTATCTTGCTTTATAAAATAACGAAGGTGTGGCTATTATTGGCTCTTGGGTGATCAGTACTTACCAAGAAATATATATCTATATATTCATCACCTTTGATTCTAACTCTAAACTGAAAGAAAATACATCTAAGCAAAGTCATTAGTATGCCGAAATTCTCTGTTCCACTGAACAAAAAATATATAAGAATAAAAGAATCAGGCCAATATATAATATTTCAACGTTAATTGAAATATAAAACAAAGAAAAGACTAACGAACCATTGCTCTTTCATTAAATTTTGCGGAGCAATATAAAATTACCAATGAAACATTTTTTTTTTATAAGAAATATAAAATTGACAATTAGATAATAACATAGAGTAGGCAAAAGGAATCTAGTGTCAACACACTATGTTTTCTATTTTTTGGAATGATTGAGATACACTCCGTTCCCCACTTGTCGCGGAACACGCGGAAAGCCATTGAGTGGCGTAATTCGCGCTTTACCATGTTACCAGAGTGAGGGGTTGAGACTCTACTCTACTCTTTAGGGGAATGAGAATCCAACCTATAAACGACGCGTTTACTGTCACAACGCTTACGCCACTGCACCAAGGCTTCAATTTAAATAATTATTAAAATTAAATTATAAAAATGTATATTATATTTATAAAACTATAATTTTTTTACCAGATAAACAACAAGGAATGGTGCAAGAAGGGTAGAAAAGGAGGCCATTGCAGTATGAAGTGTGAAGGTACAAATACTTTGATAATTTAATTAAAGCCTTTCCCGAGGTTATTATTTCACACTAGCATCTGCTAAATACAGGTTTCCGTTTACTCTTGACTTTAATAAATGCTCGAGAGAATGTAGAATTATTCCAAAGAAAATTGTAGAACATATTTTAAAAATGATATTATTTAACCTAATGGACTGAAATAAAAATTAAAAATTAATGAAAATTAAATATAGACTAGTTTTATATACGAACGGTTTATGTTATTGATAACTAGCAGTAATACATCTAGTATTTGAACATATTATGATCAAAATCTTAAAAAATTTAACTCTGTAAAAATTTTAATAGGGAAACGGAGGAAAATGACACTAAGTGAATTAGAAGTTAGTGAACACGTACAATTTCAAATAAAAATATACATAAACTTATAACAGCCAAATTGTAGAAAATCTTTACATAAATTGTATACTGTTTATTATTCTGACATCTAAACTATAATACCGTAAACTACTAATACTGAACAGTTTTAGCACGAAGAATTATTTTCCGGAATGCGGACAGTAGGACTATTTGTTAAGTCAACAACAACGATATTGCAGAAGTTGCCGGCCAGTGTTGGAAATGCTAATTGGCGGTCCCTCTGCGCGGATTTCTGATTTGAAATTTACTTTGTAAAACATTCAATGTTTTTTTTTAATAATTTTAACTAAACACTTCAGACACGTGGTCTGTACTTTTTTTAAACTTTTTCAGTATTATCAACTAATGAACAGCTTAATATGTATCTGCTACTTAAATAAGGCTTATATAACTAGAGATAATTATTTAAATATTTAATTCCTAAGAAAGTCCAGGTATCTTTAGATCGCCTTTTTGTAAACATTAACATTCAATATTTCAGATCTCCTAAACGAGGATCTGGCTGACGACGTGCGTTGCGCTAAACGTATCTACGACCGCGTCGGCTTCAAAGCCTGGCCCGCTTCGTACGCCTACTGCAAAGAGAAGAGCCTACCCGACCTGTCTAGATGCTAATTAAGTCTTTTTTGTAAACGAATTATAAATGTTTAAGCATTTTTGCATTTTACATTTAGTTTGTAACTAATACTGTTTGTAGGTTAAGTGAGTATATGACTAGGGGTTCAATTGTTTCAAGCAGTTACAGAGAATGAAATCGCTTTTGATATAAAAAGAAACACAAAAAAATATTATAATTCTTTATATTATACATTATACTATTACTAAATGATGGAATTCGTTTGATATAAGATATATTCATTTATGATTTTCCATATGTCAAAATTGATAGCAATATTAGCATTACTATACGTAAAAGATGATTTATCCCCTATTAAATATGTAATTTTAAGAACTTCACTTCGAGTGACATACTTAGTTGATAAGATCATTTACATCCTAGGACAGTGACAGTAGAGTATAAAGTTTTCTATATTTGTACGTTTTATTTGTAAGAACAAATAAATTGCATTGAAAAAATTTCTTTTTAATTCTTCGTGTTCCTTCGGCTGGTCAAAATGCATGGAAAGAAGTTTATTTGAATTAAAAAAGTTGCGAATTTGATTTTTCTTAAGCATACGACATGTACGATTGTTAATATATTGTCATAGTGGATTCCATAGCGATTGACTCAACATACAACAACGTCGCTGAAAAATTTATGAAGTGATTTTTTTGAGCGGTGTTGAGTTCTGCCACTCAACACGCAATGCCTCTAGAGTTCGGCAGAAAGTGGGGAACGGAGTGTTTTAACACTATGTTCCCTCTGCCTACCGGGATACAGCGTGAAGCTGATGTTTTATGTTATGTTACGCGTCATATATATTTTTGCACTCTCAGTCTGTTCCGTCCATTTTTAATACCAAAAGTCTAACACTTTATTACTTTAATCCCTTCGTGTTCGCTAACAACAACGCAAAAAGTAAATTATGACATAGAGGGACAAAAATATTTATTTCTTTAATGATATTTCATGACCATTAAAGAACATCGTTAAAAAAACAAATATTTTTTCCATACTCATAGAGGAACCCATAACTATGAAATGTAAACATATAATATCACAGTTATAGATACTGCCTGACTGAGTCACGATGCAGTTGAGAAAAATCTATAGTAACTTAATATTTTTCCCCGCATAGAGTGAACCTAGAGTTAAGACATTCCGTTCCTGCCTAATTTAAACGTCGGAGCTTAACGCCGCGCTTTGTCTACCAAAACCGGGCAATGAAAATAATATAAATATAATCCTATACATGTCCTAAATTGTTAAAAATATTGATTAAAAAAGTACTTTTAAGTTGGATGATAAACACTACACACAAATTAATCGAATACTCGCCGAACGTACTATCTATTTGGTAATAATATATCGAGTAAGTCGGATTAAATAATAGCGGTTCGCTTTTCAACGGGATTAGCAAAGGCACTCTGCTATATAGTCTGCATACGAGTATAGCTCTAAGAGTCTAAGATGTTCGAAACATGCAATATAACGATGTTATAACTTACAATGTGCACTAAGTTCGTTAAAATTGATATTTGCCCATATGGAACAGTGGATGGTTAAACTGTAAATTGTATAGGTTTATAATGTGGCAGTAAAATCACCATTTTTGATGTATGAGGTTGTAGATTTGATTCCAGTGCATAGACATTTTAACATTAATCTACAGTATAGATTACTGTAAGGTGGAAGTTTATTTGGTTGAACGCGCTGAGCCTAAGAAATACTGATTTAAATTCAAAAATTCTTCTAGTGTTTCATAGTCCATCTATCGATGAAGGCTATAGGCTATGTTATATCACTTTATCATCAATAAAAGTGGCGTAACATAGTAACAAAAAATATTCCAAAAATGGGAGATCATCCATAATTTTTAATCCTAGAAATCACTATCCCCTATAGTTAGAAATATAAAAATAGAAAAATAAAAATTTTGTCTGATTGAATTAACAATCTGACCCACGAACGTTCTGTTAGTAGTTAGAATCCATTGCTTGCAATTGCTCTCCCTCTGCTACACCACAAAATTCTCATATCATATTTTAATATCTAAATATAACTTAAGTACAAACTAGAGCAATCAACTCTATGTAATAATATATACATAACTCCCATGTACCGCCTGACCTATTTAGTTTTACTTAACGAAATATATGCAATATTGCTATATTTAAACGTACAGGCGCTTACCGCTTTTAAAACTTATGTCTATTGAAGTTTACTTGGCAACGCGTAGGCTCAATTTGGCTTAGTTAAATTTACGTTACATTTACGAAATATTATGATAAACAGAGTATGAAATTTAAAAACTTATAGTCTCTCTTCTCGCGTTCATGCCTGTTCTTTACTTTACTTTGATATATTTATATTTTCATTTCTTCGCTCTGGTGTCGAGGCAAAGTGCGGCGTTGAGTTCCGCCACTCAACACGCAATGCCTCCAGAACTCGGCGGAAAGTGGAGAACTATGTGTCTTAACACTAGGTGCCCTCTGCCTACCCTGCTGTGTGCGGGATACAGCGTGCAGCTGATTTTTTAAGAAGTGTATAAGGAAAAATGATAAATTCTCATTCAAATCCGTAAGGAAAAAGACTCGTATCATAATAGACGTAACATACAAAAAAATAGTGTTAAAAAATAGTGGCATATTATTTTGATTACTTTAGAAAAATGGAAATGTTATCACAGAGTGGTATCCAAGGGAAAGAAAACAGGAAAGACCACTATGGAGATGATCGCCATCGTCAAGTGTGGAAGGTTCTGGGGGAAGCGTATTCACGAAAGCAAAACTAACTAACTAAACTAACTATTTACCGAGGTCTAGATATGTTTACCTTATTATATATTGTTAAACATAAAAGTTTAATAATAAAGGCTATTTCTATTCTATTCTAACTAATAATAAAAAAAACGCTAAATAAGCATATTACCTTTATATCATATTAACTATAATCACACCACCGGCATATGAACATGTCACCAGTAAAACAACAATATTTAATGTTTAACGGCAATTAGCGAAGACTAATTGATATTTGCAGAATAAATCCACACAACAAACTTTAAAATAAATGCATATAAATTATAATTAATTATTAATGACAAAAATGATGTCAACATTCTATAATGAAGCGCAAAAAGCCTATTGAAGGTTCATTATTACTGGCTTAATTAAGCCCAATCGTGTGTTACGGATATAACCATCAGATTACGTTATAAATTAAAACGATATTATGTCAGCTATTGTGTAAAAATATTAAAATAATTTAGGTTGTATCGACGTGCTATGTTATCGGTGACTGATAAGGAAAACGAATTATATTGTTTGAAATAACGGCAGGCCAGTCGTGGCGCAGGGGCACAAGCATGTGACTGACTGTAAGCGCGTCTGGTTGTGGGTTCGATCCGCACTCGAGGAAATTCAGTATTTAATTAAGTTTAATTTTTCATTTCTTCGCTCTGGTGTCGGAGCAAAGAGCAGAGTCGAATTCCACCACTCAACTCAATGCTTCCAGAATTCGGCGGAAAATGGGAATCGGAGTGTCTTAACATTAGGTTCCCTGTGCCTACACTACTAAAGCTGATATTTTTTTTTTAATTTTAAATAACGACAATAAATATAGAGGTATTAAACTATGGTCGTGGGATCGATTGTAATCCGCGAGAATATCGAGGCTTTATTTAAATAACCAGGGCAAAACTGGATATAAAGGCTTTATTTAGATCCCTGGTCGACAGATTCGGTTATTTCCCTGGTCTATTTACAGAAACTTCGGAGTTATGCTCCGTTATCTAAAAGGCAATGTCGTGACGAAAGGGAAGAATGAAATTATGAACCGTTCATTTTATGACTATCAATCAAATGTTCAATATTGGTTAAAATGGAATAATCATGGATGGAAGGTGCAAAGCCAATATTAAAAATAAGAAGAAAAAGAAAAATCAATATTACAACAAAAATATAAAAGTAATTTCCATTATCGTAAAAGAATTAAATTGGAAATCGAAATTGCTTTTTCAAATTTAACTGTGAACAAACTAAACTAACGTTTCGTTAACATTTGAAAAGCGATTTTTTTTAATTTTTCACAAAAATCACCAATTGAATTTGTGAATTCGATGGAATGGCTGATGAGTATAAACAAACGATGTTTGCACTTCCAACGCCAGGCTCCTTGATTCACATTCAGGGAAAATTCTAAGTGATTTATGCGAAGAATATGATTAGGTTATTTCATACATTGGAAATACGTACGGTAATCGTATTCGATATAATTCGATAATAACATATACTTTTATTACATAAGAGATATAAATTTTATAATTTTTCTAGAGGGCGCGCGCGGCTTCGCCCGCTTATTAGGAGTGAATTCTAAAAAAACCACGAAACACGTGTTCAATAAAATATTTTTAACAGTCTGAATTTAATTTTTTATAAAAATCGGTGGCAATTTAAAGATCTTTCCATATCAACTTTCAACCCCTTATTTGAACCCTTAGGGGGTGAATTCTTAAAAACCATGAAACACGTGTTCAATGAAATATTTTTAAGAGTCTGAATTTCAAATTTTATAAAAATCGATACAGATTAATTTTTTTTTCCATACAAACTTTCAACCCCTATTTCATCCCTTTTGGGTTAAAATTTTTCAAATTCCCTTCTTAGTGGATGTCCAGAATATGAAAATAAACATCTGCCCAAATTTCACGTTTCTACCATCAGCGGTTACGGCTCTGCGTGCGTCTTACCTCAGTCAGTCAGCACAAGTCCTTTTATATATATAGATAAATTGGTATAAAAATACAAACGACAATAATTTCGCTCTCAAGATTAATCTTAGAACAGCTTATAAATATGGGCTTATAAATACTTATAAATACTAGTATAGAGATTCAAAGTCAAAAAATGTTTTTAAATTAATCATTCTCGAATGGGAATCTAACCCGCAGTCGTCGAGCTTACGATCAGACGCTGCTGCTGTGGCATGACAGCTCAACTTATGCAATTTTTTTTTTTAGCTTCAGGCTGTATCCCGCACACAGCAGGGTAGGCAGGCAGACAACCTAGTGTTAAGACACTCCATTCCCCACTTTCCGACAATTTCTAGAGGCATTGCCTGTTGAGTGGTGGAACTCAACGCCGCGCTTTCCTATCGACACCAGAGCGATGAAATGAAAATATAAATGTAAATAAATATTTAATATCCTCGAGTGGAGATCGAACCCAGAACCAGTCGATTTACAGGCACACTTTGTGCCCCTGCTCCCGACTGGCCTCAACTTATACTAATAATATTCGTTTTTAGAATAATAATAAGAAATTAAAATAATTCAGGTGGTTGATTGGCTATAACGAATTGGTTGGTCACACAGTCTACAATCGGGATTGACTTCTTAACATGACCTCTAAACCTTGGAAAGGTCACACGCATAAGTGACCCCAGATCAGTGTGAAAGTTTCCTTAATAACAAGCAGTTTGCGTAAACGGCCCTAGTACCTCCGTCTCTTATGTCATTTATAGGCTATTACCGTAAAATACCACAAAACTTTAAAATATGAAATACGAATATAATCATTTCTTAAGGTTAAAAATAGCAGCAAAAAGTTATATTACAAAATCAAACGTTCTATTCTTATTCTGATGGAAATCAATTTTATGTACAATTATATCGATAGAACAAAAATCTTCTACGTTATACCTATTACTACTTGCGGCGTTGAGTTCCGCCAATCAAAACGCAATGCTTCCAGAATTCAGCGGAAAGTAGAAAGCGGAATATAACACTAGGTTTACCTGTCTACCCTGCTATATACGAGATACAGCGTAAAGCTAAGAAAAAATAATAAACAAAAAATCTTATACCTACTAAATAATTTATTACCGCTATTACAATTGAAATAAGAACACTTCAATTTTCCAAGACAAACTTCAGCTTCAAACCACATTCTATTATACTCATATCGCATTGGATTAAAAGTAAATTTCAATGTTTAATATTCTACTAGGTATATTGAGGCCAGTCGTGGCGCAGCGGCACGAAGTGTGACTGTAAAACCGACTGGTTGTGGGTTCGATCCCCACTCGAGGAGATGAAATATTTATTTAAATTTATATTTCCATTTCTTCGCTCTGGTGTCGAGGCTAAGCGCGGCGTTGAGTTCTGCCACTCAACACGCAGTGCCTCCAGAATTCGGCAGAAAGTGGGGAACGGAGTGTCTTAACACTAGGTTCCCTCTGCCTACCCTGCAGTGTGCGGGATACAGCGTGAAGCTGATTTGATTTGATTTTGATTTTACTAGGTATATGAGCTGAACTTCTTGGTGTGACGTCACATTTCCAAACGCCCCGGATATTGCTCGAACGCGGTTAGATGCAATTTTATTTTCATAGCCGAGCTGATGAGATTCGTTCATAATGCACGGTTCAGATGGATTGAATAGTTTTGCCAGTTCCCGAAATGTAATATTGAATAGTAGGTACTCGTTACATACTAGAAGTAAGATGATTTTACTTTGTAAGTATATTTTAAGCCAGTCGTGGCGCAGCGGCACGAGGTGTGACTGTAAACAGACTGGTTGTGGGTTCGATCTCCACTCGAAGAGATGAAATATTTACTTAAATTTATATTTCCATTTCTTCGCTCTGGAGTCGAGGATAAGCGCGGCGTTGGGTTCTGCCACTCAACACGCAATGCCTCCAGAATTCGACAGAAAGTGTGGAACGCAGTGTCTTAACACTAGGTTCCCTCTGCCGACCCTGCTGTGTGCAGAATACAGCGTGAAGCTAAAGTATATTTTAAAAGAAAAATTATATGTTTGACTAAAAACGCGAATACTGTGAATTTGATTTCCACTCGAAGTTTAGGTTAGGTCTAGGTTTATTTTTCTTGCCTTGCATATAGCGGGATAAACGTGAGATTGGAATAATAAAAAGAAAATGAAGTTGGGACTTCGCATAAAAAACAGATACCTACATATAAGTAAGTAAGTAAGTTCAAATCTTACATTTAAAAATATATTTTCATACTAAAGTAGCTTCGATTAAGCTGCGTTCGATGTCGCCACTGAACAAACAAGTCATCATGTAAACGAACAGGAGAATTGGCACGTATTAGAATCAATCAGTTAGCGTTTATATATTTGATTCTAATTAAAACAAACTGACAATCTTTACGTTATATATATTAAAACTATATTTACCATAAAAAAATTAACACCACTCCTTAATGAATTTAAAATAACCATTATTATGTACATACATAATTAAAATATAATTTGTATTAAATTTTAATTACTTAATTGCCAACGTGTCTAAATAAATACACTGAAGTTAAATTAGATTATGATATCGAATTAATTATTAACATAATCCCTCCATTCAATATAACGAGGGTGTTAACTTATGAGGCCAGTCGTGGCGCAGGGGCACAAAGTGTGACTGTAAAATCGACTGGTTGTGGTTTCGATCCCCACTCGACGAAATGAACTATTTATTAACAATTATATTTTCATTTCTTCGCTCTGGTGTCGAGGCATAGCGCGGCTTTGAGTTCCGCCACTCAACACGCAACGCCTCCAGAACTCGGCAGAAAGTGGGAACTAAGTTCCCTCGGCCTACCCTGCTGTGTGCGGGATACAGCGTGAAGCTGATTTTTCAGGTTTCTGGCCAATGCGTCGAAATCAATGTTAACTTAAAGAGCCAATGTCGAATTAAATCCAAACGTAAAATCGTCGTCGTCGTATAGAGAATAATTTATATCTGTACAAAATACCCACAATGTTCGTATTATTCAGATACGCCATTTTGGCCTTGATTTTCACAATATTTTAAATATACAACTCAAAAATAAGTAAATAATTCTCAGTTTTCAAGTTGGCACAAACATGTGAGTAAATTACCATATATGCAACAGAACTTTTGAAGGACGGAAGCGTAATAATAGAAATCCCGTCAAAAACATATATGAGAATAAAATGAGAGCCAAGTTAAATGTTAATTATGCGTCATTCACCGACAAAACAATGGGAGATCCATATGGGTGCCGAGTTCTGTGTTCACTCGGGGTAAAATTCAAACTAAATTTCACTACACAATACTTTAAGTACAGGCTTTATTATTTGTAAGTTAGTATACTTCCATTTGTACTGAACTTAGGTTAATATTTGGTTTTGTACCTGGTGGTAAACACTCAGTACAGTAAGTAGGTTCATATACAGTTATGTCAATACTATAAAGAATTAACAAATTAAATAAATATTAATATTAAAATAAAAAATAAAATACCAATAAAAATGAAATAAAAATGTAAAAATAATATGTGTAAGAATATCTTTTTTGGTTTGCGAAAAAGTTATCGTTTTTTAGGAAAATTTTCTTAATTTGCATATTTTGAAAACAGTTAATAGCCTTATTACAAGAGTCTATTATACAATATAATATGCTATTTAAATATTTAATCTAATACAAAAAATAATCTCATTCAAAAATAAAATCAATTTTCCTATTTCCAAGAAATTTACTAAGAAAACACTCCATTGTTGTATACAGTTTTATGGTCTCCTATGGGAAAGTCGCGTCATTACCATTTAAACGATTACACTTAGAACAATATTCTATTCGCGTGGGTTCCCATTGATTGCCTTTTATTTATAGCGTATGGGAAAACTTTATAGCGTCCACGGCCATACAAGGAGATAAATGTAGCTGTTAAAATGTTACTTCCGCCTAAAATATATGTTCGTTGAGTTGTGGTGTTGCTAGCATTATTTTCATTAAAACCTTTTATTCTGTTACGAGAAACGTAGGACTGATAAGTGTGGGTTCAAATCTCTCTCTTCCTCGTTATGCTACATGTGCGGCGTTATGTCGTGCAACAGATCAGCTTAATAAGCGATTGAAGAAAACAAATATTAAAAAGTACTAAAATAAAAATAGCGCTTTATATAGCATTGAAGGCGAAGAGTGACTATATTGTCAAGACACTCCGTTCCACTTTCCGTCCCAATTCAATTTTTTTTTTTGTTCAGCTTGACGCTGAATCTCGCACACAGCAGGGTAGGCTGAGGGAACCCAGTGTTAAGATACTCCGTTCCCCACTTTCTGCCGAATTCTGGAGGCATTGCGTGTTGAGTGGCAGAACCAGTCGGTTTTACAGTCACACCTCGTGCCGCTGCGCCATGACTGGCCCCAATATTGTAGAGTGTTAAATGACATGTTGAACTCAATGCAACCCCTTATATACCAAAACAGGAAAATGAGGCCGTCGTGTTGCAGATTCACAAGTGTATAACTGTAAACGTGACAGTAGTGGGTCCTATTCCCAATCGGGGGATGAAATATTAAATATTTTCATTTCCTCACTCTGGTAACGGTATTGAAATCCGCCAATACGAAATACCTGAAATATTCGACAAAAAGTGAAAAAAAAAACAATCAATACAGAAATAAAAAAAATCAGAAAAACAAGAAAAATGAAAAAAAATTCATCCTTTTGAAGGATCGAACCTACGACCGTGGCACTATGATTTAACGAGACTGACGCAATGAGTAAAGATAAAAGCTTTACAATTTAGATTCAAAGGAGCACGTACGTATGTACGTATCAATTATAATTAGGTATACTTAGTCTAAGTTAAGAGCAAAGAACATCACAAATTAACAAAAAAAATGTAGTTTTCTAAGTAATGAAAGTAATAGTATTATTAGTAGAGATGAATCAAATCTAATTAGAACCAGACTTTTTTAGATACAAAAGTAACAATTACTATTGGCAATTTTAAATCTAAAAGAAATGGATCCTTCATTTATGATGAATATTTTTTATGAAATTAACAAATAAACAATTTAATTATTTATGAAATTGTTAATAAAATGATTTTTTTATTATAATTTTAAAAGATAATTTTTTCACCAATATTTATAAACTATTATATAAAAATATATCGACATACATACCGTGCATAAGAATTGATTTGTTATTTTTTTCATTGAAAAATACCTGTTCAATTTGTATGATAATTTTTTTTGCACAATATTAACAGAGTAATTTACGTGATATATTGTTTTTGTGATTATATTGTATAATAGTAAATAAATTGAAAATAACATAAAAAAATCATATCAAAATTTTAAGCTTATAATTTTAAGCACGCAACACGCAATGTCACTCTGAAAATTCGGCAGAAAGTGGACAACGGAGTGTCTTAACACTATGTTTCCTCTGCCCTCCTATATGCGGGACAAAGCGTGAAGCTGAAATAAAAAAAATCTGCTTTGCTTGAGAATTTACGCCTATTAAACAAAAGGTCCTTATCTAAGTAATTTGATCACACTATTGTTTAAATACTGACAACTAACCGTCACGCTACCTAAATATCAGATACTATTTTAGAATATTTATACCACAAAATAACCATTTTATTGAGGCCGGTCGTGGCGCAGCCGCACGAGGTGTGTCTGTAAAATCATACTGAAGATCATACTGAAGGAGATGAAATATTTACTTAAATTTAGTAAGTATGAGTTCTGCAACTCAACAGGCAATGCCTCTAGAATTCGGCAGAAAGTGGGGAACAAACTGTCTTAACACTAGGTTCCCACTGCCTACCCTGCTGTGTGCGGGATACAAGCTGATAAAAAAAAACCATTTTATAATTTTCTAAAATAAACTCAATTATTTAATACATACATACAGTTCAGATCGATTATAATTCACCATAATCATCAGTAATTTGATCACACTATTGTTTAAATACTGACAACTAACCGTCACGCTACCTAAATATCAGATACTATTTTAGAATATTTATACCACAAAATAACCATTTTATTGAGGCCGGTCGTGGCGCAGCCGCACGAGGTGTGTCTGTAAAATCATACTGAAGATCATACTGAAGGAGATGAAATATTTACTTAAATTTAGTAAGTATGAGTTCTGCAACTCAACAGGCAATGCCTCTAGAATTCGGCAGAAAGTGGGGAACAAACTGTCTTAACACTAGGTTCCCACTGCCTACCCTGCTGTGTGCGGGATACAAGCTGATAAAAAAAAACCATTTTATAATTTTCTAAAATAAACTCAATTATTTAATACATACATACAGTTCAGATCGATTATAATTCACCATAATCATCAATAATTAAAATAAAAAAAAAACAAAAAAAATATAATTGCATTTAAAAAAAACGTAAACGAGTTAGTATTACAGGCTATTCTTTAAATACACGATGTCCTTCTGCACGGTCCAAGTGCGTCTACAAATCGGCGGTATTGTACCGCAAAAAGCTGACAATGCTCTATCCAGCCGGATTCCCACATCGATGTGTCGTTGACATCAGATTGATTGGCGATACTTTTTTCCCATTAATACCGGCCATTCCAGGACTCCGGCCGCTAACGAAGCCCTTTGTTTATCGGATACCTTGGAAAATATAGCAAAAAGATCAACCTTTCAATGCCAAAATTGGATGTGAAATCAAAATTAATGTTGTACGTTTTCAATGTCGGATACGTAGCCATATGTAGAGGTTTTAACTTGGCTTTGTCTAAGCGCTTCTTGTTCTGTCTCCGTGGTTTCTTTTGATCAATCGTTGATGTAAGCTTACATTATATATTTATATTTTTTGTCCCCCATGATTACTTGGAAAAATTAAATTAGCTTCACGCTGTATCCCGCACACGGCAGGGTAGGCAGAGGGAACCTAGTGTTAAGACACTCCGTTCCTCACTTTCTGCCGAATTCTGGAGGCATTGCGTGTTGAGTGGCAGAACTCAACGTCGCGCTTAACCTCGACACCAGAGCGAAGAAATGGAAATATAAATTTAAGTAAATATTTCATCTCCTCGAGTGGGGATCGAACCCACAACCACTCGTGCCGCTGCGCCACGACCGGTGTCAAACTACTTTGGTTTGATTGAAATACATTACATAAGAAAACATTTGATTATCACAAAAAAATATTGCTGTATATTTATATTTCTTCAGATTCACGCCTTTTCCCATATATGAGAATGACGAGACAGAGAATCTAGTGCTAAGACACTCCGTTTCCCGGTTAAATTTATCTATCTATATTTATATTTTAATTATCGATCTTACAAAATAAGTATAAAAGAAATATAAGCTCAGTTCATATAATAATTATATTTTTAATGAAACAGATGGAAATCGAGCCTATTAACAGTGCAGCAATGGCAAGCGATGTAACTAAACCACTTTAATTGTTAACAACGTTGAACGTCCCACATTCTATGCGTTCCTGGCAAAACGGCATAAGTTAAATTGTAATTTTCCTATTATAACAATTTTTCATATAGTAAATTTTTGTTTTTAATAATATTTCTGACATTGTATATTATAGTGTTTCAACAGTGGCTTGAATATAAGTAGAATAAAACAACGATACGTTTCACTATATTAATAATAATAATAATAATTTATTTAATTAAGACTTGGTCCACTTGTTAGTTACATTTAAAAAAAAAACTTACCCTATGTTAGTACATATTCATTTTTTTTATTCTAAACACACATACATATAAATATATAAACATACATAAACTGGCTTCCGATGAGACTCTAGTGACAATATCGAGCAGCGGGAGCATGAAGCCTTACCCAGCGACTAAGCAATGGGGAGTCCCATCGGTCAGCCAACGCGCTCAGGATGGAGTTCGATGCTCCGCGCACTCGCGCCCACAGTGAAGCGCACCGCTTTCTAATGATCGCGTGGAAACAGTCGGTACGCGACTCGGCAAACATCGACGACGCGCTACAAAAGCGCGGCAAATCGAACAAAATCCTAAAAGCGTTATTATATTGGACGCGCAGTGCGCTGTATGTCCGCCGCGTGAAGTTGACCCACAGACCGCACGTGTAGAATGTTTGACAGTAGGCTTTGAAAAGCGTCAGTTTGACCTGTTGGCTACAACGTGCGAATCTGTGAATCAACATGTTACAGCGGACAGACAGCGCCCTACGTTCTCTTTCTATATCCACCGTGTCTGACAAAGTTTCAGTGACCCAGTGACCCAGATATTTAAATCGGTCAACTCTTTTTAACTGACAGCCCCCTAGATCAACACTTGTAACTGTCCGTTGACTCCTCACGTCCTTCGCCCGAAAAACCATGAACTCACTTTTGGATGCATTATATCTGAGCCCATGAGCCGCTGCATACTCTTCACATATGTGAATCAACTTAATCAAAGCGCCGATCGACGGGCTCGGCAGCACCATATCGTCTGCATAGCTTATATTGTTGATGCACGTCCCGCCTACATGACATCCAATGTAGGTGCTGCTAAGCCCCTCGATCAGCTTATTAACATAAAAATTAAAAAGCTTGGGTGAGGTCAATCCCCCCTGCCTCACTCCACATTCTAACCCGTACACATCCGACTGTGTTCCAGCCCATTTGACGCTATTCCTCTGGTTGTCATACCAATATTTAAATATTGATATAACATCGGGAGGCAAATTGGTTTCACACTTTAGCTTATTCCACAATAAATTGTAAGACACTAAATCGAATGCCTTCGACAAGTCCAAAAAGCAAGCATATACCTGGGTTTTTCGAGCAGTGTAGTACTGGACAGTCTGCTTGAGACAGAAAATGGCACTCTCTGTAGACAGACGAGGCTGAAAACCAAACTGTAAATCATGGATTTTGATACTATTGGCCAATTTTCTGTCAAGCAAACCGTCCAGCACCTTGGCTATAACCGTAGCCAACGATATAGGCCTATAATTGGACAAGTCGGAGGCATCCCCCGTTCTATTCTTTATAATAGGCACAACAAGAGTGTACATCATTTCATCCGGTAAATAACAATGGCTCACACAGAGATTAAAAAACATTGTAAGAACTCGCGGCAAATGCAATCCTGCGTATTTCAGATGTTCGATACTGAGATCGATCGATCGATCTATTAATATGTAATATATATATACAATATAAAAAATAAATAAATAATTAATAATTACTGTTTACAATTTATAAATTAAAGTTTAATTATTATTTGTTATTTACAATTATCGACAATCGATAATAATCGCGTATAATATTGATGTACTGAAATAAGAATGATGCATATAGGAAATACAATGTTTCTTTACAGTGTAGGTAGTGCTTTTTAACAATCATAAAACGATAAATTTAACGGAGAATATAGAGAAGGAATGTTCTCATTATATATTAAGCTTTAACCGAAAAAACTGCGATGATTTAATATGTCACTGATATATTCATGAATGAATGTTAGTGATAAACATAGATAAAAGATAATATTAAGAACTACAACAGTAATAAAGTCCGTCGTCGTGTTGTCTATTTCATTGCCTTCCGCCTGAATTCGAGGCATGTTGAGTATAAACGACGCGTTTTACCTTACCTTGGACCATGGACCAAAGAAATGAAAACAATTCATTTCCCAAAGTGCAGATCGAACTTACAACCACCGTATTTACGCTTAGATACTGTACCAATGCGCCACAATGATTTTCTAATATAATGATAACTTCATCACCAAAAAGCGCTTATATAGTTAAACTTTCTGATACAAATTTAATATTCTTTTCACCATTAATTAAACTGTTCAGTTCATTATGAAATTCAAATACATCATACGTACACGAGAATAATGTACCGAAGCTTAAAATTAAAATCCCAAAGTGCTTGCAATATGTATTATTGAAGTAGGCTTTCATAAGCTCTTTTGAAACGTCAAAATACCATTTAGTTAGCAGAGCACAGAGTACAGTTTGCATGTAGAGGGAACGGCTGTGTGAAGTAAATATGTACATATATAACATATATTTTATTAGCTTCACACTGTATCTCACATGTTTCCCACCTAGTTTCCCACCTAGTTTTATGGTAGTGTTAAGACACTCCGCTCTCTACTTTCCGGAGGAACTGAACGCCGCGCATTGCCTTAACACCAGAACGAAGAAATGAAAATATTAGAGTTGTCATTTCATAAAGTATTCATCGAACACAAAATCTGTCGTGCCACTATAATAATATTTTAAATATGTATAAGTTTTTCATTTAAAAAAATTGTAAACTAATTTCCACGAACCAATTATTAAATGGAGTTTTAATTATTTCAAGTTTTGAATGAGATGTGAAAATGTTATAATATTTTATTTAGTATGTAAATTATATAGTATTTCTCCATTTTTAGTTAAGTTTAGATGAAATCTGTGTAAAAAGATAATAATCACTCTTTTCTTCTTTGTCAATTTCCCGGAACTTAACACCGCACACTGTCTATTCAAATAACATTTACTAATATGTCCTCTAAGTAAAATGTGAACCATCGTGTTCGATTTTGCATACAATAGAATGTTTAAATAAAATATTTCTATCAAAATAAAACATACTAATATTCCACTAAATTACCACCTACATGTCACATAGCCGCATACTCCACATCTTCACCGTTAAACAAATATCCTACTGCAAAGCGTATTTAACAAAACAAAAAATATATTCATAGCAAAATAGTTATTATTGTAAAGGCGAAAAAATATATATTTCTTTGAATATTTCTTGTTTTTATGGAGCTTAGTCGGTAGCGACGCCCACGAGCGCGTGGGCTATGGAAACTAAGAATTAGAATGGTATTGCATTTATAAGAGGAAGCGACTGTGAATTTGTGTGTCGCCATATGGATTCGTCTTTTTTAGCTTCACTATGTGGGATACATAGTATGGTAGTCAAAGGGAACCTGGGAACCTAGTGTTAAAACACTTCCGTTCTCCAATTTCCTCTAAAATCTGAAAACATTGCGTGTCGAGTAGCGGAACTCAACGCCGCACTTCGTTTTCGCCGAGCGAGGAACTGATAGTATTAAATATGCCATTTCCTCGAGTCTACAATCACACGTTTGTGATTCTGCGCCACTACTGGCCTCAGGCCCTATTCATATGAATTGTTTACAAAAATCTTTAATTATTTATTTTATTTTTTACCTTATACCGCCGTGAACCGTACCCGTCTTTTATATAGTAAAAAATGTTTTTTTTTTGGCAAACCCGCAATAATGTGAAAATAAAAGAGACGTTATGACATTCACGTCCCAAATATAAAATTTATTCATTTATTCATTGATTTTAAAAAATATATATTTTGTATATTTTGTATATTTACAGTTAAACAAACAAAAACATTTAATTTTCATATTTATTGAATTTAAAATATATAACCTCTCAAAACCAATAAGAACGAATGCTTATAGCGCTATATAATAATTTATTATATTTGGAATTATAAATGAATTCTCTTTGAAAATTGAATTGAAGAGACTCAACACCAAATATGGATAAATTTCGCATAAAATTATTGTTATAAAACTGGTTTCGTACAAATATCAGTTTCGTCTGACCGTACATCGATAGTTGTATAAAAAATCTTACCTTACACGTTTCTTTAATAAGAGTTACTTTTGCTACAGTTCTTAATTGACCGCCATTATAGGGATGATGATTCGTCCATACATAACTTACAACTTTTTGTATATATATAATATAATAATTTATTATTTGTCTTGTGATTATAAAATATAATATAAAACTATAATTATTTTATTTGAGGCCAGTCATGTAAGCGGCCTGTAATCACGACGATGTTGTGGGTTCGATTCCCACTCGAGGAAGTGCGATATTCAATATTTTCATTTCTTCGTTCTAGTGTCGATTCAAAGCGCGACCTTGAGTTCCGCCATTCAACACGTAATGCCTCCATAATTCGGTGGAAAGTAAAGAGTGGAGTGTCTTAACATACTTGGCGCGACTCTACCTACTGAAATGAAGCTGAAAAAAAAAATATAATTACTGAGCAAATGATCGCTTCTCCCAGGCTTAAACGATACTCGACCCACTCATCTCACGTCGCGCCAAGTATTTAAGTGGTATACGTTTTGCTTTATTTATCAGTACGTTTGAAAATGTCGCATATGTTGTTATTATGAGTGTTATATTATTTTTCAATAGTATATGACAAAGTCGGTGTTTTAATTAAATATAATATTGATTAAAAGAATAATTTTACTTATAATGATCCATAATTCGGCGGAAAGTGAGAAGCGGAAGTGTCTTGATTCCCATTAAAAAAACTAGGTCCTAATACTAGGTTTCCAGGTTACCTCTGTCAAGTTTGCTCTGTTGGGTATACAATATGAAGCTAAAAATAATAATATTAATTTAACTTATTATCTAAATATTGAAACACGATTGTGAGTTCGACCTCTGTCCCTCCTCCTTCCTCTGCCCTGTCATATTCTGGGACTAAAAAAATCCTGCTTCATTAACACGAATTATCCAGAATTTTTAACTTCGTATTTGACGTACCCAAGTTGTGTTATACGTAGAAACACAAAAATATTACACAAAACAATCAACAGGTATCTATCATAAATTAAAATATGTTTTATATGACATCTTGATACGCCCTCTTTAGCCTAAGTTATTAATGACAACAAGAATATAATACATCGTTAAGAAGCTGAGTTATTAACTATTTGTTATTAATTATCATATTAACATTATTAATATTACTTTTTAAATGTCTGTTCATCACTTTATCCCACAGTAACTACAGAACATATATGAATTTGAGGTATTTAACATATATGAATTTGAGGTTATGTTAATTTTCTTTTGCTAGAAAGAACCTAATGTAGAGTCAATCTATTATCCGTTTTCCGCCTGAATTTGAAACATTACGCGCGTGGGTGGCGGATCTAAACGCCACGCTTTGTCATCATTTATATGCTTATTTATTTACCAGCTATTACTGCACATTAAATATAAAAACTAATAAGTAAATTACAAATAAGTACAACAAAAGAATAATTTTATTAATATAATGAAAGTCCTGTTAATAAATGTTAATTTTTTAGCTTCACGTGAATTTTTGAAGCATTGCGTGTCGAATAGAGTAACTCAACGCCGCACTTTGACTCGACATCAAAGCGAAGAAATAGTTAATAAAAATATTTAATGTTTTCAAATTGAATATTTCATTTCCTCGAATGGGAATCGAACCCACACCTTCTCGCATTTACAGTCACACGCTTGCTAATTAATACATATAACGGAAATAGTTAAGTATTTGTATAACAAGTTCAAATTCTTTTAAATTTCTCACGACTATTATTTTAATAAATCATCAGATCAAATCACCGTGATAACGCTAGATTTCGTATGCTCATAAACGTAGGCAACACACGCCATTGTCTTAGATGGGTGGGCGGTATCTTTTAAATATGCTAAGTTAACCTTTTTAGTGTTGCGTAAGACTCGTTTTAGCATATGTTGCCTTTAATATTTTAACTTAGGCCTATTTTATATATATTACATATACAAAGCAAAAAAATATATCTGAAAAATATATAGGAAGTTAAAATTATATTTAAATTGTGGTAAAACTTTGCAGATAAAGTGTGACTTTGAGATCCGTAATTTAGCACGATGTCTCGACAGTTAGACCGAAAGCAGAGTGTCTTAACTCTAAGTTTCCTCTGCCTGCCCTGCTATACGGAAAAAAGCGTAAAGTTTTTTATTTTATCACTAAAGTTTTTTTTATTTCTCTCACCAATTCTTAACTACATTTGTAAATTTAATTTCTACTCCTGTTTCTCCTCCTATTCCAAGATATATAAATATAAATAGTGTTAATTTTCATATAATTTGTTAACATTAACTAATCGATACAAGAAAAAAGAATGCATTCCAACGCAAACCAACTTATCATGTAACTAAAGCTCCAACTGGTTATTAAAAGTTTTAAAATGTGAGTGTGTGTATCACTGTATGACTTAACTCATAAATTTTTAATAATTAAATAATTTTTCATTCTAATTAACATTTTACAATTTGTCAGTTCTACTTTTAATCTGAACTTAAGATTATGTGTCGTTTACTACGGTACGACGGTAATTATTTGTAGTCACGGCTTTCAAAACAAAAATATAAAACCAATGTGTTCATATGAATTAACTTTTCTAATAAAGAATTGAAATATATCTCATTAAATGAAAAGTGGAAAACGATTCAATATTCACAAAGTAATCCTAAATCCTTAAATAAAAAGAAAAAAATTTACAAATTCACACTGAAATTAAAAAAATTAAATATATTTAGTATACCGACAGTCTTGGCGCAGTAGTACAGTCTGACTGAAATCGCGAAAGTTGTGAATTCGATCCATACTCAAACGAATATCATGAAACTTTGGGCACATATTCTTAAAGAAAAAAAAACATTATTCTTTAGCTGTAATAACTTTTAAGCGAACAAACCCGTATTTGAATCTCTAGTACATACAAAAAAGATACACCAGTTTTAAATACTTCTTCTCATATAACGATCGCACCCGTCGTCGTCGTCACACAACGACGCTGCATTCTATTCAAATGCGTTCTAGTTTATGCTATTTCATTTAAATACAAGTTATCAAATTGCAGGAAGTGTCAGATTGCCGCATGCTTCGTTAACGTCTGTTCTAGCTTGTTTGATAATATAACTGTTGAGTTTTTCTCTTAGATGTTTATTATTACATTTTATATAAAATATCCAATAGGCCAGTGTCGTGGCGCAGCGGCACGAGTGTGACTGTAAAACCGACTGGTTGTTGGTTCGATCCCCACTCGAGGAGGTGAAATATTTACTTAAATTTATATTTCCATTTCTTTGCTCTGGTGGCGACGTTAAGCGCGGCGTTGAGTTCTGCCACTCAACACACAATGCCTCCAGAATCCGGCAGAGAGTGGGGAACGGAGTGTCTTAACACTAGGTTCCCTCTGCCTACTCTACTGTGTGCGGGATACAGCGTGAAGCTAATTTAATTTAATTTTAATTTTAATTTTTACCACTTCCACGGGACGGCTGGTAGAGATGTCTAGAGATAAGTACGCCGTCATAAACCAAGTTATCATTGTATTTTCTCTTGTCTAATTTGTGCAATAAAAAATACAGAAAATTACACTTATACATAATTAATAGACTGTTAAAAAATCCCTTTAGATATTTTCTTTTCAGGTAGGAAAATAGACATACTAGTATACTGAAGAAGTTTACAGATTTTTGTGAATCACTAATACGTTTTGTTTTCTCATATATTTAAAAAAAATCACCAAATACAGTCGAAACATTATCCATCTCTACCGTACTTCTTCTACATAGTTACTCTTAGATACAAATGCGGAAAACTCAATATTAGGTCATATCTGGTTCTATCGACGCCGTGCCCACGGCTATTGTTAAGCCGTTGTGGGCGTTAATCGAGTGTGGTCGGGCTTCGAATCACATGAATTCATGCAAATTAATAATTATTACACACAGCACCGCCGCCGCTCACCCCCGCCTCCCGCCACGCGTGTATCCAAATGAAAGCGATTTAAATCGTTCTTGTTTATGTTAGCATCTTACTAATTGTAGCTTTAAATAAAGGTGTTCTTTTTTCGCATGTAGCAGGGTAGGCAGAGGGAACCTAGTGTTGAGACACTCCGTTCCTCAATTTCCTCTGAATTTTCGAGACATTGGGTGTTGAGTGATTGAATTCAACGCCGCGCTTTACCTTTTTCCCAGAGCGGAGAAATTAAATAATCCACAATCTGTCATATTTACATTTACACACCTGTGCCCTTTACATTTACAGTGTGTATCAGATATTTTTCATTTTGTCCTTTTTAGAAAACATAATAACTAAACCAAACCAAATTTTAACCAAGTCCAAGCGCTCTGACCAACTAACGCCCAATATTAATAACCTGTCTACTACGTCAATCTTGGATTGGTCCATATATTAATCCAATCTCTAGATTGGATAGATATATGGAACAATCGAAGATTGACGTAGGAGATAGATTATTAATATTGGGCGTAAGCCATACGTTTTCATCGAGCTACGTCGAAATTCTTATGTTTGTTACAACTTATTTGTGTTGCTAGCGAGGTTTTTACGCTACCCAAAGATATGAAGAATTATTTATCATGTGTCCAAATAACATAAATGTATCTTAATTGTCTTAAAAAAGGAAACAAGGTTTGATATTTAATAGATATTTGGTACGTGTCGTCGTGTTTTAAATTATATCACATCTTCATGTTTGCATTAAGTTGTACTACGTCGGTCGTAAAACAAAGTTTATGGGGTTTTTTACAAACTCGCCCAACGGGATCTTGTATTTATCGTGGTACCGTAGCACCACGGAAAATATATTTTACTATAAACTTTCTTTATTATATTAATATCGTTGGTTGATACTTTCTACTTTTCTATTGCATATACCAAAAAACATGCCATTAGACTGGCCAAAAAGAATTTTTATTTTATTTCCTAAATAAGTTTTAATTGATTGTATATAAGCCAGGCCAAGTTGTTTCGAGCAACATTTCATAAAATAAAATATCTAATATAAATGATTCCATACTTTACTTAGTGTAAACAAGTAGTCTAAACAAAACTGAGAAAACTTGGGCCTGTTTGTCTTTTATAAAATTCTTCTTATAAAAATATTAGAAATCATTTCACTAATAAGAAATTTGCAGTAAAACTGAAGGTTGAGAGTTAGAAATATATTTTTAATGAGTCGTTTAACTAAATGAAGTAACCAATTTAAGTAACTACGTTAATTATCATTAGATCATTTACAGAGAAAATCTCTTTAATTAAAGATAAGAATGAAATCGGATGAATATAGTAAAATATTTACTTTAGATAAGTCTTGAGGCTAGTCTTGCCTCCAGAACTCGGCGGAAAGTGGGGAACTTCTCGTCTTTACACTTGGTTCCCTCTGCCTACTCTGCTATGTGCGGGATACAGCGTGAAGCTTATTTAATTTGTTTTTTCAATGATATCGTCTTACTATGAACGCGACGGTGGATGGGTTCGATGTCCACTAGGAGCAATGATTTATTTTTAATTGCTCGATCTGGTAACAAGACAAAACACAGCATTGAATGTCATGTCACAACACGTAATGTCTCGAAAATAGGACGGATTTAGAGAACGAAGTGTCTCATCAGTTCACACAGCTCGGAGCTAAATAAATGTTTCAATACAAATTTTCTTTCAGAGGCCGGTCGTGGCGCAGCGGCACGAGGTGTGACTGCAAAACCGACTGGTTGTGGGTTCGATCCCCACTCGAGGAGATGAAATATTTACTTAAAATTTATATTTCCATTTTCTTCGCTCTGGTGTCGAGGTTAAGCACGGCGTTGAGTTCTGCCACTCAACACGCAATGCCTCCAGAATTCGGCAGAAAGTGGGGAACGGAGTGTCTTAACACTAGGTTCCCTCTGCCTACCCCGCTGTGTGCGGGATATAGCGTGAAGCTAATTTAATTTTTTTTTTTTTAATACAAATTTTCTTTATGTTCATATTAAAAAACAAATATGGTGCACTTCATTTTATTTAAAACATTTGTAAATCATTAATTTAATATAGATTCATTTTCAATAATAAATAATAATAATGAGATATTATTTTCTAATAAATTACCTCAGCGTTTAAACGAGATTTTTTTTTCTCAAGAATACATCCCCTTGCCCGTATGCTAGGGCAGGCAGATAGAAAGTTTAACCAAGTAACGTTTTGATACTCCGCTTTTTACCGAATACCGAATTTCAGACATTGTATATTGAGTGGCTGAACCAACACTGCACTTTACCTTGGCAGAGTGAAGATATGATTTGTTAGAAATTCATTCCATCGAGCAAGAATCAAATCTACAACTATCACGATTGCCGTCCTTTTAATGAACTCTTAAAAATCGAATAAATCAATCAGCTTCACGCTGTATCCCGCACACAATAGGGTAGGCAGAGGGAACAAATTGTTAAGACACTCTGTTTCCCACTTTCCACCGAGTTCTGGACGCATTGCGTGTTGAGTAACGGAACTCAACGCCGCGTTTTCTCTTTCTTGCTATATTATAATTATTAATTAGATTTCATTAACGTTTTCTCATTAAACTCTTACTTATATCTGTAGTACCTACAGACATCTGTATTCTTATCAAAAACGATCTCCTAGCCGATAGCTAATTTACATTAAGTCTGTGGGTGCACCGTCATCCATCACTGTTGACGTCGTTGTGTTGCGTTGATTTGGTTACAACACTACACTATTAGCGGTACGGTTTGTATCTAAGAAGCTTTAGGAGAACGATGATATAAGATCAGAAGATAAAAATAAAAAGATATTCTTTTTTTGGAGTAAATCTTTTATTAATAATATAAAATCGTTGTAATTTTTTGAATTATTAATATTTTTTATTAATGATAGACATTATACTAAAGATGAATAAAAAGTAAGCATTTTCCGAACTTCCTGTGTGAAATTTCTTATAGCTGAGACCAAATCAACTACACTAAACGAACTTCACGCTTTATCCCTAGCGGGATAGTCACAGAGAACGGAGCGCCCAACGCTATGGTCACTACATACCTCTTTCGCCTCGTCCACTGTCATCAACCTCTTCATACATCAACAAAACAATATTTTTATATCTTTTTTTGTATCTGAAAATATGTTTTTTAAAACTTGACGTTATGAGCACTTTACAATAGTGCCGTGGTCACGGACCATCTGTCTATTAAAATAGTATATCTTTTAAAAAATCGAATCAAAGGATCTTATTATAAAATAAAGAACTTAAACACCTTTAAAGCTCATTCATATAAAAATAATAAAGCAAACCTTTAAAACGTAGAAAATGTTCAAGGAAAAGTTCCAACTAAGTTACGTTTAAATAAGTAAGCCCACTAGTTCCCACAGTACACGAGTATATTTCAAAGTTATTTCACACTTTTAACATTTTACAATGCAAGAGCAGAAGCATAAATAATTTTACTATCTCCCTATAGTCAAACATCAGGTTTTTAATTAAAATTTACGATGGGCGTTAAAATATCATCCGTTGGACTACTTTCTTAAGCAGGTGATACGCATATATTAGATACGGTTAAATGTTTATCTTCGAGATTGGATGATAGGTAAGGGCCTCACTGATCGTATGCTATACAATGCTATCATTTTTTTTTTAATTGATTTTTTTTTGTGAAAAGATAATAATAATAATGTAATAATAATATTTTTTTAAGTAAGTCGTATTAAAAATAAAAACATTTAAAGTATACAGAAAATTATGTTGATCTAAACACAATATTTAAGTATCATAATGTTTATTTTGTAACACTTTTGGTTTTAATTTATTAAATATTATATCAAACATAAAAGTCATATAATATATAAAGATAGCAAAGGTCAATCGCGGCACAGGGGCACAAACGTGCAACTGTAAGCGTGACTGATTGGGGGTTTGATTCCCTGTAAATATTAAAATACTTGGCAAGCAGAGGGAGGTCCAGAGCCAAACCGCGGAGTTGAGTTCCGCCACACAAGACGTAATGCCTCTAGAGTTCTGCGAAAAAGTGGTAACGTAAGTGTCTTAATGGGAACGAAGTGTCTTAACATTAGGTTCCCCGATTCCCTCTATATGCAAGATAAAGCGTGAAGCTAAAAAAAGCTATGAGAAAATATAGCGATATTTCCCAGTTAGCTATAAAACTTTATACTAAGAATTGGGATGGGACTATATAGTAATTGATTGTCGTTATCAGATATGTGTACAAGTGAAATGGATTTGGAATGCTGTAAATTGTTTATAAGTGGGGGATTTCACTTTGTTTAGTACTTTAAACGGGTATAGTGTCATAATTATGTTTAGCTTTATATTTTTTTTTATTGAATATTTTTTAACTATTTAGTTTAAGTATTTTGATTGGATCTTAAAGCAATGTTATGATAATATTTTTAATTTGGTCTTTGAACAAAGGAAAGTGATCTGTTATTGATAATTTATTGTCGAAACTATCGTGTCAGAGTGGGAAACCCATTTGGAAAGAGAGCGGCGTTAAATTCCACCAACGCATTTATTTTATTGACAATACTTATAAATCAGGTCAGAAAAATAGTAAGTAGTTATGCACTCACCCAAACCCTCAGTATTAGGTTAAGCGAGATTATTCCGCTGGCTCAGCGAGACCATCGGAATATTCCCATTATTGTTATAAGCACTTTTATTGTTTCATAAAAATTCATGTTAAATGTCGCAATACATTATAACTTTTATGTGAGAAATAATTTTAACTTTAAGAATTAATATTGTTGTGATCTCCAAATCGATCAGACGTATTAAATAGTTTTAATTTAAATTAGTATTTTATATTTTTAAAAAAGTAAATTCTCAATTAGAAAGTTTAACTGGCGCAGCCGGTAGGATAGTCTATCATAGGTCTGCGTGTCTTGTAGATTTGGGTGTCCAAATTCGCCCAATAATCGCGAGTACAGTGCGAATAGACTTAGGCTATCCACGAACCAAATAAATAAGTTGAACAAGAAGATGGGATCAGCGATCGGTCGGTGAGTAAAACTCTTTGCCTTCCTTTTTCTTATATTCCCACATTCTATTTGAGATTTACAATAGATATAAGTGGCGTTATTTTGGGATTGAACGTCTCGCATTATAACGTATCTGGTTTTAATATAAAACTCTATTGAAACTGTAGTTCTAAGAAAAGTATCTCCATAGACTAATTAACGTCTAGAAGTAATATAATTAAAATATTTTAACAATTAAATAAAAAATAAATAATTAATGATCTAAAAATCGATCGTAATTGTTTTTATGTATTGTGAAATAAAAAATTGAATTTTATTGTGTTTTATTTTCCTACTATTTATATATTTTTAATTTACTGTGTGCTATTTTATATATATTATTTGTTATATGTGTTTTGATATATTTTATATTATTGTGTGTTTTTAATTAGTTAAAAAAATATTGTAATTGATTTAAAACTTCAGAGCTCTCTATTAATTTTTACTCTACAAAATGGAACAATCGCGAGAAATTCCTTTAGCGTCAAATAGCGTAGTACCAATACCCAATGAAATGTTACGGTTAATTCCTCTTTTCGGTGGTGACAAAAGAATATTAAATTTATTTTTTAGGAAATGTGAGTACATTATAAATAAATATCGTGGTCATCAGCATCAGAATATTTATGTTTTACATGCTATAACTAGTAGATTAATAGATGACGCCGCCGCGTTGTTATCCGAGCGTGAGGATGTAGAGACTTGGCCTGAGTTAAAAGAATTATTGGAACAACATTTCGGTGACCCACGTAGCGAAGAATGTATAAAAATTTCCCTCGAATCATGTAAAATTAAAACAGGGGAAAGTTATTTAGAGTTTTGTAACAGAATACAAAATATTCGGTCTCTGTTAATATCTAAAGTAAATTTATCGGCAGACGAAGAAGTTAGAAACGCTAAAATTACTATTTATAATCATACTGCATTAAATGTTTTTCTTTATAATTTACCAGAAAATATGGTGCGTATTGTGAGACTTAAATCACCTAGTACATTAGAACAAGCTCTATCAATAGTTTTGGAAGAAGTTAATTTTCACGAACAGTATCAACTGCGTAATCGCTTTCTTAATAATTCAACGGCGCCGAGGTCAACGCCTAACGTCGCAGGGTCGTCATTTACACAAAATAATATTACCCCTCCGCAAAAATTTAATTTTGGAATCCATACTAATAGACCTCAATTTACACAACAACCAAAATTTGAATATAAACCGCAGCAAACAATATTAAAACCTCAACCGTTTGGGTATAGGCCTCCCCAAAATCCACAGTTCGGATATAGGCCTCCACAAAATCAACAATTCGGATATAGGCCACCCCAAAATCCACAATTCGGGTATAGGCCACCCCAAAATCCACAGTTCGGGTATAAGCATCCACAAAATCTTACTATGACACCACAACAGTTTGGTCAAAGACCACCTCAGAATAACCGCTTAGAATCAACTGACATATCTATGAGAACGGTACCCCCGCGACCTCAAATAGCGCAACAAGGTTTTAGGTTAAATGAAACTGATTTACAAAATGAAAATTTGGAATACGATTATTACTATGATTATGATCCTTATGACTATATGAATTACGAACCGTATGATGAGGACGTGACTTATACACCTATTGACGAAATAGACAACTACACTGTAACTCCACCAGCCGAGGAAAATTTTCAAACAGAAGCCTCGCAAAAGAAGAAATCATAGAATTAAATTGTGACCCAAACCTTAAATTACCTCATATTTTTATTCCAGAAATTAATTCTAAATTAATGATTGATACTGGTAGCACTCGTTCGTTTATTAGCCCCCGTATTGCTTACCAATATTTTCCAAAATTTATTAAATATGAACCATTTAAAGTTATTAGCACACATGCCTCTAGCCAACATAATGAAGTAATTGAAATTCCTCTATTTCCGACTTTTAATACTATGGACTATCATAAATTTCATTTATATGATGTAGATGAACGCTACGACGGACTTATTGGAAATGATTTACTTAAACAATTAGACGCAATTATTGACCTCAAACATTTACTACTGAGAACTAAGACCACTGACATTCCTATCATTAATAATTTGAATTATCTCGTTCATTTACAACCCCGGTGTGAACAACGAGTAAAGATCCCTACTGATTTACACTCGGGAGAAGCATTAATTGAATATAAAGAGTTTTCACCTGGTATACGAATGCCTTCTGCATTAGTAAATTGTATTAATGGTTATGCATCAACAATAATTCAAAATACTTTAGATAAACCTATGACTTTGACTATTAGTAAAGCGTTTAAAACATCGAATGTTAATATTTCAGAATGTAATCTCATACAAAATAATAACGAAACAATGACTGACACCGACGAAATATTGAAACAAAATTTACAAAAACTTAGATTAGACCACACTAACGAAACTGAACGTACTAGAATATTACAATTATGCCACGAATACAGGGATATATTCTACTGTGATGACCTACCGTTAAGTTTTACTAACGAAGTTAAACATAAAATTCGTACTAAAAGTGAAGATCCTATTTTTATTAGACCATATAGGCAAGCTCCTGCGCAAGCAGACGAAATTAATAGACAAGTTGAAAAATTACTCCAAGATAATGTAATTAGAGAATCACATTCCCCGTGGAATGCACCAGTTCATTTAGTTCCCAAAAAGCGTGATGCATCAGGTTTAGTAAAATGGCGTATGGTAGTCGATTATCGACGACTTAATGAAGTGACTGTTGACGATCGTTACCCACTACCTAACATTACTGACTTACTGGACAAACTTGGTAAAAGCTTATACTTCACTACGCTTGACTTAGCAAGCGGTTACCATCAGATAGAAGTAGACGAGCAAGATATAAAGAAAACGGCTTTTAGCACGCAACATGGCCATTATGAATTCCTTAGAATGCCATTTGGCTTAAAAACAGCCCCAGCAACATTCCAAAGGGCTATGGATAGTATATTAAGAGGGTTACAAGGAATACATTGTATGGTCTATTTAGATGATGTCATTATATTTTCCGCTAGCTTAGATGAACATATTCAAAAATTAAGAACCATTTTTGACCGACTCAGACAGACTAATTTAAAAATTCAATTAGATAAGTCAGAATTCCTACGAAAAGAAGTAATTTACCTTGGACATACAATAACTAAAGACGGTCTTAAACCAAACGACGATAAAATTACTGCTGTATTAAATTACCCAATACCCAAGACGACAACTGAAATAAAATCGTTTTTAGGTCTTATTGGATACTATAGGCGGTTCATTAAAGATTTTGCTCATGTTACAAAACCATTAACGTCTTGTTTAAAAAAACGAAATAAAATTGTATTAGACAAAAATTATATTGACGCATTCAACAAATGTAAAGAACTTTTAACAAATGCACCCCTTTTGCAATATCCTGATTTTGATAAAACTTTTATTTTAACTACTGATGCTTCTAATGTCGCGTTAGGAGCAGTTCTATCCCAAGGTCCCATTGGTGGCGATAAACCAGTCGCGTATGCTAGTCGTACCTTAAGTGACACGGAATCTAGGTATAGTACAATAGAACGTGAATGTCTTGCTATTGTTTGGGCCATTAAACATTTTAGGCCATATCTTTATGGTAAGAAATTCATCATATACACTGATCATAAGCCCTTAACCTGGCTGAACTCACAAAAAGATACAAGTAGTAAGCTTACTCGTTGGCGACTTCGACTTCAGGACTATGATTACGAAATAGTTTATAAAAAGGGAAAACAAAATTTAAATGCAGACGCGTTGTCGAGAATTAGAATAAATGCCACACATTCAGACAATGAAAAAGAGTCTATGATAGTTAATTTCGATAAGAAAGAGAAAGGGCTACGGCAACGTAATGACTCTAGTACAATATCTATATCAGAATGTAGTTCTAGTGAAAAACCTATAACCCTTTCCGATTCTGAAACCTTATCAGTGCCGAGTTCACCTAGGACATGTGACTATCCAGTTAGGTCACCGTCTGAAACATCCAAAACAGACACAATTCATTCCGCTAATATCGTAGAATCGTTAGGTATACCAATATTACACGAAGCTATAGACACAAAGCCAAATCAAATTCTAGTATATACATGGTTTAAGAATGAAATACAAGTTCGCGATCTTTCACGTGAAAAGCAAAAAGTATTAGAAGTATTTTTACCCACTTATAATAGAGATTTAGTTAAACAGTTTTTAAAAGAATATATTAAACCAAAAACCAAGTATTTTATTTACTTTGAAAATAATGAACATCGGAAACAATTTACTAGTATTGTAATAGAATTATTTAGGAAGGATACCGTTCTATTATTCGAATGTACAGAGCGAGTAGTTTTTATAGAAAATGAAAAAGAACAAAGAGCTATTGTATTAAAACATCATCAAGGCAAAACATGTCACCGCGGTATTAAGGAAACTCTAGCAAGTATACGTAGGAACTATTTTTGGCACAATATGCAAGAAACTATTTCAGCTATTATTAACGCTTGTGAAATATGTTGTAAAATGAAATACGATAGAAAACCTTTTAAACCTGTTCTACAGTTGACTCAAACACAAGACGCCCCGTTTCAAGAATTATTCATTGATCTTTTTCAAATAGAAGGAAATTACTATTTGACTATTATAGATGCATTTAGTAAATTAGGTCAAGCCATTCCAATAGATAATAGATCGACCGCGGAAGTAGTGCGTGCGCTTATGAAATATTTTTCATTTTATGGTACCCCTAAAAAGATTAGTTCTGATCCTGGTAGCGAATTTAATAATGAACTAATGAAAGAATTTTTGAGTTTACATAAAATCGAAATCCATATCGGCTCCCCTAACAACTCTAATTCGATGGGTTTAATTGAGCGTTTACATTCTACTATTAATGAAATTTATAGATGCGCGAAATACGAAGAGAAATGCACGGATGCAGCATCAGTGATGATGTATTCCATTATTGCCTATAATAATTCTATCCATTCTGTCACAGGTTTAACCCCTTTTGAAGTAGTATTTGGTCACACGGATTCAAGTAGTTTATTTGATATAGATTTAGAGAAACAATATATACAGCAATTGGTTAGAGATCATGCAAAACGTTTAAAAGTATTATATAAACACTTAGCCGAAAAAATGATTGAAATTAAGCAGAAAGTAAAGGAAAGTAGAGGTGGTGAAGATGAAATAGATCTTCCATTAGGAAAAATTATATTTACGAAAGACGTTAATAAACGGAAAAGCAAGGATAAACCGCGATATCATAAAGCCAAAATTATAGGAAAAGATTCAAATAACGTTATACCGATACAAATTGGTCAAAGAAAATCTAAAGTTCCCGTTAAAAATATAAAACGCCCTCCGCAGGTGGTGTTTGCTGATAATGATAATAATGAGATCTATGCTGGCCCTTCATCATGAAATAATCATTTCTCAGTTCGCAAATGATCAAACTACAATGAGGAACAAATTTACTTTAATATCTAAAATGCTTGATAGTTTTATAAATACTACTGAAGTTTTGAATCAAAATTCTGTTGTATTAGATGAACGTTTGAAAATTGTTGAATCTATGATCAAAGAGTTAGTTTCTAAGGATAATCATTGAGTGTATACCACATATATAATAAGTCTTTTTAATTTTTTCGTAAGTAACTTTCGTACTATATTCATTAAGTTAGGAGAAATAGAAACTGCATTAGCTTTCAGTAAAATATCCATATTACATCAAAGTATTATTAATTCTACTGAACTATTACAACATTTACTTTTAATATCTCAAACTGAAAATTTATTATACACGCCGAGTGCGGAAAATTTGGTAAAACTAGAGGAAACAATTAATATTAAATCATATATTAAGCAAAACCAGATTACGTTTATAATGGAGATTCCAATTACGGATAACATTACTTATAACTATTATAAATTATATTCCTTACCTATTTTTCATAAATCAGAAAATAAAACCTTTTCTATTATCCCTAAATATCCCTACCTGTTGGCAAAGGGTACGAAATACTTACCGATCATAAAACCATGCCGGTCACTCGCTGTTGGAGAACAATTCTTGTGCAAAGAACATCACCAAACTCTTTATCCTGAAATAACTTGTATCGAGCAACTCTTAAAATTTGAAGATAACGTAACACAATGTGAGCAAAGAGAGATTGACATAGAGAATGTAAGAATCCAAAGAATCACATCTACAAGTTGGATATTATTTTCAAAATTTAGAAACACTTTAACTGAAACGTGTAATGGAGATGTCAATAAATATTCTATTATTGGGACTTATGTTATGACCTTAGACGAACCATGTAATGTTGAGGTAAAGAATATAAAGATTCGTAATCATGTCAACCTCATAGAGAACGATCCTGTGGGAACCAAGCAAGATTTAGTTTTGCCACAGCTGCCTATGAGTGGAACCCCTGTATCATTCAGTACACGCGTACTCAATATGAGAGGAATCAATTTAGATGAAGTGAAATATATGTCAGCGGTACTAAAGCAAAGTGTTTTCAGTGATAGTGAAATCATTAATAGTGAAAGACATCCTAGAATCAGTGAAATTATAATTTACATCTTTATATTTTTATTTCTTTTATGTATACTCTCATTTTTACTTTATATTTTTCGTTATAAAATCTTACATATTAATTGTTCGCGAAATCATCGGAAAGTTATTAAAAATGAACAACCCGATAATTTCGCACTTGGGGAGGGAGGAGTTATGCACTCACCCAAACCCTCAGTATTAGGTTAAGCGAGATTATTCCGCTGGCTCAGCGAGACCATCGGAATATTCCCATTATTGTTATAAGCACTTTTATTGTTTCATAAAAATTCATGTTAAATGTCGCAATACATTATAACTTTTATGTGAGAAATAATTTTAACTTTAAGAATTAATATTGTTGTGATCTCCAAATCGATCAGACGTATTAAATAGTTTTAATTTAAATTAGTATTTTATATTTTTAAAAAAGTAAATTCTCAATTAGAAAGTTTAACTAAGTAGTCAATATTTATTTATCAAACAAAATAAAGGTTAACATTTATATCCATTTTTATATGGTATCGTTACTTCGATGAATATTAATAGAAAAATATAAAAAAATCCCTTTTGTTTTACTGAAAACTTTAATTGCATTAAAAATATACTTTTTTCTATTTTTTAAATTCTATGTATAAAAAATAAAAATATTATTTATTTTTTGGTATTTCTAGGTTTTATAGTGCTTTTTATTTATATGATGAATCAACTGATGACTCATTTTAAGATGATTTCATATAGGAAACCCACGCGGGCAAATCATGAAATTTTTTAACAATATAATTCATTATATCGATATTTATATCAAACGTGTTATTTTTTTTTTATTTGAATACAGGAAAATTTTAAAGACTTATAATAAAGAGATTTTTCAGTAAAACAAAGGGAATCAAGTTTTCAGTTGTATATTTTTCTATGAATACTCATCGAAATCGAATCGAATTCAATTTTTTTCTTAATTGGAGGGTCTTAATGATTTTTTGAAATATCGACATTGGTGTTGTCCGAAATAAAAAAATATTTAAAGTCACGAAGATCTACAATCCGATTATACAGGATGGAAGTGTCAGTGTCATGTCTTTTTACGGGAACAGCATATAGGGTAAAATATTTTAAACCTATACCTAAAGAAGTTAATCAAGATACCTCAACGGCTTAGTTGTAGGATTTTTTGTTCTTTCTACGATGTTTATCCATACCTGTATTTCGTGTGATACAGTTACCAATAGATACCAATAACGTAAACACTACAGAACACGTAAAACTACAAATAACGTAAAATGAAACCACAGTTTTAACTACTCTATAAAAGCCAATACATTACAATAGAATTTAAAAAAAAACCCAAAAATTAAAAAATGATTTTTTGAAACAAAGTAAATAATAAAATTGTAGTTTTAAAATAAAACGCCATTTGTCAAGAACGACGCATGCACACATAAACCTATCAAAAGGAAACCGCCGCACACGCCTCATTCCGAAATCGAGTCGTATGTATTGGCAGCAAAGTTCAAAGTTGCTTAACCTTTAGTAATATTTTTGTCGTAGTATATGTTAACATTATTCGCATCTTTGCGTAACTGCGTCACACGAAATACAAGTATAGATAAACATCGTCAAATTAAAAAAAAATTCTATATCTAAACTGTTGAATTATCTTGATTAATTTCTTTAGATATGGGTTTGAAATATTTTACCCTATATGCTGTTTCCGTAAAAGAAGCGCTGCCTCTTCCACCCTGTATAGTATATAAAAAACAGATTGAAACCATCGCGGTGCATCGGCATAGAGCACACTCGGAGGAATGAATTACTTTTATTTTCGCGCTCTAGTAACAAGACATAGCGCGGTGTCAAGTTTTGCCATTCGTCACGTAATGTCTCTTATATATATTTTGTGGAAAGAGGAATAGAGTGTTCTAATACTAGGTTCCTCTTCTCCATACATCGTGAAGCTCAAGCTTAAATAAAATTCCCTAAAAATTATATTTATACTAACATATGAACGTATTTCTTGACTCATCTTCAATTACTTCTAAGGTTTCGAAGACAAAACTTAAATACAGTGTATACGAGTATGTTCGTCCGCAACGATACATTTATAGCGGTATAACAAAATATCGTGACAGTATTGCATAAAATTCAAGTATAAAGCGTGCATTCTTGTAGCAATCAATTATTGACAACTTTTGTTTTGTATTATAAAATGTTGTTTTCCACTAAAACAAGAGTATTTATTATACGAGCTGTAAGCCAAAATTTATTTAGAATATTCGTTGTTATGTTTTCTCTGATATTCCGTTACTCAAGTAAAAATTGGGAAAGTCGACCTGCACCAATATAATTATATATGAAATATTTAAAAACTTAATTCAATCACTATTTCCAAGTTTGTTGTATAAACAGACCATTTATCTGCTTAGGTACTATTTTTAGCAATATAATATGAAAGTATAAAATATTAAATTTCCTTGAGTGAACAACGAACCCAGAAGTCGTCGAATTTACAGTCCCATGCTTTTACCACTGCGCCACGACTGGCCCAGACTGGATTTTAATTAAGATAAGTTTAAATATTAAATAGACTAACTTTTTATACATATATAGAAATTTACAATTTTTAATAGACTGTAGAAGCAATATTAAATTAAGTCCCGTAAGACTGCAATTTGAAAACAATCAGAGTTCCGATTAGATTTTCTCTCTATTCCTATCGGCATTGTCTTTATAGACAGAGAATGCGTAAAGACAACAATACAAACACAACACTACTATAGAAACGAACGCAACGCAACATTACATCGACGTAAAAAAAACAACATAGATGAGAATTTCCAATTCAACTGCGAACAATAAAACCAGTAAAACAACAAAGAATGGCGTTTATATACGCGTACGGGTCAGGCCTTACCGATGCTGCTAAACAATGGGCCATCCGGTAACCCCGATATGGACTAGCGACACATTTGATGGGATCGTTTAGAATATTCAATGCAACTGCAATACGAAACGTGGGGCTGTTGCATTTTTTTCTTTAGATTCTTTTTGCATAATTTTTAATTTTGCTATAATAACCTAAAATAAATAGTCTTTTTTTCTTTTAACTAGCTGTATCGGTAAACTTTGATTATTCGGGCAAAAGTGAATTAAATAATAATTAAATATAATAATTTAATCCGAGGCCAGTCGTGGCGCAGCGGCACGAGGTGTGACTGTAAAACCGACTGGTTGTGGCTTCGATCCCCACTCGAGGTGATGAAATATTTACTTATATTTATATTTCCATTTCTTCGGTCTGGTGTCGGGGACAAGCGCGGCGTTGAGTTCTGCCACTCAACACGCAATGCCTCCAGAATCCGGCAGAAAGTGGGGAACTCAGTGTCTTAACACTAGGTTCCCTCTGCCTAACCTGCAGTGTGCGGGATACAGCGTGAAGCTGATTGATTGATTGGGAACGGAGTATCTTAACACTAGGTTATCTCTGCGTAACCTGCTACATGAGGGATACAATGTAAAGCTAAAAAAAAGTTCGATAAAATCATAATCATCGCTGTTTCTGAGGAAGTAGGAAGAAGTATACAAAATTTCAAAAACAGGCAAATGCAAAAGAACGCAACGTGGCTTCTAGCTGTGTTGTGTCGATAATACTTCGCTGCGTAGAGCCGTAAAAGATACGACCAGAAGACGTGTGTTTATTATGATAATGAGCACTCATTCCTAAGTAACCTACTTTCAGCTTACGCGTAACTTTAAGTAAGTGTAACACAAATTATGATATTTACTTTTTTTTTCATCTTCACGCTGTATACCGCGTGTAGCAGGGTAGGCAGAGGGAGCCAAGTGCTAAAACACTCCGCCTGCCGAATTCTGGTGGCATTGCGTATTCAGTGGCGGAACTCAACGCCGCGCTTTACCTTGACACCAGAGCAAGAATTGAAAATATTAAATATTTCGTTTCCTCAAGACAGATTCCAACCCACAACCAGTCGGTGACTCTTGTCCTGTTGCGCTACGACTCACCTCCCAATATTTACATACAGTTCAAAAACATTTCTAAAAAATGTACAAATTAGTTTAAATGTAATTAATTTAAATGCTGTATATTATTAGACATAATGCCACGGGTGGCAAAAACCCTAACGTGATGATATGCGCGGGTTAAACATCCTCGCGTTCCTCGTACGGCCGTATCTAGAGGACGCATCAAATTCCAACACAAATAATTGTTCCAAGGATATCTTGCATTTTGGAACTCTAAATAACTCGACGAGGCAACCTGACATCGCTGCGAAGGACTTGACAAACTACCTTGAGTAATAAATTATTTTTTGGCAATCCTTTTTTTTGTTTTGCTTTATTACCATAATTACTCTTTGGAATTCGGATTCTTTGGATTCCTTTGGAAGCCCAGAAGCGCGGAAAATAGGGAACGGGGTACCTTAACAGTAGGTTCCCTCTGCCTACCCTGCTGTGTGCGGGATACAGCGTGAACCAGATATCAAAACAGTACGTTCCCTACTTTCCACCCTAGATTCAAAACATTGCGTGCGGAGCAGCAGAACTCGACGTGGCATTTTCCTTTCCAGAGCTATTCGAACCCACGACCACTGTGTTTTCAGTCATAGCCTGCTCGGCCTTAGCAGACGAAGTATAAAATCTTGACCCCAAAAGACTCCAAAAGTAAAATTTAAACTCATTGTAACATACTTTAAAATAATCATCAGTTCTAATAATTATAATTCGGGAATCGGGATCCACTCAGTATAAGGGTTATCCCTAAAATTTTAATGGGCCATACTTCATACGCAAACTTGTTGGAACACTAAACTGGCTTATGTAATATATCCTTTGTTACGATAACGAGTGCTTTATCAAAGGATGCTAAAAAGATAGGGTTCCTAATTAGCTGGTGATCTTTGCCACTTTTGAAATATTATAAGCGTTTAAATTAAATAAACCCCTTTGTATGTCGACTTATTTATATAACAGTGTTTAATAATGAGAGTCGTGGCGCATGGGCATAAAGTGCGACTGAAGACGTGACAGATTGTGGATTCGATTCCTACTCGAGGAAATGATAATATTTAATATTTTAATCTTAAATATGATGGAAAAGTGAGCGGTAAGAGAGGTAGGGGGAGACCTCGGCTGACCTTCGAGTAGTAGGGATTGGTGCGTTCTGGCTCATTAAATTGATCGGCTTATCAATCAAAATTTTCCGCGGATTTTCTCGCGGGTCGCGGTTTTGATTAATAAATTGACCGCGGATTAAATTGATTACCCCGGATCCGCGGGTTTTTTCGCGGTTAGTACCCGCCATCATTTAGTGTCTATTCATAGAGTAGTAGGGATTGGTGCGTTCTGGCTCATTAAATTGATCGGGTTATCAATCAAAATTTTCCGCGGATTTTCTCGCGGGTCGCGGTTTTGATTAATTAATTGACCGCGGATTAAATTGATTACCCCGCGTCCGCGGATTTTTTCGCGGTTAGTACCCGCCATCATTTAGTGTCTTTTCATAGAGTAGTAGGGATTGGTGCGTTCTGGCTCATTAAATTGATCGCCTTATCAAAAAATTATCATATAGCAGTGTATTGCAGGCAGTGTTTTTTATTTCTTTAACATAAGAATACCTAACCTAACCTACTCATCATAGAGCCGTCTCATATTTGTATCGGTTGGTTATCACCTACTTATTTTGTTGTAATCATCTCTGACTCAGGGTTAAATATTTAGTACAATCAGCGCTGATTTGAAAGTAGTAGGGATTGGTGCGTTCTGGCTCATTAAATTGATCGGCTTATCAAAATTTACCGCGGATTTTTTCGCGGGTCGCGGTTTTGATTCATTAATTGACCGCGGATTAAATTGATTACCCCGCGAATTAAAAACTTCGCGGAACTCTCACCCGGACGTAATCTATATACAATTGAAGGCCTTCGTGAGATCGTTCTATCAACACCTCATTTGCGCGAATCCGTTGCGTATATTTTGAAAAATTAAAAAAAATTACCTAACCTAACCTAACCTATAAATAAGGTCTGTGCGGACTTGCAAAATTTTGTCGGAAAGTTTCCTAAACCACTAAAACTCAAGTTATTTCATTGATATTTGGCATACGTGTCTTAAATTGTTTCTTGATTAGTTTGTAATCATCATTTTATACATAATTTATATATTTTCTAAAAAAAAATCACTTGTAAAAATTTCATACTAAAATTTCATATAACAATTATTTCTAAGTATTTTTTAATTAAGTTCTAGCGGATAGATTTTGTTTATTTTTGTTTTGTTCTGTAGGGTCGTGCTCATTTGCGCGAATCCGTTGCGTATATTTTGAAAAATTAAAAAAAATTACCTAACCTAACCTAACCTATAAATAAGGTCTGTGCGGACTTGCAAAATTTTGTCGGAAACGAAAGTTTCCTAAACCACTAAAACTCAAGTTATTTCATTGATATTTGGCATATAAAATAAACAAAATCTATCTAGAACTTAATTAAAAAATACTTAGAAATAATTGTTATATGAAATTTTAGTATGAAATTTTTACAAGTGATTTTTTTAGAAAATATATAAATTATGTATAAAATGATGATTACAAACTAATCAAGAAACAATTTAAGACACGTATGCCAAATATCAATGAAATAACTTGAGTTTTAGTGGTTTAGGAAACTTTCCGACAAAATTTTGCAAGTCCGCACAGACCTTATTTATAGGTTAGGTTAGGTTAGGTAATTTTTTTTAATTTTTCAAAATATACGCAACGGATTCGCGCAAATGAGGTGTTGATAGAACGATCTCACGAAGGCCTTCAATTGTATATAGATTACGTCCGGGTGAGAGTTCCGCGAAGTTTTTAATTCGCGGGGTAATCAATTTAATCCGCGGTTAATTAATCAAAACCGCGACCCGCGAAAAAATCCGCGGAAAATTTTGATTGATAAGCCGATCAATTTAATGAGCCAGAACGCACCAATCCCTACTACTTTCAAATCAGCGCTGATTGTACTAAATATTTAACCCTGAGTCAGAGATGATTACAACAAAATAACTAGGTGATAACCAACCGATACAAATATGAAACGGTTCCATGATGAGTAGGTTAGGTTAGGTTAGGTATTCTTATGTTAAGAAATAAAAAACACTGCCTGTAATACACTGCTATTTTATAATTTTTTACTACTCTATGAAAATACACAAAATATTCCCTCAGAAATATCTGTCGAGCTTTTTTTGCAGTTTTTAATTCGGCAGGTTTTTAATTTTGCAGGTTTTAATTTAATTAATTTTGATAAGGCGATCATCATTTGATACATTTGTATTTACCAACGAATTAAAAAATTGATTTTGTGTTGGCAATGATGATATTTTCAAACTTTCGAACGAAGTCATTATTTCATATGGATATACACCCTTCCTAATTAATCTTTTAAAGTCTTCATCTCGCGGGTAATTTTTTTGAGCTCAACAAATTGATGTGTTTTTATATTATGTGCTAATCTATCAAGACTGCTTGACATAAATTTAAATGAGTCTAAAAATCTTAACGAGATATTATTATTCTTAATTTTTAAATATTTTGAAAAAGAAATATATTTTTCTTTATTTTGAGGGATTATATCAATTCTATCCTCGGTTCTATGATGAGTAGGTTAGGTTAGGTTAGGTATTCTTATGTTAAGAAATAAAAAACACTGCCTGTAATACACTGCTATTTTATAATTTTTTACTACTCTATGAAAATACACAAAATATTCCCTCAGAAATATCTGTCGAGCTTTTTTTGCAGTTTTTAATTCGGCAGGTTTTTAATTTTGCAGGTTTTAATTTAATTAATTTTGATAAGGCGATCATCATTTGATACATTTGTATTTACCAACGAATTAAAAAATTGATTTTGTGTTGGCAATGATGATATTTTCAAACTTTCGAACGAAGTCATTATTTCATATGGATATACACCCTTCCTAATTAATCTTTTAAAGTCTTCATCTCGCGGGTAATTTTTTTGAGCTCAACAAATTGATGTGTTTTTATATTATGTGGTAATCTATCAAGACTGCTTGACATAAATTTAAATGAGTCTAAAAATCTTAACGAGATATTATTATTCTTAATTTTTAAATATTTTGAAAATGAAATATATTTTTCTTTATTTTGAGGGTTTATATCAATTTTATCCTCGGTTCTATGATGAGTAGGTTAGGTTAGGTTAGGTATTCTTATGTTAAGAAATAAAAAACACTGCCTGTAATACACTGCTATTTTATAATTTTTTACTACTCTATGAAAATACACAAAATATTCCCTCAGAAATATCTGTCGAGCTTTTTTTGCAGTTTTTAATTCGGCAGGTTTTTAATTTTGCAGGTTTTAATTTAATTAATTTTGATAAGGCGATCATCATTTGATACATTTGTATTTACCAACGAATTAAAAAATTGATTTTGTGTTGGCAATGATGATATTTTCAAACTTTCGAACGAAGTCATTATTTCATATGGATATACACCCTTCCTAATTAATCTTTTAAAGTCTTCATCTCGCGGGTAATTTTTTTGAGCTCAACAAATTGATGTGTTTTTATATTATGTGGTAATCTATCAAGACTGCTTGACATAAATTTAAATGAGTCTAAAAATCTTAACGAGATATTATTATTCTTAATTTTTAAATATTTTGAAAATGAAATATATTTTTCTTTATTTTGAGGGTTTATATCAATTTTATCCTCGGTTCTATGATGAGTAGGTTAGGTTAGGTTAGGTATTCTTATGTTAAGAAATAAAAAACACTGCCTGTAACACACAGCTATTTTATAATTTTTTGATAAGGCAATCAATTTAATGAGCCAGAACGCACCAGTCCCTACTACTCTATGAAAACATACAAGATATTCCCTAGTACTACCCGCGAAGATTTTAATTCGCGGGGTAATCAATTTAATCCGCGGTCAATTAATTAATCAAAACCGCGACCCGCGAGAAAATCCGCGGAAAATTTTGATTGATAAGCCGATCAATTTAATGAGCCAGAACGCACCAATCCCTACTACTATGAAACTTGTAGGGACATGAATTTAATATTGAAACGGACACTGACTCAGAGATAATTGCAAAAGAAATACTTAAGGGATATAAATCTTTCCTCTTTCAAAGGCAGGTACAATTCGTCTTCCGGTGAGACATGTATCAACAAGTTTTGTACATCAGCTTACGTAGCCTTTCAAATCAGCGTTGATTGTATTAAATATGTAACCCTGAGTCAGAGATGATTACAACGAAATAACTAGGTGATAACCAACCGATACAAATATGAAACGGGTCTATGATGAGTAGGGATTATACGAAAACAATTTTACTGCGAACTAGGTTAGGTTAGGTTAGTATTGTTATGCTAAAAGAAATAAAACGAAATCCGCGGTTGATTAATTAATTAATCAAAATGGTGCGCCAGCAACACAAGTATGAAACGGTTCTATGATGAGTAGGTTAGGTTAGGTTAGGTATTCTTATGTTAAAGAATTAAAAAACACTGCCTGTAATACACAGCTATTTTATAATCTTTTGATAAGCCGATCAATTTAATGAGCCAGAACGCACCAATCCCTACTACTCTATGAAAAGACACTAAATGATGGCGGGTACTAACCGCGAAAAAATCCGCGGACGCGGGGTAATCAATTTAATCCGCGGCCAATTAATTAATCAAAACCGCGACCCGCGAGAAAATCCGCGGAAAATTTTGATTGATAAGCCGATCAATTTAATGAGCCAGAACGCACCAATCCCTACTACTCTATGAATAGACACTAAATGATGGCGGGTACTAACCGCGAAAAAACCCGCGGATCCGGGGTAATCAATTTAATCCGCGGTCAATTTATTAATCAAAACCGCGACCCGCGAGAAAATCCGCGGAAAATTTTGATTGATAAGCCGATCAATTTAATGAGCCAGAACGCACCAATCCCTACTACTATGAAACTTGTAGGGACATGAATTTAATATTGAAACGGACACTGACTCAGAGATAATTGCAAAAGAAATAGTTAAGGGATATAAATCTTTCCTCTTTCAAAGGCAGGTACAATTCGTCTTCCGGTGAGACATGTATCAACAAGTTTTGTACATCAGCTTACGTAGCCTTTCAAATCAGCGCTGATTGTACTAAATATTTAACCCTGAGTCAGAGATGATTACAACGAAATAACTAGGTGATAACCAACCGATACAAATATGAAACGACTCCATGATGAGTAGGTATTATACGAAAACAATTTTACTGCGAACTAGGTTAGGTTAGGTTAGTATTGTTATGCAAAAAAAATAAAACGAAATCCGCGGTTAATTAATTAATTAATCAAAACCGCGACCCGCGAGAAAACCCGCGGAAAATTTTGATTGATAAGCCGATCAATTTAATGAGCCAGAACGCACCAATCCCTACTACTCTATGAAAAGACACTAAATGATGCCGGGTACTAACCGCGAAAAAAACCGCGGACGCGGGGTAATCAATTTAATCCGCGGTCAATTAATTAATCAAAACCGCGACCCGCGAGAAAATCCGCGGAAAATTTTGATTGATAAGCCGATCAATTTAATGAGCCAGAACGCACCAATCCCTACTACTCCTTCGAAAACACAAATAAAAAGCATGACGACCCCCCGGAGGGCATGTGTGAAGAGGTTCATGACAGTGGACGAGGCGAAAGAGGTATGTAGAGACCGTAGCGTTTGGCGCTCCGTTCTCTCTGACAACTCCGCTAGGGATAAAGCCTGAAGTTAGTTTTAATTTTTTTCGCTCTGCTGTCGTGGCGTTGAGTTCTACGACTCAACACCTAATACTACAGAATTCTCCGGAAAATGGGGAACGGAGTGTCTTAACACTAAGTTCCCTCCTCATACCCTGCTTTGTGCAACCACCGTGTATACAATCACAACAAACGTACTGCGCTACGATAGCTTGAAATTACTTATATGTACGACATTAATAGGACAAGATGGTATTATAATTATTATCACCTAGATATTCGCTGTATGCGGTTTCGCTCGAGTTCTATTTCCAATTAGTTTAGAGTCACTTTGAAATATAACTACATTACTAAATATGAATATTAAACCTTGTATTGCTTTTCATGGCAGTTTTCTATCTTTTTAAAATTTATTTTATTTTTATAATCTACAATCATTAATATTTTTGAAATTTTATAAGTTTAGAAACAGGACATAAAAAAGCTTATTAATATTCTCTTTAAGTACTCTTACACTACTGAAAAAGAGTTATATTTATGAATATAAAACTTTCAAAAGCGAGAAAAAGAAAAAGTTATATCTATATGTTATTCTTATTTATCTCTATATATAATAAGACAGTAAAAATATTTTGTCTGTACATTTAGTAATTTTGACTGAAATGGATGGAGGGACACTTAAAAAGAATAATAGAAAGCAAAAAGATTTTTTGTGAATTTCTTGTCTGTCTGTCTGTCTGTCTGTCTGTCTGTCGACATATTTCTGTCCGCATTTTTCTCTGAAAGTACTGAACCGATTTACTTGAAAACTTCACCAATTGCTTTGTTTTAACTCAACTTGAGTACTAAAGTTTAGTTCATCAAAATCGGTTCATTAAAAAAAAAGTTATCGTCATTTGAATGAACTCAAGGCATTACTTTGCCTGCGAATATTACATAGCAATCGCGCTGGTATGACCCTGGCTAAAGAATGACATTCGAAACGTCTGGTTTATATGATTGTTGATAAAAATATATATTTTTGAAGCACTATTATATAATATTTTATACAATAAAGTAAGCAAAGTTGAATTGTTAGTGGAGATTACTTTCATAAATCATAACAGTTAAGTTTAAGTCGTAATTAATTCAACCGGCCGGTCGTGGCGCAGCGGCAAGAGGTGTGACTGCAAAACCGACTGGTTGTGGGTTCGATCCCCACTCGAGGAGATGAAATATTTACTTAAATTTATATTTCCATTTCTTCGCTCTGGTGTCGAGATTAAGCGCGGCGTTGAGTTCTGCCACTCAACACGCAATGCCTCCAGAATTCGGCAAGTGCACGGCACGGAATTTCGGAAAGTGGGGAACGGAGTGTTTTAACACTAGGTTCCCTCTGCCTACCCTGCTATGTGCGGGATACAGCGTGAAGCTAATTTTAATTTATTTTAATTCAACACAGAGATAAAGAACGATCTTGAAAGAAATATCAAGTAAATACAAAGATATTTTGGTTGGTTCGTTCATATAATATATGTAACTAATTTAAAAACTGTACAGGAGTTAATATGCAATTAATACAGTTATTTTACAAAGAATATTATGAATCCTACAACCTAAATTAAATTATTCACTGACATCAGCACATTTAACAGAGTTTTAGAATTATGATGAGACGTATATTATATAGGTAAAAAGAACATAAAGTTACAAACATATATACGTGTAATACATAATTAACTTTATGTATATTTTATAAATATCAAATATCAACAATGGTCGTATTTTTTTATTTAAAACAATCAAAAATTCTTTGACGATAATGTCGTAAAAAAAATCATATTAGAAGTCATTATAGTTGTCAATCGATTGTGCTTATTAAATCAGTAATCACGTATTTTAAGCGGGCGAAGCCGTGGGCGAGCCGCTAGTAATCTATAATACTGTAATAATTCATTTAAATACCTTCAGTAGTTTTCACGTGAAAGTCGAACAAACATCTATCCTTACATCCTCACAAACTTTCACATTTCTAATATTAGTAAGATAAGATAGTAAAAAGCAAAGTTCTAAAAATAATATAATATATAAATTAAATGAAACCCAATCTCTTTACCTTGTCACTTCACGTCACCCAACTAGAAAATGTGTCCCGACTCTCTGGACCTTTTCCAAACTTTAACGAAAACAAAAGACGCGGAGATAACGAACTTCTTACACATTCTGCAAACTGTGAAACAATTTTCCGTTCCATAAAATTATTTTGGGGAATTTCCATACCTAAAATATTTTTCGCCATACAATATGAATAACTTATATAGTAAATATATTCATAAATAAATAATAATTTCCTTTGTCTTCGTATATGTGGTAGCTCTTAAATGCAGTGAAATGAAAATGACACGTTCTCACTAGCACATGACACGTTCTAGGGGTCCGAGGTGACTTTGGCCGCAAGTACAACTAAGATTGAAACTATTAACGCTATCTATACTAATATAATAAAGCGGAAGAGTATGTTCGTTGGTTTGTTTAAGCGCTAAGATCTCTGAAACTATTGGTCGTATTTAAATAAAAGCTACATTCCTAAGGAGTGCTATAGGCTATATAATATTACGGTTTAATTCTTAGTTAGCATTATAAAATTAAATTCCAATAACGCCATTGTATTACTTTATCCGCGTGCGCTGTAGAAATAGTTAAATAAATGTAAGTACATTGTACTACGCAAACATTTAATTTCATTAGTTATAAAGTCCGCTTATTAATTTAGTCGCTTTTATAAATAAGACACAGTAAGTCATTTTGTGTAAAAAAAAGTGAATTACAAATAGTAAGGAGATATTTTACTGTTTTTTACTTTACAGACATATTGAAACTACGAACAAAAATTATTCCATCATCATAATATCATTATAGGACGTATACTTTTCGAGAAAAGCTTAAGCCTAGTCTCTTGCCTCGCCGCCGACGACATCCTGTCAAGCAGGCACATAGTCCTTGCACTTTTCTCAGAATTATGAAAAATTATTGAATGTATAAATTAAGATATTGGCAATCTGTTGGCAAATGTGGCATGATAAAAGAATTCTACGTGATATGAGATTGAAGCCACGAATGGGCCCCTAGTAATTTATAAATGGATTATCTAACACAAAAAAGTTGTTCAATTGGAAGCAGTTGCTCCTGAGATATAATGATATCACCAAAGTGGATATAGAGGTATCGTTAGAATATTACTTAAATAGAACTTTTTAACAAAAGGACAAAGTTTAAATTTTATTAAAACACTTCTTATCTACCTAACTTAATTTCTTTCAGCTTCATTCTGAATCACACATATTCCGTTAAGACACTCTATTCTACACTTTCCGCAGAATTTTCGAAGCTTTGCGGAAATTAACGCCGCGCTTTTGCTTTGGTGCCAGTGCGAATAAATTAAAATACACTACTAATGAATAATAATTCATTCCCACGAGTGGCAATCGCACACATCCACAACCGTCGCGTAACAGTCATACGCTTGGGCCCTGCGCCACAGCGATCTCTAGTATATTTTAATTGTAATTAAGTATTTATTGCATCTTACAATACCTCACTTCGTTGTTTACTTGCCGCCTACTTACAGACATTATATAGTGGGTAGAGGGGCCCTACTCTTGTCTAATTAACCCGCAGAAACAACTTTCCGCGGGTTGAAAATTACAATAAAAAATAAATATCTAAGTTCAATAATAATTATAATTTATATAATATTAACATATTAATAAGTGAAATTGAAATGTATATTTATGTTATCCAGCCAAGTTTTCCAAATGTACGAAAAATATTAATACTTTCGGATATAGGTACCTATGTACGTGAAAAGTGCAAAAACTATTGAGTGTTATAATCTTTAACCTTTATTCTCCAAGCAAATGGGAAAAGAAAATATGATCGTATTATTGAACAACTATTTAACAAGGACAATTAAATTACATTTAAACAGCATATATTATATATACTTAACAGTATGATTTTTTAGCTTCAGCTTTTTTTAGCCGTTTCCCGCATATAGCATGGTAGAGAAAACACTGTTTAAGTTGCTTCGTCCCCATTTTTCACCTAATTTTCGGCACATAGGGGCCGTTCAAGTATTACGTAAGCAGTTTTTTTGCAATTATTGACCCCCCCTCCCCTATGTCATCAAAAATAAGCAACCCTCTTACAACTATTTCATTGAAAACGTCAAAAATAAGCACACCCAAGACCCCCCCGCCCCCCTACAGTGCTTACGTAATACTTGAACGGCCCCATAGCGTGTTGTCTGGCAGTACACAACGCCGCACTTTGAATTCTCACAACGAACGAAAAAAGAACAAATAATTCATTAACATTCCTCTAGTGGTAATCAAACTCACAACATTTTACGTTTACAGTCAGACGCTACGCCGCTGCACAACGACGACCTTAATTTAAACATGTATGTGAATTATTACAATTAACTAGAGCATTACGTGAATAAATACCAATTTTCATAATTGGACATGACATTTCGGAAAAAATCTGCAGCGGAAATTATTAAAGATGTATGCAAAAACTGAACGAACGCGACCAAACTAAAGTATTTACGTGTGCATATTTGATGTTATTACAGGTTCAATGTTCAAAGAATACAACATGGTATACTTGTTTATTGAATATTTATGGAAGTTCATCCAATATTTTATGCTTTTTTTGAAATATATATGTGGATGAAAAAATAGGGAGATTTCAATTTCTTACGTAAATGAAGTGATAAGACCAGCATAACTCTGGCCTAGCCTTATGGTAAACCACACACCTGCCAATAACACATGTTGTATTATTATACAAGGTTAAAGGTATATAGCATACATGTGAAAATATCGATAGAGTAGAGATCGATTATATAAAGTATAATCGATTCAAATAATCGTGCTAAAAATATCACTTTTAATTTTAAAGTAATGATATTTGTAGGCTTTTCCTTGAAATGAGCTTATGGTAGAAAGGTAGAAAGAATACCACAACGTAGCTCAAAGTAAATTTGTATCGAAGTGACGATCAAGAACGCGGTGCAAAATGTAATTGATAATATTTATATGCTGAAAATTATGCAGCCCATAACCTATATGATGTAACAGTAGATGGAACGAGACATCGATCTACAAATAACATATAAAGTAAGGGAGAATATACACTATAGTGGCGGTCACGGTTCGTTCTTGGGCTGATCTCAGCCTGTGAAAAATATTGAATCAGTTTCACGTTGTATCCTTCACGCAACAGGGTAAGCAGAGTGAACCTAGTGTTAAGACACTCCGTTTCCCAACTGTTCAAGATATTCTTATCTAACTGACTAACAATGAGAACATTCCTGCTGTCGTTCCGGTCCAACGAACGAGAACTAACTACGACCAGCACTATAGTGTGAATCTTCCCTAAATGTTTTATAGTCGAACAATTATAATATGACCTTTCTCTCTGAGATGGAACCTTGGATGGAACCTTATTAGTCAGTTAAAATCCCGAACGTACTTAGAGGACTTACTTTGACAATACGTAACTGAGACTATATAAATAGTAACTTTTTGTTTTATATAATAACCTTCATGGATTCTTCATAGAACCTTTTTAATGTATAACAGTGAATGGGAACCCATTTAAGCTACAATATGGTTGAATAATTTGAAAATTAGTTAATATTAAGCATGTTCGACAAAATTAAACCTTATTGGCTAAATAATAAAGGTGAAAAATATTTTAGAGTAAAATTACAAAGCTAATTTCGAAATGTCGCGACATTCGGTCTGCTCACCCACGCTTTCATTCAAATATTTTGTTTGCATGTGTGTACCATATACATGGAAGCAGAATTGAAGTAATATGTAGATATTTATACCGCTAACAAGTACCTACCTGTGAAACAGCAGGTTGTTGCTGTCAGATAGAACAATTTATAGAAAATTGGCTTTTAAAGCACTTTCCATATAATAAGATATTATAGATTATATTTATATATTAAAATGGTTAAATATAGGGTTTTTTTTTAATCTATTAACTTTGTAAAGGTATCGTTGATTATTATTGATAGCATACTGTGTAGAATTTCTACAAATATACTATTTTTGTGTATTTATTTTTATCTCAATTCAAATTATCGTATAATTTAAGTTCATTATAATATTTGTACATGTCTCATTATAATATGTTATGAAGAAACCTCGTAGGTCTAACTAGTTAGCCGCCCACGATGCCATCTGTACTTTATTACTTAACAGAATATTTTAGAATGATATCTATCTAAGAGTATATAAAATATGTGAGTTTTATTTATACATTTTCAAATGTCACATATATTTACAAAAGAAACCCATCGATTAATTACAGTTAAGTTTAACTACAAACAATGAAATGTTTTTAATGAATGGTTGTCTGTTTGTTAAGACTAATTCTGTGGTCCATTACTGTTAATAGCCACTAACTACAGCTTGTTAGCCCTCTGACAAATGGCGGTGGCTCGGTGTTGCCCCAACAAATAAGTCACTTCACTCACCTTTCCAGTCTAATGATCACGCATTGTCAATAAAGGAACGCTCCAAGGCTCGGCGCACAGTCACAACACTATTCATGACGTCACATCGAACTCCATTCATAACCATCGATCACGAAATTCGTGTCATCGACAACACTAGCCGGACCTATGAGTCCTTCGGGCCTATCCTTATCTATGGAACACTGCACAGAGTATAAACCGGTCGCGATTTCGGTTGTATTTTTTTTAGTTCAAAAAAAGCGTATATAGGCGCGTGTGTATCGTCGCGCGCGCACCTTTGAATGCGTGAAGCCTCTAGCGGTCGCCCCCGCGATTTTCGCGTGGGCGCTATCGCCGACGCTACCTCCCAAAGCGATTTTGCGTAATATATTTCGAGTAATAAAACACAAATAAACTCGTCTCAACGTTTCAATGTACCGATCTGGACGACCATCGACAGCAGGGGACCGCTCGGAAATGGCGAGTTCTCTTTATAAGCTCATTTTAGAATTTTAAATGAGTATCGAATAATGCATCGGGCATAAAAAGCTATCGGCGGCGGCTAACAATATTATGTGGTGGTGCGTTGGGAAGCGACTTGTCGAGGAGGTCCATGTATGGAGAAACGAGTTCGTCTGCAGTCCCACACGTTTTGACTTTTTGCTGTGCAAGTGCTAGTGCTTACTTTGTCCGATTTACGTTGACACCCTGGGGTTCACATATGCAACTTGTTGCACAGTGGATATGACTAATGTGCGGGGGTCGCCCGGGGGTGGTCGCCGGTTGGGATGGAAGGAGCATTGTACGGTGGGTCGTGTGTTTGCAAGCCACGTCTTGGCCTGCTTCATACATTCGTAATGGAATCGTCGCCGCACTCGGCTTCCTAATTAGATGTCCAGGTTGGATTGCGCTAATGTTCCTTAACGCTTTGAGTGGCTGGAAACTCCGTGAAATGCGTTTAAGTAAATCAATATATGCTAGATTTGCTAGACAGCTCACATTATTTACACTTTATTGTTCCTCTGCCTCTCCCATTGAAGAATAAATTTTATTTCAACCCCTTAGCTGGTATTTAGATTTTCGACAGGAATTAGCCATATAATTATCATAATAATTACATACATGAGGCCAGTCGTAGTGCAGGGGCATGAATGTGTGACTGTAACCGCGACAGGTTGTGAGTTCGATTCTCACTCGAGGAAATTAACTATTTAATATTTGCATTTTTTCGCTCTGGAGTCGAGAGACAGCGTGGAGGTGAGTTTTGTCACTCAACACGCAATGCCTCTACAATTAATCGGAAAATAGGGAGCGGAATGTCTTAACACTAGACTCCCTCTGCCTACCCATGCGAGATACAGCTAGAAGTTGAAAAAAAAAACATAAATATATAAACGTAAAATGAAAGAAATAAATCTATTTACATTACATTTTCATTAGCTACCAACGCGGCACAGCATGTGTCTATTTTTATTTACTTCACAACCACTTTACGAGACCCTTAAGATCCAAGTATTGACTGGAACCCTGTTGTGACTGACCGCTTTACCATTGAAATTGATTAAGTTCTATTTATTTCAATTGTGTCATATGGTGTAAACTAATTACTAAAGAAGAAAAAAGAACTTTTATTTTATTAGTAGATATACTATAAAAGAAAATGCCTATTTTTTAATGTTCATTCATATTTAACTTAACTTCACGCTTTATCCCTAATGGGGTAGTCAGAGAGAACGGAGCACACAAACGCTACGGTCTCTACATACCTCTTTCGCCTCATCCACTGTCTTCAACCTCTTCATACACGCCCTCCGGGGGTCCTCAGACTTTTTACGTGACCTTCCGTTGATACTGTGTTTTCGAAGGATAACCGATGTCTCCCTCTACCTCTCTTACCACTTACTTTGCTATCATAAATCTTTTTTACCATTCTTTCATCACTCATTCGTTCGCCGTGCCTAAACCAGTTGAGCACGTTCTCTTTATTCTAACTGTGACATCCTCTTCTTTCATATTTTTTTTACTAATATATTCTTTCATGTAAATAAAGCCGTCGTGGCCCGGTGGCACAAGGGTGCGACTGCAATCGCGCTAGAATGCCTCGAAATTTTTGCGATACATCGTAACGCTAAAAGTAAAATTTACTAAAATAAGTTATATATTCAATGAAAAGATATAGAATTTAGACTTTATTTAGATTATTATAATATTTTTACCTTTTTAACTTTGACGCTTATAGAAGCATCAATCGATTGAGATTTGCCAACCCTAAAGATATGCGACGATAAAAGATCTTAATGTAGAGATATCTGACAGATAATGTAACTTTTTATTAAGACATTTTCCTGTAATTGATTGAGTAGTTTTAATTAAGTTTTTTTTTATATTCACAAATCTTCGGCTTGAAGCTAGGGTAGCTTAGTGTAAAAATGTTAAATTTTAATATTCTCAATACTTCCTGTTTTAGTTTCTATATACTTTGCAGTATGAATATAGAGACTTAATACGGCAGTATATAATAACTCGAAATTAATAAAAATACTTACATAAAAATACAAGAATGTCATGAAATAGAATTTGTTCCCTCCACCATCACATATAAGCAGCAAACCCGATAAATGTTGAAGATACCATAATGTCAATATCATCCCATTAAAAAAAAATATAAATATATTTTTTACTTATACATAAGTGAAATATAAAATAAAAAAAAAATAAACTTTAAAATGTTTTAGCATTTTCTTCGCATGTGGGTCATATCCACACCAAGCTAATGAATAAACGCTAGCAAAACAATCAGGACTCGAAACGTAGGATGAATGCTGTTTGCTGCATACTGAATGGTGATTATATTATTCTATGAAGAGATTTGTTTCTGACATTGTTAATTAGAACTCATTAACAGGATATGCACGAGTTAAATTGATATAACAGTTATTTTACAACTATGTAAATTCGTAAGGCCATCGTGGCGCAGTGGCACAAGGCTGTGACTGTAACGCGACGGCTATGAGCTCGATCCCCATTCTAATTAATTAGTTATTATTTCTTTAATATTTTCATTTCTTCGCTCTGGGACCAAGGTAAGCCCATGATCCACCGTTGAGTTCCACTTAACACGAAATGCCTCGATAACATCGGCAGCAAGTGGGGAACGGAGTGTCTTAACACGAAGTAGCCTCTGCCTACCCAGCTGTATGCGGAATACAGCAGCTGATGATATTTGATATGTAATTTTTTTTCTTATTGTCGAATGTTTTTGGTGTCAATTTTCTGAATGTTTAACATTAACGTAATGATATTTTCTGGGGAGAGGGAGGCAAAACTTTAGCTTTGAAAGATATATTCGTGTAAACGTTGTTTATTTTTCGGGCCAAAATATTTGAGGGGAGGGCACCAGACTATTCTGGCATAGACACGACCAACCGTCTCCTACTGTTACCTTTTATGGTCTAAAAATATTGGCGATAAGTGCATGTTTTACGACTCCAAAATATTTATCGATTTTATTTTCTAGAATTATATATCATATGTTTTACTAATAACTAAAATAACTTTTTTAAAAATTGCCTTTTTTATATGAAGGTATCGTTTTTTTTATCTGTATCGTTTTATTTCTATAGATTGAATGACAATACAATTTAATTAATAGATATTCAATATCAATTAACAATACACGGAAACGCTGCAAAGGGTTATGATATCGGAATTTATTGAATGCCGAATTATCTATGGCGATTTTGAATATTAAGCTTTACCTTTGCTTTTCATATCACCCACTGTTCTATAGTTAATTATTCAAAATACGCATAGGCAATATAAATTAACCTGAAATGCTGTTTGCGGATTAATATTATACTTGCAATGATAATTATTTACTATTGTATAAATATGTGAGTAGTAGTCTAGTAAATAAATAGTAGCAGACGCAATTGTGTGGCGTGAACTTATGGGTTCGATTCTTACTCGAGTAAATGATATATTTATTAAATTTATATTCATTTCTTCGCTCTGGTGTCGAGGCAAAGCTCGACGTTAAGTTCTGCCACAGACTACGCAATGCCTCCGTCAAGTGGGTTCCTTTTTCCCTGATGTGTGCGGGATACGGCGTGAAGCTGATAATAAAATGTAGGTAATTAAGCCAAATTAGTGCTATAGGTACTGAGTCTATTGTGCGAGATAATTCTGGAGTACTATAAAATAACATGAGGCGTTAGATTGCATTCCACACATGAAATCTTTAATATAAGCAACACAAATAATCAAAAATATTATTTATTAAATTGAGTAACAAAAAAGAAATAGCAAATTTGTCCTTTAGAAACATCCCTATTCTAAACAGTGGTTAGTGTCTTTATGTGTTTGAATTTCTAACTAACTGTGCCTTTCTTTGTCCACTGGTGCTTGTTCAATATTATCCGATCGAATGCTTCCAATGCACTGGCTCTGAGGAATGATCCTTCCGCTTAGTTAACATTATTATTGTCTATAGGTCTATCTGTTCAATTTGCAACATTGCTAAGTAAAAATGATAAGGCGCCATTATAATATTATGTAGCTTCTCAATCCAATGCTCAATCGCCAAGTGTGAATGGAGAATTTTCAAGAGGCACGAGTTCGAATCTCACTATGTTCAATTTTTTGTATATTTTTAGGTCAATTTAATTTTTTTTATTGCATAATTAAAGACTTTGAAATAGATTTAGTTGCTACTTAAACAGATTGAGGCCAGTCGTGGCGCATGGGCACAAAATTTGACTGCAAATCGACTGGTTGTGAGTTCGATCCCCACTCGAGGACATGAAATATTTACTAAAATGTATATTTCCATTTCTTCGCTCTGTTGTCGAGGTTAAGCGCGGTGTTGAGTTCTGCCACTCAACACGCAACGCCTCCAGGATTCGGCAGAAAGTGGGGAACGGAGTCTCTTAACACTAGGTTCCCTCACCCTGCTGTGTGCGGGAAGCTTAAACAGATAAAAAATAATTTTATAAATAAATGTGACATTATTGTTTTCTGTATAGGTTGTTGTATTTTCATAAGTTATCACTACAATAAGAAATATTAATACAAATTAAGTATGTTCCTGGTACTGGTACTGGCACATTGAAAAATATCGAGGTGTGAGTTGTTTACAAGCAACATGCATTTGTAATCAAAATGTAAATACCTAACGCTTTGCCTTTATAAATTGAAGCATTCATAGAATAAAATGTAATACTTACTTAATATAAAATGTAATGTCTTCAAGTGTAAAATATATTTTTTTATGTATTTTGTGTAATCTTTTATTTATTTATGTAGTTCTCTAGATTATATTAGAAAAGGCAACTTAAAGCATTTACTGGACTCTTTAAAGAAATATGTTTAGACATACCTATATAAACTGCTTGCATATAATTTTAAAAAATATAGTTTTAAGGGATATCTAAAGAAATAAATGGAAAAGAAATCTATACCATAACAAAGGTACAGACCACGAATATTTAGTGTAAGAAAGAAATAATAATAATAAAAAAATATATATTAAGTAAGTTGCATACATGTATTACATGCTAAATAATAACGTGTAGGTAAATTTATTATTAATTATAATTTTTAATTTCAAACTAAATCAAAAACAATTAATTCAATTGTAAGAAAAAATATTTTAATGCACCTATTGTTGCATCACTAATATAATTTTATATATATAGAAATAAACATAATACCTACTCAGGCATAAAAAAAATCCTAATACAGCATTATCATAAAACAAAACATTCTCCAACACCGAGTCACATCAGGCCCGAGTCCGACGCAACTCGATCCATAGTTTCCTTCCCGTCGCGTCGCCTACTCCTTGCCCGTGGACCCTCGATAACTATAATATGTTTACTCATCAAACTATACTCATTACAAATTAAATAAAACTCCATTGAAAACTGCTCAGTAAAGATAAAACGCGATAGTGTTATTTACTTGACCCCACAACGACCCCCGATATTGGATGAGATTTTTGTCATTTGATGTGCGACGTGCGAATCGCATACAATGGCGGTTGATTTGTGAACGACAAAATGAATTGGTGTGTGATATTTGTGTGTCTGTTCGTTGCAAGTGCTCGTGCGTCGGGGAGTATGTGCCTTTTTTTTTATTTTGCCTTTATTATATATTTAAAGTTGTGTTTTTGAGATCAGATATTCATTTTGATGATGCATGCACGTGAGGTAACACGTGTGTAAACGCGGTCTTGTGTTGTATTTCTCGATGGTTTTTATTCTATAGAGAATATATAGTGTTTTTTTTTTGTCTTTTAAGCCACAATTTGGCATCTGGATCTGTTTAGGATAAAGAGTATATTTGAATTTTAAAACAAATTTGTAATATGAATAATAATTCAAGGAAATAGTCATTAGTTCTGTAGTCCGTTTGTTTACTGAATGATTAGTTATTTTCTGTTCTATCCTTTTAAGTAATTATAATTAAATTCTTTGGTTAACCCAAAAGTGACTCTTACTAAGTAATAATACTATAACATATTTTCTAAATATTTAAATTCTACCCTGAGTATTTTAGTAAACCACTTATTGTTATTTCAGTAAACCACTTATTGTTACGAACCAATTTATCTTTATTATAATTGATTGAAATTTGATGTAAATATGGCTAAATGAATATCAGCATATTTTCTGTAGGTCATAAATATTGAGTTTAAGTTTAAGATAAAGTTTGAGTTAAAGTTTTATATGCACTCAAACTAAATTATTTTAAAATGAAACTCAAAATTAGTTAGTGCCACTGCACTGCGATTGTAATACGCGTTGTACGCATGGTAGAAAGTTTACTTATTCTAATTATAGTACGAAATGTACGAAAAATATGGCTAAGAAAATAATATAAAATAAAGAAACAATATAAATAAAACGCACAAATTTAACAGAAATGTGTTTATCATTGAAATTTTCAATCACTTAAGATAGATTGCTAAAATATTTCAGATAGTAAACTTTAAACTCTATGCCAATTGCTAAGAACTTTACTTCTAACTATGGACGTAGGAAGGTGGAGAGCCGAGTGAGCCGTGCCCACCCCAGAATAGTCTGGTGCCCAACCCAGAAATTTCACTTACAACAAAATTTACCCCGAAAAATTAAAAAAATTACATTTACACGAACATATCTGTTCAAAAAGACGAAAACTATTTAATCATAAATTAATTGTCCTACTTTATTTCTAAGCGAGTAAACTTTCAAAGAAGATTAAACAAGTACCTACGTAACAGATACTGTTATCTTACAAATAGTTAGAAGTAGGGGTCAACTTGCTAAGGTCATACCCAAAGTTTACGTTCATAATTCGTTGATTCATAAAGCTGATAACGTTTTTACTATAAACTGTTATAAAAAAAAATCTTTTATTTAAAAAAATATATATTTTTGCACTAAAATTGTATAGTGTACCCACATATATATATTTAGTTGTCTTAAAACGTTGCAACAAAGTAAAATATATTAAATAAATACATCACGTAGCTTTTTTCCAAGATTTGTTGGTTTCGTTCGTTTTATGGACATACATCCATATTCAATTTTATTATATATAGACTTTGTTGCAAAAATATATTTTTGCCATCATTTATATACTTTTACTGGACAAGATAATACAACAATTTATACTGCAGCCCTTGTCAAGTTTTTTTTAAATGTTATACTTTACTGTATATTTAATACTATTTTATTTATAATCAGTTAATGTCACCTTCATATATAAATTGGTCAAAAATTGTGTCTCGTATATGAAAATATGTTCTCATTTTAAAATAAGAATGTATTTACACATTTATAAATCAAAATATTATGGAAAACGTATATATGGAACGTATATGAGTAACGTATATATGGAAAACGTGGCCAAGCGGTACAGCGACGATGAGCGTTTCTTAACTGACTGTGGATTTAATTCCCATTGACACGGAGAATGATATTTTGTTTGCCTCATTCTCAGTAAGAAGTTATTTAAGCACGGCGTTGAGTTCCGCTACTCTACACGCTTCACGCTATATCCCGCACACAGCAGGGTAGGCAGAGGGAACCTAGTGTTAAGACACTCCGTTCCCCACTCTACACGCAATGTCTCAAAAAAGCGGTCAGTAGCACTATAAAAAGAAATCCTTTTATAACGATTTTATTTTTTGATTTAATCACAGGGAGTTTTGATTTGATAAGAGAAAATGCACTTAGATATTTTACTACGTACTGTTTCTGTCTTATTAGATAACTAACTAACAGTCACATATTTGTTATCCAATACTTTCGTATCAAAAATGATGTTACTATTATTCCGACTAGTCGTGACGCAATGGCACAAAGTGTTACTGTAAAATCGACTGGTTGTGGGTTCGATCCCCACTCGAGGAGATGAAATATTTACTTAAATTTATATTTCCATTTCTTCGCTCTGGTGTCGAGGTTAAGCGCGGCGTTGAGTTCTGCCACTCAACACGCAATGCCTCCAGAATTCGGCAGAAAGTGGGGAAAAGGAGTGTCTTAACACTAGGTTCCCTCTGCCTACCCTGCTGTGTGCAGGATACAGCGTGAAGCTAATTTATTTTATTTTTAATTAAATTTATATTTTCATTTCTTCGCTCTGGAGTCGCGGCAAAGCGTGGCGTTGAATACGGCCACTTAACACGCAATGCCTACAGTATTAAATGGAAAGTCTGTAAAGGAGCGTCTCAGCATTAGATTCGCTCTGCCTAACCTGCTGCGAGCGGGATACAGCGTGAAGCTGGTTTGATTTGATTTATTCCGACTAAGGACACAACAAACAGATCAGCCACAAAAAATCGTAAAAAAAATGAATAAACAAACATAGAAAATAAACTAGGCATATAAAATGGTTCCATAATGTTAGTATGTCACAGTTCGACCAATATCCGGTGCAAATATTACGAGATACAGATAACCGACATTAATAAGGTTAAACAGACATCAACTATGCACATGAAGCGTGCAATTAATTTGTTTATTTAGATTTATATTCGGTATTACAATAACATCCATTATTTAGTGCAAAATTGCTGCTGTAAGTAGCTAATTTTATATCAGCTTCACGCTGTATCCCGCACACAGCAGGGTAGGCAGGGGGAACCTAGTGTTAAGGCACTCCGTTCCCCATTTTCCCCCGAGTTCTGGAGGCGTTGCGTATTGAGTGGCGAAACTCAACGGCGCGGTATGCCTCGACACCAGAGCGAAGAAATGAAAATAGAAATGTAAATAAATATTTTATCTCCTCGAGTGGGGATCGAACCCACAACCGGTAGGTTTTACAGTCACACTTTACGCCCCTGCGCCACGACTGGCCTTTTATTTATTATGCATATAATTATTTTTCTAATATTGGTAATTATCTTATTTTTATTAAGGCTGTATCCCACGTGTGGCAGGGTACGCAGAGAAAGCCTAGTGTTGAGACACTCCGCTTCCCACTCTCCGCCGAATTCTAGAGACATTGTATGTTGAGTGGCGGAACTACCTAAAATTTGCTTCGACACCAAAGCGTTGTGTGGGAATTGAAACCCAGCCTGTCGCGATTACAGTCACTCGATTCTGCATTTGTGGCACGGCAAGATTTAATTAAAGTTTTTAATTTAAATATAGCTTACCTTACTTACTTAACTTATTACATGTAAAGATTTTTTTTCATGTATATCATAGCTTAATAGCACGTATAAACATAAACGTTCATGACGTTACTTAAATATTTTTTAAACATTTTTAGTTTTATTCCACACTTAAGAAAGAAAAATACTTACTAAGAAAGCATATAAAAATTTGAACGTGGCGGGATTTGAATCCGCGCCTCTGTGGATACCGTCTAAGCGCTCTGAAGAACTATGGCTTAGAGAACATATTGCATAGTTGGTCAGAACGCTTGGACGGTTTCCAAAGAGGCGCGAGTTCAAATACCGCTACGTTAACATTTTTATACGTTATCTTAATAAGTAGAGTTAGTTAAATTCCTTACAATATTCAGTAAAGTTAAAATGATAACCATTACAAATACATAACAAAAACATTAACGATTTCACAGAATCACTGTGGAAATGAAAAATTGATAACAAGTTAACAACATGAGCCGATACGTTTTCTAAGTATTGTTTATAACTGACGAATTAACTAATTAACTAAGTTTTGGTACCGACTCTGTTATACGGCAGCGAAACGTGGGTATTACAGAAGAAGAATGAAAGAAAGATGAATGCTGTGGAGATGCGATCTCTTCGTAGGATATGCGGAGTCAGCTTAGCTGATCGAATCCGCAATGAAGAGGTACACAGAATGGCAGGTACTAGCGAGGATGTCACGGTGAGAATGAAGAAGAACGTGCTCAGCTGGTTTGGGCACGTCGAACTAATGAGTGATGAAAGAATGGCAAAAAAGATTTATGATGGAAAAGTGAGCGGTAAGAGAGGTAGGGGGAGACCTCGGTTGACCTTCGAAAACACAGTATCAAAGATACTGGAGGAAGGTCACGTAAAAAGCATGAGGACCCCCCGAAGGGCATGTATGAAGAGGTTGATGACAGTAGACGAGGCGAAAGAGGTATGTAGAGACCGTAGCGTTTGGCGCTCCGTTCTGTCTGACTACCCCGCAAGGGATAAAGCGTGAAGCTAAGTTAAGTTAAGTTAATTAACTAATGATTTTAAAGGGATAATTTAAGAAATGCAGTTTTTTAGCTTTTCGCTGTATCCCGCACATAGCAGAGTAGGCAGTAGGAACCTGGGAACCTAGTATTAAAACACCTCCGTTCCCATTAAGACACTTCCCCACTTTCAGCCGAATTGTAAAGAGGAAATATAAATATTAAATAATATAATTTCATTGTCTCGAGTGAGAATCGAACCCACACCTGTCGCGCTTACTTGGGGACTGGTCTCTTTTTTTTGCTAAACTACTATTTTAGTAATATATGGTACATAATTATGTAGCTATATAGAATACGGTACGTGTACTTTGTTTCCTGTTCCTCTGTTATGTGGGGTACAATAAAATATAATATTATTATTATTATTAATTCTACACCCTCCTATTTTAAACGTTTCCTTATATTAAAAACCGAACACGCGCGAGTCGGGCTCGCCCACCGACGGTTCCGTACTAAAATATAAGGTCTGGTCTGGAGCTTTTTCTGAAATTCTGGTTTAGCTTAGCCAGAGCCTTTTCATTGGATACCTCACTTGAGCTAACGGCTTTAATACCAATTTTTGCCCCCCTTTTATGGCTGTTATTTTTTAGGATTTAACCACAAATGTACAGTTTTCATATTTTTTTATGAACTAGTACTACTACCTATAGACGCTAGCTGCCAAATTTCATAATTGTAGGTCTACCAAAAGTACCCTATTAATTTTGATTCCCTTTATAGTGTCGAAATACGCGTTTTTTGCTATATAAAGGGCCGTATCTTTTTTCTAAGTAAATATAAAAATATATTTTTTATCGGAAAATCATGGGACCATTGATCTGAGTATAAGGTTTGAATCACAACTCGTAATCTCCAAAGGTTCCTGTGACAAAGGGTCTTGACAGACAGACGGACAACAGAGTGATCTTATAAGGATTCCTTTATTTCTTAAAATGTACGGAACCCTAAAATGCACACAGGACTCACGAGTACGTGGATTGAATAGTATTTTATTGTTACTCCTTGCACTAGGGTGATTATTCCGTGTCGTCGGCTCTCAATACTCAATCATTCCGCATTCAGCGTGGATTTCCGTGCGACAGCACAAGATATTCATATTTGTGCAATACATGTTTGTTAAATTATATTCAATGAATTTTTCTAAAAATTCGAATTCGAAGCGGAATTTTGCAAGTGTACTTTTTATTCAACTTCACGCTGGATCCCGCAGAAAGCAGGGTAGGCAAAAGGGGCCTAGTGTTAAAACACTCTGCATTCCCATTTTCCGCTTAATTCTGGAGCCTTTGCGTGTTAAGTTCCGCCACAGAACAGAAGGAACGAACAGAGGAAAATGAAAAAAAATCAATGGTAATCAAGTACGCAACCTGTCGCGTTTACAGTTTGTGCGCCTTCGCCACCACTGGCCTCAAGCTGGCAGGTATATTTTTTGTAAGAAATTTATATAGGTATTATAGTGACATAAGTATTATAGTGATGGAAAAAAATTCTGGAGGCATTACGCGTTGAGTGGCGGAACTCAACGCCGCGGTTTGCCAGACACCAGAGCGAAAAAATTAAAATATAAATGTAAATAAATATTCCATTTCCTCGAGTGGGGATCGAACCCACAACCCATACGATTTTACTTTGGCCTCAAATTAATTATAGTTATGGTTGGTGCAAAAAAATTGTGTAATATCAATGCTGAAGAACCGCGAGTTCACTCGTACGTCTTTAGATATACGAATATTGAATATATTACATAAGAGGATATATAAATATGATGTTTAAAAAATATTGCCGTCAAAGAACATACAGTGTTTGAATAAGTACAAGTAGTTAAAGATAATATAATATAATAATTAATAACATATGATAGGAACCAATAAAATATATGTTATTATTATTGTGTTGCTTTTTATTGTTTAATATCATTTTTATTCTAAAAAAAAGGAAAAATAAATATTTTTTTATAATAAGTAATACTGAACCAAACATATTTCAGTATTTTATCATACTGGTAAATACACGCGAAGGTGATATCAAGTTAAACTATTGTAAGCTATTAAATAAAATATTAAATTTTTATTTAATAGGTACCTTTTTCAAAGGCCATTTATCGAATTCGTGATTTTAAAGTGTTTATTATGGTTTCTTGATTACATATTTTGGATTATATTAGTTGCACGCTGCATCCCACACAAAAGGTATCCCGCAGAGTAAATCTCCCCATTATCCGCTGAATTCTGGAGGAAATCAACCCCGCTTTGCCTCGTCACCAGAGCGAAAAAAAAAACCGAAAAGAACCCACAACCTGTCGTATATCAGAGCCCCGATGGCAATGTTAATATTTTAAACATACAATCATCGATCATAAATGAATAAAATTGAAGTGTCTATCTACAATTTGAAAATAGTTTTTTCTTCAAATAAATGTAGTTTAGTTACTTACGTAGAAACAGACGATTTTGTCTGATTGACTGTGTTGTCTTTCTCTTAATCCGGGCTAATCTCCGGAACAGCTGAACCGATTGTAACGAAACTGTCATTACTAAATAGAGTTGATTGTGTAATACGTTAGGTATAGGTTTTTCATCCCAGAATCCCGCGCGCACGTGTACCTAACGTCCAGATAAATATGAAATAAAAAAACATTTCCTGTTTAATACGACACGTTTTGCAAGATAAGCAAAAACACACAAAATCCCCTAAAGTTATAATTTTTATTTTATTTCTTTTAAATTATTAATTTGTAAATGATAATTTTTGTGTATAACAAGTAGGTACAGATAACCGTACTAAAATAATCAAATAAAAAAAATCAGCTTCACGCTGTATCCCGGACACAACAGGATAGGCAGAAGGAACCTTAACGCTAAGACACTCCGTTCCCTACTTTCTGCCTAAGTTTTCAAGGCATTGCGTGTCGAGTCGCGGAACTCATCGCTCGACTTTTGGATGCCAGAATATGGTGATATAAGAAGAAATTAAAATATTAATAAATAATATTTTTTCCTTGAGTGGAGATCGAACGCAACACAACCGTAGCGTTACACCCTTGCCCCTGCGCCACGACAGAATAATATTAAATAAATAATTGAGACCAGTCGTGGCGTGGCGGCACAATAAGCGTGTGACTGTAAACGCGACAGGTTGTGGGTTCGGTTTACACTTGAGGAAATGGAATATTTAATATTTTCATCTCCTCGCTCTGGTATCGAGGCAAAGCGCGGCGTTGAGTTCCGTCATTGCCACTTAACACGCAATTTCTTCAGAATGCGAAAGAAAGTGGGAGACGAAAGTGTCATAATGTAAACGGAGTATCTTAATACTAGATTCTCAGGTTCCCTCCGCCTACCCTGTTATCCGTGGCATATAGCATGAAACCAAAAAAAATATAGAGTTCAAACAGAAGAAGCCGCCGACGAAACGCTACTATATACATAATATATTACACGTGATACGTGACACAGAAGCAAACCGACGATGAATTCTTTATATCTTTGTGGAACTCTAACTAGTGTTGAATACATTTTTACCATTAATCTTTACCGTTGTCTACTCTGAGATTACCAGGGAATTGAGATGTGAATAATGTAATAGTGACGTACCTACTATCCTTTTTCAGTATTTCATTCTAGTAGGTACCATTTAATATCATATCACAATTACAGACTTGATATTTCTAGTTATCATTTTCGGTTTTTTTATTTTTATTTTAAATCAATAAGGAATATCAGACAGGATTGACGGAACTCAACGCCGCGCTTTACCAGTGCAAAGAAATGAAAATATTAAAAAAAATCATCCTCACCCAATTAAAAATCCAACCCACAAATGCCTCGTTTACACATTCCCACACTTGTGCTACTTCACCACGAAGGCCTTACCAATGTTACTGTTTATAACAATTTAAGAATTAGTATTTACATGTATTTGTGAATAAATTTGAATATTACATTTAGCTCAAACGTAAAAACAAGACCTAGTTTACGTGATTGTCATACAAACGATCCCGGTACCGGGCGTAATCCCGTACTAAACGCTCGTTTTCTCTGTTTCGGGTTAGCGTTGCGTAACAGTTATCCTTTCACTCGAGTAACTAACACCGAACTGATCCTTTGTGACAAGGGTGAGATAAACATCTCCAGAATTTTCGGATAGAAAACGACCATTCCGTTTTTCTATACTTAAAGTTGGAAGGTTAATTTTCTGCAACTCCGCTTTGACCAATAAATATTTACTTTTCTTTGTTTTTCGTTTCTTTTTTTTATTATTGGCTGATGTATGTTGAAATCCATTTTGTGTGTAATGGACAGCGAGAAAATTCACATTTTAAATATTAATTTCATTTCAACTAAACTAGAATAAGCTTACAGGTTATATATTTTCAATTCAAATAATAAAGAACAATACAAAATAAATATGAAATAAAAATATTTTACTTTTAATTATCGTTCCATCACGAACACATATCGACAAAACTTAAAATAATTAAATTACAAATAAAGTTGATAATCAAAAAATATATTAATTATTTTTAAACATTTTTTAAAGTGTTATTCCACACTAAGGAAGGAAAAAAACTTATTTAGAAAACGTATAAAAATTTGAACGCAAATAAACATAAATAAGTTGTAACAAGCGTATAAAAGTTTCGACGTAGCTTAGCGAGAACGCATGGCTTAGTGGTCAGAGCGCCTGGTCGGTTTCCAGGAGGCGCGGTTTCGAGTCCCGCTGCGTTCAAATTTTTATACGTTTTCTAAATAAGTATATTAATTAACTATAAGAGATATGAACGTTGTGAATGAAATTTCAAAATGGATGCTATATTATGTATGAATTTGGTGCAATAAAGAATCTTAGTAACAAATATTTTACTATAAAAAAAAATTAATAGATTAAAAATATTTATAACTGTAAATTATTTATTATAATCAAATATAGAGGTCCAAAGCAGTTTATTTTAACTTCTAATCTTTGCTAAAACGCATCTCGTCCACTACTGTGTAAACTGCACCTAAATCAATTTATCCTTTATATATAAACGATGCGGGTCCGTGTGAAGCTAAGGATCGCCTAATATATGAAATTTAAGATCTTTTTTATTTAACGCTGTTAAGGAACGTAATTAAAAAAAGATTATTCCTTAAATTATGAAAATGCTTTCTAAAATTATCAGTTAGTGTAGTTTTATAGATCTTTAGCAACCAAAATAATTCACTGACTGTAACGCGACGGTTTTTGATTCGATCCCCACTCGAGGGTGTATTGATTATTATTCCTTAATATTTTCGTTTCTTCGTTCTGTCACCATCCTAGGCAAAAGCCCGGCGTTGAGTTCCGTCCCTCAACAAGCAATGCCTCAAAAAGTTCGGCAGAAAGTGGGGGACGTAGTGTTTTAACACTATGTTCCCTCTGCCTAGGCTGATTTGATTTTGTATAAATAACATTTTTTTTTATTTAAATTTCAGATTCATTGAAAGATCCATACATTTGTGGACCACCAACATGTGCAGGTAAGTTTTATTTTAATTTAATTCTTTTTTTATTAACACTCTTCGGCTAGTCCGAAAAGTGTTCGGACTAGCCGAAGAATGTTAATAAAAAAAGCTATTTTGTTGTAAGCCTGACGTGGGAAACGTTTTAATCAGTAGCAACAAAACGATAAACAATTCTATTTTGCTTCATAATTTTTCAAGTGCGCATTTAAATTATGACTAAGTTGAGGAATTTCAGCGTATCTATATAAATTTTAGCGTAGGATTAAATCATTTTATACTTTGACATAGAGGAACACTAGGTTCCCTTTATGTTGCTTTATATATTATATCATCAAAATATTTTTTACCATAATTTATTATTATACTTATAAATAATAAACGTAATAAGCGTGACTAGACGTGCCGTTTTGGACGGGGTGTCCCGTTTTTCGAAGTGGCACTTAAATTTTATCGGTCGAACCATGTTTCGTACACTCCACTATAAAAAAACAAAAACATTCCTCTAGAAACATGAAAAAATAAAATGTTTCTTTCTTAATACAATAATGAAAACTAAAAATTATAAAACCAATGTTCCATTTAGAGCCGAATGGTCACATTAGTCGTGATGAATGTGTGGATAGATATCTGTGGATTTATATCTGTGGATTTATGAAATGTCATTGTCACAAATGATGCGATTCGCAATCCTTCACTTTTGCCATATTGTTATTGTTTTGTAAACAAACAAAATTATATAATTCAATAAATGCGAGGCCATAATATAAAATCTCTTATTATATTTTACAGATTCTGAAAAATTTAAGTACTTAACGCCAATAATATACCACTATGAATATAAAGTGAATGTGGAAACTTATTTTGCCGGCTCAAGCAATAATCGTTCCACTTTAGACGTTAAAGCTGAAGTAAGTAATATATCCGAAATAGAAATTCTAAATATTATAATATTCTAAATATTATTTGAAATTCTAAATATTATTATAAATTCAGACAAATAAAAAAAATCATTTATAATTCACAGGTTGTAGTACAATTCATTAAACCATGTGAAGGATTGCTGCAGCTAACTGATGTTGTGCTATTAGATCAAGATGAGAATTATCCTGTCGAAAGAGCTGAAAAATTCATTCATGCTTTATCATTGCATGACCTCAGGTATGAATTTTATAATCATGATCAATAAAAACATAAATCAAATTATCTTATTCAGAACTTTGCCTTTATTAGTTTTCTCCTCATACTACTTTAATTTTGTTCAGTTTAATTCTTAATTTATGGTGCTTCGAAATTATTTTCTTTACTTTACTTTATATATGGAAATTTTAAATATGATATAAATGTCAGTAACATTTTATGTTTAAGTTCAGTTATTTATTTCTAATACACACTCAAGCATACTTTTTTGAGCCTAAAGGATGGTGTTAAAATTATCAGTTAAAGGTTGTAGTTAAAAAATCATAACTTGGATTTGGGCTTGCAACAAACCATAAATTAAAAAAGTTTTTCTTCACTTTCAATAGGGTTTCATGTTTAGTCCTTTATATCTATAAATAAGCTTGCATAAAATGATCTCATTACACTCATCTTTTCTAAGCCTATCAGTCTTATCTGTCAGTATGTATAAATAAAAGAAATATTATTTTTACATTTTACATATTCATAATAGGAATAATCTACTAAGTATATCCTTACACAATTTCAGGTTTTCATTCCATGATGGAATCATATCTGAAATTTGTCCGAATGAATTGGAAGAAGATTGGGTGCTTAACTTTAAAAGAGCCATACTATCCCTCTTTCAGAATAGCATGAAGAGATTTGACATCAATTTCAAAGGAGTTGAGGTAAAGCATTTATAGAGAACACACACAAAAAAATATATAATTGTATTTTTTCTAAATAATTAATAATCTAAGGTAAAATGAATCTTGTAATTTATTAATAAGGTTTAATGGATTAAATACATAATTTTAATGATTTTAACTATATCATCATGCCTTTACTTTTTATCAGCTCCATGCCTATGTTTAAAAAAAATCATTAATATATAATTTAATTTTCTATTATTATTAACAGCAAGATATTCATGGGACATGTAATGTAGACTACATAGTGAGAGGACAAGAGAATACTAGTCTCATTCTAGTGAAAACAAGAGATCTATCTCAATGTACAGACAGATACAAATATATGTCCATATTGCAAACTGTGAGATATGATTTTCAAAGTGTAAGTAAAAATCAAATTTATTTCTTAAATAAGTCATTGTGCGGTAGAGCAACAACATCGGAATGTAAAAGATATGTGTAATCTGCTTTCATAAAGAAAGTGCAGTATTGAAAGCAGCAACTGAACACGAAATTTGGTTTGTAAGCAGACAATGTCATATCTTATCTCTGGGAGCATTTTGTCTTGGCTCTTCTAATTCTTCTTACCTTGCCTTACACAGGACAAAGCATAAAGCTAAAAACTACTGATTTCTTTTAAATGCACTTATCAGCTGTAAAAATTAAAGCTAACTCTTAAAAGAAAATAATGAATTTTAAAATTATAACTAAATACATTATTGAGTCTTACCATTTGATGACATGTTATGTTTTCTATATTCTATGTACTTCTATGCCATGCAAGATGTTCTAAGAGGAGCTATTAAGGAAGTTTAACCTTACTTTTTGCACTATTATACAAAACTATGATCTTGAGAACTTATCTGTTCTGTTCAAAATAAGTACTTAAAATATGTATTTACAATAGTTTTAAGTATCATAAATAACAAAATATAAATAAGTAACAACATAGACAAAAAAAAACATATTATCTTATAAAATTTTTGCAGAAATTTCAAACCTGGCCAGTTCTTAAATCGGAAAGCAAATGTCGAATATCAGTAGACCATCACATTTACAAAACGGTTAATTGTAAAGAGAGACATTTATTTGAGCCCTTCTCGGGGAAGAACTCTGGTGCTATGACCACAGTTATACAAGATTTGACATTGATAAAAGAAGTTAATAAGACTGGAACTGATACTATTTATACTGAAAATAAGGGTAAGTATCATTTTTTATTTTGCAGCCGCCGTTGCTGATGCAGATTCTGACTGTAAACACAACAGTTATGAGTTCAATTCCCTCTTATGGGATTAAAAATTATTCATTCACCCTGGTTACAAGAGCATGGCAAACAATGTCTCGATAATTTGGCAGTGTGTAATGGATGGCTAATGGAGTGTTTAAACACTAGAATAGAAACTAAATTAGAGTATACAGTGTAAAGTATAAAGTAAAATAAAAAATAATAGTATCATACATTTTCCTTATGTGGTAGGAAAAGTAGCTAGAAACAAGTATTAAATGACGACCTTTGACTTGTTCATTTTAAAAACGTTGGATCATAAAGTGAAGCTGTTTTTTTTAACAATCGAGTGTACAGCCAGACACTCTTCTATGATGTCTATGAATTTAATATATTTATTATGTTGTTAGTTCCCTATAATAAACATTATTCTTGTAATTATGACAAAAACATAAAAACGATACTTTTAGAATTTGTTTGTTTCATTATTTATTTAAATGTTAAACAGTTTAACTCTGCCTGATAAAATTATATTTAACTTACAGCTTGGACGGTCATACAAAAAAGGTCGAACATTCTCCATCATCATTCTCCATATGGAAGATCAGATACTGGTGAATTAAAATCTGCTAGAGATGTATTAAAGCTGTTATGCTTGTAAGTGTTTTGTTTTTTTTTCACTTACATATTGTACTTTTTCAGTTTCATAAGCAGAGAAATTTAATATCAAAACATTTTACTTTCCGTCTGAATTCTAAGATTTTCTCGTTGGCTTTATAATTAGACACTGCCTTACTCCGCCGACGACACCACCTCAAGCAGCCTCGTAGTGCTTGCAATTTCTCATTTATTTTACAATTTAAATTAAAATTTCAGAGTAAAACCCAATTCTGATGATCAAGCGTCATCAGTAGATGACAACATGGACAGCGGGTCCACTGTGGGTCTGTGGGGGAGGCTGGTTCGTTCCGCCCGCAAGCTGCACCACCCCGCGCTAGCGCAACTACTGGCGAGGGCGCCCACTTTGTGTGATGGAGCTTCGTGAGTGTATTAATATGCATATATTTACTAATCTTATATTGTTTAAGTGTTTTTGGGTCTAACTGAATTTTTTTTTGGGTTCGACAATCCATTTATTGAGGCAGGCTGTGGGCCATGTACTTGTATATCACGCTACGACCGCTAATTGGACGTTTTCTAAAATTGTTTCACTACAGACGGTTTTTTTGCAAATTTAAATTTGTTTTAAAATACAGTCAATCTATTTTCATTCATTCATCATTTAATATGTTTATTTTAATTAATAAAGTTTAATTTTAGTTAATAATGTTACTTTATCCACATTAATATCAAATGTCCTAAATAAATTGCCGTCTGAAATCAAAAGAAAAAATAATATGTATAAAATATCGCTGGTATCTATCAAAGTTACCCAGATTGACTGTCCGTCAAGCCGTAAGTGTGGAATAACACTTTAAAAATGTTTAAAAAATTTAAACACATTTATAACATTTTTTAAATATTATTAAAGATTAAAAATATTATTAGAAATCGTATGAAAAAATTGTTGGCATTTATTTAAAAAAGTTTAGCATCTCAATCAAGATCAAAACACCAACAAACAGATACGGTCATAAAACTGTCGCAAACAATTAAAACAGACTGCGTGCGAGCGCCTGGTCGGTTTCCAGGAGGCGCGGGTTCGAGTCCCTAGTTCTAAATAAGTATTTGTCTTTAAATTTCTCAATATATTGCCCACAGAAAGCACATATTAGACGCACTGCCATACATAGCGAGTACGGGGTCAGTGGAGCTGATCAAGAACATGATACTAAATAATGAAGTGAACAAAGACATTAGACATGAGTGGCTTATGTCGATGGCAATGATACCACGGTAAGTAGATTTAGTTTAGTTTACGTTTTTAATTTTTTTTATGTAATTATAAAAAGATAAATAAAATAGAAAATTAAATGCGTAGTGTTATAAACGTTTCTACTAAACTTTAGTTGGTAATGAGGGCCAAATTAATGTAATAAATTATATAATTTAGGGTTTTAATAGAAAAAATACAAAAAAATAAATCTGTTAAATACTACTAAACTGGAAGTGTCAGCACCACTTTAAATGAAACCACAGTTTTAACTACTCTATAAAAGCCTAATATAAATCAGAAAAAAATAAATTCCCAAAAATGAAAAAGTAATTTTTTCAAACAATAAATAATAAAATTGTCGTTTTAAAATAAAACGCCATTTGTAAGGCGATGCACGCACACATAAACCTATCAAAGGAACACCGCCGCACACGCCTTATACCGAAATCGAGTCGTAGGTATTGGCGATAAAGTTCAAAGTTGTTTAACCTTTAGTAGTATTTTTGTAGTAGTAAATGTTTACGTTATTGGGATTTATACGTAATTGCGTCACACGAAATACAGGTATGGTTAAAAATCGTGAAATGAAAAAAAAATCCTACGTCCAAACTGTTGAGGCATCTTGATTAATTTCTTTAGGTATGGGTTTGAAATATTTTACCCTATATGCTGTTTCCGTAAAAGGAGCGCTGCCTCTTCCACGTTGTATATAGAAGACTCGAATTTATATACAGCTTCACGGTTTTTACTGCATAACCCTATGCCTATAGGGAATCAGGAGGTGAAAAATAGTATTAAAATCCATTGTTGCCCACGCACTCAATTTTCTAGACATTGTATGTTGAGTGGCGGTACTCAACGCCGCGCTTTGCTCCATTTCCAGAGTGAGGAAATGAAGATATTTTTTTTATATTTCATTCTGCCGAGTGAGAATTGAAACCACAAATCACGTTTCCCACGGTCGCACGCTTATGCCCTTGCGTCGACGACGGCCTCTCGTATGAAGAGAATATGTTTTTTTTATTTAAATAATTCTGTGTTTTCAGTCCCAAGAAAGAAATGTTACAAAGTATGTTAGAGCTTCTAGAAAAACAGAAAAATGACAAAGTGATCAGTTTCACAGTGTCCTCCATGTTACATTCTTACTGTAAACACAGTGGCAAATCGCGTAAGTATCATCATCTTTTTTTAGATTCAGCTTTTCCCGCATAGTACGATAACCCCTACTAACTAAGTCTAGTAGTTATACTAGACTAGATAAAAATGACCTAATGTAAAAAGACTCCCTCCGTTCCCCACGCACCGAGATTGCGTGTTGAACGGTGAAACTCTACACCCTTCTTTATCTTTTTACCAGAACGATGAAATGGAAATAATTAATTCCCTCAAGTGGACATCGAACTCACAACCGTCACGCTTACAATTATACATTTATTTCGCGTCGCCTCTTTACTATTGACTCTCTCTCTTTACACTTTACTATTCGAATATAAAAGCACTTTAAAAGTTTAAACCTTTGGTTAACTCTTAAGTTGATACTACATTAAAATGTTTATTTAATATTTTTCAGTTCGAGATTGTTGTGAAGAAGAAATTCCAATAAAAATAATAACAGAGTTTTACAATATTATCGTTGGTATAATTGAAAAAGGAGTTCCGAGTGAAAGGAGTGACAGAGATGGTGTAAGTCTAACACATGTGTACCAATAAGAGCTTATATTAAGAATACAATTTATATATATTTTTTTTGTAATTTTATGTTGAATTCATATTTACTGACTGTTTATTCGCTTGTGTCTGTTAATATTATCTAATGTTTTTGATTTCATTTCATACAAATGACTTTGTCGAACATGAGCATAAAAATCCTTAAACCGAATGTTCAATTTCGTTAAAATAATTTTATATTAGCCATTCCTTTTCTGTATTAAGAAATGTAACCTCGCATTCTTTTCCTATATAAAAAAAATGTAAATCACATTGTTAGCCATTATTTTGCTTGAAAAGTAATTTTTTGTAGCGCTTTGTCTTATTACAAGAGCAAGGAAATGAAAATGATTCATTCTGCCAAGCGGAAATCAAACTCATAGCCGTCGCGTTTTCTGTCAGATGCTATGCCGCTTCACCTTTATACTATATACTTTTAAAACTCAATTTAAACAATATAAGAGCATTTTTTACAGTTGGTAATAGCTATAAAAGCTTTGGGCAATATAGGAGGGTTTAAACAAGAGATCAGTGAAACATTACTAAGTATCATAGATAACTCTGCTATGCCAGTATCAATTAGACTGGTGGCCATTGATGCTTTTAGACGCACGCCCTGTGATGAAACTAGGTAAGGAATTATGGATACTAGAAAATGAATTGTCGCGTACAATGCGGGTTGCCATAGCAACGTGTATCTATATATGTATATAAAAGAGCAGGAATTTTGTCAAGTGTAGGGCAGTGTGTGTTATATTTATATTATTAGTTTTATGTTTTTTTTATGTATTGTTTAAAAAATATTTTACCGAGTTTAGCTATAATGGTTAAGATAATGGAGTGCGTATCCTGCGAGCTTTGTTCCACACATATTTGTCATCAATATTCCACACATTTTTATATTTAAATTGTATAATTAATTTAACAACGCAAGTAACAAAATATATATTATAAATAAAATATAAATAATACAATATATCGTTTTGGCTACATTGTTTTGTGTTGTTTTTAATTGATTATTAATTATTTCATATTCCAGAGAATATTTTCTAGAAACGTATAGAGCTAGTTTGGTCGATGTTGAAGTTCGTATTGCGTCTTATCTACAAATGATGAAGTGTCCCAATCTCAGTACTATTAGAAAGATATTCCTCACTTTGAAAAACGAAAAAGTTAATCAAGGTAAGAGAACATATACTTATGTTAAGAGAATTTGCATTATTTTTTAAATTTAGACATCTTAGCTGTTTTATATATCATATTTAACGCTTTTGAAATGTAAATAATAATTGCTATAATAATTTCAGTGGGTTCGACTTCATGAAACTTGTATTTAAAATACTTATTTAGAAAACGTATAAAAATTTTAACGTAGCGGGACTCGAACCCGCGCCTCCTGGAAACCGACCAGGCGCTTTGACCGCTAAGCCATACGTTTAATTCGTTGTATTTACATTTTAAAAATTACTTAATTCTGGTAAAGTTTAAGTTGATTATTTTGTCACCCACTATGCTGTATATTCTAAGTACAGCGGGTAACATCGAAAGGAGCCTTCCTCAATAAATGCACTATACAATACAAAAATATATTTTTTAATTCAAACCAGCAGTTTCTAAGATTAGCGTATTTAACGAAACAAATTCTTCAGTTTTACGATATTAGTATAGATAAATTTGAACCTGATATTTATTTATTTTACAGTGGCAACATTCGTATGGAGTCATCTAAACAATCTCGGTCAATCTTCTCTACCGTCTCGTGTGGAGATACAAGGCCTGCTTTCGGGCAACACAATGCCGCAATTAGAAGATAATCCCGATTTTAGAATGTTCTCGAGAAATTATGAACAGAGTGTTTTCTTTGATCAGTATAATGCTGGTGAGTAATATAGAAACTATAACTTCAAATTTTATATTGTAACTTTCATATGAAAAATATTTTTTTTGTCATGATTTGAACTTACGTCTCTTACAAAGAATCTTTCACTTTTCCTTAATGGTAATCTTACTAAGTAAAACTTTTATTGAATATCTGAACCATCAAATAATTTTTCACACATTTTAACTTAGATTCAAATCTAAATGTAATGTAATTTTAACTTAGATTTAAATAAAAAAAACATTACATTATTTTTTTGATCCGTAACTGCCACTGTAGTTAATCAATGTACTATAAATAAATATTTTTAACAGGTGGTAATTATGAAGCCAATGTCATATTTTCCCCCGACTCGTATATACCGAGGTCGGTGTCTCTGAATCTCACTGTGGACATGTTTGGAGAATCTATTAATTTGTTGGAGGTAGGTTGTGTAATTGATTAGTATAACACATATGTTTTGATAAATATATGTGTGTGTTTATATATTATATTTAGTAATTGAGAAAAGATGCTTCATATCAGAAAGTATTTCAGTAAAATAACAACATTCACAGTGGCTAGTCATGGTCGGCGTGTGATTGTAAACGTGACAAGTGGGTTCAATTCCCACTCGAGGAAAAGAGATATTTAAAGTTTACATTTTTTTGCTCTGGTATCAAAGCAAAGGGTGGCGTTCAGTTTCTTCAGAATTCGGCGGAAACTAGGGAGCGAAATATCTCAACTATTGACTCCTTCTGCTTAACCTGCTACATGGGAGATACAGCGCGAATCTAAAAAAACAACTCTCACCTATTTACTGACAAGGTATTTCATGGAAGATATGAATAATAGAACATAAAAACACAAAAAAATAAAAATTTATTAAAAACATTTAAATTTTTGATATTTTTTTAATGTTACTTATATGTATATTTATTGCCTAAATCATGACACATGTATCTATATGTAAAATTGTTAAATATAATTTTAGATTAAGGCCCGAGGTGAAGGTTTTGAAAGATATTTTGAAAATTTGTTTAGCAACAATGGTCCTTTAAGTAAAAACAAATTAAAGGAAAAAGTTAATAAACTACGTTTTTTACGATCTACAAACGAAGCTGACGAAGTCCAAGAAAAGGTCGATAATCTCGGATATAAAAATAATGCTTTAAAACATCGATATCCAATGGCTGAATTGGGATTTAAAGTTTTTGGAAATGAAATTTCGTTTTGGAGTGCGGAAGGGGATGAGGAAATGAAGAAATCGTTGGAAAGGCTAAATCCGAAGTTACGAATACTAGAAATTTTATCAGGAAAGGTAAGGAAATTTTGTTTCTATATGAATAATATGTTTTGCTTATAATCGTAACACATTTGTTGTACTACCAAAGAATTTTGTTAATACTTTAATATATATTTTGTGGAAATATTTGACTACAAAAAGTGAGGAAAATAAAAAAGCTTCTCAAACAAGACGCAATGTCAAGAAATAGATTAATAAAATATTTGTTGCTTCAGAAAATAAAACAGATATAATAACACCTGCCTTAATGACTCGAAATCTATAAACAGCATCTGATTGCGAACGCGGCGATTGTGATTTTAAGTCTCCGTTGAGGATTCCTTTATTTTTGTTTCCTCTCTCTATAAGGCAAAGCGCAGCGTTGAGTTCCGCCACTCAACATGTGGTCTAACGGTTCGTGAGGTTCGGAGAGTCTTAATACTGGGTTCCCTCTGTCTACCCTGCTATACGTGGAATACATCATGAAACTAAAAGAATCTGTATACGTTAGTTACAACTAACTTATTTTTTTTATTTTGCAGGAAATATCATACAATAAAGCATCGTTATTCCTAGACACGACGTTTTCAGTTCCAACGGGATGTGGTCTTCCATTAAATATGAACTTAATGGGAACGAGTTACGTTGACACGAAAATGTCGGGAACAGTCGTAGATAAATATACTCAATCTGGTAACTTGGATTTTGAAGGAAAAATACGGCCTAGGTATGATGTTTGCTTGTTTTTTTTTTTAATATGTTGAAAAGGTATTTGGAACTTGGTTAAAAATATAAGAATTAAATAAAAACGATATTTCTTGAATTGTTATTAGTGTTTAATATAATTATTGGGCGTTGAGTTCCATCACTCAACATACCAGGCCTCGAAAATTCGGCGGAACCGAGAACAGAGTGTGTTAAGACTGTTCCCTGTGCATATACACAAAAAATATAAAAAAAATATTAAAAATATGTTTTATTAAATTCCAGTGTAGCAGTAAACATAGCAGCCACAATGAGTGTATCAGCAGGTTCATTAGCTTCCAGTGGAATAAGGCTTTCTTCCAGATTATATACAGCCACTGCATTGGAAGCCAAGTTATCTATACGTGGTATCGGACTTCTACGCTTAGATTTATCTCTGCCTAGAGATAAACAAGAGATTTTCGCCGCTAAGTAAGTACTTTTGGTTTGATTTTCAGTAAAAAGGCTTTTTTATGGAATAGAAACACTATATATAGAGGCCGGTCGTGGCGCAGCGGCACGAGGTGTTACTGCAAAACCGACTGGTTGTGGGTTCGATCCCCACTCGAGGAGATGAAATAATTACTTAAATTTATATTTCCATTTCTTCGCTCTGGTGTCGAGGTTAAGCGCGGCGTTGGGTTCTGCCACTCAAGCAATGCCTCCAGAATTCGGCAGAAAGTGGGGAACGGAGTGTCTTGACACTAGGTTCCCTCTGCCTACCCTGCTGTGTGCGGGATACAGCGTGAAGCTATAAAAAAAAAAAGAGACACATCTATTTTACCTAAGCATTTAATAACATGAACATATAGAAACTTGATATATTTCATACAAATTAAACAGATCTGAACTCCTCATATTACACGGAGACCAAGAGTTACCACAACAAGGTCTGAACAAGAATAGAATAGAACAAAACACCTGTAGCTGGACGACATTTGATAAAGCCATTGGAATTAAAGTGTGTGCTGCGTATCAGGTATGTTAGTTTTTTAATCTTCACATTGTATCCCGCATATATCATGGTAGGCAGAGGAAAGCTAGTGATAAAACACTCTTTTCCCCACGTACTGCACAATTTCAAGACTTTGCTGTTTGAGTAGCGGAATGGAAGAGCTTAAAATTAAATATTTATAAAATATAGTTATGTACAAAGTATTGGTAATAGTTATAAATTTACAATGGTCAGGCAAGTCAAGCCATAAAATAAAGCATAATTAATATCCATATATTATATATTTTATAAACTTGCTTTACGTATTTAACTTGCTCGATGGATTAACTAGTGTTAAGACACATCAAACCATTTGTTCATTTGACAGATAAAGAAAATAATTTTCGATATTAAATATTTTAAAATCGAAAATAAATATATATAAAAATTTTATGGTTTCACTTCAAATGTTCAAAGATTCAGTCCATCAGTACATTACTGAAAACCTGAAAATATAAATAAATATAGTTTTCTGTCATAAGTTTATTACAATTTTTGTACGGCACAGTGGTCAGAACTTTGAGCACGGTTTCGAAAATGTGCCGGTTCGAGTCTTGATGCTTTTAAAATATTTTCTTTTCTTAGTGTGGAATAAACACTTTTAAAAATACTTAAAACCTTGTTATTTCTCTTAGTTCCCGAACATGACAAATCTTAGAAACGCACCATATTTCCTAATGAGCGGACCCGCCAAGTACATAGTGTCTTTAGAAAAAGCAGATCCTTCGGCTAAAACCTACGCTTTCCAATATAAATGGGAAAGAAATGAAACTACTGACGTATTAGGATTCTCATTTGACACCCCTAATAGCAAGGTAAGTCTAAGATCTTTTTTCTTTCTTGTCTATATTATAAATCTACCGAAGGTTACGTTAATATTGAACAAATGTTCGAGAAAGAATGATTTTCTAATTAATTTCTCGTAAAGTTAACATATTTGATCTTCTATAATAACTATAATTAATTAAATAACAAATAGTATGTTGGGTCAGTCGTGGCGTAGGGGCACAAAGTGTGACTGTAAACCGACTGGTTGTGGGTTCGATCCCCACTCGAGGAGATGAAATATTTACTTAAATTTATATTTACATTTCTTCGTTCTGGTCTCGAAGACAAGCGCGGCGTTCGGCGAAGTTCTGCCACGCAACACGCAATGCGGAGTGTCTTAACACTAGGTTCCCTATGCCTGACCTAAAGTGTGCGGGATACAGCGTGAAGCTGATTTATTTATTTTATTTTAACAAATAGTATAACTTTTAGTTTTACACTTTTTTGTGCATATCCCATACATGCGCATTTAGCATAAGAAACATAGTTTTAGGACACTTTATTTCTCTCTTTTTGAGACATTGCGTGTTGAGTGGCGGAGTTCAACGTCGCACTTTCTACAATACAAATATAACTTTTTTTTAGGAAAAACGAATGCTAAATGCGTTACTTACCATCTCAAACGCATCCAGCACAGCATCTTTAACTCTACAATCATCAGAAAGTACAATTAAAGCTAAAGCTTTATATAAAAACTATCCATACGACAAATCCGTAGAAGCAAGTCTAGATGTGGACGGAAATAAGCAATTCGACACAGTAATGGCGATAAAACGACATGATATAAAATACGGTTTTGTATGGCTGCCCCATGCCTATTGGGTTATTAATGATGCGAAGATTGCTGAATTGTCTGGTATGTTGTTTTTTTTTTTCTATTTTTAATCACTTTTAAAGTACTTTACCAGAGCATATTTTGATTGAACTGCGTGTTAAGTATAATATTGCGTTAGGTCATAAGTATCAACAATTTTGCTAGTTTGATATATTAAAAAAACAAGTAACTACATCATCTTCACGCTATATTCCGCTCACAGCAGGGTATTAGGGATTTTGATTTGATTTTTATGTAACTACTATATAATAAATGCAAACACGCGATGATTGCGTACCCGAAAAATTTATTAATTAAATTTCCAATCTCTTGAATTCAAACCTCATGGTTAAGTTTAACTGAAAAATACGTAATGTCTTAAATTTGGTCACTGCACAAAAAACGGAGAGAAAAAATTTGAGAATAACGTGTCACGACATTCTAAGTTTTTCCTGTCCGTCAGGTTTTGCAAAAGTTGGAAAACATAAAAAAAAACGTAAAAAATACTCCCAAAATAACGTAAAAAATCTAAAATTTATTATATAAACTATTCCTAAGAATCCTAATATTTCAGGCAGTGTAAAAGTAAAAACTAAAGGCGGCATCACACAATGGGACATAACAGCCGATTTCCAAACAAAACAGTTAGCCAGTCGACTTCTAGGATACTATACTATAAATGGTCCTACACACGGAACTAAATTACAACTAGATTACCAATTCTATGGAAATCCAAAGCAAACTATCAAAATCGATGGTCTTTATACAGAAAGACCGATGGCCTATAGACACGATTTATATGGAGAATTGTCTATGGAATTTACAGCTTATCCGATGTACAATTTCTTTGCAATACTAAGGAACGTGGTAAGTTTTATATTAGATATATTGGTATTGGGACATATTGTGGTACCGTTTTATTTGATATTTGTATGTGTGTGATTTAATGTTTTGTGTTCATTTATTTATTTATTTTGCTGTGTTGTCTTATTTAAGGTGTAATGTTAACTGTTCCTCTATTAATGTATAATTTCAATATAATTAGGCAAATTAGACCATTTTTATTTTTACTTATAATTTAGAAAACAGTTAATATTATTTAACAATATTGTTGTAAATGTTGTTATTTAAATTTATAAGGAATAAAATTCACATGTTTGTTTCATTCATTTCTTTCAACCCTTCTGTATAATTATAATATAATATAAACTCGTATGGCTTATAGGCATGTTTATTTGGAAAATGGTTTTATGTAATAATTTTTGCATGTTTTCTACATACTATTAAAAAACACAAAGCTCAAAGTTTTGGGAATAATAGACAATCAATAAATATGATTAGAACGTAGATTGTTTTTGCGGTATTTCTTATTCTTATGCATGGTGGTAGTAGTGGAATATACGGTTACGTTCATATAATGCGACTGCGATATGCACCAGTAAAATTAAAAGGACCTAGTTCAATAGTTTCAAGTTCCGTGTAATCATAAGAGAAACCTAAATAAAACTTGTTATGGTGAGTTTTTAGCAAAATAATAATTTACAATACTTTTTACAAACACTTTTAGTTATAGCACCATTATTCTAGAAGTGCAGTACAGGAAAAAATGTGCATTAAGGATATTTATTTGTAATGTATATTCTTATTCGATTCGATCCACTCAAATCTTATTTAAATAATGTAAAAATTTTAATAATTTTATTTTTAAATATTTTTTTCATAAATAAAATCAATAATAAAAAAAGTAAAACATATTGCAGGTCTGTTGTCATTTATCTTTAAAATAATTATAAATAAAATATTCAAGACATAACAAAACAAACATAAAATTTACGATAAAATTGTTTTAATAAATCCATTTTATTATAAGTTTTATCAATTTTCATAATAACATAGAGTATTTAATCTATTATTTCTGTTGTGAGTTTTTAATTATCTGTACCATTAGAAATTATTTATACAAAAATATTTATCCTTATTTAACAAGGAAAATTTTTATAGCTAATAATTTACATACATTAATCATTGAAAATTATTGTATATAGCAAGCATGTTGGGGAATCCCGGAATATTTTATCCTATATCCTTTATATTATACTAATATATTTGACTTCGTGGCCCAATGGCACAAGAATGTAACTGTAAACGAGACGGTTGTGGGTTTGATTCCCAGTGGAGGGAGTGAAATATTAAATATTTCATTTCTTTATTCTGGTAACAAAAGAGGAGGCAGAGCACAGCGTTGCGTTCCAACAACCATGCAATGTCTCGAGAATTCGGCGGATAGCGGGTAATGGCAGTCTTCATGGGGACGGAATTATTTAACACTAGGTTCCACAGGATACAGCGTGAAGCTAAAAAAAGTATTAAATTGCATTTTATTTGTTGTTCTTTTATTTATACTAATATACTTGTGTTTAAATAATTAATATTAGTATAGGTACTAATGCAATATACCTTTTATATATTTTATACATTATTTTTTGGCTTTGGTAGAAATAACTCAGTGGCTTTTTAACATATTCTCCTCTAGAGTTTTGCAAGTTTTATAGTTGTTTTTTATTTTCTGTTATTTTGAAAAGTACTTATTAATATTTTTAATATGAATGAGCGTAAGTAGTATCTGAACCTACAGTTATCACGAAGAGACATGTTTGTATCAGCTTGTATCCTGTCAGGTCCAAATGAAATCATCACATCATTCTATGGAAATTATAACTATTAATATAGTTTTTTATTGAACACTGATTATATATTATTGTAAACATACATTAATTATTCAAAATGTTTCAGAAAAGTCAAAGTCACATCGACATTGCTTTCAACGTGAGTGCCTCGAAAGATTTAAGCTCAGATCCAGCGTTCACATTCGCTTTCCGACGCATCGATAAAATGAATGGCTTGAAATTAGATACACAATTGTCGTTGAAAAGACCAAGGCCAGTTCTGTTAAAATTACAATTTGATCAAGTAAGTTCATATTTTAAATATTATTCGACAATCTAAGACAAACACTTGTTTTAGGGTGTCACGATATATGTATATAAAAAGTGCATTATGCCTTAAAAACAATAACTATTGTATTTTTTTAAATACTACATATGTTTGTGCAAAAGTTCGTGCTCAAGATTATAAATTCAATATTTTGTGATTTTATTTCTTTATTTTGCGCTATTTTTTATTGGAGAAATATCTAAAAATAATAATTATGAGATTTCCCAAAAAATAGTAACGCAACAAGGTTGCGTATAATATAAAAATAGTAATGCAACTATGCATGCAATTTGTGATTTGGAGGGTGAAGGAACAACAGTTCGACGGACTGCGGCAAAATGGTTCAAGCGTTTCAATGAAGTTAATTTTGATTTAGAAGACAAACCTCATTTTTGCCGCCCTACAAAATATGATGAAAGTGACGTGTAAGCTGGATTGGATATTAAGCCATCGTCAAGTTATCGATATTTTTTATTTGAAGTAGTTGAAGAAACGCGCCAAGAGTAAATTGAAAAAAGATACTTCGAATAAATTGGAAAAGTTGTGGACCCAAAAAAGTAGTAGACAATGTTGGGATGCACTTCGAAGAATAATTGTTATTATTTTTTTCTTACGCACGAACTTTTGCGCCAACCTACTATCAAACAAGTTATTGTTCAAGCCAGAAAAAAATCACATATCTTATAATATAATAAATGATATCATATTATTACTTTAACAGACAGGGCCGAAATATTCAGCAATGGCATTATTAAATTTCAATCCTAAATCTCGAGAAATACTTATCTCGGGATATCTGTTCGCCCCGCCAGGCACACAACTGTACGCGGATGCTGAACTAAATGTTACTTTGCCAACTTTACACCCGTGTTCTATGAAAGCTAAATTACATGAGAAGAGGCCTAACGAATTTCAGGTTGGTTTTTATTAATTCAATAATTTTTTTGTACATAATTTTTTGCAATAAATAAGTCGTTTACTTTGGAGTTAACTATTATATGCTTTTAGTATATATTTAATATTAATAATTATTGACTTACTTCAAATTTTACTTAGGCCATTCAAAGTCTCTGTGTTTTTTATTTCGATTCTACCAATATTTCTCCTTTAATTGAAAACTTTACTATACCATACATAAAAAAAAATGTCCAAACTATCTAAGTCTGTTCACTTAAAGCTAAAAAAGTTATTTTTATTTTTTTAATTTTTAGCTTTACTCTGGTGTGTTTATCTGTTGTGTGTAATTTGTGTTTTTCTTTTTAAGGCCATAATTAATGCCTACATTTTTTATTTTAATTTTATATTTTCAACTTTATAATTTAAAAAAAAAATATATTTTAAACAGGTAAATGCAATGGGTGTATGGTTTACTGGAGTGGACTTCAACATCGACGCGGTGTATCAAGATCAATCAAAAACAAACTTAGCGTCTCATAGACTGAAAGTGTTAATTAATTCTAGTCATTTCAAGGATATTGCAGTTGATGCGAAATTCACACAAGACAATAGACAGATAACTTTTATAGCTGAGGTTTGTGACAAAAGATTTTATATTTTGTTTTTTTTTAAGATTTTTTTAAATTTGTTCTCAATGTATCTATCTCGCAAATAGGTCGGCAGATGGTGAATCAATTGTGAACACATTATTCGTTCCCTTCCTTCTGTCCACTTTGGGTATTGAGTGTAGAACTGACCGCCTCAGATGCTATGTCGATGTGCTACAATACCCCTCTTACGACTTTTTTACATTATTAAATAAATTTGATATATAAGAAACTTGAGGCCGGTCGTGGCGCAGAGGCACAAAGTGTAAATGTAAACGCGACTCGTTGCGGGTTCGATCCCCACTTGAGGAAATGAAATATTTATTTAAATTTATATTTCCATTTCTTCGGTCTGGTGTCGAGGCAAAGCGTGGCGTTGAGTTCTGTCACTCAACACGCAATGCCTCAGAATTCGGCGATTTATTTACTTAAAACTCGACTAACCAAAGTTTAACTACAAAAATATATAATTGTAATAATTTTTATTTCCAGGGTGAATACAATGAGGATACATATAAAACTTTAGTTAGATATTTATTGCTTTCCGATCAAAATTTCACCGCATACGGAGAAGTCGCCGTTAGTGGGAAAGCGTATAGTCTCAACTTAAATGCTGATCTTAATAATAATACTAATGTCAATATGGATATACATTTTGATCAGTGAGTGTTTTTTCTTATTAGAATTTTATTTTTAAGTAACTTTTTAAAGTTTACCTTATATCCCGCTTATAGAAGGGTAGGCAAAGGGAAGTTAATGTTAAAATTAAGACATCGCCTAACTTACGAGACATTGCATTGCCGCTTTGTCTTCTTCCAGAGCGAGGAAATAAAAATAAATAATTCCTCCTAGTAGGAATGGATCCTACGACCCGTCGCGTCTATAGTCAGTTTTTGTGCCGCTGCGCCACGATGGATTCATGTGCGTAATTAAAAAAAAGAACTAAAACGCAAACATTTTAACGGAAACATTCAAGTTAATAATTTTAATAAATAAACATAAATAACTGAAAATTGTTTATTTTATAATACATTAAACATTAAATGGTTAAACATTAAATGGTTAGTATTAATTTATTCTATTTATTAAAAAAATGTTCTTAGGTTACGTGATGTCCACATATCTTATATGCGCGCTGTCTCAGAAACTCAAAAACGATTAAGCGCTTCCTTCAACTGGGATGCGAACCGGGACCCTTCGCAGAAAGTCAGTATAGACGCGAAATTGGACCATAAGGGTAAATGGAATCACGCCGGCCACGTTACCTTACATTACCCGGGGAGAGTTGTTAATGGGGAATTCGAATTCTTGCTTAAAGGTTGGTATTTTGTTGTTGTAATGAGCTTGGTTTAGTATTTTTATATTTCATTATATTTGACTTGTAAACGAACAGAGACTCCTTGCAGAAAGTTATTAAATTTAGACGTCAAGGACCTATTTCATAAGAAAATTGATATTTTTGCTACTATTGTTTTTTTTTGTTTTGGTAAATTGATTGAAACAGTTGGCCAATACAGCAGCGTATACTTGTTAGGACGCTATATATGCAGGTGTCCCGGAATAAGTGGATAATTCATTTCAAAAAATATACATATCTTGAATTCCAATTACTTTTTTTCCCCGATAGGTCTTCGACGAGGTATTTCAGGATATATAGGATAAATATAATAAATAGATTAACTTTCCAATCATATACCTTAAAAAACATATATATTGAATAATAATTTTCATTTATATTTTATCCTTAAATTTTAATATTCTCAATCATTAAAAATTTCTTATAATTTCTTGAGGCCACTAATTTTACTTACCTCCAAAACAGATTGGTTCTGCGAATGGATGATCCGTATGGGGTGGGCGAGTCCTACAGCCATTGTGTGGCGGGTTAAGGCGTTTTCTGAAGCGCGCGAACAGACTGTATACGCTTTGCTGTCCAGTTTGAGCACGCCATTTGCCGGATGGAAGGACACTAGCTTTAACCTCATGTTAGTATGTGTTTAGTAGGCTGTTATGAGTTGTGCAAAGATTAGCTGGTTTGTATCTGTAAATTTTTAAATTTTGATAATTTTATGATAGTTTCAATAGTGCTACGACAGCTCTTTTTACCTTTTGGTTTTGTTTTAATTTATATTAAATTATGCTGTCAATTAACGTCAAAATAATTATAAAATATGGATATATTTACTTATAAAATATAAAATGGGCCAATATTCACCAATTTAAAACATTATAAATTATAAAATTTATAATGTTTTAAAAATGAAACATTTATGTCACAATTTAAAATAAATTATGAAATAAATAAAATATTACAAAAAATTATTAAATAATATTAAAAAACAAAGTATTGCAAATTATTTTCAAAAGGTGGCGTTACAAAGACAATCTCCAAGCAATAAACGGTAGTATGAATTGGCAAGAGGATTACTTAGCGTTTGGACTATTAGCGGACTATTTGTTTACTACGACAAAATTCTATGGGGAAATAAACGCATTAGTCAACTCTACTATACCTACTTTGCCTAAAGCCACGGCTATAGCGAGACACACGGTTATATGGAAGAAAAGTGCCGATACATTACTTACTTTCCAGGTATTTGTTTTGTTTTTGAACGTAGTGGTATTTGAACAAGCTCCTATTGTAAATTCCACCGCCCAACTGCTACGTTCAAATGTTTATATGTTTTCTAGATAAAGTAGTTTTGTTTCCTAAATGTGAAATAAAACTTTTAAAGTGTTTAAAAATATTTTTATTTATATATCTAAAGGTAAATACTAAAATTTGACATGAGATATGCTCAATTGTTTTTTACTTATTTCAGTATATTCACCATTTTTTAAAATAATTTTAGGATTCAAATGGAGTTGCAATATATTTTTTTAAATGGGATTTTGTTTGTTAAATATTACTATAGCTGTAGCTTATTTAGGCACAGTTACATACCACAGTTGTGGATCTTCTTCTTCATCTTCCACTCAGAGAAAGTTAAAAAAAAATATGTTAATTGCTCAAAAGGTCACTTAATTCTTCTTTATTTTAGTATAACGAGGATGGTCTTCTTATGATAAACTCGTCTTGGGCTATAAATAAAGGTGTAAATGAGAATAACATTACTGGAAGAATGACTCTTCTAACACCATTCCAAGTAAGTTTTTTTTTATATTTAGTTACCTTTAATAGATTATAAAGTAAAATGAACAATTTTATAACCAATTATCTGTAACTAGTGAGGCCTACAAGCGAGTGACTAAACTCGACAGATCTGGATTCGATTCTAATTCGGGGGAATGAATTGTTTAATATTTTTTATTTCCTCGCTCTATTAACGATGCAATGCGTGGCTTTGAGTTGAACTACTCAATACGCAATGCCTCAAAAATTCGACAGAAATTAGGGAACGGAACTGTCTCAATGAGAAGCGGAGCGTTTAACACGAAGTTACCCTTCTATTTGAGGGATACAGCGTGAAGCATTAATAAGTGTATTATTTTTTTTTCATTTTCCTCTTACCCTTGTGAAAATATAGAGCGCGGCGTTGAGTTCCGCCACTGAACACATGAAATGAAATTTTGAAAAATGGGCAGCGCGTGGGAACCAAAGTAGCTTAACACTAGGTTACCTCTGCCTGTCATAGTGAAGGCGTGAAGATTAAAAAAAATACACTACGGCAAAATTAACATTTATTTTATTTTTTTATTATATGTATTCATTTATTATTTTAGGGCTACACCAAAGGCTTTTTGAAAACTGAATTTGTACTAGGTCACAAGAGGGATATAAAGGGTGTCACTTACCTGGACTTAGAGGAAAAAGTTTTGAAAATATATGTCAATGGTAAGATTTTTATTTTTAAAGTTGTAGTATATTATTTTTTTGCACTAAAAAAGTACAAACTAATAATTATAAAACAATCTAATTTTTGTTTACAATAGTGGACTTATATCTAAAAGAAGTTTTAATTTTTTTATTAAATTTGATTCATTTATTAATAAAAAAATACTTATTTTTTGTTAAATTTAATGTCTTTGTTAGGAGCAATTTAAATTACCTAATATTGTTCTATTTAAAAAGAAAACATTTAAGTTTTATTAAATTTTCCATTTTGATCTTGATTATGAACCTGATTTTGATCTCGACCTTGATTTCAATTTTGATCTTTATTAAACCATTTCCAGGCCACATGCGTCGTATAACAAACTGCATGTTAGTAGTAAATGTGACGAGTCCAATGGCGCAATTTTCACATAGTTCAGCACGCTTCGGCTTTGTTGAACACGACCGACATCTTGTTGCTATGATTGTTACACCTAATTCTACTACTGGTGGGTATTATTTATAATTTTATGATTGTTTTATTTTAAATATGGCAAGATACCTCGAATTGAATGTTTTAGATGAGAGAGATGTTTCGTGTTGGATGGCAGAACTCATGAATTCTTTGTCTCATCAGACTAGGGAAATTAAAATTATTTAAATGTATAAATTTATTTATGCACTTAAATCTATTCTTAAATCTATTCATTCTCCTAAATGGACTTAGAATCCACTACTATCGCGTGTATAATTGGCTATCGTCTCGTACTTCGATGGCCGCAAGGAATTAGTTTTGCATATCTATATAATATGTATATTCTTTGAGTACCTCAAGTTGATTATATGTATGTTATCATTATATATTTAGATTTTAATCAATAAATAACTATTTATGATTTGATCTTGTTATTTAAAAATTCGCACATTTGATTAAGTCACCGAATGGGTGGAAAAAGGGAGCTAACTTAATTTGGTCTTAGTCTATGTTCGAGAATACAGTAATTATTATAATTTGTGTAATATATTCCAATTATTCCAATTTATAACGTTTTAAAAAAATATTCAACTACAATTTTATTTTCAACAAAAAAAATATAAGCTAATTTACTATTAACAATTATAATCAGATTATAATAATAATAATTATTATTATTATTATTATTTTATTATCCTTCCTTCCAGGTATCGAAATATTAATGAAATTGACGTCTCTGCAAAATTTCCAAGTATTTGGACATATTGCACTGCCTATACAGTATTTGAACCGCGCTATGATCACCGCTAGGAGAGGGTCAGAAGAGGTGAATAAAGTTATAAATAACAATATAATAGAAAATGAAATATTTTGTAGAAAACACAAATATCTATTATTTTATACTTTTATCATTCCCACACGGGGAACATTTTTTTTCAATTTCCTGCTCTTATTAGACAGGCCAGTTTTGGCGCAGGGGCATAAAGTGTGACTGTAAAACCGACTGGTTGTGGGTTCGATCCCCACTCGAGGAGATGAAATATTTACTTAAATTTATATTTCCATTTCTTCGCTCTGGTGTCGACAAACGCGGCGTTGAATTCTGCCACTCAACACGCAATGCCCCCAGAATTCGGCACAAAGTGGGGAACGGAGTGTCTTAACACTAGGTTCCCTCTGCCTACCCTGCAGTGTGCAGGATACAGCGTGAAGCTGATTTGTTTATAAGACAAAATATATATATATATAGCTAAGTACTCAGCAGTGGCGTAGCTAGGGTATTTGCTGCCTGGTGCGGCTTAGGACTTGATGCCCTTTAAAATGGTCAAAATAATTTCAGATTTCAAAACACAGTAGAGTAGATATACAGGGTGGAAGTGTCAGCACCACATTAAATGAAACCACAGTTTTAACTACTCTATAAAAGCCTAATATAATTCAGAAAAAAATAAATTCCCAAAAATGAAAAAGTTTTTTTTTCAAACAAAATAAATAATAAAATTGTAATTTTAAAACAAAACGCCATTTGTAAGGATGACGCACGCACACATAAACCTATCAAAGGAACACCGCCGCACACGCCTCATTTCGAAATCGAGTCGTATGTATTGGCGATAAAGTTCAAAGTTGTTTAACCTTTAGTAGTATTTTTGTAGTAGTAAGTGTTTATGTTATTGGGATCTATACGTAATCGCGTCACACGAAATACAGGTATGGATAAAAATCGTTAAATGAAAAAAAAATCCTACGTCCAAACTGTTGAGGCATCTTGATTAATTTCTTTAGGTATAGGTTTGAAATATTTTACCCTATATGCTGTTTCCGTAAATGGAGCGCTGCCTCTTCCACCCTGTATAATTTTTTATTGCTTCAAAACTATAACAACTATATATAAGTTATAATGGGGGTATAATGGTGTGTCAAGTGGCGACGAATGCGGCGTTGGAGACCGCCACCCAACACGCCATGTCCGGAACGACGGGAGGTGGAGGACGGAGCTACAAATAGCTACGTGGAATGTAAGAGGAGGGATGAAACAAAAGATGAATGAATTATTAGATGTGATGGATGATAGAGATTTGGATGTCGTCTGCGTGACTAAGACCTAGCGGAAGGACAATAACACTACCGATTTACCGGGCAGTCGAGTCGCTTTCTGGGCCGGCGTACCAAAAAGCCAGCGGGGCTGTCAAGATGTAGGTGTGTTATTGTCCTCTCGATTGGTTAGTGCAACGGTTGAATACAAGGCGATCCACCCGGGACTGCTTTGGATTCGCTTTAAGCTGGGGATAACAAGAGTATTCTTGTTAGTGGCGTATGCGCCAGTATCGTCAGCTCCATTAGGCGAACTCGAGGAGTTGAGTTTTGGGAGAGTGTCAGGGTGCGTTAGAGGGAATGAAAAATTAATAATATGTGGCGATTTGAACGGATGAATCGGAACTGCGTGAAGTGGTTACGAGGGAGTGCTAGGTCAGTATGGTGACAAGAGAATAGAGGAGGCTGGAAAACTTATATTGGAAATTTGCAAGAAAAGGAATTTGTTTGTGGCAAACACGACGTTTGAACACAAATAAATTCACATGTATACATTTGAGCGAGCAGAAGGGAAAAGTATGATTGATTTATTCCTAGTGGATCAGCGTATTCAAAGCCAAGTTATAGACACGCGAGTTTTTAGGAATTCTGAGCTGGGAACAGACCATTATCTAGTCGTTGCTAGAATAAGGGGTCTGTTTGCAGGTTGGCGCAACTACACAAGGTGTCCAAACTTGGAGTCGAATTATCGCATAAGAAACTGGAAGCTTCAAGATCCACCGATTAGAGAGGAATATCAAGAAAGAGTTTCCAAGAAGCTAGACAGCAGCGAATCTGGAAATGAAAGTATTGGAGTATGCTGGTAGAACCTTAGGGATTGCATGAAAGAAGCAGCAATAGAGGTATGTGGTAAAGGGAAAAGAAGGAAGGCTTTACCAAAAACCGCGACGAATTGTGGGATGATGAAGTGGAAGCCATAGAAAGAAAAAAAGAAAGCATGGCAGGGTTATAAAGCCTCAGGTAAGGATAAAAGTATGAGAGAAATTAAAAAGAAACAGTATAAGCTACAAAAGCACCAAACGAAAGTACTGATGAAGATGTAGCGTGAAAAGGCAGAGAATGAAAGAGACGAAAGATTAACGAACAACTTCAGAGAAAACACGAAGCTTTTCTGACGAGAAGTTAGTGTTTCTCGAGGTTGCTCACGAGGTTGCTTTCGAAGGGCGGTGAAATTTTAACGGAAGAACCACACATTTTGTAGCGATGGCCGGAATTTTACAAGGAGATGTATGAATGTGATGGAGTCCTCAGTCTCAAGTAACAGCGAAATGTTATGTCTTGATGTAGCTGATGGCGAAATCAGTATAAAAGAAGTTGAGAATGCAATACGAAGTCTGAAATGTGGTAAGGCAGCGAGAGCAGATGGAGTTATTGCCGAGATGATCGAATATGGTGGGCCACGCATCTTGGACTTGTTCTGGTTTTTGTGCAATTTATGCTGGAAATCAGGGGAGATCCCAGATGATTGGCGAGGTTCGTTCATCGTGCCTTTGTATAAAGGCACGATGAAAGACTGCTCAAACCATAGGGCTATCGGTTTGATTAGCTTGGGTAGTAAAGTTTAAAAAAAAATAAAATTAAATTAGCTTCACGCTGTATCCCGCACACAGCAGGGTAGGCAGAGGGAACCTAGTGTTAAGACACTCCATTCCCCACTTTCTGCCGAATTCTGGAGGCATTGCGTGTTGAGTGGCAGAACTCAACGCCGCGCTTAAATTCGACACCAGAGCGAAGAAATGGAAATATAAATTTAAGTAAATATTTCATCTCCTCGAGTGGGGATCGAACCCACAACCAGTCGGTTTTGCAGTCACACCTCGTGCCGCTGCGCCACGACCGGCCTCAAGTAGTAAAGTTTATGCTAAAATATTAGCGAGAAGAATGCAAGAGAGATCTGAAAGGCTGTTGTAGGAGGCCCAAGGAGGCTTTAGACCTGGAAGAGGGTGTATCGATCAGATCTTTTCCCTCCGCATGATCACGGAAAAATTTATAGCCGTTAACCAAAAAGTTTTCTGTGCTTTTGTAGACTTGGAAAAGGCGTTTGACAGAGTTGTAAGAGCGAAATTATGGAAGATACCCCGGTACAATGTGAGCGGGACCCTTGCTGCAGGCCGTAAAGTCTCTTTACAGAGATCACTCAGCCTGCGTGCGAGTAGGAGCTGGCGTGTCGCCCTGGTTTGACACCCGATCGGGTGTTAAACAAGGTTGTGCCATGTCAGCTTGGTTCCGGAGGGCAGCACACGATCGCCGCCTTCCGCCCTAATGAGCCAGAGGGCGGTCAGCTTGGGGAAGCTGGCCGCCTACTAACCTGGCCCCAGTAGTCGCGCGCAGGTTCCTCCCGCGCGCTACTCCGAGTAGGCCGTCGAGGGTGACCACACACCCTTGACTCCGCGACGTGCCTTGCAGGCTCCCGCCGCCGCGCTTCTCGGAAGACTATTGTCCCCGCGTCTCGCGGCCAGTGGCGGTCGAGGAGGAGCACCGTGAGATTTTAGTGGGTATTCGGACGGCCTACATCTGCCAGTCCGCAAGTCCCACATAACCCGCTCGAGTCCCCACTCGGGCCGGTATCCGTAACAGGATTTCCTCACGAAAAAAAAAATGTCAGCTTGGTTGTTTAATTTGTATTTGGATAGCCTGAGGTTAAGTTTAACCAAACAGCTGTTAGGCGAGCTCTGTCCTCTTTGGACATCCACAAGTCGAGCGGGCCAGATGGCATCTCTCCCTTAGTGCTCCGTTCCTGTGCTCCTGAGCTGACACCGGTGCTAATGCGTTTGTTTCGGCACTCTTACTCAGTCGGCGTTGTCCCAGACTCATGGAAGAGCGCTCTTATCCACCCGATCTCAAAGAAAGGCGATGGTTCCGATCCATCTAACTACAGGCCTATTGCTATCACCTCCCTGCTCTCAAAAGTCATGGAGAGCATTATCAATAGCCAGCTTTTGGTTTATCTAGAGGATCACCGATTGATTAGTGACGACAATATGGCTTTCGCCATGGTCGCTCGACCGGTGATCTTCTAGTTTACCTTACCCATCGCTGGGCTGCGGCTATTGAAAGCAAGGGAGAGGGCCTGGCAGTTAGTTTGGACATGGCGAAGGCTTTTGATCGAGTGTGGCATGAGGCGCTCCTGGCTGCGTTGGCGTTCCCCAAGGCTGCGTGCTGTCCCCTACGCTGTTTCTTCTGCATATCAATGACATGTTAGAGGATTCTAGCATTCATTGCTATGCAGATATAGATATAGCAGAGATAGCACGGTGAACGCTGTTTACTCCGGCCGAGCAAGTCTTTCTCGGGAAAACGCCGAACAGTGCCGAAATAAACTTGTGTCTTCCGTTGAGGCATCCCTCAACAATGTCTCCTCATGGGGTGAAAGGAACCTAGTTCAGTTTAACCCGCTGAAGACACAAGTTTGCGCGTTAACCACAAAAAAAATCCCATTTATCGTCTCACCAGTCTTTCAGAACATTTCCCTTACAGCCGCGCCCAGTATCAGTATATTGGGCCTCAATGTTTCGAGTGACTGCCAGTATCGCGATCATTTGGAAAGCAAGGCCAAGTTGGCCTTGAAGAGACTGGGGGTCATCAACAGAGCGAGACGGTACTTCACGCCAAAACACCGTTTGGCCGGCAGGCAGGCAGGTTCGGCCTCATATGGAGTACTGTTCTCATCTCTGGGCTTGTTCACCTCAGTATCAGCTTGAACCATTCGATCGCATACAATGTAGAGCCATTCGAATCATTGGGGACCCAATAATCTGTGAAAGGCTTGATACTTTGGCTTTGCGTAGAGACGTTTCCTCGCTGTGCGTTCTCTATCGCATTTATCATGGGGAGTGTTCTGAAGAACAGTTTGACCTATTACCTGCCGCCGAATTTTCTAACCGCACAGTACGATATAAGCTGAAATATGATCCACACCACCTTGATACGTGGCAATCCACTACTGTGCGGTTTCGTAGGAACTTCCTTCCACGCACCACGGAACTGTGGAATGGCCTACCCGCGGCAGTGTTTCCAGGTCGATATGACATGAGTACCTTCAAAAAGCGCGTCTATCTCCACCTTAAAGGCCGGCAACGCACCTGTAGCTCCTCTGGTGTTGCACGGGGCCGTGGGCGGCGGTAATTACTTACCATCAGGTGACCCGAACGCTCGTTTGCCTTGTCCTTTTCCATAAAAAAAAAAAAAGCTGCCTCCATGGAGTGAAACAAAGTAATATGGGAGTGAAAGTTGGCCTGAAGTGAAAGGTGACCTGAATGTGAATTGCCTGCTGTACGCAGATGATGCAGTGCTTATTGCATCATCAGAATGCGAGTTGCGGGCATTGGTCACCACTCTGAAAGAAGGGTGTGAAAATAATGGTCTAAGCCTCCATGCGAATAAGACAAAGGTTCTGAAATTCATCTCAAGGTCATTTTTGAAAGAAATGAAGAACGGACGCAAAATCAGTGTAAATGGTAAAATATTAGAAAAGGTGAATGAAGTGGTATATTTGGGAAGATTGTTCAGTAGAGATGGAAAATACGGGATGGATGTGGAAAGGCGTATTGCTGCCGGTAACAGGGTTAATGGAGCTTTAGCTGCATTGATGTGACGGCAAAACGTCAACACACCTGCGCGTTTGGCCATACACAATGCAGTGTTGGTACCGACGCTGTTAAACGACAGCAAAACGTGGGTATTACAGAAGAAGAATGAAAGAAAGATGAATGCCGTGGAGAATCTCTTCGTAGGATATGCGGAGTCAGCTTAGCCGATTGAATCCATAATGAAGCGATACACAGAATGGCAGGTATTAGCGAGGATGTCACGGTGAGAATGAAGAAGAACACGCTCAGCTGGTTTGGGCACGTCGAACGAATGAGTGATGAAATAATGGCAAAAAAGATTTATGATGGACAAGTGAGTGGTAAGAGAGATAGAGGGAGACCTCGGTTGACCTTCGAAAACACAGTATCAAAGATACTGGAGGAAAGTCATATAAAAAGCATGAGGACTCCCCGGAGGGCATGTATGAAGAGGTTGATAACAGTGGACAAGGCGAAAGAGGTATGTTGAGACTACGGTCTCGCTACGGCGTTTGGCGTTCCGTTCTCTCTGACTACCTCGCTAGGGATAAAGCGTGAAGCTAAGTTAAGTTATAAGTTATAACATTAGATTTTGGTAAAAAATGTTACAAAAATTTAAAACTGAGATTACGCGCTTTTTAACTAGCAAAGTCATTAATCACATTTTCAAAATCAATAGTATCGACTAGTTCATGTTCAATTGACATGATAGCAATATTGTATTTTTCATTTTCATTCTCTTATTTTTCTTGAACATTCCTTGATTCTTGATTGAAAAAAAATTAGAAGAATTGATCGTAGACTTTGTTGCCCCTTTCCATTTGTTGCCCGGTGCGACCGCACCGCTCGCACCCCCCCAGCTACGCCACTGGTACTCAGATCTCTTAGAATATGATTTTTCCAAGAGGCGCAGGTTCAAATCCCTTTTATACGTTTTATAAATTAGTATTTATCTTTCTCAAGTGTGAAATACCACTTAAAATAAAATAAAGAATAAAGCTTAGCTTCATGCATTGCTTGCCTAAGGAATTTGTAGTTTTCATATTTTTTTTTAGAATAAGAGAAACAAAAAAAAATAATAATTGACAAAATTTTCAAGTCTTCGAAAATGCATGTTCAAACAATAAATAACATTTTTATAATAATATAATTAACATTTTTTTTTATTTTTGGTTTGTCTCTTATTTTAGGTGGATTTCAGAGTAGGTTGGGGTAACATGGACTTTGGTTTTACCGGAATATGGCAGTGGAAATCCGTACTTGATTTTGTATATGTGTACAAATTATATACTCCCTTAGACGGTTTTGAAGAGAACGGCCTCGTTTTAAAGAATATTTATAGAAATGGTCTTGATACAGAATTGTCTATAAGGTTGTCGAAACATAAGGTGAGTTAAATAAATATTTTAATGTTTTTGTCTTTTAAAGATTCCGTTGTTAAACGTAATCATTATATATATAAGAAAATAATAGGTGGTTAATTTTTCTTTTAGGTTTAATTAGACTCGATTATTCGTTGCTACACATCGTTTTTAAGATGTTTAATCAGTTACAATTTTGTAAGAATATGTGTAATTTTAAATAATAAATTATATTAATTTCCGTTTTTTTAAATTACAGTTCGGTATAGCAATTCTCCTCGTAGACAACGGTAAAGGCCTTCTAGATGTTATAAATGACAGATTTCAACATAAACCAGGAAATTCCGATATGTTTATAGAGAACTTTGATACTGAAGCAAGTGTCACTTTAGACACTTTATATTATCCGACTATTACGTTCCATTCGCATATGTTGAAGGTCAGCTGGTTTTATAATTATATTTAGATTGTTTTATGAAGTTAAATATGTTATAGAGGCACGCGACGGTTGTGGGTTTGATATCCGTTCGGGGAATTAAGCATTATCATTTCCTCGCTCTGGTAACAATACCAAATTTTACCACTCAACACGCAATGTCTGGAAACATTTGAAAAAAATAAATAAAGTGTATTGAGTTCTACCATTCAATTCCTCGAATTCCTTTAAAAAATTAAAAAAAAAATGTCTTGATACTCATATATATCCTGCTATGTGCTGAATAAAATATGAAATGAAATACATTTGTTAATAATCTTTTAATATAAATTTCCTCTTATTAAATGGTCTTTTAATTGTTTTCTTTAGTTTGTGGGTCCAGATGAAGAAGATATATTGGAAGCTAATGCTACTCTACATCTACCTAATAAACCACCTATAGTGTTAACAGACGTTTTCGTTTTGGAGGTAAGTTTATCCTAAACAAATATGTTATAGTAAATATTTATTGAGAAAAAAATATTTTAATTAAAAGTGTAAAAAATGGCATTACTAAAAACGTAAAGTTAATAAAATTATATGATTGTTACCACCTACGTAATCTATTGCATTTCCATTGGTGATTGAGTTTAAACAACAATAAAAAATGTGAAACTTATATAACAGATTTATTATTTTTATTATTAGTATTTTTATTCCTCTGAAAACAAGACCAAATCAAGAAGTTATTTAAATATTTGGTTTCATATCAATATATATCCCCCCTGATTAGCTTACGCGGGGCATTCCCCGCGATCGCCAACACTTCACGGGCGTCCATCAAAGCTCGTAATTTTCCTTCAGGGGCGAGCTACTCTCCCCCCCCCCCCCCCATCCCGGTGACTCTGTCAAGACCAGCTCAGGTCAACAGCATTAAAATCCATTCGAAAAAAATCAATATAAATATGTATAATACATTGGAATATTTCAAATTAAATATATAATACAACAATTAAATCTTTCCTTTCAGACATATACAGTAATGCGTAACACATTGAACCTAGTGACGCCATTCCAAGCTGTTAAACAACTGAAATCCGTCTATACGGTCGATATAGCTATAGGAGAGAAAATCAATGTTACATGCGTTGCTCTCCTTTATAATGGTACTTATTGGCATGAGGTAAGAATGTTTTTTTCAAATATGTCCAAAAGAACAGTTTTTTGTTTATTCTTCCTTTCTTTTTATTTTTTGATTATTCATTAAATATATTACACTAATTCCAATACTAACCCACAGATTTCATACAAGATCTACTATGAGACGGAAACGGGCGAGGACGACGCGTACAAATCGTACCTAGCGTCAGTAGGCATAGCGACCCCGCTCGCGGTGCTGCCCGCGCTGGAGGCGCGCGTGTCCGCCCGCCTCGAGGACGCGCTGTGGAAGCTGTCCGCGGACATAGCCATGCCGTCCTTCACCGTCACCGCGCTCGCCAGGCTGGAGGTGAGTCACACTGTCTCGCTCGCACCCTGCAGATCGTCGGTAGTGCTATCTCGCTCGCGGTGCTGCCCGCGCTGGAGGCGCGCGTGTCCGCCCGCCTCGAGGACGCGCTGTGGAAGCTGTCCGCGGACATAGCCATGCCGTCCTTCACCGTCACCGCGCTCGCCAGGCTGGAGGTGAGTCACACTGTCTCGCTCGCACCCTGCAGATCGTCGGTAGTGCTATCTCGCTCGCGGTGCTGCCCGCGCTGGAGGCGCGCGTGTCCGCCCGCCTCGAGGACGCGCTGTGGAAGCTGTCCGCGGACATAGCCATGCCGTCCTTCACCGTCACCGCGCTCGCCAGGCTGGAGGTGAGTCACACTGTCTCGCTCGCACCCTGCAGATCGTCGGTAGTGCTATCTCGCTCGCAGTGCTGCCCGCGCTGGAGGCGCGTGTGTCCGCCCGCCTCGAGGACGCGCTGTGGAAGCTGTCCGCGGACATAGCCATGCCGTCCTTCACCGTCACCGCGCTCGCCAGGCTGGAGGTGAGTCACACTGTCTCGCTCGCACCCTGCAGATCGTCGGTAGTGCTATCTCGCTCGCGGTGCTGCCCGCGCTGGAGGCGCGCGTGTCCGCCCGCCTCGAGGACGCGCTGTGGAAGCTGTCCGCGGACATAGCCATGCCGTCCTTCACCGTCACCGCGCTCGCCAGGCTGGAGGTGAGTCACACTGTCTCGCTCGCACCCTGCAGATCGTCGGTAGTGCTATCTCGCTCGCGGTGCTGCCCGCGCTGGAGGCGCGCGTGTCCGCCCGCCTCGAGGACGCGCTGTGGAAGCTGTCCGCGGACATAGCCATGCCGTCCTTCACCGTCACCGCGCTCGCCAGGCTGGAGGTGAGTCACACTGTCTCGCTCGCACCCTGCAGATCGTCGGTAGTGCTATCTCGCTCGCGGTGCTGCCCGCGCTGGAGGCGCGCGTGTCCGCCCGCCTCGAGGACGCGCTGTGGAAGCTGTCCGCGGACATAGCCATGCCGTCCTTCACCGTCACCGCGCTCGCCAGGCTGGAGGTGAGTCACACTGTCTCGCTCGCACCCTGCAGATCGTCGGTAGTGCTATCTCGCTCGCAGTGCTGCCCGCGCTGGAGGCGCGTGTGTCCGCCCGCCTCGAGGACGCGCTGTGGAAGCTGTCCGCGGACATAGCCATGCCGTCCTTCACCGTCACCGCGCTCGCCAGGCTGGAGGTGAGTCACACTGTCTCGCTCGCACCCTGCAGATCGTCGGTAGTGCTATCTCGCTCGCGGTGCTGCCCGCGCTGGAGGCGCGCGTGTCCGCCCGCCTCGAGGACGCGCTGTGGAAGCTGTCCGCGGACATAGCCATGCCGTCCTTCACCGTCACCGCGCTCGCCAGGCTGGAGGTGAGTCACACTGTCTCGCTCGCACCCTGCAGATCGTCGGTAGTGCTATCTCGCTCGCGGTGCTGCCCGCGCTGGAGGCGCGCGTGTCCGCCCGCCTCGAGGACGCGCTGTGGAAGCTGTCCGCGGACATAGCCATGCCGTCCTTCACCGTCACCGCGCTCGCCAGGCTGGAGGTGAGTCATACTGTCTCGCTCGCACCCTGCAGATCGTCGGTAGTGCTATCTCGCTCGCGGTGCTGCCCGCGCTGGAGGCGCGCGTGTCCGCCCGCCTCGAGGACGCGCTGTGGAAGCTGTCCGCGGACATAGCCATGCCGTCCTTCACCGTCACCGCGCTCGCCAGGCTGGAGGTGAGTCACACTGTCTCGCTCGCACCCTGCAGATCGTCGGTAGTGCTATCTCGCTCGCGGTGCTGCCCGCGCTGGAGGCGCGCGTGTCCGCCCGCCTCGAGGACGCGCTGTGGAAGCTGTCCGCGGACATAGCCATGCCGTCCTTCACCGTCACCGCGCTCGCCAGGCTGGAGGTGAGTCACACTGTCTCGCTCGCACCCTGCAGATCGTCGGTAGTGCTATCTCGCTCGCAGTGCTGCCCGCGCTGGAGGCGCGCGTGTCCGCCCGCCTCGAGGACGCGCTGTGGAAGCTGTCCGCGGACATAGCCATGCCGTCCTTCACCGTCACCGCGCTCGCCAGGCTGGAGGTGAGTCACACTGTCTCGCTCGCACCCTGCAGATCGTCGGTAGTGCTATCTCGCTCGCGGTGCTGCCCGCGCTGGAGGCGCGCGTGTCCGCCCGCCTCGAGGACGCGCTGTGGAAGCTGTCCGCGGACATAGCCATGCCGTCCTTCACCGTCACCGCGCTCGCCAGGCTGGAGGTGAGTCACACTGTCTCGCTCGCACCCTGCAGATCGTCGGTAGTGCTATCTCGCTCGCGGTGCTGCCCGCGCTGGAGGCGCGCGTGTCCGCCCGCCTCGAGGACGCGCTGTGGAAGCTGTCCGCGGACATAGCCATGCCGTCCTTCACCGTCACCGCGCTCGCCAGGCTGGAGGTGAGTCACACTGTCTCGCTCGCACCCTGCAGATCGTCGGTAGTGCTATCTCGCTCGCGGTGCTGCCCGCGCTGGAGGCGCGCGTGTCCGCCCGCCTCGAGGACGCGCTGTGGAAGCTGTCCGCGGACATAGCCATGCCGTCCTTCACCGTCACCGCGCTCGCCAGGCTGGAGGTGAGTCACACTGTCTCGCTCGCACCCTGCAGATCGTCGGTAGTGCTATCTCGCTCGCGGTGCTGCCCGCGCTGGAGGCGCGCGTGTCCGCCCGCCTCGAGGACGCGCTGTGGAAGCTGTCCGCGGACATAGCCATGCCGTCCTTCACCGTCACCGCGCTCGCCAGGCTGGAGGTGAGTCACACTGTCTCGCTCGCACCCTGCAGATCGTCGGTAGTGCTATCTCGCTCGCGGTGCTGCCCGCGCTGGAGGCGCGCGTGTCCGCCCGCCTCGAGGACGCGCTGTGGAAGCTGTCCGCGGACATAGCCATGCCGTCCTTCACCGTCACCGCGCTCGCCAGGCTGGAGGTGAGTCACACTGTCTCGCTCGCACCCTGCAGATCGTCGGTAGTGCTATCTCGCTCGCGGTGCTGCCCGCGCTGGAGGCGCGCGTGTCCGCCCGCCTCGAGGACGCGCTGTGGAAGCTGTCCGCGGACATAGCCATGCCGTCCTTCACCGTCACCGCGCTCGCCAGGCTGGAGGTGAGTCATACTGTCTCGCTCGCACCCTGCAGATCGTCGGTAGTGCTATCTCGCTCGCGGTGCTGCCCGCGCTGGAGGCGCGCGTGTCCGCCCGCCTCGAGGACGCGCTGTGGAAGCTGTCCGCGGACATAGCCATGCCGTCCTTCACCGTCACCGCGCTCGCCAGGCTGGAGGTGAGTCACACTGTCTCGCTTGCACCCTGCAGATCGTCGGTAGTGCTATCTCGCTCGCGGTGCTGCCCGCGCTGGAGGCGCGCGTGTCCGCCCGCCTCGAGGACGCGCTGTGGAAGCTGTCCGCGGACATAGCCATGCCGTCCTTCACCGTCACCGCGCTCGTCAGGCTGGAGGTGAGTCACACTGTCTCGCTCGCACCCTGCAGATCGTCGGTAGTGCTATCTCGCTCGCGGTGCTGCCCGCGCTGGAGGCGCGCGTGTCCGCCCGCCTCGAGGACGCGCTGTGGAAGCTGTCCGCGGACATAGCCATGCCGTCCTTCACCGTCACCGCGCTCGCCAGGCTGGAGGTGAGTCACACTGTCTCGCTCGCACCCTGCAGATCGTCGGTAGTGCTATCTCGCTCGCGGTGCTGCCCGCGCTGGAGGCGCGCGTGTCCGCCCGCCTCGAGGACGCGCTGTGGAAGCTGTCCGCGGACATAGCCATGCCGTCCTTCACCGTCACCGCGCTCGCCAGGCTGGAGGTGAGTCACACTGTCTCGCTCGCACCCTGCAGATCGTCGGTAGTGCTATCTCGCTCGCGGTGCTGCCCGCGCTGGAGGCGCGCGTGTCCGCCCGCCTCGAGGACGCGCTGTGGAAGCTGTCCGCGGACATAGCCATGCCGTCCTTCACCGTCACCGCGCTCGCCAGGCTGGAGGTGAGTCACACTGTCTCGCTCGCACCCTGCAGATCGTCGGTAGTGCTATCTCGCTCGCGGTGCTGCCCGCGCTGGAGGCGCGCGTGTCCGCCCGCCTCGAGGACGCGCTGTGGAAGCTGTCCGCGGACATAGCCATGCCGTCCTTCACCGTCACCGCGCTCGCCAGGCTGGAGGTGAGTCACACTGTCTCGCTCGCACCCTGCAGATCGTCGGTAGTGCTATCTCGCTCGCGGTGCTGCCCGCGCTGGAGGCGCGCGTGTCCGCCCGCCTCGAGGACGCGCTGTGGAAGCTGTCCGCGGACATAGCCATGCCGTCCTTCACCGTCACCGCGCTCGCCAGGCTGGAGGTGAGTCACACTGTCTCGCTCGCACCCTGCAGATCGTCGGTAGTGCTATCTCGCTCGCGGTGCTGCCCGCGCTGGAGGCGCGCGTGTCCGCCCGCCTCGAGGACGCGCTGTGGAAGCTGTCCGCGGACATAGCCATGCCGTCCTTCACCGTCACCGCGCTCGCCAGGCTGGAGGTGAGTCACACTGTCTCGCTCGCACCCTGCAGATCGTCGGTAGTGCTATCTCGCTCGCGGTGCTGCCCGCGCTGGAGGCGCGCGTGTCCGCCCGCCTCGAGGACGCGCTGTGGAAGCTGTCCGCGGACATAGCCATGCCGTCCTTCACCGTCACCGCGCTCGCCAGGCTGGAGGTGAGTCATACTGTCTCGCTCGCACCCTGCAGATCGTCGGTAGTGCTATCTCGCTCGCGGTGCTGCCCGCGCTGGAGGCGCGCGTGTCCGCCCGCCTCGAGGACGCGCTGTGGAAGCTGTCCGCGGACATAGCCATGCCGTCCTTCACCGTCACCGCGCTCGCCAGGCTGGAGGTGAGTCACACTGTCTCGCTTGCACCCTGCAGATCGTCGGTAGTGCTATCTCGCTCGCGGTGCTGCCCGCGCTGGAGGCGCGCGTGTCCGCCCGCCTCGAGGACGCGCTGTGGAAGCTGTCCGCGGACATAGCCATGCCGTCCTTCACCGTCACCGCGCTCGCCAGGCTGGAGGTGAGTCACACTGTCTCGCTCGCACCCTGCAGATCGTCGGTAGTGCTATCTCGCTCGCGGTGCTGCCCGCGCTGGAGGCGCGCGTGTCCGCCCGCCTCGAGGACGCGCTGTGGAAGCTGTCCGCGGACATAGCCATGCCGTCCTTCACCGTCACCGCGCTCGCCAGGCTGGAGGTGAGTCACACTGTCTCGCTCGCACCCTGCAGATCGTCGGTAGTGCTATCTCGCTCGCGGTGCTGCCCGCGCTGGAGGCGCGCGTGTCCGCCCGCCTCGAGGACGCGCTGTGGAAGCTGTCCGCGGACATAGCCATGCCGTCCTTCACCGTCACCGCGCTCGCCAGGCTGGAGGTGAGTCACACTGTCTCGCTCGCACCCTGCAGATCGTCGGTAGTGCTATCTCGCTCGCGGTGCTGCCCGCGCTGGAGGCGCGTGTGTCCGCCCGCCTCGAGGACGCGCTGTGGAAGCTGTCCGCGGACATAGCCATGCCGTCCTTCACCGTCACCGCGCTCGCCAGGCTGGAGGTGAGTCACACTGTCTCGCTCGCACCCTGCAGATCGTCGGTAGTGCTATCTCGCTCGCGGTGCTGCCCGCGCTGGAGGCGCGTGTGTCCGCCCGCCTCGAGGACGCGCTGTGGAAGCTGTCCGCGGACATAGCCATGCCGTCCTTCACCGTCACCGCGCTCGCCAGGCTGGAGGTGAGTCACACTGTCTCGCTCGCACCCTGCAGATCGTCGGTAGTGCTATCTCGCTCGCGGTGCTGCCCGCGCTGGAGGCGCGCGTGTCCGCCCGCCTCGAGGACGCGCTGTGGAAGCTGTCCGCGGACATAGCCATGCCGTCCTTCACCGTCACCGCGCTCGCCAGGCTGGAGGTGAGTCACACTGTCTCGCTCGCACCCTGCAGATCGTCGGTAGTGCTACCTCGCTCTCACTCATATATTTGTTAAACGCGCTGTGGAAACTGTCCGTCATGTATTTTGAATTATTGGTTAATAATATATATTCATCGTAGTATTGTCTATTCTCAGTTTTAGTATTGTCATTTCTTTTTTAATATTCTCTTTTACCTTTCTAAATTATCTAGATATACACCAAGAAACCTGCTCCTTAAAATGTCATTGCACTACTTAATATGTCAATAAAACCAAAATACACCCGAAAAATTGGTCTATGCACTATACATATTGAGTTTTAATGCACATTTACATATAGCAGTGAATATTATTATACATAAATTGATCATTTTCCCGCTTTTTGCGGAAAAAGAAGTAAGTTATGTCAATCTATTTAACATTATATAAAATAAATCTACAAATATTTCTAATTTTTATTTTACAGCTGGACGATCCATTCGTGGAAACTTCCGGCAGTCTAAACTTAACTTCTGCTTACTTAGAAGATTATTTCATAAAAATGGAGTTTAAGAAGGACTTTTCTGAGGTTGAAAGCGTTATCGGTGGCGGTATACACGTACAACAGGGTGACCAAAATAATTATGTAAGTATATATTATCTATACTTCTAAACTAATATTAAAGCTGAAAAGTTTGTTTGATTGAATTATTGGGAACTACTGGTTGAAATTGTAAAAATAATTCTTTATTGAATAGTCTATTTATCGAGGAAGGTTACGCGGCCAAAACCGCAGTCAAAAGCTAATATATCCTTTTAATCATGTTACTTTAGTTTAGCATATATCAGCTGAGATTGTGTATGTATCTGTTAAAATAAAATTATAAACATACGTGTACAGTATATTATTTACAATTTAATTTTAATTTTTCAAGGGCAAGATGGATCTTTATTCCGTTCTCTCATAAGCCTTATCTGTCTATACGTAGGGTCTGTCGTTTTATAAAAAGCTATATCCAAATGACCTTGTAGAGTAGGATTTTAATATTATAATCAGCTTCAGAAAGAAAGAGTTCCTCAATTTTTAGAAAAATATATTTTATTCAACAGTTATTCGCAGACGTAGTGTGGCGTCCGCCACCGTCCCGCCATATACGTTTTAAGGCGCGCGGCGCCCTCGTACCCGTCGTGCCGTCATCGAATATAGCATTAATATATAGCGATGAAGATAAACAAAAAACTCTCACAATAGATCTAAGTAGCGAGGAAAATTATTATTCGTTGAAAGCTGATCAAAGACCAAATACATTGAGCATTGCTGTCGGCACACCGCATAAAGGATTTAGGTGAGTTTGAAATGTATATGCCAAGATAGTATTAAGAAGGGCACAAAGTGTGACTTTACAATCGACTTGTGGGTTCGATCCCCACCCAAAGAAATGAAATATTTACTTACATTTATATTTTCATTTCTCCGCTCTGGAGTCGAGGCAAAGCGCGACGTTGAGTTCCGCCGTGACCTATAATATACCTTTTTTTGATTTGTTTACGTTTTATCCCATTCCTTCGTTTTATTTATCTTCGTTACTTTTTACAATCGAAGACAATAATGACAGATATATTTTAGTTTTAGTACAAATTGGTTTTCTTTAAATTGAATCAAAATAAGATAAATAAGAAAACTTCGTACTTGATATAAAAATATATAATTGTCCATTAGGAACATAACATAGACTCGAAAAATAGTTGAGAGCTAACTAGAGCTTAATAATAGTGGCTCATTTATTGTTTATGTAGTTTTATTATTAATTAAAATGTACTTCATATTCTTTAAGATTTTTTTTTACTTTTTAATACAGCATAAAGCAATAATAAATTGAAAATGACATAATTTCTATTATAATTTATTCTACAATGCCAAACTTATATACCTATTTTGAAACAAAATTTTAGAGCCATGAAAATTATAGGAGAGTTCGAGGCAGATGACATTAGAGGTTCATTCGTCACTGATGCGATAGAATATGGAATTTCTGGAAAAGTACTCAAGCGAGACCCACTAGAGGTATTTTTTCATACTAATATATTTAATGCTAATAACACTTTTTAGTTTCATGCAGTATCCCGCATAATAACCTCATCGTTGAGTTCACGCCAACGCACGATGAAAAAATTGGCCGGTGGAGATCGAAGTGTCTACATTAGGTTTCCTCGGCGTATCCATTCGGGATACAGGGTCAAGTTTAAAAAAGATAAATCTTGATATTTTAATAAAATACCTTTATTCTTTCCAGTTAACTTTAACTCTAGTCCCCAAAGGGCAAGGACAACAAATAACAATACGTGTGAAATGTGAAACGTCCCCCACTGTGTACGGTGTCACTGCACACGTGCTGGGACCTATGGAGGCTACTATCAGATCAAAGATAGAAATGCAAAGTAACTTCACCGATGTTTACTTTAAGGTAAGATGATTGTAAAATTTGTAAGTGTTTTATCATTTTTATTGAGAATACTCACAGATTAAGAAAAGGATAATATTTTGAACGTATACATAATATTACGTTTCGGAACACGATCCGGAGCTTCTTAGGAATCTTCTAAGCGCTCAAGCCAAATCAGCCTTACGTATAAATCTCGATAAAAAGATGTATTTCTTCTTAAAAAATAATCTTACAGAGAGTTTTTTATTTAATTTATAATATTTATTCAATCATTTCTTGGCTTTTTAAGTCTATACACCTACCTATCACGAAAAACAGTTAAAAAGTTATTTTTTTTATATGATAAAAAACTTACTTTCAGGTGGATTTCCCAAAAATGAAAAGCAAAGAAATATATTTCAAGTCCCGCGTAGATGTTTACCCAGAATTGCGTAGAGTTGTATCAGTGCAAGCGTCTTCGCCATTACAGAAACTTAGTTTTGTCAAAGGAAACACTGATTTTGTGTAAGTTTCATATTTTATTAACTTCACTTGTGTCTATCGATGCCGTCGTGGTGCGGTGGATGCCTGGATGGTAAACAAGACCAGAGTGACTTTTTAGGTCGCATTACTAAGTCGTATTTTTTTATTTAAAATAATTTGGCTACGAAGTGATAAAACATTGTATTCTTCAGTTTTTATTTAAATTAAACTATATATACTAGAAGAAGGTATTAGAACATTGTTCCACTTTATTACTATATCTTTTTAGATACTTTTTTTAGTACTTGTGATACATATAATATATATGACTCTTCAATTATTTTAGGTTCGGTCCTAAATCAGGCTATTTGTTATGCAACTATGAACTACCAGACATGAAAGGGGATGGCGATCTAAAATGGAGTTTCTTTATTGGAGATTTGTTTATAAGAGTAAGTTTCTGTTTCTTAATATAATAAAACGTATATTAATTTATAATTATTTAAATAAATATATTGTTTAAAATAATTATATACAGTTATACGTTTATAAAATTATAATTATATACAAACATTGTGAGATTTTTTCTTTTCTGATTAATCATGTATTTGTTTTTAAATATTTCCAAGCAATAGGGCCAAGGTAATAGTTAATGTATTTTTGCTTAAAAACATATCGTCGGAAAGTATTAAGTTGGATGATTTGTTTTGTTTCATTATATTTAAAATAAGATTTACATAAAAGAAAACAAAAGGACTATATAAGATATTAAATACATTTATTTATGTTTATTTCTAGGCAATAGGTCAACAATTACTTAAAGAAACACAACGTAGTGTAGATCTAGATATATATTTCGGCAATAACACTGAGAACGGACTTTCCAAAACTAATGCAGGATTTAGAATGGATTTGGACAGAATTTGGCAGTAAGTTCTATAATATTTAATAAAACTCGTACATATGAGGAACATATTACTATATCGAAAAATATACAAAATTCAATAAAATAATAAAAAAAACAACAATAAGAATTAAATAGAAGTATCCAAAGTAATCCAATAAACTGACAAATAAAAATGTTATGAATTAATAAGGATATTTTGTCCTATTATTATACATTATATTGTTTACTTCGAGGCAGAGGCCCAATATGTGACTGTAAACATGAGTGGTTGTGGGTTAGATCCTTATCGGATGAAATGAAATATAATGATTTATTTAAATTTATATTATCATTTCTTTGTTCTGGTGTCGAGGCAGAAGCGCGGCCTCTGCTGTGTGCGGTGCGATACAACGTGAAGCTGAAAATAAATTGTTTATTTATTAATTAATTATAAAACTAAAATTTATTTTCCTACTATTTTCAGAATCGGTGCAAACGCATCATTCGGCTTAATAATAGAAAAACGGGTTAATTTAATAATAAACGCCATACTTCCCAAGCCTAATGTAGACGTGCATACATTATACATTGATGGCTTTATGGGAGATGATTCAAAGCCAGGTCAAACTTTAGAAGCGTTGTATCGTACAGATGTTACGAAAATACGTGCTGGGTTAAAAGGACAGGTAAATATTTTGAGTATATTATACGAATAATTGATTATCTTTGTAACATTTAAATTGAGAGCATCAAAATTTCTTTACGGTTCCATAAACATTTTACTTACAAATTTTATATATTTTTTCATTATTTATTCTTTTTTACACTACAGACTTATGGTCCGTACCTTTTGTCATAAAAAAACATTTCTTTTCATTATTTTTTATCATTAGATATAACTTAGAACTAGACTTACGTTATTATACATACATTTCAACGAAGGAGATTTTTTAGTAATGTAATTATTTTTTATATTTATTATAATTTTTTTATATATTTATTATAATCTAAATGTACATGCATAAATAAATTCAACATACATAATAAATAAAATTAATTAATTTTAATTACAAAAAATTGATACAAATATTATTTGTATCAATTTTTTTTTATACATAAAATTGACACAAATATTATAATTGATTACAAAAATTTTTTTCATTATGGATATGTTTTCATTGAAACACATTTGACACAACAATTGAGTGGGAATCGATCTCTCATTCGTCGCGTTAACAGTCACATACTGAGTCACTGCACCATGTTGATTTCAGGCCTCGTAATTATATGAGAACTTTACAATAACAGAAAAAATATATTTTTAGATGTTACAACAAGCAGAAAGTTTCGACGGTAACGCCAAAGTAACTTGGACTTCGAACTCCATTTATAAAGATATTGACAATATATTGTCCTACAAGTGGGATGTAAATGGCTCAAAACATATAGATTATACACTAAGTACACCAATCTATGAAAATGAACCTACATTTACTGTCCTTGGATCATATCAAAAGGATGTAATACATGGATACCATGTTGTGAAGTAAGTTTATTTGTAATTTAAGTATTTATTACCTATATTTATAGTTTTTTTTTATTATACAATAAAAAACAAGAATAACATAATTATGATTTTTTTATTAGTTTTAAATAATATTTAAAACCTTATTTATTATAGATAAAAAGCAAAAATAAAAAGAAACACTGGGACATATTACAAATGTATTGTATGTAGTATAATAATATTTAAATTTTGTTCTACATTTTTTTAATTATCTTCAAAACTTTTTTTAATAAACAGAGGATATATGCATCGCCCAAGATCTTGCCAAATAGGTGAAATAGATATGCGTTATGGTGGCATTAAACATACAGACGGACATTTTAATATGACGACTCCTTTCCAAACTCTGCCTTGGTTGAAATCTATATTTGATGTGAGTATATTTCAATTTTTTTGGCTTCACACTGTGTATCGCCTGTAGCAGGGTAGACAGAGTGAACCTAGTATTAATATACTCCGTTCCTCACATACCGCACAATTTTCGGGACATTGCGGTGATTTTCGTAATTCAACGTCGCACTTTGTTTTTTTTTATCAAAGCAAGGAAATGGAAACTGCCGGCGACTCCTGTATTTTAAAAAAATATATATTTAAACTGCTTCAACAATATTACAAATAATACAATTATGTAAATCCTTATAACTATAAAAAAAAACATTGATAACTTGGACGAATAATGAAATAAATTAATAACGGTTGGATTATGCCGCTTCTAGCCTATACTTTGGGCATTGTAAGATGGACTCAGACTATGTTAGACTCTGTGGAATACAATAAATACGTAAATTGTTGACGACATACCGAATGTTCCATCCGCGTTCGTCGATAATGAGACTGTATATCCCGTGTAAGTATGGAGGTGAGGGCTTTTTGAATGTCAAGCCTCCATAACCACGAGGTACGCAATTTAGATTTAGAGAATATTTTCTCAAGAATGACATGGATATGCACAAGAATGTGGTAACAGTTGACGAAGGCCTTGTTCCTCTTTTCTTGGGCAAAGAGAACTGGCGTAGGCCTGCAGTGCTTACTTCTGATCTCGTGGCTGTGTGGAAGAGCAAAACTGGCGGTGGCTGCATGTTAGTTTCTACAGAGCCCTAGTGGGCCTGGACACGGATACTGTTTCCTGCTTATCTTGGTTACAGTTTGGGGATCTTTTCGGGGAAACTGAAGGTATTGTCTGTGCAGTTATGGACGAAGTTATCAAGACAAGTTCCTTGTTTTCCTTGACCAGAGACATATTATGAAAGATGGCACTATCGACATTTATCGGTCGTATCATCGATCTGGGGAGTCCCTCAGGCATGTTGCGTAGGGTTATTCTCGTCTTGCTAACTGTGATTTATATCATAGATTTGCATAGACACAATAATCCGAGATAATAACTTGCTCTAATATGGTCTTGTGGAATTGGAGGTGCCTTACTATAGGTACAATCCCACGTATATTCTTGAAAATAGCTGTGCTTTACTCTACTGAGATCGGTCTATTATTACTGACACCTGTCAGGCATCTTGTTGTCAATAGACCTGATACAGTATTAGTAGACCAAGTGGCGCGCCGCGCAGCGATTGTTGCCATTACTATCCAACATAATGACAATTTCGTGAAGGCCGAAAAAGATTTTTTTTTTAAATATTTTGACTTAACCCTATGGTTCCTGCCATGTGGGATGTCAGTGCGACTATGATTGTGCCGATAGTGGTTTCAGTTAACAGTTCAATGGCTAAAAGCCTCGACGAACATCTTAAGTGGTTATCGCTTAGCTGTTGAATCAAGAACCCGATGCAGAAGGCAGTTTTACTTGAGATGGCACGTATTATGAGGTGGTTCCTCGTTCTGAAAGCCTAGCCACCGATGGCTTGGACCCTTGTCCCACCTTTTGAAGTGTTTTTTGTATTTATTAAAACAATTTATATTTAAAAATGTATTTTTTTTGTGTGGATAATAATGATTTTTTTTTTCACAGATAAACAATGCAGAACCGCAATCAGACAACAAAATAGATTTATTCTGGCTAAATAAATCAGCTTCAATTAACACAACACACAATTACATAAAGAAAGATAATGATTTCACACAATATGGCACCATTTCAGTCTCTGTACCATTAAATACACAACATTTAGTTGGTACCGAATATTTTTATGAAGAACAAGATAAAACTAGTAAAGGAAATGCTACAATTGATCTCGATCGTGAAAGATTTTTAGAAGTGTTCTTTGATAAAATATTGGGTAAAAGTGATAGGAATTTGGATTTAGCCACAATGAATGTTGAAGTGGAAAATGTGCACACGCCGTTTGGAGTCAAATACATACATGAGTACGATGGTATTGGTAGTATTGTAAGTATTTTTTCTTATCTTTCTTATTCTCCTTTCAGGTACTTTGCGTGTTTGGCATTAGAACTGATTGCTGTGTTTTTTCTTATAAGAACATGGAAATGTAAACAATTTAAATATAAATATTCACCCAATGTGTGGATGGATCATGAAACTCAAAATTTCTTATTCAGCCATTTTCCGCCTTTACTACGTTAAAGAATTCCTTGCGTTACACAAACATAACGCATTTTATACATATATGTACATTATATGTATAAAATGTGAACCAACATTATAATAAGGCCTTCGCTTACAGGACGCCAAACAAGCAACAATATTCCATCTCCACAACACAACCATGGCCAATATAACGGGACGACTCGATATGTATACGTATGATATAGGCAAACAGCTCAAACTAACTGCCATACACGGGAACCGAACCTGGACCTTCGAGAATAAATATGAAGCTGTCGATAAGGAACTGAAACAAGGTAGTAAAGTAACTTGGGCAGAAGATGTATGGATCAATTATGATATTCATGTTACTAATATGAGTGTGGTAAGTTGTTGTAAAGCGTTTCTGTCATAAGTTGGTAATATAGTTTTGGTTTTAAGACTCATGTCCTACTCTTCTTTTTTTGTGCATACATATTTTGCAGTTAACGGGATAGTTAATTTGAATGTACTCTGTTTTCACTTTCTGTTATTATAACCATATTGTAAATCGCGAAAACCAAATCTGCAAGGAAATAATTAAACAAATTTATGATAATATTAATTTGCGCTTCGTTAACGCTAACCCCACTGTTGTGGGTTCAATTTCCACTTGAGAAAATGAATTATTTTTATTTATTTACAATCAACTCGCAATATCTCGAATACAAAGAGAAAAATGTAAAACTACGAAACACAGTGTTTATACTAACGCTAGCTCTCTGTCTTCCTTCTTTATGCAGAATACAACGTGAAGCTAAATAAAATCAATGTTTTCTTACATAAAATTTTAGGCCGACACAGAATCCCAGCAAATAATAATGGACATACGTTACCCATTACGTACATTCCGCATAACCGGGGTGTATCACCTCCAAGACGCATTACTAGACGGCAACGCGCATATTCTGTGGAACGTCAGAGCTGAGAACAAAAGTGCGAAAATAAAAGGAAGATGGGAAAACCCTGTCACCGAAAGTGGGAATTTACATGATGTATATTTGGGTTTGTCGCATCCGTCGTTTAAAAAGGTATGTTAGATTTCTTTGTATGTTTTTTTAAAACAGATATTAGCTTTGAAACTGTCAACTCAAGGTTTCCGTGACAAAAAACTTTAAATGGAAAGTAATTAAGATTCTACAATGATTTTCTTAAGTTTTTTTTTACTGTAGCCATTTTGATACAGAAGGTGAAATATATTATTAATAACTGTAATTTTACCAATTTTCTATTAGTAAGTTATCATATGAAATAGATTTTGAAATCTTAAATTTAATCTAAAATTTTAATGCTATTGACTGTAAAGTTAATAAATTAATATTTCAAATTACATTTAAATGAATAATTCAAGTTACAACTTCATTAGATATGTTTTATATATCAGTGCAAATATAATAATCGCATTCTTATATGTTGATTTCTTCCTCATTTAACATTCATATAAATAATTTATGAAATAATATATAAATTGTGAAATAGCTTATTAGTGTCTAAATTTTTCTACAATATTCTTTTTCTAGGATGTAACACTCAAAGGACAGTATCTGACAACTCCAGCGGTCATGTCAAACCTATCAATAGAACTACAATATTCGGACTACGAAAACGAATATTTAAAACTCAAATCGATACTAACAGATAACTCAAATGGACCAGTCAGAGATTATAAGTTTGCACTGAAATGCACCCATCCGTCCACAAATCTAGACTTAGAAATGATGTCAGACATAAATATACACAGTCGATGGTACTATCTGTCTAATTATTATAGATTCCAAAAGTCATTGTTCTATCAGAAACTGAGAAGGAATCAGTTATTAATTGATATGAGTGAAAGTCTTGTTAATTGGGAGGTAAGATTTTTTTTTTTTATTAAATTAAGGGACTGGCGTCTACTTGTAAATGTGATGCCACCACTGTCACCAAATATGATTATTGAACACAAAATATTGCCGATATTTTTTAGACCGGTCTAGTAAGATAAAGTGAGCAGTTAATTTCTGCCATTCAACACGCAAAGTTTCGAAATCCGGCTACCTAATAAGACATGAACTTAAAAAGCATGTTTTAATATTGGTTTGACATTTGGCAAAGTAATTATAATATTAAAAAATCTTAAACATACTTAACTGTTCTTGTTGAAGTCGTGGTGGCGCAACGGTACAGTGTCAGACTGTAAATGCAAACGTAACCGCGAAAACAGAAGAACGATGCGATATACAGCGTGAAACTAAAAACATTTTTATTTCAGCGTGAAAATGAAACATATTACTATAAAATGAACGGCACGTGGTCTCTAGTCTATCCTAAATACCAAGCTAAAGGCATAATATTAAGGACTAACGCAAATGACACAGTGTTTGCGGAGTTATCAATGATTGATAAGGCAGTGGTCGCACATTATAATAGTTCTGATGGTAAGTGATTATTAATTTAAGTAAGAATATTAAATATTACTATTATTTTTATAAATATTATTACTTAGCATGCTCATTAGGGCGAATCAATGTTTTTGCTGGATAATTTAAACAAATTACAAAAGAACGATCCACAACTGATTATGAATTAAAGAATCTAACACGTACGAGTTCACACGTCCTCAGAACACTTTATGACACACCAGTACGTGTGCACATGTCTGAATGCAAGTAAGACAAAGATTCTGGTATTTGAAAGAAATGAAGAAAAGACTGAATGCGAGATCAGTATAAATGGTATGATGTTAGAACAAGTGAATGAAGTACTAGGAAATATGTTTCGTAAAGATGGAAGATAGATGCGGCAAAACGTATTACTGGCTGGCTTAATGGTGCCTTAGCTGTATTGATGAGTTGGCGAAACGTCAGCTCAGATGCACGTTTGGCCGTACACAATGCCGTGTAGATACCGACGTTGATATAAGGCAGTAATACATGGGTATTACAGAAGAATAATGAAAGAAAGATGCTGTAGAGATCCGATCTCTTCGTAGGATATGCAGAGTCAGCTTAGCTAACCGAATCCGGAATAAAGAGACACACAAAATGGCAGGTACTACCGAGAATGTCACGGTGAGAATGAAGAAGAACGTGCTCAGCTGGTTTGGGCACGTCAAAAGAATGAGTGATGAAAGAATGACACAAAAGATTTATAACTTAAAAATGAGCGATAAGACAGGTAGGGGGAGACCTCGGTTGTCCTTCGAAAACACAGTATCAAAGATACTGGAGAAGGGGAAATGTGAGAAACATGAGGACCCCCCGAAGAGCATGCATTTTATTTTATTTGTTTTTTAAGTAGTTAACAGTAGACGAGGCGAAAGAGTTATGCAGAGACCGTAGCGTTTGGCGCTCCGTTCTCTCTGACTACCCCGCTATACAGTGTGAAGCTAGTTCAGTTTAGTTTTGGTTTTCATTTATTTTGTATGCGGCGTCTCTAAAAGAAGTGAAAAGTAGAATGTAAAATTGTCAATAAATTCTCTCCGACTACTATAGATGCATGCATTTTATTTGTTATAATACATCTTATAAGAAACTATTAACATACTATTTTATCTTGTTTCAGACATTTCCTACCACATGATAGGCAAAATAATAGACACTAGGTCGGCCAGAGTAGACGCGTGGCGCAACTACGATGACGTCACCACCGTCGACTTGGCCTCCTACATACGACTGAACCATTCCCGCCTTCTTACAAGCGCGTTTAAATGGCGGCCGGAAATATTCGCAGAAATCAAATCTCAAGCTGTTAACACTATGAAGATTTTGTACGGACAAATTAATGACACGCTAGTCATTATAAAAGAAGCGCCAATGGAAGCTCACCTCGCCTTAAGAAATATATGGAGTGATGCTAAACCGAGAGTGCGCGAATTCTTAGACGATTTAAACGATTTACACGTTATCAAGGATGATCTGGATGAGTTTGAGCGATTTTTAAATGAATCCTACGATCATAATGATTTTTATGTGAAAGATATCGTCGAATTTACTTATTATGTATTAGATGAAATGGCCATTAGAAATCATTTGGAAAGTTTGCCAGGATTCGTGAACGATGTGTGGGGAATGATGGGAAACACAAGCTCGTCGATCAAACAAAGTCTAACTTACGTTGTAGATTCCATCAAAATGGCGTACGCCAATTTCCTTGAATCGGTTAATAAAGTTTTAGAAGCGGATTTAATGGAGTTAGTCTCAGATAAGTTGGAATCCATGATCTTACAATATGACAACTTTGTTAGAGATTTGCATATGAAGCTTTTGGAATATTGGGAAGAAACTTGGGTAAATGCTACGTCTAGATTAGGAAAGTATTGGCACGACCTATTAAAATCTATAGAACCGTTCTTTTTCAAAATGTTACATTACACTGAAGCTTTCGTTGTAACAATATGGAGGGGTGTAATGGACTTCTTCCATGAAAGAACGCACGAACTAACAGACACGCCATACTTTAATTATGTGTCTACGTTTGGGCATGAGATGGACCGGTAATATATTTTTTTATTTCTGAGATATTTACAATGCACTAAGAAAAACATTACTTAATTTCAAAACTAAATTTAAATTTTCTATTTCATAGCGCGTAGTATATTTAACTTAAACGAACGAATAGTCATAAATAAATACTAATTAATTTTACAGAATTTACAAGGATCTAGTAAATAACGACATTATAACAAACATAAGGAAATACACTAAGAAACTGTGGAACGTTATTTGGACGAAAATAGAAAAGTATATACCATTCAAAGACGAGTTCAAACAACTTTATAATGAATTTAACAACGCTTGGGGTAACTTTTTGAAAACTCCACAAGTGGTCTATGTTAGAGAAAAGGTATACATTTGTGTTTTGTGTTTTGAATTTGTATCTGACTAAGAATAGGATGGTTAGGGCTTCAATCCTCACTTTAAGGACCAAATTAGTTTCTGTGAGAAATATTTGTATTTATTCATTATATTGTATTAAATTGTAATAATACTACCTTTACCCACCGATGGTTTCTCTTGCTGTTATTAGAAAAAAAATATTAAGATTTATTTTTTTGTTCTGTGCACTCGAAAACATTGTTTATTCAATATCTATAACGCAAAATGTGGCAGACAAATATAAAAAAAAGAAATTACCATTCAGCATGCAACGTCTCGTTAATTAGTCAGTGCCTGAAGCACGGAGTGTCTTAACTTAAGTTCCATCTACCTTTCTACTAAATGCGGGATACAACGTGAACCTCATAATGTTACTTATTTAGAAAACGTATAAAAATATGAACGTAGCGGTTCTCGAACCCGCTCCTTCTGGAAACCGACCAGGTGACCACTAAGAGAACGTATGACTTAGCGTATAATGCATGGTTTTCTAAATAAGTATTTTTCTTTCCTAAGTGTGGAATAACACTTTAAAAATGTAAAAAATACTCAGAATCTTTTTCTTTAAGATTTTTCCCGTCCTAGCATGATGGGGTCATTGTGTGGTGAGTGGCGGAAAAGAACGTAGTGTTTTATCTTCAAATCGACGGGATAAAATTAAAAATAATGCCCCTCAAGTAAAAATCGAACCCACAATTGCCGCATCTGCAGTCAGACGCTGTGATCTCTCTCTGCGCATTATATACTACACATTATCACATACAATTTTACTTTTTTTATTAATTCATAATCTTATGTAATGAATTTTTAATAGTACAAAGAAGCCTACGAACGTCTCAAATGGTGGTACGACTACTTCCTAATTGGAGAAGCGCTTGACAGAGTGTGGGAGATACTGTACGCTAAAGTAACTGATTTAGCTAAAACTGCACTACAATATGAGGAAATGTAAGTATTACAGTATAGTCTTAATATCCGGTACTTAAGTTAATGAAAAAGTTAAATAACCTGGGACCTTAAATATATTTTTTTAGAAAATGAGTTTTTAAATAATAATTAGAATTGACTTGGCATTGTGCTCCGCTACTGAACAGGCAATATCTATAAAATTGGGCGATGTATGACGAACTAAGTGTCTTAACACTACCCTTTGTGTATGCTGCTATACGCAGTATACAGGGATGAAGCTAATAACGCATATCTGAACTAAAGATTATTTTCAAACTAGCCAATTGTGTAATAGTGAAAAGTATGATGTTATTAAATAAACCTGTAGATCGTTAAGAAAATATACAATTTACTTTTTATTTTTATATTATATTTTTTTTAGCTTAACACATTGTATTTTGTTATATATGTAGTAGGTATCCGTGTTATAGTAGAGTAGACAGAGGAATTTCTTTTATGAAATGCTTTATCTACTATACAATTCAATAATCTGTCTTCCGGTTTATTGAGATTTTACTATATAAGTATTTTTTAATGTATTTTTTTTTAAGTTGCTTATCTTATTTATCAAAACAACACGATACATATGTAATATTGTGTCATATCCCTTTCTTAATCTACTCTCAATATTTATATCTATGGTTATTTTGACCAAATTGTTAGAAATAATAATATAATACCAAGAATAATATTCATATGCAAATGCATGTGCACAATTATTATTTAATTTAATAATTCAATGAAATTAACATTTTAAATTACATTTTTAACTATAACAATAGGACAGTACACTTTTTCTTAAATGTCTCAATTGGAACCTAAAGCCCTAATAAACAGCTTTATTCAATCGATAAGTGCTACAAAAATGTATCTAAAATTAACCATTCCAATTCGAAACCGATTTGCGAATTTGACCCCACGCTGTTACTTTACCGTCTTGCAAACAAGTGATATCCACAAAGGTAGCGTAGATCGATTTACGGCCTAACAGACTGTGTGACGTCATCATGGCGGTTGTCGTTTAGCTCATATAAAAATAGAGAGTTATAGAGAGAGAGAATCATTTGTAATATTTGATACGCATTAACAAACCTATCTCAATTGTATATATTTTTTTGTTTTTTCATATTAAGTAAAATACAGAATTGTTGTTCTCTTCAAACGTATATATAAATATTCCATAAGCATATATTACTATATTTATATTCCACTTTTTTATTTAATAGACATCGCACACCCAAGACGAATTTCATATTCGACCCTCACAAAGGAGAGATCATTTTAGAACAAAAATTACCAATGTCTTGGCACGCATTTAATCGAACACCAGACTTCAGTGAAATATCGGAATATAAAACTATAAGGGACTTTATAGATGAATGGCTGACAAGTAACAGGACCATATGGGCTTATTATTATGAAATACGACCGTATTTAGATCTTAATAATATTATTCCGCCGTTTGGGGGTAAGTTTTTAAAGTAAATTTATTTTATTGAAATTTGATTATTACATTGTTAATGTTTCATTTAGTTCTTGTATTATTGTTGTAATTTTTTTTTTTGGTTAAACTTTTATTTTGTTGTTATTTATAAAAATAGTTTAAAATAAATAAGTACTTTTCTCTCCAACGTAGTCCAACGCGGACATGTCACATGATTGATATGAATAAAAAAAGTATAAAACTTCAATTAGAACTAATTTACGTAAGTAAATTAAATACAAATAGTAATGTAGCAAAATGTTTAAATCATTTACACACCAAGAAAATGTTAGTTTTAGTAAATCAAATCAAAAAATATATTTTTAGAACAATTTTAAAAACACCTTCATATAAACTGATACAATAAAATAATTACTTTAAAGGTATAGCAATGATGACTGGACAAGGTACACTAGTAACGTTCGACAAACAGGTGTTCACGGTATCTGAACCTGGGACTTTCCTCCTAACCAAAGACTACAAGCAAAATAACTTCACCGTATTAATGGAAAGTAATGATGATGGAAGATACGATTTAGTCATACTCACTAAGAAGAATTTGATATTTATTGATTTATATAAAGAGGTATTTAATTATTAATAATTATTAAAAGGTTCAAAAGTCAAAATAAGTAATTCTTACATTTATATGTATATTTTTTAATATTTACAAAATTTAAAAAATCCTTATAATTGAGTATTTACTATTTACTTACTATTTTTATTTTCGGTCCCTTTTGAAATGTTTTTAATTGTATTTTTAACATATTGATCCAATGTTATAAAGCTCTCGTGATGCAGTGAAACAGCGCCTGACTATATGAAAAATATTTTTTGTTACAGCAAGTATCCTTAGGTCGCTCTCTACCTCTGAACTTGCCAGCTATAGTTGATGATTTAATAGTAGACAGGCGAACAGACATTTTATCTATAGAAGGACAGAGCGGATTGGATATTGAATGCAACTTACTGCACAAAACGTGCAAACTGGAAGTTGCAGGTAAATTAAAGCCTAATCTTTATTAATAAAAGGCAAAAGTAAACAAACAGTGAATGTTCAATAACTAAAAACTGCAATAACCAAGAAATAGACCAGAGACAAAAATATTTTAAATACAATTTGGGCAATTCCATCAAGCAAGATTTCGAACCCACATTCATCGTATGACAAGCAACGTGTGACAACATGTCATCGTATCAATTTGTCATGTGTCATTTTATTCTACGTTTTTAGTTAAGTTCTTTAAATAATTCCCCCTTTTGATCTTTTGTAAATTTTTATTTATTTATTTAAATTCTGACTCTTGTCACCGGTTCCTAAGTTTGAGTAAAATTTAATTACATACAAAATATATTTAAATAAATATATATTAAACTTCCACAAATGCAAAAATGAACTAAATATTGAACATACGTATACGTACGATACGAATTAAGAGTTTCATTTTAAAGAAAATCGTTCTTATATTCATATCTAGTTTAAATGAATATATCAATTTTAATATCTAGGTTGGTACTACGCAAGTCTCGGCGGCCTTCTCGGTACATACAATAATGAACAATACGATGAAAAACAATTACCGAACAATACAATAGAAACTGATATAAAAAATCTTGCTCATGCGTGGACTATAAAAAATACGACAGTGGGCAAGACACCACCGAAACAAAATAACACTGTGTGTGATAAATTCTTTAGTAACAAAGTTTCACCGTTGCATCCATGTTTCTCGTTGGTAAGGCTTTATTTATTTTTTTGTTTAGTATTATTAATAAGTTTAGATTTTTTATTTATTATATTTATTGTTTAGTACAGGAACCCACTCTTCAATTCACGTACACACACACATATATATACACTCACACTCATCATACACCTTCTTACATGTGATTTGGGTGATATGCCAAATCGAGTAAACGTGTAATGTATAAAATTAAATTTTCATATGAAATATTTTACTCTGTAGCGTAGAACTTAACTTTTTTTAATTACCAGTCAATTTGACAGCACTTGACAGGAATTAAGAATTTTTGGAGTCACGGTGCAGTTTTTTTAACAATTTAAAAAAATCCGAAAAGTGCGGTCCAAAGTGAGACCAGTCGTGGCGCAGAGGCGCAAAATATAACTGTAAACGCGACTGGTTGTGGGTTCGACCCCTACTCGAGGAAATGAAATATTTTTTATTTTTTATTACGCTCTGGTGTCGAGGCAAAGCCCGGCGTTGAGTTCCACCACTCAACACGCAATGCTTCAAGAATTCGGCGGAAAGTGGGGAACGGAGTGTTTTAACATTAGTGTCCCTCTGCCTACACTGCTTTGTGCGGGATACAGCGTGAAGCTGCTCTTTTTTAAATCAATAGATATCGGCTGTACCGTTCCACGCGGAGTGCCTGTCGGGAGTGGACGCGTGCGCGCTGGCGGACGCGTACCGGCAACTGTGCGACCACCAGCACGTGCCGACACATATACCAGACTTGTGTGTGCAGTAAGTTGTTTTTTATTAATTTTATTTATTTATTTGCGTAATTTTAGATGAAACTAAAAGTATAAAGTTATTACTCTTGGTCTTGGCTATTATCTTTGGGCAGGTACAAACAATATAAATAAGTTGTAACAAGCTTATAAGAATTTGGTATAGCTTAATAATAACAAATAGCTTAGGGTGCTTAAACATCTCTCGCTACGTTATTTTATTATACGTTTTCGTTTGTGATATAACACTTAATTTAAAAGAAAATAGTCTGTACATACAAATAAAATTGAGATGTCTGTGATTTCAACATAACCGTGATTTAAAAAGTGCATATAGCTATTTACACGATACTAAAACATTTTTTTGTCTGTCTCGTCTGCATATCCGTCTTTTAAAGAACTCTCACTAAAAAATATAGGGGGTTGTAGAGCAATATACAGGCTTCGGTGTACATGGAAAAAATCGTTTTTGTCTGCACGAGTAGCTACCGCCTAGATAGATATAAAATAACTAAACATTTTTAACTCTAATAAGTTCTTTGATTTTCACGATTATTACTAGTCTACCCGTGACCACGGACTTCGAAACGTCAGGTTTCCAAAAACTTTTTTTGTTTCACTTCATTTAAAAACCAAACAGTCCGTTTAGTGTCGTTATATAAAGTTTAAACTGTATTTCAATAATTATTTCTTAATAATTTCAGATGTACAACGCCAGATGGTGATATAATCGAAGAGGGCTCGTTCCTGCAACTACAAAAACCACCAGCATCTATGGACATAATATTTGTTGTGGAAGCGCAAAATTGTAATAGGAATATTCGTAAAGTAAAGAATATCGACCTATTTGTGGACACCCTGGACAGCAAGTTACAGGGCAATGGTTTCTCAGATAATAGGTATGATTTTGTCAAAACTAAAGAAAGCAATTTATTTTCCTTATAAATGGGTACAAATACAATATTTTTCTTTTGTCGTGATGAGTCAGGACTGCGTTGAAATTTAAACACGAGGGATGTCAGTTTGACTTCCACTCGGGTGAATGAGCTATTTTCATTTCCTTGCTGTGGTAAGGAGACAAAGCGGGACAGTAAGTCACGTAATGTCGATTGAATGGTGTGGTGGAACCAAATGGTCTTTACGCCAGGTACTCTCTGCCTGCAAAACAATGAAAAATACGTCATATTTACATCACAATGTTAAATATTTGTTAAATAATGTTCTTTGACTATATTTTTTGGATTGGATGACATTTGAATCATTACTCTATTTATTTTAATACAAGAAAAAAATGTTTTGAAATTTTGAGGCATTTTAACATGAAAAAATTTATAGAACTTATCATTCTTGTAGCCACACTAGATATAGGTAAGAATAAAATAATGTCGTGGCGTAATGTTTCATTTATAAAAAGTAATATTGAAATTTTATCAAACAGATACGCGGTAGTAGTATACGGTGGTCGCGGGTTGTACCGCAAGCCTCGAGCACTTTATGTAAACAATAAGTTGTTCACCAACGCCGTGGATATACCAAGACACTTTGAGGCTTTCCAAATTGGTAACTAAACTATATTTTTTATTTTTATATTTTACGATGTACCGCACATAAAAAAGTGGAAACAGTAAAAATTTTGTGATAAGACATATCATTTCCTGCGTGTCGCCCTATTTACAAAATCAACACCGCACTTTGTCTCAACTTCAGTGGCGTAGCTGGGGGGGTGCGAGCGGTGCAGTCGCACCGGGCATCAAAAGGAAAGGGGCATCAAAGTCTACGATCAATTCTTCTAATTTTTTTTTCAATCAAGAATCAAGAAATGTACAAGAAAAACGAGAGAATAAAAATGAAATATACAATCTCGCTATCATGTCAATCGAACATGAACTAGTCTATACTGAAAATGTGATTAATGACTTTGCTAGCCAAGAAGCGCGTAATGTCCGTTTTTAAATTTTTGCAATATTTTTTACCAAACTCTAATGTTATAACTTATACATAGTTACTAGCGACCCGCTCGCGGCTTCGCGCGCTTAAACTACAGAATTATTTATTTAATACACAAAATTATGTTCGTATTTTAATATACCTATAATGTATGTTTGCAACGCACTTAAGATATCTAATGAGAAAATTATTACCCTTAGATCGCATTTTCGTACCTCCCATAATAATCTTCAATTGAATGTCTGAAATAAAAATACAACTTATCGATACACACAATAAAATCCTAACTCATCGGTGTCTGTACATGGAAGATATATTAGAAAAAATGTTATTACGGACATTTAACAATATAATAGAACTTGATCAGTTTGTCTGTTTGTTTGTGCGTTTGTTCACAATAATCTCAGAAACGGCTTAACCGATTTAAGTGCACTTTTGTAATTTGGCTAACTTCCTTTAAATATTTAGTATTCGTTTTAATTTAATCGGTTCACACAAAGTTAAAATCAGATCCACACTGTATCCCGCCTATAGCAGGGTAGGCAAAGGGAACTTAGTGTTAAGATACTGCGTATGATATGTGACATATTAAAATGAATTAAATTTGCATTAGATATATGTGCGACAAATGGACGAATAACTCAATATCAACTCAACCAATTTTAATAATTCTTTTTTTATTGGAAAGGGTACATATAAAGGGTAGTTTGGTGAAAGTTTGGTTAAGTTCAGAGAATGAGATACGGTTGAAATTGAAGAAGTGGATTTTTTTATTAAAAAATATAATTATGTTATTAAAACTATACTATAAATTGCTTTAGACCTTAAACTATTACCAGGCCAAAATTCATTAACTTCTATTCAGTAGTTATCGGCATTTTAAGTAACTTAAATTTTTCGGTTTTTATTTTTTTACGCCCAATATTAATAACCTATCTCCAACGTCAATCTTAGATTGTTTCATATATCTATCCAATCCCTAGATTGGATAAATATATGAAACAATCTAAGATTGACGTTGGAGATAGGTTATTAATATTGGGCGTTAAAGGAAACTACTATGAAACTCGGGATGAACCCCTAAAAAAATGTACCTTGAGACCTTAGGCTAATACCTTACAAAAATTCATCAATTTCTGTCCGGTAGTTTTTGCATGATTGACGAACAAACAAACAGACAGACAGACAAGAATTCTGCTGAGTGGTTTTTTAGGTTCTATAATCGATATATTAACCCTTGCATGTACAGAATCGACCTTTCTATCCTTTTATTTATATAGAGATGATATATAAAGATTATATATAGAGATTATATATTATATACAGAGTGGAAGTGTAAGCACCACATTAAATGAAACCACAGTTTTAACTACTCTATAAGAGCCTAATATAAATCAGTAAAAAATAAATTTCCAAAAATGAAAAAGTTATTTTTTCAAATAAAATAAATAGTAAAATTGTCATTTTAAAATAAAATGCCATTTGTAAGGACGACGCACGCACACGTAAAAGGGACTATCAAAGGAACACCGCCGCACACGGCTCATTCCGAAATCGAGTCGTAGGTATTCGCGATAAAGTTTAAAGTTGTTTAACCCTTAGTAGTATTTGTGTAGTAGTAAGTGTTTATGTTATTGGGATCTATACGTAATCGCGTCACACGAAATACAGGTATGGATAAAAATCGTGAAATGAAAAAAAAATCCTACATCCAAACTGTTGATGCATCTTGATTAATTTCTTTAGGTATAGGTTTGAAATATTTTACCCTATATGCTGTTTTCGTAAATGGAGCGCTGCCTCTTCCACCCTGTATAGAGATTATAGTTTTGAAGCAATAAAAAAATATATATCTATCCACCGTGTTTTGAAATATGAAATTATTTTGACCATTTTAAAGGGCATTAAGCCCTAAGCTGCACCAGGCAGCAAATACCCTAGCTACGCCACTGCTCAACTTACTAACTTTTTTAACATTATTTAACTTTGAAATTGAGTTCCTTTTTACATGACTGTGGCGAAGCCCAAAAGGTTAAGCTTTTAGCGCGTATTGTATGTTTGTCCTTTCCTATGTAACTGTTAAATCAGTGAATTAATTTTGTTAAATGTATTATTTTGTAAAATATATAGTAATTTGATAATAATGATGATAGGATATCATGAAAAGCTTTGTTATTCAACGAGCATTCTCTACAGGGTGGAAGTGTCAGCACCACTTTAGATGAAACCACAGTTTTAACTAGTCTATAAAAGCCTAATACAATTATTCATTTTTTTCACAAAAATGAAAAAAATATGTTTTCAAATAAAATAAATAATAAAATTATTGTTGTAATATAAAACGCCATTTGTCAAGAACGACGCATGCACACATCAATTTATCAAAGGGAAACCGCCGCACACGCCTCATTCGGAAATTGAGTCTTAGATATTGGCGGCAAAGTTCAAAGTTGCTTGACCTTTAGTAGTAGTGTGTGTTTACGTTATTGGTATCTATGCGTAAATGCGTCACACGAAATACAGGTATGGATAAACATCGTAAAATGAAAAAAAATCCTACTTCTAAACTGTTGGGATATCTTGATGAATTTGTTTAGGTGTAGGCTTAAATATGTAACCCTATATGCCCTCCCCCCGCAGACAAAGCGGGCAGCAACACGTCGCGCGCGGGCGGGGCGCTGCGCGCGCTGCGCTCCGTGAGCGCGCTGCCGCTGCGCGCCGCCGCGCCGCGCGCCGCCGTGCTCGTGCCCTGCGGCGCCTGCGAGGCGCGGGCGGAGGTGAGTACACGTCCTCCCCGCAGACAAGGCGGGCAGTAACGCGTCGCGCGCGGGCGGGGCGCTGCGCTCCGTGAGCGCGCTGCCGCTGCGCGCCGCCGCGCCGCGCGCCGCCGTGCTCGTGCCCTGCGGCGCCTGCGAGGCGCGGGCGGAGGTGAGTACACGTCCTCCCCGCAGACAAGGCGGGCAGTAACGCGTCGCGCGCGGGCGGGGCGCTGCGCTCCGTGAGCGCGCTGCCGCTGCGCGCCGCCGCGCCGCGCGCCGCCGTGCTCGTGCCCTGCGGCGCCTGCGAGGCGCGGGCGGAGGTGAGTACACGTCCTCCCCGCAGACAAGGCGGGCAGTAACGCGTCGCGCGCGGGCGGGGCGCTGCGCTCCGTGAGCGCGCTGCCGCTGCGCGCCGCCGCGCCGCGCGCCGCCGTGCTCGTGCCCTGCGGCGCCTGCGAGGCGCGGGCGGAGGTGAGTACACGTCCTCCCCGCAGACAAGGCGGGCAGTAACGCGTCGCGCGCGGGCGGGGCGCTGCGCTCCGTGAGCGCGCTGCCGCTGCGCGCCGCCGCGCCGCGCGCCGCCGTGCTCGTGCCCTGCGGCGCCTGCGAGGCGCGGGCGGAGGTGAGTACACGTCCTCCCCGCAGACAAGGCGGGCAGTAACGCGTCGCGCGCGGGCGGGGCGCTGCGCTCCGTGAGCGCGCTGCCGCTGCGCGCCGCCGCGCCGCGCGCCGCCGTGCTCGTGCCCTGCGGCGCCTGCGAGGCGCGGGCGGAGGTGAGTACACGTCCTCCCCGCAGACAAGGCGGGCAGTAACGCGTCGCGCGCGGGCGGGGCGCTGCGCTCCGTGAGCGCGCTGCCGCTGCGCGCCGCCGCGCCGCGCGCCGCCGTGCTCGTGCCCTGCGGCGCCTGCGAGGCGCGGGCGGAGGTGAGTACACGTCCTCCCCGCAGACAAGGCGGGCAGTAACGCGTCGCGCGCGGGCGGGGCGCTGCGCTCCGTGAGCGCGCTGCCGCTGCGCGCCGCCGCGCCGCGCGCCGCCGTGCTCGTGCCCTGCGGCGCCTGCGAGGCGCGGGCGGAGGTGAGTACACGTCCTCCCCGCAGACAAGGCGGGCAGTAACGCGTCGCGCGCGGGCGGGGCGCTGCGCTCCGTGAGCGCGCTGCCGCTGCGCGCCGCCGCGCCGCGCGCCGCCGTGCTCGTGCCCTGCGGCGCCTGCGAGGCGCGGGCGGAGGTGAGTACACGTCCTCCCCGCAGACAAGGCGGGCAGTAACGCGTCGCGCGCGGGCGGGGCGCTGCGCTCCGTGAGCGCGCTGCCGCTGCGCGCCGCCGCGCCGCGCGCCGCCGTGCTCGTGCCCTGCGGCGCCTGCGAGGCGCGGGCGGAGGTGAGTACACGTCCTCCCCGCAGACAAGGCGGGCAGTAACGCGTCGCGCGCGGGCGGGGCGCTGCGCTCCGTGAGCGCGCTGCCGCTGCGCGCCGCCGCGCCGCGCGCCGCCGTGCTCGTGCCCTGCGGCGCCTGCGAGGCGCGGGCGGAGGTGAGTACACGTCCTCCCCGCAGACAAGGCGGGCAGTAACGCGTCGCGCGCGGGCGGGGCGCTGCGCTCCGTGAGCGCGCTGCCGCTGCGCGCCGCCGCGCCGCGCGCCGCCGTGCTCGTGCCCTGCGGCGCCTGCGAGGCGCGGGCGGAGGTGAGTACACGTCCTCCCCGCAGACAAGGCGGGCAGTAACGCGTCGCGCGCGGGCGGGGCGCTGCGCTCCGTGAGCGCGCTGCCGCTGCGCGCCGCCGCGCCGCGCGCCGCCGTGCTCGTGCCCTGCGGCGCCTGCGAGGCGCGGGCGGAGGTGAGTACACGTCCTCCCCGCAGACAAGGCGGGCAGTAACGCGTCGCGCGCGGGCGGGGCGCTGCGCTCCGTGAGCGCGCTGCCGCTGCGCGCCGCCGCGCCGCGCGCCGCCGTGCTCGTGCCCTGCGGCGCCTGCGAGGCGCGGGCGGAGGTGAGCGCATCCCGCACACAGAGGGAACCTATTATTTAGACACTACGTTCCCCATTTTCGCCCAATTCTTCAGTCATTGCGTGTTGAGTGATGGATCACCACCATCAACCTCGAGCGTTGCCTAAAAATATTAAATATTTCATTTACCCGACTAGGAATCACAACCACAACTATTTTACGTTTACATGTATTATAGTATAACATCCAATGTTCACAAAAGCAAGAAAGCAAGCAAGAAATTATGGGACCGTAAATCTGAGTATATGGTTTGGATTTCAACTCGATACGTTCAAGAGTTCCTAAGATGAAAGCTCTTGACAGACGAACAGAAAGACAAACAGACACACGGACGGGCAACAAAGAGATCTTGTAAAAAATCCCTTTTTTTCTTAAAAAGTACGAAACCCTCACAATGATTTTAAAAAACCGACTAAATATCTCGACTCTATCATTAACAGACTTGAGTGGACACGCCCGCCCAGCTCTGCCATTCTATACTCATACGTTCCATAACTAACATAAATATATATAAATATATTCTTGCAGCTGGACTATTCAACCATTTACCACAACCTGATGGAGAACTCTATAACTCTACACATTCTCATGGACGATGATTTCTCATTATCCAAGAAGAGGGTGGCTAAGTATCTATTCGGTAAGTCTGATTATTATTTTTTTTATGAAATATGTGTCAAATAAGTGCTAAAAACTAAATTATATTGCCAAAAATAAAAAATACATAATGTTATTTTACATATTTTTCTTTGGCTTTAAAAAAAAATGCAATATCAGCTTCACGCTGTATCCCGCATGTAGGAACCTAATGTTAAGACATTTCGCTCCCGATTTTCAAATTCTGGAGGCATCGCGTGTAGAGTGGCAGAAATCATCACCGCGCTTTGCCTCATAACCAGAATGTGAGGTTTGGTGTTATTAATTTAGTTTAAAATTGTTTTCATTATCATATCTGTTCTGATAGATAAAGATTGGCGTTGAGTTCCGCCGCTCCAAACACAATTTCTCGAAAGTTTGATGGTGCATTTAGATCGGAGTGTCCTAATACTGTATTTCCTTTGAATAGTTTTTAAGTTATGCGACAAGAAGCTTCAAGATTTTTTTTTAACAATATTTTAAAATATTTCCAGGCGTGGACAGTACTTTAGCATATACAAATAAAGACTACGAGCGTCTAGTAGGTGATGCAGGACTAAGGAAGCAGGTTCGACTCCCTAAAGACAAGTTGGGCATGTGCACGTCGTTAGCTTTGGAGACAAATGGTAAGTAATATTTTAAAATGGTTTATAGTAAAAAAATAGTAAATTATATTATTTTGGATTAAATAGAGGTGTTTTTTCATTAGTAAAAATAAATAAATCAGTTAAGACATTCCGTTCCCCATTTTCTGGAGGCATTGCGTGTTGGGTGGCAGAACTCAACGCCGCGCTTTGCTTCGACACCAGAGCGAAAAAATGGAAATATAATTTTAAGTAAATATTTCATCTCCTCGAGTGGGGATCGAACCCACGACCAGTCGGTTTTACAGTCACACTTTGTGCCGCTGCCCCACGACTGGCTTCATTTTCATTTTCATTTCGTGAGTAAGGAAAATAAAACATTTAGAAATCATCACGATCGTGGCAGTAGCGACTATATAAACCAACAAACTAATAGCTTCAACAAGGATTAGGGTACGCGGCGAATCCTATACAGACAGAGCGAATTAATTTAATAAAATAATTTTGAGAATAAAATTTGTTTTATTGCTTGGTATATTAATAATCTTAATGTATAATGAATACGCAAATAAATGCAATTCGACATGATGCGCTCCGAATTGGCATTGCTTTTCTATCAGGAGCTTTATATTACTAGCGGGGCAGCTGCCCGGAAGTCCCACAAGTGAAAAATAACCCCCACTTCATAGTTGCCTCGGGGTCTTGGTCTTCACTTATTAAATCAGGCGCTGCATGTTCGGCTACAACACTCGAACCAAACATAGAAATATAATAATTTTGACTTAATCATAAATAGTTTTGAGAGTGAGCTAACAGTGGTACGGTCTCTATGGCAGGCACCATCTGGGCGGGCGGCAAGCTGTCGCTGGAGCGCGGGGAGCGCGGCGCGGCGCGGCGCTTCGCGACGGTGGCCGCCGGCCGACTGGCGCGCGCGCCGCCGCCCTGCGCCGCGCCGCGCTGCGAGTGCCGCGCCGCCGCGCTCGCCTGCGCGCCCTGCGCCGCGCGCGACCCGGTCAGTGCACCTCATTGCTAATTAACCAAACCAAATATTTCACGTTGCGAACTTTTAAAATGCTAAATTAATAAACTTTTTCTTTTTCTCAAACTAGGTAATCATTTCTAAATTTCTGATGAATGTCTTGTTTAAAGTAACAGCAGTTATTTAAATTCTTAGAAGGAATTCTAAATATCAAATCTTAACTTAATACTGACTCCATACGTTTCGAAATTGTTCACACTGCAAATTTTACTCTTCCAATATCCCAACCACTACAATAACAGTTTGTAGTTTATATTATTTTAATAACGTAATATAATATAAGCATACAATATATTTTTCAGTTGGAACTGTCGTTTTGGAATTCTGAAGACATCGACGAATTGATCGACATGGCCATGGATCCACCGACGCTACCGGCCTCATCTTTTAGTTAATAAATAATTAATTATGTATATACTATTATAGCATAATTTTAATTAAATTGTATAGTTACATTAAATTTAATGTATTAAAAATCTATTATTTTGATATTATATTTTTTTTCGAAATAAATTGAAATTGACACACGATTTTTTTTGCTTTGTCTTATTTTTAAGTTTTGAACTTTTAATATAAAGGATCTCGGATAATCATAAAGCACATGCTACATACAAAATACGATGATGAAAATAAAACTCCATATTTAGTCAGTCTTTTATTAGCAAATCTTTTTATAAACATTTATTTTTATATTCTATTAAGTACCAAGTCTGAAATAAAAGTTTTGTCTATAAATTTTCATACTGATTTTTCAAAAATCTTTTGAATTAATAAACTAAATTATGTCAATATGATAATTATAATACTATGAATTTTGTATACAATACATGCAAACAAATTTTCATATTTTCTTAAAATATTTATTAAAAATATAGTTTTGCAGTCAGTAAATAATAAAGAAAATATATAAAGAAGTACAGGTGAGGGATATAATTTTTTTACATTTATATAATGATAGATATACAGAGTGATAATAATATACAGTTTTTTTGTCACCAGTTTAACTGAAACCACAGTTTTAACTACTCTATAAAAACCTAATTAATTAATCAGCTTCACACTGTATCCCGTATACTGCCGGGTAGGCAGAGTAAGCCTAGTGTTAAGAAATAACCGAGTGAACCTAATGTAGTGTTAAGACACTCCGTTCCCCACTTTCTGCCGAATTCTGAAGGCATTGCGTGTTGAGTGGCAAAAAATAACGCTATAAAAACTTAATACAATTAAAACAAAGGAGATTTTGCTAAAAATTAAAAGGTGACTTTTTTAAACCAAATAATAAAATAATCGTTGTAAAATAATGCGCCATTTGTCAAGACTGACGCACACAGACACCTAACAAAGGGATAACGCCGCACACGCCTCATTCACGAAATCGAGTCGTAAGTAATGGCGGTGATGATGAATTGTGTAAAATAGACCGAGAAATATCCCTTTCTCGTGCAACGTTTAGTAGTATTTTTGTAGTGGTATGTGTTTACGTTATTACTAATTTTTATTACTAATATTTATTCGTAACTACGTCACACGAAATACAATATGAAAAAAATCCTACTTCTAAACTGTAGAGGTATTTTGATTAATTTCCTTATGTATAGGTTTAAAATATTTTGTCCTATATGCTGCTTCCGTAAAAGGAGCGCAGACGCTTTCACTCTGTATAAATTTGAAATATAAGACAAACTGTTTTTAATCAAAACAACTAAATATATTTTTTACAATAAAATATACACAGTATTTTATATCTTAAGACGAAAATATCTTAACAAATAGCAAAAAAAGATCACAAAAAAGCTTAAAGTTACGAAAATCTCACAATTTAACAAAATATCGCCTACATTTTTTAAAAATATCTACTTCATTAATAGGAATAACATTTTTTTAAATGTAATATAACATTCTTCTAATCTATGCTTAAATTAATATATAAAAGAAAATTAAACATATAATCACAATTGTGAGAGTGCTACAAATAAAAAAATAGCAAAATAGCCTTGCATAATATCTATCTCTATACGAGGTGTGTTCAAAAAGTATCGCAATTATTTTTTTATATTTATTTATTACTGATTGTTCTCTTCAAAGTAATCTCCATCAGATATTATACACTTGTGCCAACGCTTTTTCCAATCTTCGAAGCACTTCAAAAAATCTTTTTTTTTTATCTTGTTCAGCTCCTCCTTCGATGCAGTCTTTATCTCGTCAATTGTAGCGTAACGTCGTCCTTTCATGGACCTCTTCAGTTTCGGGAACAAGAAAAAGTCACAGGGGGCCAGATCTGGGGAATACGGTGGCTGCGGCAAAATTAGTGTGTTGTTTTTGGCCAAAAAGTCACGCACAAGCAATGATGTGTGAGCAAGAGCGTTATCGTGGTGCAAAAGCCAATTTTTGTTCTTTCACAAATCCGGGCGTTTCTGGCAGATTGCTTCGCGCAAATTGCGCATAACTTGCAGGTAATATTCCGTATTGACCGTTCTACCCTGTGGCAAGAACTCATGATGCACCACGCCCCTGCAATCGAAGAAAACGGTAAGCAAAACATTCGACCGAACTTGGCGCGCTTTTTTCGGTCTTGGTTCGTACGGCAGATTCAGTTGAGATGATTGAGCTTTGGTGTCCACGTCATATTCGTAACCATAAACCCACGATTCGTCACCAGTTATAACCCTCTGGAACAAATTTGGGTCGTCGCGCACAGAGTCCAACAGCTCATTAGCAATGTTCATGCGATGCTGTTTTTGGTCAAAATTGAGCAATTTTGGTACGAATTTCGCGGCGATTCGTCTCATGCCCAAAACATTGCTAAAAATTGAATGGCACGAGCCAATCGATATCTCTAGGGCCTCAGCAACTTCTCTAACGGTGATTCGACGATTGGCCAATACCATTTTCTTCACTTCATCAATTTTTTCCTTTGTTGTTGAAGTGCTCGGGCGTCCGGTACGCTCTTCGTCGTTCACATCTTCTCGGCCTTCTGAGAACATTTTGTACCACCGATAAACGTTGCTTTGGTCCAAGGTAGCTTCTCCGAATGCCACAGTCAACATTCGGAATGCATCCGCGCACTGAATTTCGTTTTTCACACAAAATTTGATACAGGTTCTTTGATCCATTCTTTTGAATAGGTAAAAATCGAAGACGAACCAAAACACGCGCAATCAAAGACGAACCAAAGCAGCTGACAACAATTAACTGAACATTCAAAATGGCCGAACTTGTCAGCATAAGTGAGAGACATATGTACCAACATAACGTCACAAAAAAAATCGAAATTCGAATATACGTAACCCGCGAAAATTCAAAATTCGCGATACTTTTTGAACAAACCTCGTATATCCTTATTAAGGTATAAAACAAATTAATTTAAAACAACTAATTGATAAGAAGACATTATTGATTTTTTATTTTCATTTATACACCTTGTATGCTAACATTGCTCCACCTATAACTAACAGCACTGCTGAAACTTTAAGCACTAGATCAAAAAGAACTTGATTTTGGCCACCAACTGAATTTACAATTAGGTTATTCATCAAAAATACTTGATTACTTTCTTCAATAAATGCTTCTTTTTCATCCTCTGACATAGTTTTAGCTATTTCATTCATTGCTTGTTTAAAATTTTTTTTCAATTGAGAAATATCTACTCCTGAGAAATCTGTCACTTTATCAGCATATGTAGCTTTATGTGGATCATCTGAAAAATATTATTATTGTATGGAGGATACAGAGGAGATAGGAAAAATTGAGGATAGCAGTTCTCAAAACCGCACTTCTTAGAAAATGTCAAAGAGGTGTGAGTCTTGTGACATTTTTTTTTATCATTTAAATTTTTTTACAATATATATGAATAAACAAAATATTTTATACGGTCTCAAAAAACTTACTTTCTCCGAAAACATTCCTTTTCTTGGCAAGTATCTGTCCACCACTCAATAATCCCAAGTACAAGTGATACACATATGCCATTAACAGCTTTGGGTTTTCTTTTTCTAAATTTTGAAGATGTTCCAAATAGTTTTCCAAAGCTAATGATTTTGGCAAGCGTTGCCAGTTTTCTCCTAAATAATGTGTCAAGTCATCTTCAAAAGCTTGCTTTCTACAAGTTCAGTTTTTACAATAAAAAAACACCATTTTAGTAAAGATAATGAAATGAAACATTTTTTCCTTTTGTTTTAAATTTATGTTCAAATCCTGCATATGCTACCACAGGGTGGGCAGAGAATGCCCAGTGTCAAGACACTTTGTCTTCCACCAAAATTAAAGACATGTTTTGTTAAGTCGCAGAACTTAACTTTGACAAGTCTTGCTGGAGATGGGAAATAAAAATATTTTGTTACCACAAGTGGTGATTGAGCACACAAACACTACATTTTATCACACACATGTATAAAACATTAAAAAAGTTATAGCATTAGTTATTATTTTGTATAAATACCTGTATAAAATGTTATTGATAAAAAGTTTGTTGAATTGCAAAAAGTTCAATCTTTTGTTTGCATCTTCCAAAAATGCAAATATGTGATAAAATACAAACAATCCACCACCCCAGACTTTTTCATCTCTTAGAGCTAAAAGTAAAATAAAGTGATCTGTTATATTTATTATTTATATACTTAACTTAATTGAGTTCACTATAATGTCCATCTCTGTCTCAAGGAAAATAAAAATTTTCACAAACTTTCCAAGAGCATTTGTTAAATAAAAAATATTTCAAATTAATGGATACTTACAAATAGCAAATTTTGCATTTACCAGGGCGTCGCTCACGTTATGTATTTTCCTTGTCGCTTTACGCATTTGAGTGGTAAAGAGTTCTTCATCTTGGGACATGGTTATAAGCAATATAAATCTAACCACTTACTATATAAAAAATGATAAATCATCAACACAATAGCACTATTGACACTATTTTGACAGTTGACAATTGATAAGAACTAGAGAAATAAAATGCTTAAAACTATTATCCTAATAAGAAAGATAAATTATAAAAATATATAAACAATAAACATATTTGAAAGATTTGTATAAAAAAAAAGTTGATTTAACAACATTATAAAACAATGTTATCACGTTTTAATAATATTATCATATTATAATTTTTTTTATAATATTATCATATGATCTGTGCAAATTTAAATAGATGGTATACCTATACGATTCGATTTATTTAATTAAACAACAGTAATCGTATCCTCTACAGAGATATTTAAAGATGGGCGTTATAACATATAACAGATAATATAATTCATTATAAATTTCTAATGTTCTAATCATTATTTATTTTCAACACTGACTGTTATAAATAACAGTCAAAATATTCATTATCTGCTATAAAATGGCGTGTGGCGCCTCGGTTCGGGAATGATCGGAAATATTTAGTAGTTGTTCGGCCTACATCGAGTCCAGCCAAGGTCAAATAAAATAATGATGGCGAACTTCACATCGTATAACCTCGCACAAATATGAGCTTTAACTCAATGGCAGAAAGGCCAAATATTACTTACATTAAAATAACTAATAACAAAAATATTAGTCTGAACTTCGTACATTTTGTCATTGTATTATATTTACGTTGAAAATAATATAATATATATTACAACAGTTTAAAATAACAGTTAAAAAAATATAATATAATGAATAATGCATTATAAAAATATAACAGTAACGCCCAACACTAGAGATATTATAAATTTTATTATTCTCTACTGAAGAGAAGACGTTATGGATCATAAAAGAAGCATAAAGGTATTAATATTTTTGTATGGAATTAATCTTTATTTCTTTCAAGTATTTTATTTATCTAAATAAAAGATTTTATATATAAAAGTACAATTTGTCAAGTATCCGGCCTACGCGAATTAAGACGTGATTTTTCTTGATTATTATTATTTTCATAAATTAAAAGTTGCTCAACAATTGTATTGATTATTGATAAGTGTTATCATTTTGACATTTCACCTCAAGTTATCTAACCTTTGATGGTTTTAGTTATAATTTTCAAATAAAAATGTCTTATGACCTTAAACGGGAGGAGGAAGTGAAAGAGTACGTAGAGAATCTCGGGATAGAATATCGTTTCGGTTGTTATAAAGAAAAGAAACCCGAAGTATGTCATCTTTTAGCTGATTATTTGGAGGCAATAAAGAAGGATTTCTCAAAAGCAGCAAAAGTATTTAAGAGTAATTGTGTCGATTATAATTTTGGTAAATCATGTTTGAAATACGGCAACTACGCATTGATCGGGAGAGGGCGAGATAAAAGCGACCCGGAAGAGGCATTGAAATACTTCGAAAAAGGGTGTGATTTAGGCGACCCAACATCGTGCCTTCATGCCGGTGTTCTTCTAACAGCAACAGGACCTGCCATTACGATTTCAAGGGATGTACCAAAAGGTAAATACTTTTATAACAATAATGTATTTGGATTTTTTTACATAATTATAATATATAGTAGATTTGGGAGGTTTTTAATGCGGTATTATTTAAGACCAAAGTACGCCGGATTATTCTTTGGATTATTGGTTTTTATAGTAAACATTCCACTCAAAGATAATAATATTTCTTATTATTAATCTACAGGATTTTATAACTGCACTTTATAATAATCTTTAATCGAGTTATGTTATTGTGCTAATTCTAATGCATCCTTAAAAACTTTGCTTTGCATGTTTTTATACTTTGTTTTGTTTATTTTAATTATATTAAAATTGTACTTACTTATATTTTCAGGTTACAATTACCTTAAAAAGAGCTGCGATCAAAATGATGCAATGGCTTGTCATTATGTAGCAGGCATGTATCTAAGCGGAGTCCCACGAAACCCAAAAGAATACAATCCACATAATCCAGAGAAAAATGCAAAGTTGGACTATATTATTAGACCAGATCCCACACAAGCGTTTCAATTTGCAAAGAAGGGTTGCGAACTGGGAAATGTATTTGCCTGTGCCAATGTCAGCATAATGTACAAAAAAGGGGATGGAGTTGAGAAAAATTTAGATGAATCTAAAAAATATTTTAGAATCGCACAAGATTTGCAAAAGGCTCAAGAAACTACAAAAGAAGTCAAGTTTCAACAAGGTCTTGAAGAAACCAAGTAGTATTTATAAAATTTAACAATGAAAATATTTACTATGCATTTTGTTTTTGACTGTGTGCTTCTAATAAAGAATTTATTGTAGTTATTTTTTTGTTTTCTTATATTGGCTCTTACAATCTTATTAGATACCTTTAAGACTAAGTTATAACATGAAAATATCTAATTATAGTAAAGTTACTTTAAATTCTATTTTCACGCATCTTCTGTAATATATGGGGTAAGCAAAAGTATTGTAGTGGCATATCACTCCATTTTCCACTTGGCCTTATTTTTTTAGGAAACATATTGTAGTATTTTAAGCATTATCTTTATTAGAATTCAAAAAGATCCTTCAACAAACACTATAGGTTATAATAATGAGAAATGAGCTATGAACAATATGTAAATAAAACAGATAATTTAATCTTTTATAATTTAAAATTCAAATACTTGAATTGATCATGCATTATAATTTTAAATTATTACTAAATTACTTTATAAAAATTTTAAATCATTGAAAACAGCTGATTATATAAATTACTTAAGTACGTGGAATTGAGCCCTTTTGGGCCCCTATAAAAAATCTAGCTACTACATAATTTGTTACAATTAAGCTAAGACCAAATAGCCTTTTGGGAATTGTAGATGAAAAAATGAAACACACATAAAATTCCATTTTTAAAAGAGGATTTTAAAATTTTATCATAGCGGGAATGGTACCCGCGACCATATAAAGGTTTTGAGCGTTAACAAAATTATATTTAGCAATTTAACAATCTTTATTGGCCAAAATAGTAACAATGGCCACTCATTTTAGAATATTTTTTACTAGGTATATCATAAAAGAAGTAGTTAAAAGGCATTTGTTACAAATTGTGCACTACTAGAGGGTCACATGCATGTATTTCACAACATTTCCAAGTTTATATGAAAAAATAAATAGTATTTGCATTAAAACGAGGTGAGCATGAGTCATAGTAATAAAATAATTAAAGTTTCTATCTTTATTACATCACTTTCATACACTTCACTTAAATATATAATAAAATACACACATACATATACCTCCTAAATATACTAATATAATCTAAATATTTTTTTATTTATCTAGTTTTTTTGTTTTTTATTAATCAATACTTTTCCTTAATAGTGGAAAAATTTTATAAGGAAAAATACTGGTCGATAAAATTGTGCATTCTAATTACTTTAGGTTACAGCTATTACAGTTTATGCACACATTAAAGATAAGCTTCGTAATTTTATTAGAAAATTCTTTATAAATAAAAAATATAGCTATACCTATAGGTATAAATAAATAGAATTTTTATTGTATAGATCGGTATAATCGGTGGGTCAGGTTTCGACGATCCTGAAATATTAGAAAACGCGGTCGAGAGGGATGTGACGACGCCTTTTGGGAAACCTTCTGATGCGTTGATAGAAGGCACTATCAGAGGTGCTGATTGTGTACTGTTGGCCAGGCATGGGAGGAAACACCAGTTTCAACCAAGGTAATCTAATTATAAATCTTTCCAACATCTGTAGCATACAGTAAGGTACAGTTTTATAAGTTTCTTTTAAGTTTTTTTTATTCCCCAGTTTCGTCACACAATTTACCGCACTTTGTCTTAATTGCTAATAAAATAAAATATTTAGGATTTAAATAACATTTCTTATGTGAATCAGTGTCAAGCTTAAACCTCTTCTTAAATAAAAATACGAATATAAAAAGAAGTAAAAGTCAAAGTATCTGACTCGAGTTCGACTCAGTGAAAGTACATAAATATTATTTAAAATTCGCCCTAACACGAAATGTCTCGAAGTCATCAATAAAACAGACACACTGCACCTGGGAACTTAGTGTTAATGCAATTCATTAATATACTTTCGTTGGAATTGTATCAAATTTCAAATAACTACTTGTACCTAAATAATATTGAAAAAATCACAATTTTTTTTATAAATGTTTTAGTGATGTCAACTATAGAGCTAATATTTGGGCTCTGAAGCAAGTAGGATGTACGCACGTGCTGGCCACCACCGCGACGGGTTCGCTCGTGGAGCACTACAAGCCCGGCGACCTGGTGGTCTTGGATGATTTCATTGACAGGTATTTATATAAGGGGCCGTTCAAGTATTACGTAAACAGTTTTTTTGCAATTATTGACCCCCTCCCCCCCCTCCCCTATGTCATCAAAAATAAGCAATCCTCTTACAAATATTTCATTGAAAACGTCAAAAATAAGCAAACCTAAGACCCCCCCGCCTCCCTACAATGCTTACGTAATACTTGAACGGCCCTTAATATTCAAATGTAAAATACTTTTTAAAGTAATTTATAAAATAAATTTAGTGATTTATATACTTGTGATTTTTTGTATATACATTACATACTATTACAGTTGTAGGAGTTTAGGGCAATTATTCACTTACTTTTAGGATTTCAATATGCGAGCATTGATCATTTCGTACATTAAAACGTATCTATTATTAAGAAACCTTCAACGATTATCTTGATTGTATTGCAAGTTATATATATTTAATAATTATTTAAAGCATAGCAAATGCACATTCTATAGCAACACAATACGCCAGGGGAAGTTCAAGGGCGTTTACTGCCAAAATGTTTCTTGTGATAAATATTAAAAACATTTTCTCATTAAAACTTACATCATTTTCTCTTTGTTTTTCGATAAAAAAAAATAAAATTTTCTTTATTTTCATTTACGGGGATTTTTTTATAATGGGGGGCTGCACTTTAAGTTTGAACAGATATGTCCACCTTAATTTTTTTTTTCTAAAATTTCTGGTGGCCTCTAGCCCTCCCTTTTCCTTCGCCCAGGCTTCCATTAAAACATATAACATAATCCCTTCAATTCCTCAGGACATGGGGTCGCAAATGCACGTTCTACGACAACACGCCAGGCGGGCCCAAGGGCGTGTGCCACATCCCGATGCGGCCCGCCTTCTGCGAGCGCTCGCGCCAGGCGCTGATGGTGGCGGCGCGCGCGCAGCGGCACACCTGCCACAGCCGCGGCACTGCGGTCACCATACAGGGGCCTAGGTAGCTTTTGCACTAACATTATTGCATGAGATAATCGTGACATTGTAATATTATGACAGAATAATTTGATGAACCCGTATTGGCGCTGTGTGAAATCGTCTAACGCAGTGACTCCGGCAGTTGTGAGTTCGATTCCCACTCGGAGAAATAATGTATTTAATTTCCATGCGCTGGTAATAAGATAAAGGGGTGAACTTAAGTTCCGCCACTCAACTTGCAATGTCTCGAAAACTGGACGGTGCGTAGGGAACGGAGTGTCTCAACGCTAAAGTTCTCCATGTAACAAGCTAAATAAACGATAAATTTTGCAGGTTCTCAAGCTTTGCCGAAAGTTTAATGCACCAGCAGTGGGGAGGCCACGTCGTCAACATGACTACTGTACCAGAGGTAATGTTGATACAGTAAAATCGGCTAATTTTCCGATATCGTTCAAAGTAAATTTTGAATAACTTTAAGGTCTAAATTTATAGTTAATTATTCCAAATAAAATTATAATTAAATCTATATTAATAAAAGAACAAGAACTTGAGTGTATCATAAGTGTGCCTTCATCTTTATTTATACCAAAACTCAGCTTCACTTTCCTTGCCTGGCTGGTATACAGGCAGCGTTGTGTCACTCTCCATTCTCGACTTTCCGAGAGAAGTAAAGATAAAAATAATTTAAACATCAACAAAGCGATAGTGATCTATCGCTTTCACTACCAGGCTCTGCTCCCCTTAAAAGAAATTATAAATAAACCTTTTAAATTATTATTTTTATCAGCAAATTCTATTGCTTATACTAAATATGCTATTTATATTTCATAATTTAACTGCAGGTGGTTTTAGCGAAAGAAGCCGGGCTCAGCTACGCGGCGATAGCCCTCGTCACCGACTACGACTGTTGGCGGGAGAACGAACAATCCGTAATTATGTTAATAATAGATTAAATAGCATAAAGATATAGGAATTTGAACCCTGTCCATTTTTGGATTGGCACTGCCTAGTTGCTCTTTACAGTTAAATTATATTTACAATATTAAAATAAAATTTAGCTATTACGTGATCTTTTTCTTATTATTACTTACATATTATTTCGAAACTTTAATACAGAAATGAAACAAAAGATGTAAGTAACATGGACAAAATTATTTTAAAGCTGATAAAAATTGCCTATTTGCAAATATATTTTTTTTGTTTTGGAATGTCCGAGTTTTCTCACCTGTAATCAACCCAACAATGGTTGATCTATTGTTGGGTTGTCTACTCCTCAATTAACTAGTGTAATACCAGTTGTTTGCAATTATAAAACCACTTTTTATCATCTGATTTTCTTGTGAATTTGGCAAACATTCAGATTTAATTGATTATACAAATTTTCATAAGACCTCTTCGGCGTTGTTTTTTTTAATTAATTAAATAAATTTAATAATTATTTTATAGTACAGAAAAAGCTTATTCAAACAGGTGTCGGTGAGTGAAGTGCTGGAAATGTTCGCGAAGAACATAAAGAAGGCGGTGGACGTGATCGTGTGCGCGGTGGAGGGCATCGCGGCGCACCCCGACCACGCCTACCTCGAATGTCATCAGGTACTTACTATATTAGAATATTATATTACTTTTTTTGCGACCAGCCGTCGCGCAGAGGCACAAACCGTGACTGTAAAACCGACTGGTTGTGGGTTCGATTCTCGAGGAGATATAATATTTACTTAAATTTATATTTACATTTCTTCGCTCCGGTGTCGAGGCAAAGCGCGGCGTTGAATTCTGCCACTTAACACTCAATGCCTCCAGAATTCGGCAGAAAGTGGAATGGAGTTTCTGTATATTAACATTTTCATCAAATTTATATTTAGAAAACAATTATTATTTTGTTTCAGGAACTCGTCGAATCTGCCATAATGTTGAAGGAGTAAAGAGAAACATTTAATGTTAACTATATGTCTACATATATACTAAATTTTACCTCTATGTGTCTATATGTTATCTGTGTAATTAAATGTACATTTAATCATTCCAAAATAAAACACTGTGCTGCGTACAATATTTATTGAAGTTCTTAAAAATCCACATATAAAATGATTGAAGTTGATCTTATACATATCCTTAAAATAGTTTTGCTAAAATTACGTATCTCTTGTGCATTAATAAAATGTCTAACTTATCTGTAGAGGCCATCCATAGATTAAGTCACATGTCTATGAGAAGTGTCATTTGTCCAAAATTTCGTGGACATCTAATTTCAAAACCGCATTTTTAATTTAATAAGCAAAATATACGTTGCCATGGCAACGTATATATATATATATATATATATATATATATATATATATATATATATATATATATATATATATATATGCTAATAGAGAGAGAGCCAATAGTACAACAGTAAGAACAGATCTACGTTATTTTATAAAGCCAAAAAGTCTAAAGTGTGCGCATACCCAACACCGTTAAGCACTATTAGGGAATATGGAATCTCTTACTAATCTAATATACTAAAGTTTAAAAAATATTATTTGCTCCTTATAGGATTTGGGGGTGTCTGGCTGAGAGTTATGACCTTCTTATATTATTCCCGAGATATTAAAAAAAATAGCTTTATAATTGAAAGAAAATTAGGTATTTTTGGCATCTTAGTTACCTAATAAGTGCCCAAGTAACAACCACCCAAACTCCATATTCCCTGATAGTACTTACCAGTGGTGAGTGTATGCGCACAGAAACTATCAGGTTTTATAAATTAACAAACGTCTGGCTACTATCGGCTCTTAAGTGAAAATGTATGTTACATTTATTTTTTTCAATTAATGTATTTTATGCATTATTAAAAAATATTAATAATAGCATTCTGCACTTTTTCTCCATATAAACTATAACTAAAGCATGTAGCTGTATATAAAAAGGGGTACAGAGTTTTTGCTTCACGTATTAATATATATCATAGATAAATTTAAGGTGTAAAATTGCAATATATCTATCGTCACGTTCAAAAAATGTTATGAAATTTAGTATGACGTAATTTATGAACGGCCTCTTACGCCTAGCTCTCTGAACCGAAACCTACGTCTCTACCGTGAGTTAATAATCCACACTTTTTAATTGAATTTCATGTAAAATTTTAAAAGTAAAATAAGCTTAATAGCAAGAATTAATTATTTTTATTTATCCACAAATATTGAAACACTTATTAACTCCAATTCTATTGTTATTGTTCTTACCTATGTTAAAAATTACTCGCTTTAAAATATTTTATTATATAAATAATTTAAATATACCAGAAGCTCAATCCCATATAAAATAAAATCAATTTCCTTGCGCACACTTGTGGCACATCTCATTAAAATTATTATTTAAAAAAAAATATTATCAACACTTAGGTTATAATTAAAAAATCATTAATATTTAGAATCGATCTACATTATTTGTTTCAGATTTGTTAAGAAATCAAAAGCTAATATACATCGACTTATAGAGTAAATATCCCTTGCTTTTTTGTACAGCATAAGGTTCCCATTTCTCAGTCATCTGATACATTTAGTCTATGAGCACATTAAGTAAATCCAAACACAAAAAATAAAAAGATAAAATAGATGTTGTTACATAATAATAGTAATCAAAATTAAATAATCTGTATAATATGAACCATCTTGACGCTATTTCTTAAATCTATAGTACGACCGACGAGTCGTGGCCGCCTTAAAGTCAGGCTTTCTATACTTTCGCACATTATTCATTCGGGAAGAAAATAATCAAATGTAAAAAAAAAACTTAAAATTAGATCTGTGTGCGCAGCCATTTACATCTATTTTCAAGGCGGCCACGACTCGTCGACCGTATTGTACGGAAATAACTCACGGAAAAGACAATTAAAACCTTGATCACTACTTGAGAAGTTAAAACTTAAACTATGCGTCCATAAAACATATTATCTATCTAGCTAGCATACTGTAAAATAAAATTAAAATGCTCTTATGTTAAACATGTGAGAAGACATGTTGCTCCTGAAACAAATAAAAAATTAAGATAAATAATTATATAAAAATACCAAAAATAAAAAATATAACACAGCTGCAGTTATCATTAATTTGATCAACTTAGAAAGTTTTGTTTATTAGCTGTCGTTATTGAGAGGAGCTATTCGCCAAAATATACTGATTACGAAGCTTTAGGGAAGTTGTCTTTAAACCTAATGACCTTACTTGGAGATTACACTGTAATTATAAAATGATACAATTTCATTTTATTTCAGCAATTATTGATATTTCCTTAAGCTACTAGTGATTTGTGAGTTCCAATAGCTGGCAAGCACCTAGTTCTTGGGCCAGGGGTTGCGCGCGTGCTGTCCGGGGATCATGTCGAGCAGGTACTGGCGCTGCGCCTCCGCCATGCGCTGCATCTCGGCCGCCATGGCCGCGCCGCCGCCCGCGCCGCCGCCGCCGCCCTTGCCCGCTGCGCACACACACCACGTTACAACAGGCTAACAAGTGTACTAAATATTTATTTTCCTTTCATTAAAACTGATAAAAAATTACTCCTTTATTTTTATAACTCACACTTTATTGTAATATTTTTGGCAAATGGTTTGAACATTTTATTCATTGATATTTATATTCTCACTGTGTCGCTGCGCCACAATCCCTCCTCGATTATTAATTATTTTAAGAATTTTCTTTTACATAGTAAATTTTAACCTTTTTTTTCTAAATAACAAAAATTAGATATTATTTGCACAGAACATCAATTTACGTTTAGAACTACTAAAGTAATAAATGCGATATCTCTTTCCCTCATACACACTATAAATTACAAGTAATGGTAATCAACAAAATAAAATATAAAAGTGACATGTCGGCATACGTACATCGCTTACCTAGCGCGCTGGCCTGCGCCATGGCCAGCTGGTAGGTGTAGAGCAGCGGCGAGAACTGCATCATGGCCGCCGCCGCCGCCGCCGGAGACACGCCGCCGCTCGAGCCCGTGCTCAGGCCTGCTTACAATTATTTATTATTATTTAGGTGTATTAAGAAAAATTCTTATACATTACACCTCTAATTACATGTCATTTCTAATTAAATAATATAAATAAAATAGCGTACCTCTAAGAAGCTGGTGTTGCAACGCCTGCATCGCTGCAGCGCTTTGTTGCTCGAACGCCATCTGTGCGGCCGCGGCTGCCGCCAACTATTACCAATTTTATTTTTAATACATTCATTTTGAGAGCAATGTTATGTAAACACTTTTTTTTTTAAAACAATTATATTTATTTTTCAATAATTATTTATTATTTATTTATTTTAATAATTAGTTAAACAATCGTTTTAAGAACGCGATCAACCAAATAAGCCATAATAGAATAATTATAAAAATTATATCTCAACAAATAATACACTTAAATTAAATAATTTTTACACTGTATCCAGCACACAGTAGTGAAGACAGAGGGAACCTAGTATTAAAACACTCCTTTCCCCATTTTTCGCCGAATTCTGGAAGCATTGCGTGTTAGTTGGCGGAATTCAACGCCGCGGTTTGCATTTGAATAGATATTTCATTTCCTCGAGTGGGGATCAAACCCACAACCGTCACACACAGTTTAGTCACACTTTTGACCTGCGCCACAACTGACCACAATAACAATACACTTAAATATAATACTTTCATACCTGATGTTGCTTGCTGCTGCTTCCCTGACTACTGGTGCTCGATGACGACCCTAGAAAAAAGTATATGATATTATCCAGAAATATTTGTCCTAATGAAATATTTGTTATCTAAAGTAAATTGAGAACATAATTTAAATTATCATTTGCTAAGAACAAAATAAGCAATATGATATTAAAACAACTATAAGCTTTGTAATATTAAACTACAACATTATGTTAGTACTACTACTTTTACGAACAGGCCTCAAACACCATTTAATACCAAACAAACATGTTATCAAACAAATATAATTAAGAAAATAATACATAATTTATGAGGATGATGAGGCCATTAACATGTCGAAAATCAACATAATTATTGGAAATATACACTACATCCGTGAAACTAAAGTGACCTAACTCAAAATAATGATGTAGAGAATATTCGCATACTATTGCACGTTTGCATTCACTTTCACAACGTAAAAAAATAATAATTTTAAGATAAGTAAGGGTAAATAATACAAAAATAATAATAATATTCCTTTTCATTTTGTTGCATTTATTTTTTGTTATTAGAAAAAAAAATAAGCAATTTAACCTTGTAATCATATTATCAGCCTTTACTTGTTATTGTTGTTATCTATAAATCTTTAACAAAAAATACTCGAGCGTCCAATCAATCGATGAATTAAAGACGACAAAATAAAAAATACTAAATATTCGCATGCAATTGTTCCAAAAATTACATTCGATACATCACTATTTTCTCATAATGATTTGATGATTTGTATTTTCATAAATACTTAATCACTAAATCAAAACATCAATGTACAATACGGCTAATGGCCGGGACTGCGCCGAAGTCTGTAAGTGACTGTGCAGATTTGATTTTAAGATTTTTTCTTATTTATCTAAGTTACTAAGTTGATAAAGCCTAACTTTAAGGCAGCCACGGCACACGATCCGTACTATACGAGTCAATAAGAAAACAAATAACATAAAATTATAAGAAATAATAAGGAAGTGTGTGTGTACGTTTACCTTTACCTTTCTTGGCGGGCGGGTCGGCGTCGCGCGCGCGCTCCGAGTGGTGGCGCAGCGACTCGGACGAGCTTATTGAACGGCTGCTGCAGACAGAAACAGATAGTGTCAGGAGACACCATACTCCGCTTTTGATTACGTTGGCATAGATGTTTAATATTTTTGGTTTGATACCTCCATAAGTTATTAAAAAAGAATTAAAGTGTTTTGATAAGGATCCAGTGTTTGTTTTTTGACGAACGGAACTCTTAAAATATTATATCTATTTCAATTACAAATTAACTGTATTAGAAACTAGATTTACGTTTTTATTATCATTATCATGAGGTCATCGTGAGTAGCTCAAACGTGATAGTTGTGGATTCGATTTTTTTTTGGCGGAATGAATTGTTTTTGTTCTCTAGCATAGTATATTTTCTATATGATAAGAATACAAAGTGCTGCTTTAAATGATGCAACTCAACATGCATTGTGTCCGTGCATATTTGATACCTGGGCGGCGCCGGCTGGGGCTTGGGAGCGGGAGGCGCGGGCGGCGTGGGCGCGGCCCCGCGCGGCGCCGCGCGCGCCGGCTGCGGGCCGCGGTGCACGGCGTGCGCGGGCGGCGGCTGCGCGTGCGCGGCGTGCGGGGCGTGCGCGTGCGGCGCGGGCGGCGGCGAGGGCGCGGCGAGGCGGCGCTCGATCTCCTGCTCCTGCTGCAGCGCGCGCACGAAGGCGGTCTTGAGGCGCGCGGTGTGCTCGGCCTTGAGCGCGCGCTTGACGTTGCCGGACACGCACAGCTCGCACAGGCGGCGCGCGGGCGGCGCGGCGGGCGCGGCGGGCGCGGGCGCGCAGCTGAAGGTGGCGTCCACGCGGCGCGGCGGCGCGCGCTCCCAGCGCCACACCGGCGTGAAGTCGCTGCCGCACTGCGCGCACACGCACGGCACCGTCGAGCGCGGCATGCTGCCAATCGATGCACATCAATAGATCACTCGTTTCTTTTAGCTTTAGAAATATAACGCCGAACTATGCCTCTTTACTCCCTCAAGTAGGCATCGAATTCACATAGCCTTTACATTCGCACGCTTAAATACGAACAAAATTATATTTTTAATTTCTTTGTCCATTACTTGTACTTATTATAAACAACTTGAAGTGGAAATTACAACTATATTTTATATATTTTTTCTTCTCAATATAATTAAACCTTACAATAACATAAATGACACTTCTTACATAAAAAATATCAATACTATAAAACAATAATCCTAAATAAAATATATACAAACCGATCTTCATTAGTAAGATAATCCACAACATGTTCAAGTCCCACTAAATACACGAAATCTGTATTGGATGGAGAGGGTATGAAGTTCATTTCCGGCGGTGGGGGTTTGGGTGGCGGTATCTATAAAAATAATACAATTCATATACAACACCACAGTATGTAAATGTCTATATTTATTAATTTCACGCTCTATCCACATATAGGGTAGACAAGGGAAAGTTACCCACGGTCCACCCAATTTTCGAGATATTCTGTGTTGAGTGGTAGAACTTACTGCCATACTTTGTCTTGTAACCAGAGCAAGGAAATAAAAATAAATCATTCTCCCGAGTCGAAACCTTGTTGTGTGTAATGTACAACCGTTGCATTTAGAATCAGACGCTTGAACTATACGAATATTTACTTGAGTGTATTTAAAAATAAAAAATATTTTAGAATGTTTATCTTATACTGTTATGCACTAAATAAACCGTTATTTAAATCTGGGATTTTATTTCATTTTACTCGCAAAAAGCCGTACTAAAAAAAAACTTCCGATCCGATCCTACGGGAATTCCGGGATAAAAAGTAGACTTTAATTTGTTCAACAGCCTCTCTTCTCTTTGGTGTCGTGTAAATAACTATGTTAACTTACTTAGATAAACATAGTTATTTTGAAATCACAGATATACTTCATTTTATTTTTATTTAAATACATATAAAAATACACAACCATCGCGGTATCGCACTGCGCCACAATGTTCTTTAATTTAATTCTTTAATTATGTTATAATGGCAAAATAAAATAAGCGATATTGTACCTGCAGCAGAGTTTTCTCGAGTTGTTTGCGTAAAGCAAGCTTAGCAGCGGCTTGGCGCTGGGCGGGCGTCTGTGTGTCATCTGAACTACGGGAACTTGCCTGTACAAATCGTTACATTACTATAATTTATTAATATACATATATATTTTTGCTTAACGCTGAATCCCGCACATAGCAGGCAAATGGAACCTAGAAGTGTTAAGTCACTCCCTCCCCCATTTCTCTCCGAATTCTGGAGGCATTGCGTGTTGAATAATGAAACTCGATCCTGCCCTTTGCCTTTTTTTTTTGCCGGGAATCGAACCCAAACAGGACATGATTGGCTTCAAATTACTATATAGTTTATTTATTTAATCCTGTTTTGTGGATTTGAATATCGTATAAGATGTGTTGCGTGGCATACACTCACCCAGTGGCAAATATATATAGTATAGAGGAGTCTTTCAAAAGATCTTGTTTGAGATCTTTCCTTTATACACTTAAAGACGCAAGTTAATTTTGTTTAAACAATTAGTATTTTTTTATATAATATTTAAAATTAAGTTTTTTTAATAATTCATGAAATACTCGTACATATAATAATATACACATTTAATCACTACGAAAAACTATTTGTTTTGAAGCTGTGATTTTTTTTATCTAAAAATAGTATTGCAAAATTTACTGAATGTTGTATTTATTTTTTCATTTGTTTAATTTTAATGCTACTTATTTTTATTATTATAAAAACATCAATTTATATACAAAATTTAAAATGTTAAAATTGTGTCAATTTAATACAAATTATGATAAATAAAATAAGGAAGTTGACATCACATTCCCATACTCACTGCATCGCTCGTACTACTCGTGACTGACGAATTATCCTGAGCCGGCTTGCAAAATAATATATTACGTTATTTTTTTTTATTTATATTGCATGTTCCACGCATGGACGGTCTAAAAGAAACGCGGGTTCAAATCCCACTACCTTCTAATGTTTATATATTTTCTAAATAAGTTTTTTTTTATTAAGCGTGAAATAACACTTCAAAAAAATATTTAAAAAATGCAAATTATTTACCTTAGGTGTAGAATGGTTAGCGGGCGGCGGTGCGGGAGTGATGGTGACGGACGGTGTGATACTAGCACCGCCACTCGATGACGACTGCATATATTTAATATTTATATTGTCATTAATTCCACATTATTCAAATTCAAATTCAAATTCAAAATATTCTTTATTCAAATAAACTCGTATAAGCACTTTTGAATCTTATGAATATTAATTATTATACATCAATATCTATGTAGACTATTGGAGTTCAATACCGTATTTTGTCCTAGCAGTGCCAGGAAATGAAAATGATTCATTCCTCTGAACAAGGATCGATCTCACATTCTCTCTTACATCCCTCTGTGTTAAATAATGTATAGCTAGCTTCACGCTGTATCCCGCACACAACAGAGTAGGCAGAGGAAACCTAATGTTAAGACACTCCGTTCCCCTCTTTCCGCCACGCTTTGCCTCGACACCAGAGAGAAGAATTGAAAATATATATTTCAATAAGCATTTCATTTCCTCGAGTGGGTATCGAACCCACAACCAGTCGATTTTACAGTGACACTTTATGTTTCTGCGCCACGACTGGCCTCAAATAATGTATAGTTAATTATTTTTTAGCTTCACGCCGTAACTCACAACTAGCAGGGTAGGAAGTTCACAATCTCCAATGTTAACAATCTCCATTTACATGAAGTGAAGTTCTCTTGTGGAGAATATAATTAGATAAATAATATAAGGTAACTTAACACAAAAATTAATTCCTCTTAATAAAAAATTCTAAAATAGCATATTTCATAATTTGTATACTAATTAAATCCATACACACTTTGATCTTTGTAAGGTAAGACTTGCCTGGAGGAATATGACGGTGGTGATAAGGCCAAGTTTACACAAAAAAAAATCCTTAAATTGCTATATTATTATTATGTTTAATAAAGTGTTAAATTAATAAATCATAAATGTTTTAGTTTGAATAATGGAGGTAAAAAAAAAATTTGGTACCTGCGTGCGATAAGGTCCAGGTGTGAGAGTAGCTCCACCGGGAAGACTTGACGAACGTCGTCCTACATTGTTTGTAGGTAAACTGGTCGCCACTGCACTGGGACGCTGTGGAATTACACAAAATGTTATTTACTTGTTTTTAGATAAGTGATATTTAAGTAAAGACCGAAACGGTAGCATATTTGGTATGGGAAAGTAAATGACAGCGTCGCGTTCTACTGTGCTTCAGAATTGTGATCGAGCTTGTGGAGTGCTGGTGCGGTATGTCCCAAAGTGGGTATATAAAATAGTAATTTTGCTAATATTTTTTTGGTGTTGATAACGAGGTGCGTACCTTGGTCTGCTGGTGCGCGGGCGGCGGCGCGGGCGTGACGGTGACGCCGGGCGGCACCACGCAGCCGCTGCCCGCCAGCGCCGTGCCCGCCGCGCCCGCGCCCGCCGCCGCCCCCGCGCTCCCGCCCCCGGCACTCGCCTCCTGAGGAAATAACATCAAATCTAATCACTTACAGTGGTGACGCAAACTAATCATTTCCAACTAAGAGGGGCTGCCTCTGGAACAATTTTTACTTTCCACCACTTTTTAAAAGAAATAAAAAACAAGTAATACTATAGGTATATGCTTGCATAAACATTCATTTTGAAAAAAGTATTTATTTACTTCGATTTTATTTCTTATTAAAATTCGCATTTTTATTTATTGAAAAAAGAAAATGAAAATATTATTTATTGACGTATGAGTTGGATTCCCACTCAAAAGAACGAAAAACTATACTTAAATTAATTTCATTTTTATGCTTCCTTAAAACTTTTTCATTAAAACTAGTTGAGAACATCTCAAAACGTATCATCTCGAAAATTGAGTTGAAAAGTAGAGAACTAAGTGTTTTAACTATGTTACCCCGCAAAATAACAAGTTCCCACCTTAGCCGGCGCAATACTGGCGGCTTGCTGCGACTGCCTCAGCTTCCTCAACAGCACGAGGCGCGTCTCCTCCGCGCGTAATTTCTCTCTGAGTGCACGGAGACGACGCTCCCTCTCCCATATCTCTGCACTTGATAACTCCTGAAGATTTTTAAAAAATATGTTTTATTTCAAGTGGGCATAGTTTGACTGTAAACGATGGTTATAAGTTTGCGACCGCATACGCTCTGGGAAAAGACAAAGCGGAGCGTTAAGTTTCACCATTCAAAACACAATGTCTAACTAGTTGTCAAATTTTGAACAGAGTGTCTTATCACTAGGTTCCCTTCGCCTATCCTGTTATACGGGTGAAAAGTGTTTTTTTTTAAATAGAATCTTAAACATATAGTAACTTATGAATGCTAAATAAGTTTAAAATTCAAACACAACTAACAAATAACACCTAATATTCATTAAAAGTTTTGTCAAACAAACCCAACAACTATTACTTAAAAGAAAACACCAAAACTTTTATTCTCACCTATCTATATACAAATAAAAAAAACAACACCATATATGTAATAAGAGAACACAAAAAACAACTGATAATTGTCTTAACAGTTAAATATTCTAAAAATATAAAGCTTTCGGCATCCCTTGTAAAATGAAGGCAGAAATGTGAAACACACTCACTCTATGTCCGGGCACGGGCAGAGGCGGCTCGTTCTCGTCCTCCGAGTCCTCCTCGTCGGCGGGGTCGCGCGGCGACTCGGGCAGCGCGGCCGCGCTCGGCGTTATCGACACATTCACTGCGCTCGAGTTCAGCTTGCTGCTTACGTCTGTGGAGAACCAAGTCCTTCTGTTCGTTAACTTCATTACAAGGTAGGCACCACCCAATCACCGAGACATGGCTTGTTGAGTGTTGTTGATAGACCTCAACACCACGCTTTGTCTAATCATTGGAACAAGAAAACGTAAACACTTTATTTCCCCAATTACAAACATACTTGTAGAGGCAAAGCGCGGCGTTGAATTCCGCCACTCAGCATTCAGCAGAACAGCCTCCAGAATTCAGCAGAAAGTTTATAACAGTTTTCAAAATTCGCGAGTGCACTGACATGCTGGAAGACAGTTCTTATAGTATTACCTGTAAAAGGAGCAGGTGCCGGCAACGAAGGCTTGCGGTGTGGAGGTGCAGCCGGGAGCAAAACGATATCCGGACTTTCAGTGTAACTGCGTTGCTCTGACCGTGGACGCAGCACTCTTTTACCACTTGCGCCCTATTGACAATAAAATATTTAAAATGTTGTTAATTTGCAATACTTTTATAGCTGAGATGGGGAAAAAATTGTTGCATATTTCCAAATAAAAGCGATTAATAATTGTTTGAATGTAAAATTTGCTCTGAAGGCCTTATTGCCTTATTATGTTTCTAAGCTTTTGCACATTGTAACTCAGGAAGAAAATAATCAAAAGTAATATGTAAAGTAATCTGGTCTGTGCAGCCATTTTCTGTACACTGTTATGGATTTGATTCTCACTTTGGGAATATCTTTCTTTCAGCTTCATGCACTTACCTGGGTAGGCCAAGAGAATCCAGTGTCAAAATAATTTCTTGTACATAGTAAATTATTGAATGGTGATTGGACAACACAATATTGAAACTCATCATTATATTATACAATCAATCTTTTCCCCTGAGTTCAAATTGAACCCACAACCATTGTGCATACAGTCAGGAGCCATCCCACCATGCCACCATGGCCTCAGGGAAAGTTTATATTTTATTTGACTTCAACACAAAACGCATTTTGATGCAATGTCTATAATATAGATGGAAAGCGTAGATGGGCCTTTTACTAAATTCAATAGGGCAATCAAAATGAAAAAAACAATCACCAATACAATAAATGAGAAAAGATTAATTAATAAGTAATAAAAAACGATCCTTACATTTATACTCACTCTGTCAATCTTGTGTAATGCATTAAGAAAAAAATATCAATTAGTTTATAATAAATGTTGAATAATGAGAGTAAAACTAAGCCATAAGATTAAAATTATTCAAAATGTGTTTATTAAGATATCTAATATTCATTCATTTATTCCTGGTCGGTTTCCAGGAAGCACGGGTTCGAGTCCCACTACGTTCAAATTTTTATACATTTTCTAAACAAGTATTTATCTAATATTCAATTTAAATGTCCACAAAACACAACATAAATAATATTTTCTAGTGTGGTATCTTCATCTTTATATGCAAATACATACTCTATTTTATGTTAGATAATATAAAAGTATTATAAGTACCATCCCAGTGAGACAGTTTCAATAACATAACATAATGACAGTTTGGGTTTGAATCTGTTACATTTAAATTTTATACATTTTCTTAATATTTCCTTCTCCTTAGTGTGTAATAACACAAAAAAATTAAAAACTTTTATATTTTCTATTTTTTTATAATAATAAATACATATTTCATTATCACATACATGTGATAACTGTTTGCTTAGTGATTAAATAAGATTTTTACTAATTATTTAGGTCACACTCATTTCTTATCATCTGTTACAACAACCTTGTTAAACTTAGGAGTTTAATGGATATATTTAATAATAATGATGATAGCAATATTATGAAACAAAACTAATATATTATGTATCTCATTTACAACATTTATATTTACATTAAATAATTAACAACTTTTGAGTATAAAGAAACATTTTATATTATTTTTAACATATTTCTATAATTATAGTTTTTTTATTTTTAAATGGTAGAACTTACATGAGGTGGAGGTTGGGCTGGAGTAATAGTTAAACCACTTGCAGTCAATGCCCTAAGTTCACTTAGCTCTGGTGGAAGTGACCTGCTACAATAAGAAAAAATACATACATTAGATGTTTGAACTGACTGTAAATACAACTGTGTGGATTCAATTCCAACACAGGGACACAACTGGGACAAAGCACAGCATATTGAGTTCCACCACACACAATGTTTTGAATATTGTGTGAAAAGTGGAAGACACAGTGCCTTAACACTAGGTTTCCTCTCCTTACCCTGCTATATGCACCATTCAGTGTGATAATAAAGTACAATGTTAAAATTAATTTCATTGGTTTTAATTGTTGTTGACTAAAGAATTAAATTATAGAAAAACGAGAATATATACAAAATTTCAAAAAAAATTGCCACTACTTTAGGTGACATGGTGGTACTAAAAATACTATTATTTTCTAATCAGTGCGTGATTTATGATTAAATTAATAATTTAGAATACAAATTTTGACACCTATCAACCAATTCCATTAAAAGATTGCATTGACTTACCTTACACTCAGATCCACCGCCGAATCGTCTACGTCCATTGTAGTTCACTGCACAATTAATTAGCCAAAATTATACAATCACCAAAAATCGATACTACACAATAGAATTAGCGTAACATGTTTATCAAATAGATCAAAACAAATATACCATCAAAATAAAATGTTCATAGAAATGTAATAACTATTCGTCCTGATGTTACTCTGATTATTATAATTAAGAAAAATCTATATTATAATATTTAATTTTCACTAACGCTAAATGACAGTAAACTGACAAATTGACAATGGTTCGTGACAACAAATCTAATAGAAAACTTTAACAAAATCAATAGAAGAAATAAGTCTTTAAGTATAATTTAATATCTTATTTAGCGTACCTTACAAAATCATATATTGCAAATACTTTTGTTTTCATATAAAGTTATCAGTGTAATTCAATAACTTATTACTTAATCCAATCAAATATCAATGCGATACACCGCAGGAGATTTATTATAGATTATAAATATTTATTGTTTGCAATCATGCAATGCTAATGTACGCATAAGCATGTTACAAATTAGTAAAGAATAAGCCTAATCTGCAAAAGAAATGAACTCCTAAAACCTTTTAGGAAAATTAACATGTACGGTAGTTAAAATATATATTTTGTCCTCATCTATGTGATAAGAAATCGTGACAATATATTAATTAAGTTAGTAAAAAGATTCACAAATGAGACAAATTCTTTAAAAAAACTTGTTTTATTGAAGTCATCACTTTATTATTTTATATTAAGCGCGCAAGTAATTATTTTTTAGTGTTATATCAAATATAAGACTAGAAAATAATCAATTGCTCTATTTTTTGCAAGTAGCCGAATTCATCGTCAATCTTTCAAGATGAATTCTGCTACTGGCGGGAAAATATATCAAATAGAGTTTGAGTATAAATTACGCTTTATTATTGTAAATGATATCAAAATTTCATATATACGGGTGGACTGTCTCAAGTGTCCACTAGCTTTCATTTGTCTTATTATTATCTGTTTCGAATTGTCTGTTTTTTTTTATTATTTATCTGTGATTATGTGACATTTATGTTTATTTTTATATTGCGCTTTGAAAATACATATTAAAAGTGAGGTTATTTGTATATTTACAAATAAAATTATATTTTATTAATAATTAAATATACGGGTAACATAATTTATTATTCGTTTTGTCTGTATCAAAAATATTAAGTTTGAAATTATAAATATTTACGTCTTTTATACAGTAGTTTGGAATATTTGAATATAATATGCCTGGACCAGATTTACTATCAACTCAGGGATTACGATTAGACGGTAGAAGACCAAATGAATTGCGTAGAATAAGATGTAAACTCGGTGTATTTACTCAGCCTGATGGAAGTGCATATTTAGAACAGGGTAATACAAAAGTATTAGCTGCTGTATATGGACCTCATCAGGTATGATTTGAATTGAAACTGATTGTACAATTGCTTATTAATTATATAGGAAGTTTAATATATCTGATTAATATTTTCACTATGTTTTAGGCATCAAAATCTAAAATGTCAAAAGAAGCAGTAATAGTTAATTGTCAATATAGTATGGCCACATTTTCTACAGGTAGGTTTCTTTAAATTACATTAGTATTATATAAATGTTTCAAAAATCTATTAATAGTTTTAAATATATTACTTTAAGGTGAAAGAAAAAATCGTCCTAGGGGTGATCGCAAATCCCAAGAAATGTCCTTACATCTTCGACAAGCTCTAACTGCTGCCATCAAAACAGAATTGTATCCACGGTCTCAAATTGATATTTACATTGAAGTTCTACAGGTGTGTAATAATACTGTACTTATATGTTAACTTAAATATAAGATTTGTATTGTGTTATAAAGAATGTTAAGTAAGAAAACAACAAATCCAATACATCTATCATCAAAAAAATTCTAAAAAAATCTATATTATATACACATTTACAATTACAAGATCATTTATTTAAATTAACTAAATTAAGTGAGGCCGGTCGTGGTGCAGCGGCACAAGGTGTGATTGCAAAACTGACTGGTTGTGGGTTCGATCCCCGCTCGAGGAGATGAAATATTTACTTAAATTTATATTTCTATTTCTTCGCCCTGGTGTCGAGGTTAAGCGCGGCGTTGAGTTCTGCCACTCAACACGCAATGCCTCCAGAATTCGGCAGAAAGTGGGGAACAGAGTGTCTTAGCACTAGGTTCCCTCTGCCTACCCTGCTGTGTGTGGGATACAGCGTGAAGCTAATAATAGTAAAAAAAAAAAAACTAAATTAATTTGAGGTTAATCTGGTGCAGTGGGAGTGTCTGACAGCAAACATGGGTTTTGATTTCATCTCACCTGGGGGGATTAATTTTTTTTAAGAAAAATATGGTATTGAGTTCTACTTATCTCTGCCTTTCTCGCTACACTGGATATAGTATATATTAAAAAAAACGGAGAGTCCGAGAGTTCTGTACAAAAATTGGAAGTCTCAAGCTTTTTCTGAAAATCAAGCTTAGCTTAGCTTCTGAGCCCTTTCATCTGATAACTCACTTGAAGTCATTACAATATTTTTTTAGAATTTAACCACAAATGTATAGTATTCATGTTTTTTCCTGAAGTAGTACTACCTGTAGATGTTAGCTGCCAAATTTATGAAATACTAGGTCAAACGGAAGTAGCCTATAATTTTGATTCAATTCGATTTAATTGATCTTTATAGTGTTGAAATATGCTTATTTTGTGATATAAACAGCCACTGTTTTAAGTAAATGTAGGAATACAATTTTTCAGGAAATGAAGGGACAGTAGATCTGAGTATATGATTTGAATTTCAACTCAATATCTCCAAATGTTCCTGAGTTCCAAATGCTCTTGACAGATAGACGGTCAGACAACAAAGTGATCTTATTTGGATTTGTCTTTTGTTTATAAGGTACAGAACCTTAAAAATAAATTATTTTATAGGCAGATGGTGGAGCATACTGTGCAAGTGTAAACTGTGCAACACTAGCTTTAATTGACGCTGGAATACCTCTCAAAGCCTATGTATGTGCCTGCACTGCATCTATGGCTTGGAAAGCCGGCGTTCAAGCCCCATTACTAGATGTGGGACATGTTGAAGAGGCTGCAGGTGGTGTTGTACTGACCGTTGCTAGCTTACCTAGTACTGGTAGGTTTGATAGCATATTATTTTTTTTAATTATTATTAAAAATGTTAAACAATCCTAAGTTGTAACAAGTATATAAGAATTTTAATGTAGCTTCATAAGAATGTACAGCTTAATTGACTAGAGTGCATGTATACTTCCTAAAAGATGTGGTTTTGAGTCCCATTACTTTATATTCTTATGTTTTTAAATATTTATTATTGTTTTAGTAATAGCATTAGGTAGTTATGTCTTTCCCTTACAATTTCATATGATAATTGAAATTATTTAAAGTAATAATTGATTTTATCATAATATGTAATGTAAGATATGTATCAAAATTTTGAAATATTAATTTTAAGCTAAAAGGATGTAATTTTTTTTTTCTATTTGTAATGAGATCACCAATATAAGATTTGTTCTGTTGATATATGTATAATTATCAGTCATTGCTACTATAATATTTCAAGAACATGTAATTTTCTTTAGTTCCTATATTTTTTCAAATTTCTAAATTGGATTTTTTGAAATAAATGTGGTACAAATATTAGGCCTTTGTAGTGCAGCAGCAGTGTTTGACTGTAAATGTGATGATAGTGGGTTTGATGGGAAATCAATTATGTTTATTCCCTTGTGTTGATAACAAGACAAAGCCATGTTTCTAAAATTAAGCAGAAAGTGGTGTATTTAATGTTTTAACACTAGGTTCCCTTCTGCCTATTCCGCTGTACATGGGATACAGTATGAAGCCAAAAAACAAATTTATAAAATAAAAAACAAATTTATAAAATAAATTTGTTTTTTGGCTTCATACTGTATCCCATGTACAGCAGAATAGGCAGAAGTCCCAGTGTTTAGTAGAAATGTATGTATTTTTTTATTTTTGCAGGTAGTATTGCGCTAATGGAGATGTCTCATAGACTACATAGTGACTACTTTGAAGAGGTGTTGAGCCGAGCAATGCAAGGCTGTAGGGATATTGAGGTATTTTATATAATCTTATTCATAATATGCATTAATTTTTAGGTTTTTCGATAAAGCAATTTACAAAATACCAATCTATTTCCATATGAAAAAGGCAGTAAGCAAAAAATAGGGCAGTCGCTGGACTGCTGCACCACTACGGCCTCAATAAGTATTATATATTTCTTTATGTATTGATAAACATTCATTTGCAATATTTAATTTTAGGTAATTCTTGACAGAGCAGTCAGAGACCACCTTGCAGAAGGCTGGACAAAACAAGATGTTGTTACTGTATGAAATACACATCATATAACTATTTTTTATTTTCATTTTGACCCTCTTATTGATGTAAATACTTATTAAATCTTATCAAACAAATTTTATACAGAAAAATAAATATAAATTAGTAAATATTTAATTGATACAAAAAAAATAAAGCTATTATGCTTATCTTAGTACACTCTTACTGGGGAATTTGAATATGAATTAAATTGAAAAATAACAATTTGAACTTCATCTATAATATCTAATAAACTACAAAGGTATAAAATATACATGTAAATACTACTGTATATAAACAATTTTCTCTTGTTATAGCTATGACTAAAAAGTATAGGAAGAAAGTTGAAAACAACAAATAAATAGACTTACATATTTATTAGAGATCTGAACAAAATAAGAAATTAAATTATATGTACAGTCTATGTTAGAATTAACTAAGTTAGAGGTAAACTAATAGGTACACACCGCTTTACGTAGTATTGCATTAGTATAGCGAAAATGCATGCCTAAATAAAAATAAAATGCAAGAGGACAAAATAAATTAAAAAATAAAATATAGGATGTAAAAAATCAGTCCATCCTTCTGTGATTGCACACATTGAAAAAAAAATACATATTCTTAATTTAAAATAAAAAGTATTATAAATTGTACTTAAAAGTGCAATTTTAACACAATATACATAGTTCCTCTTTAAATATATATATTAAAAAAATATTATGCATTAAATATTATGCTCGAGCTGGGGCACTTTGTAAAAATACAACAAAAAGTTGTCCCACAAAAAGTGTGAATATTAAACCACTGAGTCGCTAAGGCACTCAACTACATCTATGTATGTAAATATATAAAATAATAAACTTTAAGCTGAAATAAAATAAAATGTTAACAATGTAAATAAACCGTAAACTCGTTCACCAATGCAAAACAAACTTTCAATTCCAAAGGAGACTTAATCTAATGTATATATGAATAAATGTTCACATGCTATTATATCATTCTATATAGCATGTGATAGAAAAGTCTAAGTATTAGTTTAGTATGTTGGCGTTAGTTAGCCGCTACTTCGGGAGGCGTGATTTGACTAGGCTCTGCTGGGGTTAAGTCTGAAACAAAACAATTTAATATTACATAAAATATCTTCTATCCTGTGCCTCTTGGAAAGACTAAGATATTGGATGATGACCATCATTACCGCGAAGCACAGGCCCTGAGTCTTGTTATTACATTTAAATTTTTATATATTTTCAATAATATAATAGTAAATTACCATTATTAGTCTTGTTAGGTGAGTTTTGAGTAGATGTTTTTTGTGACTCACTGGTGCTTCCTTCAGCTTCACCAGTCTCCCCTGCAGAGGATGTGGCCTGGAAACATTGAACATTATAAATTTTGTGTTCTAAACTTATCTAAGCTTTATGGGCGGCGGAATATAAGAAGCGGCGTTGAGTTCTGCCACTTAACACGCAATGCCTCCAGAATTCTTCACTAAGTTCTCTCCGCCTAGCCTGCTGTGTGCGGGATACAGCATGACGCTGATATAATAAGCAGAGGAAAGGTAATGTTAAACCCATTCCATTCATCTGTACAACCGAAATTCGATAAATGAAATTAAATTAATTATTTAATTTCATTTCTCATAGTAACGAAACAAACCTCAGTATTGAGTTCCGCCATTTGAAACGCATAATGTCTCGAAAATTAAGAAGTTTTGAACAATATGTGTAACTCTACAAAACAATTTAATTAACAAATAATACATACTCTAGTCCTATTTGTCTGCCTCGGCTTGGGTCCTTTCGGTTCTTTGGCAGGATCAAAATGGCAGTCAAAGATTTCTATCAACTCTTTTATGTCCTCGTCTTTGGCAGACACAGACAAGGACAAGGCTTCCAGTTGTTTCTCCAGTCCAGTCAATTTGTCTTCTTGCCAGGCATCACGGAGTTGTTCGTATAGAAGCCCCGCATCAGCCAAGAGACGTCGTAACTGAGTTACGCGTTTGCGCTCCGGCCGGGTCAGTTTGAGTAGCGGTGCGAAAACAGGACGGAATGTGTTTTGTCTACCAATAAATAATATAAAATATAAGTGTAAATACTAAATTTCATATATGCTGTGCCACTGCACCACAATGGTATCAAATGTGATATGTGATATTAGATTCATCTAAATTGAATGTATTCTCGCTATTTGTTTTTTTATTTAAATGCAAGTTCAATGTGCTAAAAACATTTAACAAAAAAGATGTACATACACTAAGAGTCAATGATCTGAGGTATTTAGAGAACTGTTGGTCTATTATTCAATAGATAAGTTAGTTGCAGATTAGATTCACCTTCTTCAAAATGTTAATCTTTATTCATCTTACTCATATATATCTTTTATAAACTTCCATATATATATCAACATTTTAAATTTTAGTTTTACAATGCAATGTTTAGTTTGTTGCCTACCTGCTATGAAGTATCATACTGAGTGTAATATAAGTCTGAAGTCTCAAGTCTCACTTGGCTTAAGTTAAGGATGGGCTTAGTATAGCTAACGGAGTAGCGGTTGTTTGATTTAACAGCGTTCGGAAGATTGACTCTTTACTGTATTTTGTTACACTAACCTTTCTAACAGCTTCTTTAGATTAGCAAGTGCTTCTAGCTCAGTATGTACAGGCCGGGCCCACGCTCGGGCTGTTTCTACCATGTCCTTGCTGGCTGTGGCGCCTTCGCCTCCCGCACCTACTTCTTGCTGTTCACCTGTACATGATAAATAGTTTTAAAATTGAATAATCAATGTTTAATATTTTTTATATGTTATGTACTACTAAGACCTGTATGTGTTCTTATTAAACTATAAAAAAATCTTATATGCTTGTTACAACTTATTTATACTATTTGCAGCTTTGTAGGGAGATTTATACATATTTCTGCTACCCATAGATTAAAACTAAAAATGATCAAGAGAGAACTTTATAAAATCTACCTTGAGCAAGATGTTCCACAATCCTATATGCAGCTGTGGCTCTATCTAGTGCACTGTCCACAGACAATGTGTCGGCATCAAGTAAAACTCTGGCCAATACTCGTAGAGAAACAGATTTTACTGTAGATTTACATTTGTCTGCCGCTAGGGCATAGCTGTCTGTGAAACCAGCTACTATAGATTTAAAACGGTCCAACAACTTGTAGCTGAAATTAAATGTTAAATAATATTTAAAGTTTCAAACTGGAACAGTGTGAGATTGTTTCGCTCCCCACTTGGGTGAACAAATTATTATTTTTATTATCCTATTCTGATAGACAAAGCGCAGTGTTGAGTTTCACCACTCAATATGCAATGTACCTACAGTCACAAGTTTCCTCTTGCACTTAGTAATACCCTTCCTTCCTTTTAACCATGCAGTAATGTAAAACAATCTTTATTTAAGGTTTAAATCTTTTTCTTTAAAAATACAGAACAGTTGTAAATATTAGCAACAACTTTATTGCATCATCAAAATGCACTCACTTACTGTATGAATCTATAATTATAATAAGTTTAAGACTTTAAAAATTTGGCCATAATATAAATAAGCGGTAAATTTTGTAGTTTCAGAGAATTCTTCAATCAAACTATACAACTCACCGAGTTAGAGCTTCTAACAGCATAGTGGGGCTTAAGCGACGTGGCTCATGGTATATGAGTATGACACTGCCATCTCCTTTTTCCTTCTCTAACCAATCTAAGAAGTCCGAAAGTGCAGATATCTCAGATTTTGTTTTTAATATCTGAAAAACGTACAAAAACTTAAAATATTTAAATTGATAAAAGAATATTTTTTAGATGCAAAATCAGAATATTTTAAAATAATTTAATAATTATTTTCAATATAAATTGCAAAATATAACATTTATTCATTTTGTTAACAAGTCAGAGCATTTAGTTCTACCATCCAAAACTTTTATATGAGGATATATAAAAATAGATTATAAAAACTTTCATACATGTATTAAATTTAAATTTTATTTAATTTTACAATGTACATAGTATGGTTGACAAGTCACAGCCACCTTGAATAGCTGACTTTAGGAATCTTCTTACTTTTGATTATTTTCTTTCAGAGTGTAAAATATCCAAAAGTTCTGAAAACCTAACTTCAGCTTGGCCACAATTTATTAACCATACTGTTTTTTTTATATAGTGCCTCCACACCTATTTAATAGTGTCACCTTATTAGTATTAGTATCCTTTAACATACGAAATCTTCCAACGGTAACCACTCGTACATTGTGACGCCGACGGGCTCCAGGATTTAAATCCCCATATGGCATAATGTATTGGGAATATGTTTGTTTTGGTGTGAAGGCAGCTACTTGACATATCTGAGGAAACAAAAGTAAAATGTAATGTTGATTCTAACTTAAATTTTACAAATACTATGAGGTTTATCATTTATATTTACCAGGTACTATACTATATAACACCTAATCTTGGGAGCGATTATATTTAAATTATATTGTTTTAACCATTCTAGTAAGATTACTGTGTTTCATTTAACAAGCAATGTTATAAAACTATGCAATTATAGAATGGATAAACACTTCTCTGGCCTCCCAGTTATTTGGAGGATATACATATAGCTAAAGAAAATTTTAAAAAGTAAAGCAATTACTTCATCAATTAGCCTTCTTCCAGTTGTATCCATGTCCCACCCAACTAAGACATACTTTCCTGGTGGAAGGCCTACTGGCTTCTCTGCTAGTGCTGGTAGAAGCTCATTCGGTGCTTCACCTCCACTGCCATTAACCTTCGCCTCAGACACCATTGCCATGTAAGTTAGGTAGTCTGCCTACAACATAAATAGCAACATTTTAAGTTATAATTTGGAAAAAAAAATGTAAAATATCATTTCTGTTAATAGACATAAAAGTTGTGGTCAACTACCCTCTAAAGAATTATTTATAACACGAACCTGAGTAATTAAACAATTTTATAAAGAGTAAAATCTTTCAAGCACAAAAAAAAATTATGATCGAATCGATCGATGATGGGTTTTTCCTAATGTGTAGGTGGTATATTATAACCATATCTTAGGTGCCACAAGAAATCATTTTAACAATGCCATATAATAATTTGGTATATTATGTTAACCATTTACAAAGTAAACAAAATCATTAAATAAATATTACAACCTTAAAAGTGATGTCACGCCGCTATAAGAAAATACAGGCGCCTAAAATAAATCGATCCGAGAAATGAGAAATGTAAAATGTGTCTCGGAATAAGAATAGCAATGAAATTAAATCAAAAATATGTTTTATAAGGTCACATAAGATTAAATATTATTTTGAAATACAAAAACAAAATAAAATTCTTACAGAAATCAGTAAAAAAATAAAAATTAGGACACGTGGCGGTCTTTTCTTACAGACATTTTGCCCCACCCCTGTATGTCAAAATAAAGTATTAAGAACTCACTATTTTAATATGATGTTCCTTGAAGAATCTTGTTGAATATATAATTAATTTAGACTCAGTTTCAAGAAACTTTACAGCGCGTGCTAAACTAAATTTTTTGAGTAAAAAATATAACAAATCTCAGCACGTGTGCGGCAATTGGAAAAACGCAATAGTGATTGAATAATTTGTTTTCTTATTCAAAAACCGATGAGTAATAATTATAAAAATATATTGTATGTCTTAGAAAATAAACAAAATAAAGATATAACATATGTGTTAAAGAAAATTGTTAATAATGATTTAAGGATATATTATAATATAGGATTTAAAAATATATAGGCTTATATTTGGAAGTATAGGAAAAATAAATATACATTTATAAATTCATAATTCGTATCAGCTTTGCATTTATTTTTCTTATATTGAATTTTTTTTCTGTTCCAATATTCTTTCATTATAATAAACTGTACACTATGTTATTAGTAATAATAATCGGTACCGGTAAATCCATCTCAATCAATGGAAGGACGTGTCTATAGAAAATATTATGAATCTGTTTCTGTAGTTTGAAATTGAAGTATACCATATAGTTGTCTCGCTTGCCCATGTTGTTGACGGTTTATGGTAAACATAAAATTTTGATCGTTTTTATAGTATGCTTTATTGTTTTATAGTTTTTCATGTTTTATATACGTTTAAGTGATTTAAAACTAAAATAAATACTAAATATTATTACTAATTAAGCATATAATAAAAATTTATTAACTATGACAGAAAATATTGACTTATATCAAAATCAAATAGTTATGGCGAGAACTGAAATTAAAAATCTTAGGTAAACTAAGCTAAAAGTAAAATTCTAGGTGTATTAATTAATAACTGACATATAAAAATGTGCGTTTATTTTTAGGCAACGAATTTCGGCTTTAAAACAAGAGCACCAAAAAGAAATTAAACATATTAAGTCAATTCTAAATAACCTTCGTTGTACCACTTGTGCGGCTGCAGGTAAAGATTATTTTGTAATTGTAACAATTTCTGGTTAAAAAAGACAAATTTATCTTTCTAATATGTTATTAAAAATTTGTTTATATTATTTCGTAATGAGAATAAGATGAGAGAGAATTAGAGACTGAACTAATCTATGTAAAACATCACATAATTTAATATTTTATTTTAATTTTAGCTACATCTATAGTAAACGATCAGAATATTTCTGGGGCTTCAATATCTGAATCAAATAGTGTACCTTTTCAACCAATAGGATATATTGAAACTACTTTCAGTAACAAGAGAGGAGTGCCTAGACAACCTTCTGTTTTGTCTAATGTAAAAGGATCAATAATTATTCACACAAATGTTTTTAATAATCCTGAACATGCACTAAGTGGATTGGAGGAATTTTCTCATATATGGTTTGTATTTACAAACATATACACATATACATGTTTTGATATATGGTAGAATAGAAAATATTTTATGTCATTATGATCTAACAATTAAATCATTTTAACTAGTAAACTATATAAAAATATAAAAATACAAATAAAAGTATAAAAATACTACATAGAGAGATAAACCATTAATTATGCTTCAAAACTTTGAATGTTTTTTCCAATAAGAAATATACTTGAAATTATTTTTAACAAGTTTCTTTAATCTTTTTTGTTTCAGGATAATTTTTCACTTTCACATGACAGAAAGTAATAATGTGCCAGCAAAGGTGTCTCCACCTCGCCTTGACGGTGAAAGGAGAGGTGTATTTTCCACTAGATCACCACATAGGCCTTGTCCAATAGGATTGTCTCTAGTTAAAATACATAGCATTGAAGGTAAACTTATGCTTTTATAAATTGTAATTGATAAAAATGAGGTCAGTTTTTTGAAATATATGGATTTAGCTTTATTCCTTCCTATAGTAAGTAAGTTATTTGTTGTTTACTGTAAAGTCCCTGGGACAGTATCCGACTGCAAATACAATGGTTGTGAGTTTGATCCCCTCTTTAGGGCAGGGAAATATTTTTATGTTTTTGGCTCTGATAACACAACATGCAGAGTTGTATTCAGGTAGGTTACAGTCTTGCCTGCCTACCCTGCAAGTCTGCTGTAAGTGTGAAGATAAATATTACAATCTCATACATATCATATGCATAGCCATGGGAATAGGGGGGCTGGGCAATACACTGGGTGGTCTATGCCCTTCCCAATATAGTCTTGTGTATACCCCAGAAATCTTACTAGCAAAAAGTATGCCCTAAAAATAAATAAAAAAAACCTTTACACAAACATTTTAAATATATTCAAAACTAAAGTCTGGACTTTTTTTATATCTCTAGATACATCCTTGACAATATGTACTGTTTATCATTATTTTCTTATTATACATGAATAATATGTAATTAAATTTAAAATTATATATTATGAATAAATATAGAGGCCAGTCTCTTCCTCTCAACATGCAATGCTTCCAAAATTTGGTGGAGAGTGGAGAATGAGGTGTGTTATGGAACGGACTGTCATAACACTAAGTTTTCACATTACCTCTGCCTACCCTGCTGTGTGTGAGATACAGTGTAAAGCTAAAAAATGCATGTAATGTTTTGAAATCTTAATCTTGCTATTTATATTATTCTAATCAAGCAATTTTCTGTTTGCCTCAAGTACAAGTTTTGGAACTTTGATTTAAAGTTTATTGTTTTTGAACCTAAATCAAATCAGCTTCATGCTGTATCGCGCACACAGTAGGGTAGGCAGAGGGAACCTGGTGTAATACACTCCATTCCCCAATTTCTGCCAAACTCTGGAGGCGTTGCGTGTTGAGTGGCGAAACTCAATGTCGCCTCGACACCAGAGCGAAGAAATGAAAATATAAATTTTAATAAATATTCGAGTGAGAATCGAACCCACAACCAGTCGCTTTTACCGTCACACTTTGTGCCCTTCCGCCACCACTGCGCTAAATAATTTGTATTGTAAATGTAACACAATTTAAACATTATGTCCTATAATGACAAAAACACTGTTAATGTTTTAATTTCAATTATTTCGGAATTTATTCCGAAATATTTTGATTTCTTACCACTGGTAAAAAGACTTAAAACTTTCTTATATAAGTCACTCAATATGAAATATTTTAGCTTGAGGCTAATAAAAATGTTAAAGCTTATTTTTTTTATTACAGAAAACAAAATTTATTTCAACGGAGTGGACATGGTAAATGGAACTCCGGTCCTCGATATAAAACCATATATACCTCAATATGACTATCCACAAACATATGGTGAAGTATTATCTGCATTGGAAAGACCTCCCACAGAAGGAAATAATGATAATGTAGAAATGATGGCTAATTTACATTTAGATGATGATATATCTGTGGAAGGGTTAGTTGAGTTTTATACTTGTAAATTTGTGGCTGTAAACTCGGCGGTTGTGAGTTCCCGCGTGGGGAACGGAGAGGGGAGGGGGTTGGCAGATAATTACTTTCATTTTACTCACTCTGGTAACAAGATTGTGTGGCGTTAAGTTCCATCATTCATACTAGTTCATATACAGTATATAATAGGAAACTAAAAAAGAGTTGAAATAAGCACATTTTTTTTATTTAAAGAATTTATATAATTATTAGTATAGTATATTCTATAAGTCATTGGCAAGATATCAATTTGTAGTCAATTTGACTAGTGCTTAAAATAATCGCGTGGCTCAAAATTTCTTTTTTGCTTGTTTATTACTTTTTTCGAAAAACTATTTATAAAAAAAAGATATTCGACAAAAAAATATTAACATTTACTATGTAATAATATATAATTTTTTGTGGTCACAAAATCTGTATCTATACTTATAATAAAATTGTAACGGATCGGTGTCTGTACATGGAAGATTACAAGTAAAATGACTGACTGACATGACTGTTTGAAATGCGGTTTTCACTATTGGATTCTGGCAAGCTTCTGTTAACATATAGGGTTTATTTTATTACAATTGGTTCATAAATAAAAAAGTTATATCAATTTAAAGTACTTAGTTCGACAAATTTGCTAATTGCTATAACAATTATACAACTGTTTTACTGAATTGGCTGAATTTTTAGCTTCCAATTTGTATGATGATAAAAACACCGAGATTTCAAATCGAAAGATTTGGGATCGGGACTGGGGTATACGCGGGACAAACTGCTCTTGCCGTGCACGCGTACTTAGCGTCTACTTAAATACTGTATAGTTAAATATTTTTCTCTCAGGCCAGTCGTGGCGCAGCGGCACAAAGTGTGACTGTAAAACTGATTGGTTGTGGGTTCGATTCCCACTCGAGGAGATCAAATATTTACTTACATTTATATTTCTATTTCTTTGCTCTGGTGTCGAGGCAAAGCGCGGCGTTGAGTTCTGCCACTCAACAAGCAATGCCTCCAGAATTTGGCAGAAAGTGGGGAACGGAGTGTCTTAACACTAGGTTCCCTCTGCCTACCCTGCTGTGTGCGGCATACAGCGTGAAGCTGATTTATTTTTATTTATTTAAATATTTTTCTTTCAATACAACAAATTTTGCGACTAAAATCATATGACTGTAAAAGCGGCTGCTAAGTAATCGCGCTTTGGTTCGACACCAAAGTGAAGAACGTTGAGTTCTACCTCTCAATACGCAATTGAATACGCGAAGTAGGATCTTACAATACAAATAAAGGAAAAATTCGAAACGTAATTTTTTTATTTGTATACAATCTAAATAAGTGTATAGTGCAAACCTTAATTTCTTAACTTTATTCGCATCAAAATTTAAAAGGTATTTCCCGATCACAATCTTGAAGGTGGTACAGAACCCTTTGTCTTAAATCGAGTTCTTGAGTCTCGAGTCCCACTCGCGTTTGTTCAATTTTGTCTCAAATACACTTAAATAAACATTGATATATTTTAAGCGGGGCTAGCGCACGGAGGCCGCTAGTTATATAATAAACACTGAACACTATGTTCTCTCTGCCTACCCTGCTATACTGTAAAAAGCGTGAAGCGACTTTTAATATTGAGTTTCATTCTAAGTAGTTTAATAGTAAAAGCAATAACAATATGTAATATATGTATACAAATAATGTTATTCTTTACAGTGTAAGTCCTCGTTTGTCTCAGCCGGTTGGTATTGACACGTCGAGTCCATTATCTTCTACAGACATTATTTCGCCAGGAATCGAACTGGTTACACCTATTTCACCTCCGGAGTCACCTACAAGCGAAGATTTGCTCGACGGACCAGTTTCTTCACCGATGCGGAGAGTGGAATCCGAAAGAGGAGCTCCGGATGGCCAAGAGAGATTTACGCCACCCCAGACTAATTTAAATGTCAATCAAGATGGCGTCCGCGTGGCTTCGTGGGTTAACAACCCACCAGCCCTTAAATATCAAGTGATTTTTACAGAAGATGCTCTTAATAGACTTAATAATTTGATAGGTGACAGGGCGCCGTCCTTCAAGAGTAATATAGAAAGCCTTCTCTCAGAGGATCCTAGATCGGTCTATGTAAGGACTAGATATCCAGACCATGAATACAATTGTGTTTTAGAAGATTTATCTGTTAGTTGTGTGTTTGATGAGAATTTGTGTGTTTGTACTATAATAGCTCTCAGAAGTGCAGAAGACTTGCAAAATTAGTCAATAATAATTAGAAAAATGTGTGCTTCAATGACTTAATTATTTATTTTGCTTAACAATTCGTTAGCTTACATTTTATATTATTATTATAAATATGAATTTGAAATTATTATCTTGTAGTTTTAGTTTTTTATGAACATTATTTGTTGTCCAGATCCAAAATTGCCAATACTTTCCAATACAGTGAGTTTCAAGTATCTCAATTTTGTTCCGTTAAATGGGATGATTTTATTAAAATTGTTTGGTTCAAATTCTACTATGTCAGATAAATTACTCCATGTCGTTCCATCTATGGAATAACAATATTGAAGTTTCATTATAGTTCCGTTGCCAACATCTTCACGCGGTACGTAATGAGCCTCGTTAAGTTCGTACATATCGCCTAAATCAAAATCTAAAGTAATATATTCATTTTTTTCTGGATTCGCTCTCCCAGGGGAACCCCAATTTGTATGCCACAATGATTTGTTCTTATCAGTAAGATTACACACGTTTTGGTTCGGTTGGCAAGGGAAATTGCATTTTACTGTAACACCTTTTATTATACCTTTGAAAGGATAGGCTAATAATACTTCCGATACATTATCACTCCATTCTGATGTACATTTGCCCAAAACTGATCGAATTCTAAAATTATGCTTGGTTTCACCGCGGAAATCTGTAAATGTTACAGATCCACCTTTTATATTGCTAAATATAACGCTGTCTCTTTCTATTTCATAGAAGTCAGCCTCAGTTTCTTCCCATGTCAGAGTTATAGATGACCAAGTTGTCTCTTCCTTGTTAATGTTAAAATTGTTTGGTATTTTTATTTGTGCATTACTTGTGAAGTCGCCAAATACTTCCCCTGGATTAGCGTAATCATTTATCTTAATGTTAATTTCGCTTAAAGTTATATCTAACTTTTTAATTTTTATTAAGATAAATTTTTGTTTTGTTTCATCATGTTCTTTTAAATACGGATTAAGGACAAATTCTTCATTAAAGTAAAATACATTGTCTTGAGTATTAAACTCATTATAGTTATTAGTCTCCCGTAAAATTAGTGCTTCTCCATTTATATCTACTTTTATATTTTTAGGTTTTGCTGATGCCATTATTTGCACTAATGTTATCCGCTCCTTCACCATAATTTCATAGGATTTTTGCGTTTTATAAACAGTAATTAGTAAATCACCAGTCGCATTTGAATATGGTCCATTTATCAAAACCTTTGTTGTTGCGAAAGTACCATTTAAATAATCAGAAGTAATGCCATCATCTTCGTAAATAATAAAACTGGAAGTTCCGTTTGGATACAAAGTAAATATTCTCAAATCTCTTTTTATTTCACATGGATTGTTATTCGGATTTGTCATTGGTATGATGGCTCCATCTTTGATAAAAACTGGAATTTTCCAGAGAGGTGTGGCAAAGTTGTTGTATATTTTTCCACCTTGATATTTTTTACCTGTGATGAAATCTATCCATACTTGGTTTTTATTCGGAAGATAAATTCCATCACGAACGGAATAGTTGTCAGCTTTTACGTCGTTGTAGATTGGAGCTACCAAAATATTAGGTCCCCACATGTACTGATATTGAGAATCCATAGTATAAGCTGCAGTTTCTTCTGGAAATTCAAGAAACATTGCTCTTACCATGGGAAGACCATGAATCGATTCATATCCAATGCTATAATTATACGGCATTAAAATAGACTTAAATTTTAAATAAGCTCTGTTTATATTTGTAGCTTCTTTATCATAGCTAAATGGTGTTTTTGGTGTGTTACCCCATCCATCCATATTTAGTTGTAAGGGAGTAAATGCCTTCCATTGGTAATCACGAATATTCACTTCTTTGCATCCACCAGCATAAATACCATCCATGTCGGAACCAATTACTGGTTGGCCAGATAAACCAGCACCAATGTAGGTTGGTATGTGAAATCGTATGTATTCCCATTGGCCTCCTTTTTGATCCCCAGTCCAAATTCCAGAACAGCGTTGAGTTCCAGCCCAACCATCGACCATTATAATAAAATTTCTTGCTCTATTTTTTGCCGCTTTTAAAAATATATTCGACGCGTTTTCGACGGCATTTAATCCGAATGAATAACCGTCACCAATCCAAGCTACATCACATTTTAGCGCGACTACATTAGCAACACCGACTTCTTGACTTAAATCACGATCCCCTTTCTTTGGATGTAAAGGGTCCTCTGGCATTAGATTTGACTCTGTCCATAAACCTACTTTCACTCCTTTTTCCAACGCATATTCAACAAATTGTTTTAAATTTTGAATGTCGCCATTCAACGAATCTGTTTGACCATAGCCAGAGCCATAACCGTCATTAGGAATAAACCAACCTAGGGGCACATCATTTTGTTTATATCTATCAATCATTGCACGAGCGGAAAATTGATAATTGTTTTTTTCTCCATTTAATGATTCTAAAATTCCTATTTTATTCCCAATTTCGTCTGGCTTATAACTTTTGTAATATTTTCCATCCTCGAAAAGTATAGCGCCAGACACATTTGGACCAACTTCAACCCAATAATCACGATTGAACGCATTTAGATGAGCTTCATAGTATGCATATTCCGGCATAAGAAGTGGTTGTCCAGTTAACTCATAATAATCATTTAAAATATCTCTTGGTTGAGCATTTATAAAAAAATACGCGTCAAAATCTTCTCCTTTATGGATAGCTTCTACAAACTCTGGTGATTCCTCCCCAAAGTCGTAAATACCTGGTTGCCAAGTATTTCTCAATATGCCATAGCCGTACGAAGACCAATAGAATGGACACGGTGATGTTACCCCACCATCAACCCAGTCATTACTATTTACAATCGCAATAGTTTCTCCTTTGTGGCTGAATCTTCCATTCTGCATTCCACCTCCAAAAAAATATTCGTCATCATTTTGTTGTATTGTTTGTATTGATTTATAATCTATATATGATAAAGGTTTAGCTTCGCGTAAGACTTCTTTGTCATTTCTGACGTGACGCACTCTAATAGTTCCCAGTTTCTTATCAAATATTATTTGCACACTCTCAGTTTGTATAACATAATGCGTTTTAATGTCCACAAGTTGCGATTGCTGGAACTCTTTGTAGCCGTAATCGTACTCACTTTTTATTACTATTTTTGCTACATCGTCTGTATTCATGGGTTTTGGATATTCGCGAAATTTCCCAGACGGCGACATGTAATATCTAAAAACATGATCATTTAAAATGTATAACCTTCCTTTTTCTCTTGTTTTGTATTTAATAGTATAAAATTTTCTATCTTTTTCTATATGCTGTATGCTTCCCACAATTTTTTTTCTATTTTCTGCCATAGTGCCTGCGATAAGAACTAGTAGTTCTTTTTTGTCTGAAAATATAAAAATATTTTATGTTAAAGTCTTATAAAAAAAAAATTTCGAAATATTTTAAGACAATTATTTTAAGTACAATTCTGAAGGACATTATAAACAGTAATTTGTGCAAAATACTACTGCTATGACTTTTAATCGATAAAAAAGGGGAGTATCGAACATATCCGATAAGCGACACATTTCAAAGATTACGACGTATCTTGGCTGGCACAAAGACTCGGACATAATTTTATTTACTTAAAAATAATAAACAGTAACATTACTTACATATTTTTTTTTGTAAAAACTGATACAGTATAATAAGATTATTTTTTATTTATTGTCACTATTTATTTAATGAACAATATTTAACATCAATACAAGCCGGATACATTCCGTATCGGTTATCGCAGGACTAAAGACTAGAACCGACGTTCATTTGTTTAAATAATAACGATATGTCCTCATGACCTACTATTACTACTATTGTGGACTGATTTAATAAATTTTTGTTAGGATATATGATATTGAGGCTAATAGCTCAAAAAAATTAACCTATCATTAAGTTTAATAGAAAAATAATTACTATTTCTATAACAAAGAGTTCTTTAAAAGTGTAATAATATAGCAAATAAAAGTTATAAAAGATCTGTAGATTATAATTATAATTTTAGTTTTACCAGTGATTAGAAATTAGCAGAAAAATTTGTGGTTAAAAAATTATCTAAGAAAGAAAAATTATCTAAATATTAAAAGCCTCGACCAACATCTTAAGAGGCTATCGCTTAGCTGTAAACTCCTCTAGTGGTGTAGCTCTTCTAGTGGTGACCCCAGTGGCGTAGTGAGGGGGGGGGGGGGGGCAAGGGGGGTCATCATAGCGCCCCGGGCGCTACTCACAAAGGGGCGCCAAAAGGTCTGTAAAACTGCAAAAATGTTCGTCTGGGGGGCGCTGAAAAGGTATTTTGCACCGGACGCGAGTTACGCCCGATGGCTTGGATCGTTGTGCCACCATCGGAAGAGAGTTTTTTTTATATTTTTAAATATATTTTTTATAACAATTTATATTTAAAAAAATAAAATTCATTCCTCTTATATAATAAAACTATATAGTGTGCATTTTAGTTACACTATCATAACAATCAACACTGCCCACCGTTTGCAATTTTGAATCATGATTGAAGGCAGGAGTTAGATGCGATAATAGTATACCTACTGTAGGTAATTTGTAGGTGTATTGTTGAAGCATCAAGGCTTATTTTATGATGGAAGAACAACATTATGTATTTTGAGTTTTTCCCGACTGATAAGGAAGGGTTATGTTTTTCGCGTGTATCTTGTATGTATTATTTTTATTACCTCATATCTCCAGAACCGCTGCACAGATTTACATAATTGAGGTATCGTTGGATTTGTATTAGCAGCCCAAGTGTTCTTAAATACGTGACATTAAAAATAAACAATCATGGCGGCTGGGGGACGCCATTGGACTTAGTGAAAAAAAATGTTTCGTTTCGAATACCACAATATGGGTATCAAATTCAAGAACTCAATACGACGATTTCAAAAAGGTATATCATGATTATCATTACCATAGTAAAATCTAACAAAAAAGTGAAAAATAAAAAAATATTTGCAAAAAATAAAAACCCCGACTGCATAAAACTAAAAAGACAATAAACAAGCCCATTAGTTTATTAGGATTAACAGTCGGGACCTTTAGTCATTCTTCAATTAATAAAATCTTTACCAGAAACCCCGCATTATTTAAAGAGGTCCCTACTGTTAATCCTAATAAACTATCGGGCTTGTTTATTTTGTTTTTAGTTTTATGCAGTCGGGGTTTTTGTTTTGCAAATACTTTTTTATTATCTACTTCTCCGACTTGCGCTTACTTTTTGCGAAGTTTATGGAAGTATCAAGTGATTAATAAGATTTAACTGTCTACTAAAATTTGGCGCAGTTATATAAGCGTTATATTAAGATTCAGATTAGTCAGTTATGTATAAGATACACAGGCAACACAAAGGACTTTATGGGAGAGGACATCATAGATAGGACGGATTAATTTAGGACAACATCATCGTCTAGGAAACATTTGCAGTGTCAAGTGAATGATCTTGATCCCCGATCTTGATTTTGGCCAGATGCACATACTTCAAAGTAAAAAAAAAAAAAACAAATAACATTTCTGCGTACCTACAGTATTTTTTTAAATAAAAGACTGTTCGCTCTGAGTTGAATTGGTTTATAAATTAACCCTTATGAGATTTTAGTGCTTTTCAAGATACATCCAAACGGGGTCCAATTCGTTTGGGGCCAGTTAGTTATCATTTACTAAGCATATATATAAGTTATGATTAGCATACCTATTTTGACAGCATAACGTATAGTCAATTAGTATGAGTTGCCAGCAGTGATTTCTCCATTAATCAATACAACTTAATGGCAGTTCTCCGAAACGCACAAATTAAAATTTTCTTGTGTTCACTCATTAATAGTAAATTATGAAGGTGTACTTAATGTTATTTAAATATAGATGTACATCTAAAAGAAATTTATTAATATTTAATAATTTAACTACTTAAGCTTACTATAACAAATAAAAAGTAATACAGTTATAATGTACCAAAGACGGTATATAAAACTAAAAATATTTATTTGTTTATTGTTACTATGGCAGCACCGTCTCTCAGCATACAATGCTTGTCATTGTCATGCTGTCAAATTTTTGATTACTCACGAAATTTCTTGCTTGATGCTCATTTTGTTCTGTAAACTATTATAATTTAAACGGCTATTTTAAGTAAAAAATATTAATTGACTACTTCAAAGGTAATATATTTTTAAAATGTAACTCATAATTGCACGGATTTCTTTCAGTTTAGTATATGGTTAACCTGATTTACCGGCACGAAAGCTTGCTTAATAGAAAATTTGTAACTTTCAGATGTTTCTTACTCGTTCCGAATATGACAGAGGTGTTAATACCTTCAGCCCCGAAGGAAGGCTTTTCCAGGTTGAATACGCTATAGAGGCCATAAAACTGGGCTCCACAGCTATTGGCATCGCTACTTCAGAAGGTGTTGTGTTGGCCGTAGAGAAGAGAATCACTTCGCCTCTGATGGAGCCAACCACTATAGAAAAGATTGTTGAAGTAGACAGACATATTGCTTGTGCTGTATCTGGTTTGATGGCTGATTCTAGGTAAATAATACACTGGTACATTAAAACATGTAAATATTTAAAAGTTTCTTTTGGAAAGTGATAAGTTTTGTTTCATTACCGTTTTTCATATTTTTTCCCATAGAACTTTGATAGAAAGAGCTCGTGTAGAGTGCCAGAACCACTGGTTTGTATACAATGAGCGCATGACAGTGGAGTCTTGTGCTCAGGCTGTTTCTAACTTGGCTATACAATTTGGGGACAGTGATGATGACAGTGGCACTGCTATGTCAAGACCATTTGGTGTGGCTGTTATGTTTGCAGGTAAAAGTGTAGTAAAAAAATGTTATGATATATCATGCTAATACAAACAGTATAATTATAAATAATAATGGGGATGTTGTGGTCCAGTAGAGCATGATAATTTGTTCTCTGAGTGGGGATCAATCCATAATTTTCACATTTACTGTCAAATGCTATTCATCTCTTCAGTCAGTTCAGTATCTTCAGTCTTATCTCTCTAAATTTGTATTTTTAATCATAAATTCATAGCATGTATCTATTAATTAATGCAACATGAATCTATTAATTAATTAGTGTTCTGCTTGTGGCTTTGCTTCCTTATGCTAGACTAATATGCACATATTGTGTATATGAAACTTCCTCTCACAATTTCAGTTTATTATTGACAATTACATTAAAATCTGTTTGTGTCTGTAACACATTAAAATGACATTGTTGTACAAAGTGTACAGTTAAGTCTGTGACTCATGGCCACGCTAAAGTTTGCTATAGAAGGATGTACATTTTAATTTAAGATTTTTCTTCTTAATTTTCATCTATTTACTTATTTAGGAAACATATAAAAATTTGAACATAGTGGGTATTTTTCTTACCTAAGTGTGGAATAATACTTTAAAAATGTTAAAAGTATGTCATCTACTTATTTTTTCCCAAAGAACATTGCGCAAATTTACAAAAAAAGCCTAAATCCAGATTTGTCTGTACTGTAATTTGTTGATTTTACTTCAATGACGGTGAGCATTAAATTACATTTGACAGGTATTGATGAGAAAGGTCCTCAATTGTTCCACATGGATCCCAGCGGTACATTTGTACAGTATGATGCAAAAGCTATTGGTTCAGGAAGTGAAGGAGCTCAGCAAAGCTTGAAGGTATTTTAATAGATAATTGTATGTTCTTAAAATTTTGTAATTTGGTTTGTAAATTCACCTGCTTGTACTACATAATTATTTAGTTTCTTATTTGAATTACTTTACTCATCTAATAACAATATCACTTTAAAGATAATATATATACATTGATGATTGCTACAGTTTCCACCAATTCAATAAAACACTTGTTTTGTAACAAACACTGATAGTTAAGGGAACATTGGCAAAAACATGCCATTCCCCACGCACCGCATAATTTCCGAGACATTTCATGGCAAAACGTAAATCTGTGCTTTGTTTGTGTGTGTACTAGTTCGTGGAAATGAAAATTATTTATTTTCTTGAGTGAAAATCGAAGTCACAACCATAGTGTTTACAATCTTAGGCTGTCGTAGCTCTTATTGTGTCACGACAGGCCATAAGGCCCAAATGTCACATTTTTTAAAATTTATATTCAAAATCAAAAAATAATTTATTAAAAAAATATATATATATAATTCTAGCAAATTGTTTTTTTCATCATCCAGGAAGTCTATCACAAATCTATGACACTCAAAGAAGCGATCAAGTCCGCTCTAACAATTTTGAAACAAGTAATGGAAGAGAAATTGTCCGAGAACAATGTAGAAGTTGTAACAATGACTCCACAATCATTGTTCCACATGTTCACAAGGGAGCAACTCGCCGAGGTCATTAAAGATATACCTTAATTTGATTATTTTTATAATTGGCTGGATTTTTTACAAATATTTTATATATGTATGTATAATCCATTTTTTTGATATTATTTTACTTTTTTATTGGTTTTTTTTGCCTTTATTGAAAGGTAAATTGGATGATTAAAGTTTAAAGTAATAATGTTAAATTCAGTTTGTCTATGTATAGTTGTGTATTTTAAAAAATCCAACCATGTGTGTCACGAGTAGTAATATTTTAAGTAAATTGTATTTTATTGTACATGTTGTATCATTTAGTGTAGTGTAAACAGTGAATGAATATTTAGCTTGCATATTCGGGGCCATCCATAAACTATGTAAAATATATTTAAGTAAAACTCAGAATTTTGTTGAACAAACATTGCTGGACTACTTTTACAATTAAATAAGTTCTAATAATTTCACTTTCTTTAATAATTTCTATAATATTGCAAAATACGTCATGTCACACTATGTATTGGAGGGGAGGGGGGTGTCAACGCGACCAGCTGTTAATAACATCATAAAAATCATGTGGCATAATTTATGGATCGTCCTTTACAATATTTGAAACTTTGTAAATTGAATCTTAATAATTATATATTTTATAAAAAATACATTAAATGGAAAAAATAAAATAAAATAAGTAATGCAATTTCGTTAAAATATTACTTGGTGATGGAGTTTCTAAGGATCTTAATGTAAGTATTCAAAGTTTAATAAAAGTTTCAACACTTTTGTAATGTGTATTTATTTACTTATCTCTTAGTAGAGTATATGAATATATTTTAATTTTTTGTCTACCTATATAAAATAAGTATTAAAGTAAAAATTGGCTTAGAATTTAGTAAACTAGATTTTTTACATTAAATTAGAACAAAAAATACTTATTTAGTTTATTTTGATATAAAGAGAGAGAACAGAATAGAACAGTTACGAACAGTAACTTATTCATTAAATGGAAAGCAAAGCCACGTTGGCCTCGAAGAAACTGGGGATTATCAGTACTTTACGCCAATACACCGATTGGCCCTGTATAGGGCTCAGGTTCGGCGTCATAAAATGTGGCACTAAGTTTCTCCACTCACCACGCAATGTGAACTTGAATTCAGGCAGAAAGTACAGCGAGAACTAGTGTCGTGCGGGTTTCGGAGTAAAACTACATAATAAATATAGATTATTTGTCTGTCTGTTCATTCTGATGGGAAATATTATAAAAATTTTAAATTTAGAACGAAATAATAAAAAAAATATTTATGGTACTTTTTTTAGAAAACGTAAAAAAAATAATGTAGCTGGATTTGTTCACGCACCTCTTGGAAACCATCCAAGAGCTATTGCTTCTATTTAAATATAATTAAAAAGAAGTTTACATTTTAAAAATGTAACCTTTTTTTAAGGAAACCATCCAAGGGCTATTGTTCCTATTTAAATATTATTAAAAAAAAGTTTACATTTTAAAAATATAAATATGTAATAAGACAAAGCGTGACCCGACGAATTAAAAGTTCCCAACTTAACACACAATGTCTCATAAAATTGGCGGTAATTGGGGAACAGTGTCATATCACTTAGTTCCCTCTGCCTACCCTGCTATTTGCGGGACGCAGTGTGAAGCTAAAAAAATGTGCGCAATAGTGTTCAGAGACGATACTTAAACTATGTACTTTAAAATGAAATCTAACCAAAGTCTTATATAGATGATCGCGGCCATTCCGGAATTACAATGGAGTGAGAACAGTTCAAGAAACACATTACAAGATTTGTCTCGTCTAAGATTAGGAAGGCAAACTGTTTAAATTGTTTGTAATTTTGTAAATTCCGTTTATTTTAAAATAAAATTACAACATGATTAATTAAAATGTGTTTAAATTCTTTATCTCTATTTTAATACGCTATTTTTGAACTACTTGGACTATTTGTATCCTCATGAAATTTGGCAGTTTACGTAGCTTAGGTGACAGTACAATATTATGATATCAACGAGCTGGTGTGATGATGGAGTCGGGACATGAGTATTGGAAATCTTTTCAGAGGTTCCTAGTAAACTATTCGAGTTAACCAACATATCAATTGTGTGTGTGTGTGATTTTTTAGTTTTATATATTATTTATATGAATCAACTAAGATACTTGAGAGAGGGCTTTGGGAAAGTGAGATATAAAAAAATTAAGACTTCTATAGCAAGTAAAGTTGTCGGTGTACCTTAAGTCTTAATCTATTTTATAACTTTTTGATTGTTCTGTATTTTGCGTAGTAAAGAGGATGTGTTCAAAAATCATCATGTGCATTACAGCTGATGAGTCGTGGCCACCTGGAGGTTTGGCTTTCTGAAATTTTATATATAGTTAGCTCGGGAAGAAAATAATCAAAACTGAGAAAAGGTCTTAAAATCTAATCGGCTTAGAAATCTACAGCTAATTTCAGGGCGGCCACAACTCGTCGACTGTATTGCAGTCTATTCTTTTTTTTCGAAAAAAACCCCCTCAACTCAAGTGTAGTATTTATATTGATGATTCTCAAGTGAGCGTCATCACTCATCATTATAAATATCTACTCTATAAATAAAAAAAATAAAAATTACTCTATGTACTATAATCCATATTATATTTGAGCTCTATGATATAAATTGAAGAAATTAATGAAAAAACAAAAATGAAATAAAAATTAATTTAAATATCAACAAATTGAATAGAATTTATAAATGCTTTAGGTATAAGAATAATAAGCACCATTGGTGTAAAACCAGCATATGTGCATTTTACATATTATGAACATATATGAATAATAATTATGAAAAAGTCAAAAGTAGTGTAAAAGTAGTGAGGCCATTGATTACACAGGGGCACAAGCGTGAGTGTGAGTTTGATTCCCACCTGAGAAAATGAAATGTTTATTATTTTCATTTCTTCATTCGTCGCCGTTGACACTTTTGTTTCTCACTTTTCATCGAATTCTGGACGCACGGAGTGTTGCGTGGCGGAGAGCGCCACGCTTTAGCTCATTACCGGAGCAGCGAAATGAAAATATTAATTACTTACAATTATTGAAATGCCTTTCTTCTCTTCTTTTGTTACTCATATGTCTAATTTCATATAAAAAAAAGCAATAAGAATATATAATTTTATTAATATTTTTTATTAAAAAATATATACAGTCAATCTGGATAATTTTGATAGATACGAGCGATATTTTAAGCTATGTCTTAAAATTTAAGCACATTGCGTGAAAGTGTTTATGATTAATTAGCGCTCTCGTAATACATACCCATACACCTTTTAAAATACTTCAGTATTTAATATACGTTTAATAGAAAACTTTGAGGCAAATTAAAAAGAAAATAACTTAAGCAAACAAAAAAAATATAAGACCCCCCCACTCTCCCCCCTCCCCACAATCATCATCAATTATTTTGAACGCAGACTTTTACACAATTTTTTTCTGGTATCTACTGTAGATATCATCGTATTTTCAATTTCAGACGGCAATTCATTTAGCACGTTTAATGTTAATGGTGCTAAAGTAACATTATCTTCATTTATATTTGTGTTTTCCTTCTGCTGAGTCTTAAGTTTCTTTTCCTTTTTAAAATTAACATTTATTCATTAAAATAAACATATTAAAATAAAAATAGTCAATTGTATTGTATCATACGCAAAAATTATCAAAATTAGTTTGTTCCCACTGTCAATGTTACCTGACGAATCAAAGTTATCCAGATTCACCGTACTACATAACTATAAATAACAAATGCAACTCTTAATGCCTAAATAAAAATCAGAATAAGATTTATACTAAGCTTATTTATTAATTACACTTACAAAAATATTAGATCAAATCCCAGGTATTACAATTTATTAACACTTTGTTACAGAAGAAATCATATAAAAAATGTGCAGTAAATATAAAATTACAATAATAAAAAAAACATGGATAAGAATAAAAAATAAGACCTTTTATAAAAAAAAATCAAAAACTACCAATACTTAGCCAAATACGGTTCCAAATCCAACGGATTCGTATTCGGTCCGAACCTTTCAACGGGAATACCGTTTTTATCAACAATGAACTTGGAGAAATTCCACTTTATAAAATCACCTAGAGTACCACTTTGTACCCGTTTCAAAAATTTCCACAACGGATGAGCATTGTCACCGTTCACCTCGATTTTTTCAAAAACATCAAACTTGACGTTTCTTTCTCGAAGAAATTTTGTAATTTCATTACTATTTCCCGGCTCTTGACTACCAAATTGATTACATGGGAACGCTAAAATCCTTAAATTGTTAGATTTTGCATATTTTTCATATAATTCGTTTAATTGGTTATAATTATTATCAGTTAATCCACACTGAGACGCGACATTTACTACAATTAATGTATACCCCTTATATTTGTCGAGTTTAATGTTTCTCCCATATATATCTTTTACAGTAAACTCGTGTATTGATTTGGCGTTTTCATGGTTCATTTCTGTAGTTTCTTCCGTTTTACTAAAAATATAATCATCAAGTTAAAATATATTTTTTAAACCTTATAAATAGTGTTGTTATTATATATTTTTTTATAATTATTATAAAAATGTTAATGTTGTCGTAATTAAATTACGTATCTCAGATAATGATGAGTTCGTCGTGAGACAGCGTTTGACTAAACGTCACTAAACACGCAACGTCTAGATAATTGGGCGGTGCGTAAACAGTGTTAAGACAGAGCGAAGAAGTGTTAGACACTATCTTTCCTCTGCTGATCCTGCTATTCGCGGGATACAGAGTGAAGCGGTATAAAAAACAAATAATACATGAAAAAATCAATACTTACTTCCCAATGTTATAAAACTGCCTAAAAGTATCAACAGCTTGATATATATCAGTGGCCATTATTTCCGGGTTCTCTAAAGCGGCGAAATGGCCGCCATCTTCCACAATAGTGCTGTGTAAATAATTCTTGTATTTTAATTTCAAAATCCAATCCGGTTGAAAAACTAATTCGTATTTGAACTTTATACCCCATGTTGGTACTTCGGTTGGTATTCTGTAATAATGTTTAGTTATTTTTTTATTTATGAGTTGCTTTACGCCACAGAATTTGATCAACTATGCCACTATTTACTGTTTTTCTTAATTAGGTTATTATATTTGTTTTTCAGTTTTAAGCTATATCTTGCATGTAGCAGGATAGGCAGATGGAACCTAGTTTAAATACACTCCGTTCCTCACCTTTCGCCCAGTTTTAGTGATATTGTAAAAATATATTTAAATAGAAAAATAAAACACTCACTCATCTATTTTCATACTAAAATATTTCCAATTAAACGTTTCAGCGTAAGCCCTCATACTGGTAGTGATACTATTAGTAGTCCAGTACACCATTATATTATCCAAGAGATGTGTCAAACTATATTTATCTAATAAATTGCCATCCCCAGACTTTTTGTATGTAGGGTTTGTCATAGTGGAGAATTTCTCTAAAATGTACGCTGATAAACCCGCCGGTGAATCAGTCAGGGCTATGCCTGGAAAAAAAATACATATTATTCAGAGGTTAGCTCTTAAATTGTTAGAAAAAAAATGTTTTAGTGAATTATTTTATGTATTGACCATCCAAAACGCATTGTCAAGAACTAAAAAAAAGAAAGTACATTTTCTTACCAACGGTATCAGGTTTAGTAGCCTGTATATGTAAATATCCAGATTCCTCTAAAAGTCTCATGATATGGTCACTATATGGATACATACGACTTTCTAATTCTTTTTCTACTATCAGCGATGGCCATAATGATCCTTTAAAATAAAACCACAAAATGTTCATATTAAATATAAAATAAAGGTTCCTTTTCTTGTCAGTTATAAATTACTATTACTATTAAGTACATTCAAACTATGCAATGGCAGCATCTGTAATTCTTTATTAAGTTTCAGTAATGCAATGGTGTCAGTCACATTGTCACAATCTGACGTTGTACTCGTAAAAGGAATGGTTATATTGAAATTATTTCCTATACATTCATTTACCCGCTCTGCGGAGACAAACTGTATGGAAATATTTAACAGTAAGAGTAAAAAAATAAAAATCACCAAGTTTCATGCGCCGGTTCTTTTCTGATCTGAGGCAGTACTCTGTACCGACCTTGCTATATACAGGTTAACTTATGAAGCTAAAAAAATCAACACTTTTCCAAACGAAAAGACTTGATACAATACATTATTTAACTCACCTAACCAAACATAAACATTGGCAAGTCTATGGAAAAATAGAACTGGTAAATTTGTATGGAAACCTAATATCCTTTCAGGGAACATAGTTGACAGTATTGAACCTAAATTATGTCCTATATCGCCACCGTGTATATAATATTTCTCATAGCCAATTCTTTTCATTAAATTTGATATGACTATCGCCATTTCTAGTGGTCCTAGGCCAGGACGCGCTGGAGCCTAAAATGTTTAAAATAAATAATTTCTTTTAGCTTTTTATTTTTTTTTCGACTTGGCTTTATTCTGCTGACCTGGACTGGGCTCGACAGCGTCACCGGACGGGGGCTTCATGCTGGATCCCGTATATAGCAGGGTAGATAGAGACCTAGTGTTAGACACTAATTTCTGCCGAATTTTGGAGACATTGAGTGTTGAGTGGGAAGGACTGAACGCCGCGCTTTGTCTTGAGGAAATGAAAATATTAAATATTTCGTTTTCGACGGGCGGAAATTGAGTCTACAACCCTTACAGCGCTCGCTTGTGCCTCTGCACCACGGCCATTCTCAAGTTATAAAATCATAATGTTTTATGAAAAAATAAAGAAAACCCTTTCCCCAAATAGCCATAAATATTATTATAAATAAGTATAGAACAATTTTCATAGCTGAGTCGATGAATCGCGGCCGTTTTGAAATTAGATTTTCTGAATTTTTGAGCATTGTTCACTCTGGAAGAAAATAATAAAATAATATCTGCCATCTACAGCTAACTACAAGGCGGCTACGGTTCATCGATATTACTGTAATGTCATCCACCTATCGTTTTATTACCTGAGAAAATCCAAATCCAGGCAAGCTAGGTGCAATAATTTCAAAGGCAAAATTATGGCCTACTTTAGGAGTAACAAGTTTAGGAATTAGTTCATAAAATTCTCTTATTGAGCTTGGCCATCCATGTAGTAATAGAAGAGGGACCACCTGTAAAAAAATATTTTTAGTTTTGACTGTCTATCTCACATAGCAGTGTGGGCAGGGGAAAAAAGTTGTTAAGTCACTCCTGTCATCCCAAACGTGAAACGTGATCGTGTTGTATGTTGAGTGGTGGAACTCAATACAGCATTCTGCAATTTTATTTAGTTACTTTTTTTAACTAAATATAAGTGATCATACATAGCAAAAAACCGGACAAGCGCGAGTTGGGTTCGCACACCGTATTAAAATTCAAATTTTGCCCCCCTTTTATGGCTATTATTTTTTAGGCTTTAACCACAAATGTATAGTTTTCAGATTTGTTTCCAAACTAGTACTACCTGTAGATGCTAGCTGCCAAATTTCTTAATTCTAGGTCAACCAGAAGTACCCTTTTAATTTTAATTTCCTTTATAGTGTTGAAATACACTTTTTAATCAGGAAATAATGAGGCCGTAGAGATTTCCAAGCATTCTTGCGATAAAGGGTCTTCAGACAAACAGATAGACAGATGGGCAACAGTGATCTCATAAGGGTTACTTTTTTCCTTAAAAAGTATGGAATCCCAAAAATCACAAAAAAAAATCAAATGACATTAAACTTAAAAATCAACATATTTGTTAGATTACAGAGAGTTCCCTAGAGGTAGTTACAATAATTATTTTAAAAATATATTACATTTTGTTAAAGGTGAATGGACAAAGCCAGTGGGACACCATTTTACTGAAAAGACATTCATTGTGGATTCTATTTCCACTTGGGAGTATGAATCATTTTTCTGTCATGCATGTCATAAGGCATGCTATTGAGTTCCACCATTGTCTTGTCACATGCAATTCCAACCTCTTGAAGGTGGTTTGTGGGGAATGGAGTGTCTTATTTCAAGATTTTGTCTGCCTAAAAAGTTTACAAATTTGTATTATTATACTCACTTCTACATCTGATGCAACATTGGGTTTCACATGTACATAATGCATATCCATACCTTGTATATTAGTTACAAAATGGTCATATTTATTGAAAAATTCTTCCCTTTCCTTAAAATTATATTTACGTTGCCAGTAATCTAATATTCTAGTCATAAAATTGGAATTGAATCCATAAGTAAATCCTGCATTTTCCAGTGGTGGGACCAGAGGTCTTCTATGAAGAAGTCTTTCTCTTAGATCATTAATCACCTAGTAAAAAAAAATATATTATAACATTTTTTGGCACAGGGGCACAAGTGTGTGACCGTAAATGTGACTGGTTGTGGGTTTCATCCCGACTTGAGGAAATGAAATATTTATTTATTTATATTTTAATTTCTGTGCTCTAGTGTTGAGACAAAGCATGGCATTGACTTCCACCACTCCACATACAACAAAAACATGCAATGCCTCCAGAATTTAGTGGAATTGTCTTACCACTAAGTTCCCCCTACCTACCCTACTGTGTGATACATAGTGAATCTGACTAATTTTTATTTTATTTAGTGTTTTTTATATTGAAATCATTTATATTTAAAAATGTTACCACATCAGAGAATTCTATTTTATAGGGTCTTATAGATAAATCTGGCTTCAACTCCATTGGATACGGTCCCCAGTATGCATTTAAATCTATTTTCGGCAGGTCAGGTGGTGTTGTAAGGAGTTTGTATGTGTAAGATGATGCGATAAATGCAATTATCGCAAATATGAAGGAAAATTTACCAAACTGTAAAATAATAAAAAAATTAAATGTATTTGTAGGATTTTATTTTATTATATATATTTAAGTCAGAAAAAATAGTTATAAATACATAAATAGATATAGCTTACTGATAGTAAAGAAAATTTCTGTTCCTTTTTCTCATTTTCATTTAGTTTTTTCTTGTTTTCTTTTTTCGGCTGTTGTTTGTTGGCCATTTGGATTGTTTTCAAAGATTTTAAACTTAGAAATAATTATTGTAATACTATTGATGTTATAACTTGCTGCTAAGAGGAAGCTTATTTAAGATATTCAATTCATTATGGAATAGTATTTTTATTAATATATTTTATATACTTATTGACAATGAAATGTCTTTACCGGATAATATTTATTCACTTTGAGAAGTTTGACTTTTGAGAGAGGGTTCTTTTATCTACGTATGTTGATAACATTAACAGCTGATAAGTCAACTGCAACTCTATTACTTGATTAGAGAGAATGACTATAAATTAAAAAATCTCAATTCCATTATTGTTTCTGTCAATGTCAATTATTTACATTAGGGTCGTGGATGTTTTTACATATTTTTCCGAATCTTATACATTTATTTAACATGTCATGAAAAATTACATACATTAAATTACGTTACGGTACATTAAACATGATAAAAATGTATAAATAACGTAATAAAATAAAAGATATACTTATTATGCACCAATATTTTAAAGATGGCAAGACCACATACGAAGAAAATTAAAAGCATTTTTTTAATAATGTGTTGAGAGATTTGTGACCTCTTAAGCCCAGAGATATAAATACTGATAGGGTCTCCCAAATAAACCGTATCATGTTTTATTATATTTGATAACTATCGGCCCCCGTGCGACTTCGCCCGCTTTTTTTTATTTAATATTTTTTATGTGTATTAACGAAAAAAATATTAATTATTTTAGTAAGGTTTTCTATACTGTTATACATTTAATAAATCGTAATTTAAATCTTTTAACAGTTTATTTGATTTCTTCGCAAAAATTGACATCTATCTAGGTCGGGCATAAAAACGCATAAAAGTAGCCTATGTGTTGCCCCACAATCCTCTCTATTTTTGAAATTCAAAGATATTGTCAGTGGAAGTCCCATAAAAGTAGGTCCAGCTATTATGGGGATAAGCCCGGACAAACTGAAACTTAAAAATTATTTGTTTGTGTTGTGTGTGTATTATATGAATAACTATATACATTAAAAACAAACACGGTCAATATTCAGTGTGACGTTATTGAAATTGGATAATATAAATTACCTCAGTTTAATGATCTGTCTAGGCATGCGGGTTAAATTACTAATGTTTCAAAAAGTTTAAATTAAGTATATCCAGATGATTCTTTTTCATTCAATTGGTTTCGTTTACCTTTCATATGTAGGTATAAATATATGTATTAATTATTGTATCTATTAATATATAGAAAGAGAGAGCTAATAGTAGCCAGCCAGACCTTCAAATCAAATCAAAAACACTTTATTGCACAGAGATAACATATAAATTCAATAAAATTAGTAATTTTAGCACAGTGCAAAGGCGGCCTTATCACTATAAGTGATCTCTTACAGGCAACCTTTTATTTATGGAAACTAATATTAAGAGAACATTGTTGGCGGATAACTAAGCATAAATATATTTTTGTAATTTATTATATCATAAAAAAAAAAATAATAATAATAATAATAAGTGGCGACCCCACGGACCTGAGTCCTCCGGAGGGGAATTGTAATCTATCCCCCGCCTCTGGCTTGCCTTTATTGGCCGGCAGAGTGGAGCGCAAGAGCTATGTGCTCGAAAGGGTGGAAGTGCTCAATCTGCGTAATAGCGGGGAAACCCGCTCACGAGCGCCTCGTGATGGTGAAACCGGTGCACACCTCTCTACACCCTTAGCCGACCACGCCGATGTTGCGCCCAAGGCACTACGCCGCTTTGTGGGGGCCCATCTAGAGGCGAGTCACCGTCCGCCAACCATTCAATTTGAGACTATTGTAAAGGCGGACGTCCGTTAGTCTCACTCAATAGCCCAGTAGCAGTCCATCCAAATTCCATTCCATAGTCCTAGTTTAGATTTCCACATTTTCCATAGTTCCTACGCATTAACCGGCGACCATCTCTGGGCAATTACCTGTGGTTACCCAGAGATGGATCCCGGCTGTTGCGTCACAGTAAAACATTTTTATATTCTCTAAGGGGCCTCTACGTGTTGGACCTGTGTCCCCACGCAAGCCTTCCAAAGGACCGGGTTCTTTTGAACCCGTGAATTCTAAACGAGAAACATAATAATAATAATAATACATAAATAAATAGAAAAAAAAAAAAGTATACACACACTATTCATATATAAATACATAGATACATACATACAAACATATATACATAAATAAATACATACATAAAACATACATAAATACATACATAGATATCATATATATACATATTTATATAGAGATACAATTATAAACTTACATATATGTACAAGACAGATACAACGACTATAGCGATAGGTAATACTCTTTAAGCCGACGCTTAAAGATATTAAGTGATGTTGACTGCCTGATGAACCCGGGTAGATCGTTCCATAATTTCACCGTTTTTACGGTGAATGATTCACTGTAGCACTTGGTGCGACATAATGGAACCTCCAATACGTTGTCATATCTTGAACGGAGATTGAGGGACTGAGAGTGGGAGCCCAGGAAAGTAAATCTTTGTTTGAGGTATGAAGGAGTAAAAGGCAGATACAAGATAGAGTATAAAAGGATAAGTGCATGATAATTGCGTCGATGCTTGATGGCCTTCGTTAATATATAAAGCCTAAAAGTGTCTGTGCTCGTACACCAATAAGTAGATACTATTATGGAATATACTATAGGTTACTTTAGCAGTTATTATGTATATATGTCGAAGGAAGCGATTGGAACGGAAATTATATTATCATAGATGTTTATTGATTGTTTAATATTATTATTTGTAGCAACTGTTTACTTATATGATTGGCTATGTTAATGTAAAAAGACAATGTGTTGACTTTTATATAACCAATTAGATGATTGGACCAATCGTGTGTAGTCACAGCCTTCAGCTTCAGAGGAAACGATCGAAAAGAAACTAATTGTTGATTATTGTAGAATTACGATTGGCTGATAGAATTTTAAGAGATTGTGTTTTGACTTTTATTTGACCAGTGGAGTAATTTAACCAATAACGTGGAGGCTTACGCCTTGAGTAGAGTCGTGACGCGTGAGGGCGAGGTTTGATTTTGAAAAGATGGAGGAAGTTGACGATCGTCGATCGATGAGGCATTCTTCTGATGTTTTCGGAAAAGAAAGGACTAGTGTCACGAATCTGCTACGTTATTTCTGCTTGCATTAACCCACAATGAAGCCCACAGGTCCAGTAAGAGTCCTTTGCGATCATCTCCTACATCAGAAGCGGGATCGGTGCAAGCAAGAAATATATTGAAGTACCAGGGGATGAAATCGACGGATGGCAGGCCTTATTGGAAGCCCAACAAAACAACACGCGCCTCCTCGTATAAACATTACGTAATCCACCTCCCCAGGAGACCGCCAAGCAAAATGTGTTGCCTGAGTTCCACCCCGAAGATGCAAACACGGATGCTTGAGCATACGACTGCGGACGTCTGTTTGGCGAATCGAGAATGTCAGGGGAGTAATGTTATCCTTATATTTAGTATTGTATAAAGTGGGTGCAATTTAAGCATTTTTTTTCTATCGCGCTTCGACGCTTCAGATACTAATGCAGCGACAATTTAAAAAATATTCAACAGTAAACCTTGAGAAGGCGAATGTCTGTCCGCATACTCAAATAGATTATTTACTTCTCTTATGTCACGTTGTAATGATTTAGATAAAGAGGAGATAGTAGTGACGATGATCCTCGCACATATTGGACAAATTGAACCACGATTTCAACGTAATATTTTTTCAGAAGAATTAAATGCTCGTTGCAAAATGAGCCGCGAGCTAATGGCATTTTCTTACAATAAGCGTATTTTTCAAGAATGTAAAACTAATAATAATAATATAACGGATCTTAAGCGACCTAGATTAAGTACAATTTTAGTTAAATGTTCTAAATATGGGAAGTTTGGTCACAAAACATTTGAATGTTTCAGCCAAAAAACCGAAAGCAAGATAATTTCTACTTCCATTCGCTCCGACTTCACGGCAAGACCTCCTGTCACGTGCTTTAAGTTGAAGATGTTGAAGGCCACGTGGCGTCGCGGTGCTCAAATACGCAACGAATTATGGGCAGTAACTCAATACCTATTTTCGTAGTATAGTAAAAAGTGTAGACATATGCGACGTTATACCTGTCACCGGTAACTTCACACAATTTGGTGAGCGATTCTTATTTTGTTTTGATTCTGGCGCTGATTGTCCTCTTATTAAAGAAGGTATTGCTCGAAAATATCTGGAAGGTTGCAACATATCCCTGTCACTTTAATGGAAACGGTAAATCTAGCGTCTTGTGCTCTTTACAAATTTTATCTAAAGTTATTATTAGCAGGTATGACGTAGAGATATTATTTCATGTTGACCCTTAGGCTGGTTAGGTTGAACACTATTCGCGTTAGGATTTACATTTGAAATGTCGAATGATAATCTTACCATTCATACGAATTGGAAACGTTAGCAGTAAATTCTGTAAAGCACTTTCGACATTACTCATATGGCAGATCTTTTACCGTTGTTACTGATTGTAATTCTTTAAGGGCATCGCGAAGTAAAGTCGATTTAATACCTAGAGTTCGTCGATGGTGGGCTTTCCTTCAAGCTGTTAATTTTGATATTTAATATAGGAAGGGTAGCAAAATGACACACGTAGACATTTTTTTTTTCTAGAAACCATTTACCTATGGAAAATAAAACATTTAATGATTAGGAAAATAGGGAAATTAATAATAGAGTTTAAGTGAAGAGTGTTAATTAATATTGCTGAGCTATCATCTGACTGGTTACAGGTAGAACAAAGACGGCACAGTGAGTGCAGGGAAATAATAGAAAAATTTGAAAATGATAATCTCGAACTAGATACATGTCAAATCTATGAGTTACGTTCTAATGTACTTTTTTTTAAAAAAAAAAATAAATAAAGATATAAGCGTAATATTTGGTTACCTATCGTACCAAAGGCCTTTCGTTGGTCTGTAATAAATTATAATCATGAAAACGTTCTCCAACTCTAGAAAAGGTATATCAGCATTATTGGTTCCCGAATGTGTCAAAGTATATCAGATTTGTAGAAAATTGTATTACATGTAAAATTGCAAAATCTACTCACGGTAAAAAAAATAGAGCTACATCCTATCCCAAAAAAATCAATATCCCTTGGCATACCGTTCACATAGATGCCACGGGCAAATTGAGCGGAAAAGTGACTTTAAGGAATATGTTTTCATTTATCATAGATGCCTTCACTAAATACGTGCTACTGTGATTTTCAATGCGAATTTATGCCGATAGCGCTATCATTGCTCTTAAAACAGCCACGGCATTATTTGGTTCCCCTGTATGTATAATATTCGATCAGGGCAGATGCTTTTCTAACAAAGAATTTAAAGATTTTTGCACTAGTCGTAATATAAACTTACATTTTATAGTTACAGGATCCTCACGCGCTAATGGGCAGGTAGAGCGAACAATGAGTACGTTGAAGAATATGATAACCATAGTATAGTTAAGTTCAAACAAATCGTGGCAAGATGCTTTAGATGAAATTCAGTTATCCATAAATAGCACGATACATAGAGTAACCAAAGCAAGTCCATTAGAATTATTAATAGATAAAGTAGCTAGGCCACTAAATTTGTTAGCAGATGACCAGGAAATAGAAATTAAAATTGATGAGGTACGTAAACAGGCTGAGAAATTTATAAAAGAAAACACTCGTGTTGACAAAATTCGGTTTGATAAGAATAAAGCGAAAGTGACGCCGTTTTCTGTTGGTGACTATGCTTTAGTAGAAAATCATGAAAGGAATCAAACCAAACTAGATCCAAAATTTAGAGGTCCCTATAAAGTTATTGAGGTATTAGATGGTGACAGATATATCCTTAAAAATTTAACATCTAGCCGCTTATATAAATCTGCACGAGATCGCTTACGTCCTTTCCCTAGATCTTTCATTCCTACCGAATTAGATCCATGTCTCACGGACGCTAGCGATAGTAAGAATTTCGTACTGTTTATAATTTTATAGTGGAATGATTATATCGTTTATATATCCAAAACTAAAGTTTTTTTTTTTTGCACGCACGCATGCACGCATGGTTTGTGAAGCAATTTGTATCTATGAGGTGCGTTGGCCTGGAGAATTGTGACAAGATGCGAGTTGGCCTGGAGAGTTGTGTAAAGTGGCGAGGTGGCCTGCAGAATTATCTAGACTGGCAAGTTGGCCATTTGGATAATTGTTAGGGTATGGCCAGGTGGCCTGCAGAATTATCTAGACTGCCAAGTTGGCTATTTAGATAATTGAGTTGTTAGGGTATGGCCAGGTGGCCTGCAGAGTTATCTAGACTGGCGAGTTGGCCGTTTCGATAATTGAGTTGTTAGGGTATGGCCAGGGGGCCTGCAGAATTATCTAGACTGGCGAGTTGGCCGTTTCGATAATTGAGTTGTTAGGGTATGGCCAGGGGGCCTGCAGAATTATCTAGTGGCGAGGTGGCCGGATGATAATTGAGTGATGGCATGGAGGCCTGCAGAATTATCTAGTGGCGAGGTGGCCCGATGATAATTGAGTGATGGCATGGAGGCCTGCAGAATTATCTAGTGGCGAGGTGGCCCGATGATAATTGAGTGATGGCATGGAGGCCTGCAGAATTATCTCTATGGCTAAGTGGCCTTCAGATAATTACTAATATTTTTGAGGGGTTAGAATAAAGAGAGCTCGAGAGTACGAGCATTTTATTGTGCATGCGCGCGTAGAACTTTATTTTTGATTTGATTTTGGATTTAGTTTAAGCCCTTTAGTCTTAAATGTCTAAGATATTAAAGTAGGATATGGTAGAATTAATTAAAGAAAATTATCCGATGTTAAAGAATTTGTTTGAAAGCTGTAATGACAAACGAAACGTCAGGAATGGCCGAACATTTAACATACACTGCTATCTTTTTTTTCAGAGAACAATGATCACCTTACAACATCACGCGAGGGCGCGTGAAACGTCAGGAGGGCCGTGTCGAAGGAAGCGATTGGAACGGAAATTATATTACCATAGATGTTTATTGATTGTTTAATATTATTATTTGTAGCAACTGTTTACTTATATGATTGGCTATGTTAATGTAAAAAGACAATGTGTTGACTTTTATATAACCAATTAGATGATTGGACCAATAGTGTGTAGTCACAGCCTTCAGCTTCAGAGGAAACGATCGAAAAGAAACTAATTGTTGATTATTGTAGAATTACGATTGGCTGATAGAATTTTAAGAGATTGTGTTTTGACTTTTATTTGACCAGTGGAGTAATTTAACCAATAACGTGGAGGCTTACGCCTTGAGTAGAGTCGTGACGCGTGAGGGCGAGGTTTGATTTTGAAAAGAAGGAGGAAGTTGACGATCGTCGATCGATGAGGCATTCTTCTGATGTTTTCGGAAAAGAAAGGACTAGTGTCACGAATCTGCTACGTTATTTCTGCTTGCATTAACCCACAATGAAGCCCACAGGTCCAGTAAGAGTCCTTTGCGATCATCTCCTACATATATATATTTATTATGTATATAACATTTTTTCACATTAGTTAAAACTAATAATAATTGTTCTTGCCGGTTACTACATGTAACTTTAGTATGTTACCTTTGTAGGCGCTTGTATTTAATTAGGGTTTAGAGATGTCTGGCAGGGGGTTACAATCATGCAAGTATCTGGATTGCCAGATACTAGTAGGTAGTCCATTGGGACTACGTCACTTCTATAATAAAATTATTTTATCACTTTATTAGAATATATAAATATTATAATTTTTAAGAAAATAAAACCGATTTCTTTAATTTCCATCGGATCCCATAATTAGGAACTAATCGAACTTTCATCGAACTACCCTTGAAGCGTATCCTTTCCAATAAAAAAAGAATAATCGAAATCGGTTGGCAGGATATTGAGTTACTCCTCCATTGGTCGCGTACATACTTAATGCAAATTTAAGACTCGTGTGATTTTCTCATGGATACCATTGACAGATATAAACCACACAGGAATCAGTAGCTTTCAAATAAAAAGGGAATCATCAAAATCGGTTCACCCAGTCAAAACTTCTGAGGTAACTAACATAAAGAAAATACAGTCGAATAGATAATCTCCTCCTTTTACAGAAGTCGGTTAAAATAATATTTTTTTTTTCCGCAATGTCAATTTTATTGAAAAATTATTGAAAATTTACAAAATTTCTTAACTTTTTTCAATAGCAAAGAAATATGGATTTAATGTTTACAATTTTTAAACATATAAAAAAAATTACATATGTTTTCAGTTATATTATAAATCATAATTCCTTAACTATATTATAATAGATATTATTTAAATGTACATATATTTATCAAGTCTATTTATCTACAAAACCATCAGTATATTCTCTGCGTAAATTTATTTTAACTTTGAAATAATGAAAAGATTTATTCACGTGTGAAACGAAGGCGCGAATAAATGTAAGTTGAATGACGTTGTCATCGCAAGCCACAATCCCTCTGTTAATTGAGCGCGCGGGGCCAATATGGGTTTTTTAATTTTTCCAGTCAACCGCCACGTTGATACAGCCTAATAATAGGGATGCGACAGTGTAAAATATTTTTTATTGAGAAGTTATAATGATTTGATACCATTTAAATTCATAAAGAACATACATTAATACAGGTAAAGAAGTGAGCGATCACTTTATATTCTATTATGTATAATTGGAAATATAATAAGATTGATTCTCACACGACTACGTCTAACTTAATATATTTGTAAGTAATTGCGCATAAGGAATTAAGCATTAATTCTGAAAATGTTAAATGGATTCTATATATGCATGGAAATAGTAAATACTTACATAGTCCTAAACTTATTAACGTTAACATATTGACTTCAATGTGTTTGTATTCATTCGTTATTTATGACTTTGGATATAGAATCAAAAAAGGTTATTAAAAGGATGAATGTATTTTTATATACGTAGATTTCAAAAGTATTTTAGTTAAACTTCTGATTACCTATATTGAAAAATTATATTATGAAGATTAATAATATATACAGAAAATTCTTTTTACAGCGCTTTATATCCTCTTTTGTAAACACCGAATTACGCTATTGTGTGAAGGTTAAAGTAAAATATGAATGGTGACATATTTGTGCATAATCTATGTGAATGAAAAAAAGAGAAAATTAGTCATCAGAAAAGGTTATTTATTTTACAATTAAACAGTCATATAGGACATATGTTGAAGTTTTGTATAGTTAAAATATTTTTATCACAAGTTACAACCCTATAAAACACCCACCACGCTTTCAGCGCGCTATCACGGCTCTCAGTGCTGTCATCGTATTCCATTTTTCCCGCCCATTCGATTTTACTTTCCAAACAGATTTTGAACCAAAATATATTTGCTAATATAGACCTAAAAGACATAAATTTTAATAAACAATGCTCTAAATTCCCTTAAACGTTTTTGCTTTAGGCTTCTTTAATTTTTAGTCAAGCTTAACATTGCGGTTTTTAACCGAAAGCCTCTTTTAGAGGAAATGGCATCCGAATTTAATATTGGTTTTAGTGAGTAATGAAAATATTTAATTTACTTTTGATAGTCGGTGACTGTCAATGAGGAGATAATGTTTTTAATTAATGCTTTATTGACTTTTGAATTATGTATACTTTTATTCAAAAGAGAGAAAAATATTGCAGATGCGTAAGTAAACATTTTATTATTTATTAGAACTATTAATGATATATTTAAGTTTTTATTATTATGTAAGCAACATAATGTATCTTAATAACTCGAGTTAGACTATTTGATGGGTTGAACTAAACCGTAAGACGGGAGTGCGGGACACTGATAAGCTTGTCACAGCGACGCTGTTCCCTCGAGGGTTACCGCCTAATATCATCGTTACTATTATGATTGACCACTATAAGTATTGTTTCGTAGATGCCAAAGTTGTAGGAGTTTAAAGTATCTATATATATTTAATAGGTATACCTCTATAGGTTTATATTTTCTATTAAATTTGATATTTTGGGAAAAATAAATATTTTATTGTCTGTTGTAAAATATATGCAATGTAAAGCAAACTTTCTACAGTGTGGCAAGATATATTTTTACCGTTTTGAAAAATTTATTGAAAATGAAGATGTGCATAGACGATGACTAAATTTATTTCCATTCCAAGTATTTCTATACTTTTTATTCAGCTTCAGTTCTTTTAAATAAAGTAACTAATACATAATAATCACAGCAACATTAAATTTTCCTGTATAGATAACGAATTCGCGATATCAAGATTCTATGTCAAGATATTTTATATATTTTATTGTTGACGAAAAGCCTATAATAGTAAATAGCAAGAGAAGCCCCAAAAATCATGCGAGATCAGAACAAACTTTACTTAACGGTGAATAATATTTTTATTTTCGTAACTTTTATTTTTTATAAGTATACACTTGGACAATCGAATTATAAAGTATTTTATTTATTAGATAACTGCTTATATGTTATATTAAATATACATTAATATAGTAATTATAATTATCATATTTACTATTGCATACTCACCCACAAAGCAATAAGTGTTTATGTTGAAAGATTCATTATAGTAACTTATTCATTTTTAAATATTTTTAAAGTGTTATTCCACACTTAGGAAAAAAAAATACTTAAAAAAAAATCTAAAATAACTTATTCATTACCAAAAAAAGATCATTCGTTACATAATATTTTCAACCCCAAATTTTTATATTAATATTATGTAGCCCTTCTATTAATAAGTGGCTATATACTAAGGGATGTATAATTTCAGGGGAAGTTTGGCATATACTTAAGTCTGTTTGGAACTTAAGGCGATAACGTCACAGGTTCGGCTTAGCGGTTACGAGACTTACGAGTTTCGCTTGACGCTCCGCTTTCAGAGATTGGGGCTTTAGACATTATTGCTTACTGTAGGGTTGTAATACAATATTTTAATTTTGCATAAAATTTTATATTTTTTTCAATAAAATTTGTTTCACGCTGTATCCTGTATTTTGCAGGTTAGGCAGCGTTAGGTCACCCTAGTTGTAGCCAAAATTTTTGAGATATTGCGTGTTGAGTGGAAATCGACGCAACGCTTTATCTTGATACCAGGGCGAGAGCGAAGAAATGAAAATAATTAATTCCCCCTGAGTGGGAATCAAACTCACATCAGTCTCGTTTATGTCAGAAATTTAATTTTAATTTACTAATATGTACCTATGTATTTGACATTTTTAAAGGATTATTCCACACTTAGGAAAGAAGAACACTGTTTTAGAAAACGTATAAAAATATGAACGTAGCGGGACTTGAACCAGCGCCTCTTGGTAATCTCACGTCTAAGCGCTCTGGCCACTAAGCCATACGTTCTTATTAAGCTACGTCGAAATTCTTATATGCTTGTTACAACTAATTTATGTTGTTAGCATCTCTATAGGGAGATTACTGCTTAGAATTATCATTTGGCAAGAGTGAATGCGGTTCTTAATGTTTTTTTTTTATATTGACGAAGGCAAATAGCTACCAGTCCTTTCATACTTAAACCTATTAAATATCCATAGAGTAGAAACGAAAATTTATATAAGAACCAACCCTATAGGATCTCGTTACGTAGCTACGGAGCATCAGATAAGGGCGGGCTCAAGTTTAATTGAATCCTGCTGAAGTTTCCACCCGGCCTCTGATTGGCGCGCGCAAGACATTGTTCACCCTCGCTTTATACTCTGCTCTATTTGAACTAACTTGCTTTCATCTTTAAATGGCGTTTGAGAATAGGCTTTTTATAATGTTTTTTTTTATTACTACTTTAATTACATATAATTTTGGTATTATTGCTATTTTTGTATTAGATGTTTTTTTGTCTTAAATAATATCGGCACTTATATTATTAAGTTGGAGAGTTTGTATCTTGGTTGAACGTGCTAATCTTTAGAACTACTAGATCGAGATGGAAAAATATTTTTGCGATGGATAGTTCATTTATCTAGGAAGGCTATAGGGAATGCAGTATGCTCGTTAATAACCACGTTAACATACACATTTCTTTGTTATTTTCGTAGTAGTTATGTAATAAGCACAAGCATTAGGTAAACAACTTGAAATTACATTATTAATAAAGAATTTCTCTTTTCCCCCGAAAAATTATATATAACGGAGTGTTAACTCTCTACATCTCAAATAAGTATATAGAGTGAATTTTATTTAAGTTACACATTTCTATTACGGCCATCCTATGACTTCCAGAAATCAAATGTTAATAATATTAGATTATGTTTATGATTATGAGTTAGTAATTAATCTAAAAATAACATAATATGTATCCATATTATACATATAAGTAAAGAAAATACATAATACTAAATAATAGAGTATTTTTTAATGTTCAATAACCACTAATAATTCCACTTTCATATTTGTTTGTTTCACAATGTAGTTACTGCGTACTAGTAGGAAGGTATAAGTATAAAGAAAAAAAGGAGACAATTTCTGGAGAACGGGGTGTCCTAACACTTTATTCTCACTATCTACTGTGCTATATGCGCGATATAAAGCGTTGCAAAGACGTTGTAGGTGTATCTAGCCTGTGTCATGATAACAAGCATCATTTATAATATTATTTTTTTTTTTGTTTCTAGGATTTTTAGGGTTCATAACTCAAAAGAAAAAAAGAAAGCCTTATGTGCTTTTTTGTGCGTCTGTCGGTCTGTCAAGAATTTTTATTTTTGTATTAAAATCAACATTATTTTGTTGTACTTGTACCCATTGGCATGAAAAATTGTGTTTGGCTTCAGTTATCAACGTACGTTTGTAATGGATGTGCGTGTCCGCTTAAAGAATTTCGCTTACATCACAAATATAAGAAGTATTTAATTAAATTTAAACTTTATCACCCTTAGAATAAAGCTCATGTATATGTTTAAACTTTTATATGAGATTCGCAAGGTTGTTCTACCATCGAATTAGTTCCAGCTAAAGCAAACTAGACCGGACGTTCATTAGATGTTACGCGTAACTTATAATTTTGGAAACAAATGATACTATCTATTATGTTCAAATGTTGCATTAATATAAAAAAGTGTAGATATATAAAGATTATCTATTTATTCATATAATAATAATAATAATGCAATTGAATATCACTAGGAATCTAAGGTAATTTTTCTCAACATTTAAAAAAAAAATAATTGTCTCTTAGAAGTATTTTATAAGATTATTTTTTTTCAGCTTCACGCTGTGTTCCGTATGTAGCAGAGTAGGCAGAGGGAACCTAGTGATAAAACACTCCGATTTTCCACTTTTTGCAGAATTTTTCGAGACATTGCGTGTTGAGTGGCAGAACTCAACGCCGAGTTTTTAACTTTTACGAGAGCGAAGAAATGAAAATATTAATAAATAATAATTCTTGATGTCATTCTGGTGTCGAAGCAAAGCGCCGCGTTGAGTTTCACCATTCAACAAAAAAGAAAGTGGGGACCTGAGTGTATTAACACAAAGTTCCTTCTGCCTACCCTGCTGCGTGCGGGATACAGCGTGAAGCTGATTTGATTTTTTTAATAATTCGTTCCCCGGAGTAGGAAACAAACTCACGACGGTCGGGTTAAACTCCCACGCTTGTGCCCCTGTGGCAAGACGGCCTCAGATTACAAGATTTTAATTAAATATAATTGTTTGTGTTAGAGTTTCGTTATTAATAAGTATATGGAGAAGGCATATGATGAAAACTTTCTAATTACAATGCATTAGCTCATAGATTAGAGATACATTTTGTGAAAAGGAAAAATATAATAGTCTAAATTGTATTTTTTTTAGCTTAACACTATATCCTGCATATAACAGGATAGGAATACAGAATCAGTGTCAAGACACTTCGTGCTCCTCTATCTGCCCAAATTCGAAATATGTGAGTGACGGAACTCAAGGTCGCTCCTTTTTTTATGAGACCGGCAAATAAAAATAGTTTAAATATAGTCATTTCCCAAGTAGGAATTTAACCCACGACCATCGCGTAGATATACACATATAAGCTGCCCACTGCGCCACGATGACGTCATGAACTTATTATTTTGGTTTCTGCTATCTCTCACATACACACACGCGTCAATCTGTTATAATTTATGGTTAGGTTTATAAATATTCTTGTAACTTTTTTGTACATATTTTTTGAGCAGACTGTGATTGGCAAATAACTTCGAGAACGTATGGCTTAGTTGGTCATAGCGCTTGGACGGTTTCCAAAGAGGCGGGGGTTCAAAACCCTATTATACGTTTTCTTAATAATTATTATTCCTTCCTAAATGTGGAATGTCACCTTTAAAAAATGTAAAAATAATAACATTTAATTTAATTTTTCATTGTAATCGATCCCGGAATAAGAAGTATCGAATCTCAATCGGATGCTGTAATACGTATCGAGTAACAATGCCTCGTTCGTTAGATTATATTTCAATAGTCAGACATTAACTCGTGAAAGTGGAGCGCGTTTGTTTCTAACTAAATAAGCGATATATAATTTAATATACGTAATGAAATTGGTGAGAGGCACTTACGTGTATTTAAAATTATTTTTAAGTTATATTTTATGTATGGTATGCGTTTACATTCATATGTAAACAAATGATGTATATATAGCTCTATACTTTATGTTGTTTTAATGTTAATTATTCTGATAGCTTCACGTTGTATCCCGCACACAACAGGGTATGCAGAGGAAACTTAGTGTTAAGACACTCTGTTTCAAACTTTCCGCCGAATTTTACGAGGCATTGCATGTTAAGTGGCGGAACTCAACACCGGGCTTTTGCCTTCGTGCCAGAACGAAGAAAATGAAAACATTAATAAATAATAATTAATTTCCTCGAGTTCGGATCGAACCCACGATCGTCGTGTGCGTGACAATCACATCTTGTGCCTCTGTACCACGATGGCCTTTATTAATAAATTTTGGTTTTCTATCTAACAAAGACCAACAATTAGGGTAATGAAAATTTTGACACATTTTATTATAAGTTACCAATTCTACCACTCATTTATTATTGTAAATATTATGTTCGTAGCACGCAAAAAATATTAAAACGTACTGTCTGATTCGAATATTATATTTCATATTTTATTAAGAAAGATTATTTTGCCAATAGTTTTGTGCTATATAAATATTAGATAAATGAGAAAACATTACTAAATTGTAGAATAAATATTGAAAGATAAAATAAAAAAAATCAATTAAATCAGCTTCACTCTGTATCCCGCACACAGCAGGGTAGGCAGAGGGAACCTAATGTTAAGACACTCCATTCCCCACTTTCTGCCGAATCCTGGAGGCATCGCGTGTTGAGTGGCAGAATTCAACGCCGCGCTTAACCTCGGCAGCAGAGCGAAGAAATGGAAATATAAATTTAAGTAAATATTTCATCTCTTTGAGTGGGGATCGAACCCACAACCAGTCGGTTCTGCAGTTACACCTCGTGCCGCTGCGCCACGACTGGCCTCATATTATATTGAAAGATAAAATGTTATAAGGAGTTTTTCGTTGATAAAAATTGTGTATAGCAGCAATGTTATTATCATCATATATTTACATATTTATCTATTAGAGAAAATTATGTATAACTGTATAAAAAAGGTAATTTCCCTACTCTAATATAACAATCAGCTGATTGCAGCAACATCATTAGCAACGGCCGTCCGCATAACACTTTCTACGACAATTCGTTTAAAGTGATGTGATTACATATGAAACTTGACTAAGTTAACATATGTATATAAAATATTTAATAATGTATAAAAAAACAGCTTCACGCTGTATCCCGCATGTAGCAGGGTAGGCAAAGGGAGCTTAGTCTTAAGACCGCTCACTTGAGTGGCGGAACTCAATGCCACACTTTTGCCTGGCCTCCAGAGCGAAGAAATGGAAGTATTAAATATTTAATTCCTTTAAGTGGGAATCGAATTCATAACCGTTTGTCGCGTTGTCGCGTTTTTAATTACACGCTCGTGCCACAGCGCCACGACTGGCCTCTAATAATGTATCAGATTTTTGGAAACTAGTTGGGTAGATATTTGAAATAATGCATACTCAATTTTTTTTCTAAAACGTCTTAGAGGTATAAATTTGTCGCTCTATAAACCATACCACTGTAGCGGTTGACTAGTGGTATGATAATTTTATATTTATAATATTCACAATAATTTATTATAAAAATGTAAATCAACCTCTTTGTTTAACAAAAAGATGTTTTTGAAAATGAGTATATAGAACTACCGCCAGAGGACACTACTAAGATGACGCTAGTTGTGGTCGGAAAATCCGAGATTGGCTTTAGATTTGGAGCGGAAGAAGAAAGAGGTCCTCTAGAATAACATATTGTATTAGAATTTAAGATAGACATTGTACAAGCTTAATAATATTTAGCTCTAGAAGAAACATAAGTTCTGTAAAAGCCTCGAGGTATTTGATTACTTTACAGTAGTTTTTCAAATATAATAAAAAAAAATCAATTACAACTTTTTAATTAACATTTAATTTGAGAACAATTTCTCTTTAAAAAATCTTAACCAAGAACATAAAATTTGAGTAATAAAACAGTTTCATAACTCATCTTCCGGCGATGATGTTAGGTAAGCTTATATTATACAGCGCACATATTAAAATATACTTACATATAATTGCAATTTGCAATGGAGGAATATTTGAAATTATTAAAAATCTGGTAAATAACTAATTTTGCCTAAATTGATATTAATATAGAATTTTCTCAAATATACAATACAACGTACATATTTGAAATATTAATAACATGGCTATTATACACTGAGCCTTTATTAATGAATTGAATAATAAAAACAAAGATTTTGATTACAACAATACTTATTTTAATGAGAAAAAACTTGTTAACATTCTATTTATACGGATTAGTTGAGTGGAACTTGTGACCCGAGCATGTACTCTAGATTCTAGGGCCTAGAAGGTTCTTTTACCTTTAGAACCTTTTAAAATGTAAATTAACACTCGCAATAATTATTCGAAGGCTCTCTGAATTTTTTTTTATAACTTTAGTATTTCGTAGACAAAAGAGGAAGGTTCCAGTGAATGCATAACACTTACGCCATCATGGTGCAGCTAGGTCGTATCGGACTGAAGGCATTTTGTTTTTTTTAGTATTTATATTTCTAGTAAAGACATTTATTTGTTTTTGTGTAACAAAGCTTTTAAGTTCAGTTTCGGGGGAATTAATAAGTTAGTTTCTTTATATTAATAATAATCAATTTATAAACGTTATTCGTTTACATTTATGATTTTTTTAAACAAGTTATGGCGTAGGAACACAAGCGTGCGGCTGTTAGCGCGACAGGTTGTGGATTCGATTCCCACTCGAAGAAATGGAATATTTAATATTTTCATGTCCTTGCTCTGGTAATGACAACGTCGAACGTCTTAATGGGAACAAAGTGTCTTAACACTAAGTTCCCAGGTTTCCTCTGCATCTAACGAAAATATATTAACGAAACTTAAAAAATAATGAAATCAGATTCAATCATATGCAGAAGGATTTCTACATTTCTATAAATATTATACCATATTGTATCAAGTAATAGTAATAAATCTAATCTTATTTAGTCATCATTAGTTTTGTATAACAAGTTTTGATGCCGCCAGAAAAGTATGCTACTGCAGTTATATAAACATTTGTTACGTTAGATTGGATACTAAGTGTGTAATTAGCAACGTCTGATAATATACTCATGATTTTTTTTAGCGTCACGCTGTGCCCCGCAAACAGTACGGTACGTAAAGGGAACCTAGTGTATAGATATGAGAAAATCGTGCGGCGTTGAGTTCCACCTGTCAACACGCAATACTTTCAGATTTCGGCGGAAAATGGGGAACGGAGTGTCTTAATAACTAGTTATTTTATACTAGCGAGCCACTAAAGACAATATCTATACATGTAAACAATATCTATACGTATATTGAAAAGTAAAGTTTCAGCCAATTCAATAAAACATTTTTTTAGCAATTTTGCCGAATTGTTGTTCGTAATTTTTTCATTTATGGCATATAAATAAAAAAGTTATACCATTTTAAAGAAAGATTCTTCTTTTTTTTAATAGAAAAAATATAGTAAAAACTGCAAAGGCACAGACAAACAGACAAAAATTTTAAAAATATTTTTTTTGGTTCTGTTACGCTATATTTAACAAATAATATTTTTTTACTTATATATCCCCCATGTACAGAGACCGATCCGTTACGATTTCATTAAAGTTAAGAGTTTGTTATCCGACATTATGATCGCTTAGAATAGATGTTTGAGGGGTCTGATAAAATGATAAAGTCCCGCTTCGTTTTACAATAAGCAATACCTCAAAATCGGGTTAATGGAGTATCTTACCACCAGATTCTCTATACACCGCTGTACGATATAAAACGTGAAGCTGAAAAAATAAGAAGAAAAACTGAAAAGAAAATAAAATAGATAAATTTTGTTTAGGCAGTTTGTGCGCCACGGCTCAGGGGCACAAAGTGTGAGCAAACGCGACTGGTTGTGTGTTCGATCGCCACTAGGGAAACGAAATATATATTTAAATTTATATTTCCATTTCTTCGCTCTGTTGTCGAGGCAAAGTGGGCGTTGAGTTCCGTTAAGAAAGTGGGGAACTGAGTGTCTTCACAATAGGTTCCCTCTGCCTACCCTGCAGTGTGCGGGATACAGCGTGAAACAGATTTATTTGAAAAAAAAATGTTAAGTAATTTGTTTTGGTCATTACATGCTAGAAACTTACATATTATTAATATTTGTTAAAGAAAATTTAAACCCACGACCATTGCCATCAGCACGTTCAAACTGCGTTTTATCACGGAAATATATTAATTTATAAATTACTTTTATAATATACCTCAATTTATGAGTTCAAATAATATTATGTATAGGGCTGGTACTTGCATAATACTATAGTAATTTAAGTCATTAAACGACCAAAATGGCCAATTAATAGTTTTAATTAAGTGATAAAGCGGCCTATCTCGTGTGATCTCGTGTTTATTTGTTTAGAAACATAATGATGTTTCGCTTTTCTTTTGTTCTCACAATTTCACCAAAACCTGTTTTGGCCATGATCGGAATACAATTAAGTTTCTTTTTTTATTTGTCGTCTTAAATTCACATACATCTTTAGTGAGACATTCTATTGAATGCAATTATTTATTGGATGAGACTGTTTTTTAATAGACGCACAGTTTTTATCTTTAATTTAGCAATATTATAAAAAAATCGTTGCGGCGCACACTTGCCTGTAAATAAATTATGATGTTGCTGTGCTGTCTTTTTATAAAAGCGAGCTTAAGTTTTATTTATTAAAAATATATCTAATATTATGTAAAATGATATTTTAATGATCGTTTACTAACGTATGTCACAGAGAGGAGTAATTGGAATATTTTTTATTCGAAAAACAAAATTATTAATAACACGTAGTTTAAAAATGTACAGGATTCTGTAGTTAGTGAAGCTTCAAAAATTTCGTATATTTCTTAATTTTCTCCCATATAATATGAAAGGGAAAAAAAAAAATCAACTAATTTTTTTTTCATTCTGTACCAACACCACAAATAGTATAAATTATAAAAAAAAAAAATATGTGTCAACTAAAATGAACACATTTTTTTATAATTAAGTATATTTAGTAAATTGACTTCAAATGTTCATAGTACATGCTAACTGTATTTCATATGCAATGCCAACATGCAATGTTTAGAAATACTATTGATTTTATTGTATGTTGTTGCGTAGTTCCCACTTTATAATCTGACGGCGATTTCTAAACTGCCTTTATCTGCTTATGTTCGTTAAGCTTGGAGACGCGTTTTAATAACTAGATAGCCCAATACTTTTAAATCTACCATTAAGATGGAAAAATCTAGAAATTTTACAACTAGGGCCCAGTAATATATGTGATGTTTTGAAACAAGGATGATATGATTAGTACAAAAATTAATAAAATTTTCAAATCAAAGCATATTAAATCAGCTTCACGCTGTATCCCGCTTACAGCAGGGTAGGCAGAGGGAACCTAGTGTTAAGACACTCCCTTCCCCACTTTCTGCCGAATTCTGGAGGCATTGCGTGTTGAGTGGCAGAACTCAACGCCGCGCTTAACCTCGACACCAGAGCGAGGAAATGGAAAATTATTTTAAAAACCAAGTTCAGATAAAATTATGTATGTACCTACATTTTGTATAGTAGTAAAAGGCGTGTTCTATAAAAATAATTCAAAGGCATCAATAGAAACAGTAATAAACTTAGCTTTTGCTTGTTTTTTTTTATTAAATTATTTGTTTTCTTGTAATGACAAAAATAAATTCAATAACAAAAAATACAAAAGTAAATCCGGTATCTATTAGCTCTCACCTAATTCAAAGTAAACGGTATAGGTACTCACGAATGACTGGGCATCTATCAAAATAGCTCAAGTAACTAAACGGATCTGGCTGAAGCAAACGATATTTTTCCTTTTAATAAATTACTTACATTGGATATCATTGTAATTGAATTTAGATTGTATAGATATTTTTTGGGTTTTTATGACAAGCAGAAATAAAAATCTAGGAAACCGTTTCAAGTCGTAAATTCAATTTTTATACATTTCTCTTCGGATTCTTTCAATATAATGATCATTATGTATAATATTACAATATAATTATTTTGATAGCATAAAAGTTAAGTTTTACAATAAAATATTTAAAAAACTATAGATTTTCAAAATCAATAGTTTATTTTTGTAATTTTTGATTTCTTTATCAACACGATACTAAATTTTTTGGCGTACCTTTTCTAATACATGTTGTGTTTATGTCACAAAACATGATTTTAAATTATTTCTAAAAAATTAAAATAAATCAGCTAAATTAAATTAAATCAGCTTCACGCTGTATCTCGCACAGAGCAGGGTAGGCAGAGGGAACCTAGTGTTAAGACAATCCGTTCCCCACTTAAATTATTTCTCATTATAAATAAGTTCTAAAGAATAATATAGTATAAAGTATATTTACGTATTTTTATCGGTTATTAAGTACGAGTAATTTGCAAACAGCCTTACATAATGGTTACTGTAATATTGTTATGTAAAGTATAGATTAAGGTCTTGTAATTTAAACTTTATATTGATAATGAATTAATATTATTATGATAACATGTTATGAGGCGCAGTAAACGAGACAGTTTGTGGGTTCGATTCCCACTCCAGAAAATGAAATATTTAATATTTTCAAATCTCCGCTCTGGTATAGAGGCACGGCTCTCAACACGAAATGCATCCAGATTTTGGTGGAAAGTGGAGAGTGAGAGGTGGGGAGGTGAGTCTTAACACGAGGCTCCCTCTGCCTATCTTGGCTACATGTGAGATAAAGAGTGAAAGTGAAGATGTAGTGCTGATATCGAGTATTTGTGACAATGAATTCACTTATGAAAATCTAAATATAAGAATTTAGGGGAAAAATTGATTATATAATACCATATTTTATGTACGTAAATGATATATAGATAATAATATAATAGGCAACTATTTAAGCTCACATAACGCGTGCAATAATAATTCAGTGTTGTTCATAGCTTAGTAATTACTAATTACACATTATTAAAGTGAATATGTATAGGCGTTGTTTTACAATAGATAAATTATATATGTATATTTTAAATATGATTAATATTGAGGCCGGTCGTGGCGCAGCGGCACGAGGTGTGACTGCAAAACCGACTGGTTGTGGGTTCGATCCCCACTCGAGGAGATGAAATATTTACTTAAATTTATATTTCCATTTCTTCGCTCTGGTATCGAGGTTAAGCGCGGCGTTGAGTTCTGCCACTCAACACGCAATGCCTCCAGAAATCGGCAGAAAGCGGGGAACGGAGTGTCTTAACACTAGGTTCCCTCTGCCTACCCTGCTGTGTGCGGGATACAGCGTGAAGCTAATTTAATTTTTTTTTTTTTTATATTTTAAATAAGAAATATGAACCAGGTGAAAGAAAACTTTTGTAAGTGAATATTTTTATAAACCTTTGCCTCTAGACTAGTAGTGGGATATGGGTCGTGGTGTTTTGGATACGGTCCCTATTCTAGGGAATGATTTTTTTTTATTTTTTCGCTCTGGTAAGACTAACTGCAGTGCCGCTGTCTCGAATTCAGAAGAGAGAAAATGGAGTGTCTTGATAGTAGGTGTAGGCTACTAGGTTTACCAGTGTAGGCTACTAGGGATAAAGCGTGAAGCTGATTTAATTTATTCACGCTGTATCCCGCACACAGCAGGGTAAGCAGAGGGAACCAATTGTTAAGACACACCCCACTTTCCGCCGAGTTCTGGAGGCATTGAGTTTTGAGTGGCAGAACTCAACGCCGCGCTTTGCCTCCACACCAGAGCGAAGAAATGAAAATATAAATGTAAGTAAGGGATCGAACCCACAAACAGTCGGCCCACAATAAAAAAATATAGAGCATATAAATAAATAATAAATATTTTGATATAAAAGTTAGCTGAGCAATTTGAATATATTTATTTGCAGAAAGGTAGTAATTTATTTTGAGTCAATTTATTAAATAGTTACCCAGAAAATAAAATGAGTATAGTAATAAATAAGTGTATATAATAATAATAAAACATTCAATCAAATTCCAGCCGGCCCAGTTCCACTTCAGCGTGGTGTTTCTACGCTGTAATGTCGGTGACTTAGGGTTCCTGCCGAATTACCTTCTCGCGAATTCTATTGGCCAGTGGACCCCCAAGTATTCAGCGCTCCATCGCTCGCGAAACCAGTTTTAATCTGTAGACCCCAACAACATTAATAGAAAAAAAAAAATTAGGCATAACTCGAAAGCGAATTACTAATAAATAGCAACATTATACAATTAATAAACACAGTAGGTAACTACTGTAGTTTAACAATAATTTTGGAACTAACACAATATAAATCCTTATATCTCTAAGTGTGTAATGTTCAGCTATTAAGCAATAAAGTAGTCTACAACTGTAGTATATTACCACGCACATTGAAGGTCTAGTGTATTTTATTTTAAACAAATTAATCTTACAAGTAATAAATTTAGAATAATTAGTCTACTAAAATGTTTTATTAAATAATTCATATTTAACCTTTTTACATCGTATTCTTCGAATTCGAAACATTAATAATATCAATAACATTACCTATACATATACTATGTTATGTGCATTTACGAAAAAAGCTTTTTTCTATAATCTTTACATAGTATATTAATAACAATAAACTATCACAAATAAAATCCATATCTTGACCTTAATAATTTATTTAAAAAACAAGAAAGATTATTACAAAACATAATGAAAGTATATAAAATATATGTTATTGCTCTTCTATTTCTTCATCGAATTCACCTTCATCGTCGGCTGTAGCTTCTTGCCACTGTTGGTATTCAGAGACGAGATCATTCATATTGCTTTCAGCCTCTGTGAACTCCATCTCGTCCATGCCCTCATCTGTGTACCAATGAAGAAATGCTTTCCGTCTGAACATGGCTGCAAATTGCTCAGATATCCTTTTGAAAAGCTCTTGAATTGCTGTTGTATTCACTATCACTGTAGCGGACATGTTAAGACCTCGTGGAGGTATATCGCAAACAGCCGTTTTAACGTTATTCGGGATCCATTCTACAAAGTATCCACTATTCTTATTTTGTATATTAAGCATATGTTCATCTACTTCTTTCATTGACAAATGTCCGCGGAAAACTGCGGCTACAGTAAGATATCGGCCATGACGAGGATCACACGCTGCAAGCATGTTCCTAGCATCGAACATCTCTCTTGTTAGCTCTGGTACAGATAGAGCTCGGTACTGTGGACATCCCTTAGACGTAAGGGGTGCGAATCCAGGTATGAAGAAATGTAATCGTGGAAAAGGCACCATATTTACTGCCAGCTTACGTAAATCTGCATTCAACTGACCAGGAAAACGGAGACAAGTGGTAACGCCTGACATTGTTGCTGAAACTAAATGATTCAAGTCCCCGTATGTGGGGGTAATTTTGAGAGTTCGGAAGCAGATGTCATATAACGCCTCATTATCTATACAAAATGTCTCGTCTGTGTATTCTACTAGTTGGTGAACTGATAATGTTGCATTATAAGGTTCAACTACTGTGTCGGATACTTTCGGGCTGGGTACTACTGAAAATGTGTTCATGATTCTATCAGGATATTCTTCTCTGATTTTAGATATAAGTAATGTACCCATACCAGATCCAGTGCCACCTCCTAAGGAATGTGTCAATTGGAAACCTTGCAAGCAATCACAATCTTCAGCTTCTTTTCTCACCACATCGAGTACTGAGTCCACGATTTCAGCTCCTTCCGTGTAGTGACCTTTAGCCCAGTTATTGCCGGCACCAGATTGTCCAAATACAAAATTATCTGGTCGAAATATTTGTCCAATTGGTCCTGATCGTACTGAGTCCATAGTAGCAGGCTCTAGGTCGACGAGAACTGCTCGGGGTACATATTTACCGTTAGACGCTTCGTTGTAGTAAACATTGATGCGTTCAAGTTGTAAATTACTATCTCCGTGGTAAGCTCCGGTTGCATCAATGCCATGCTCGTCTGATATGACTTCCCAGAACTAAAAGAAAAAACAAAGCATTTTTTAATATTTTAAAATGTTATTTACTTGTATACATTTTTAAGTAAAGCTAAAAATGCAAATTTTCAGGACTGTCCTTTCTGCGCTTAAATCAAACAATCAAAAATCGATGTTGTAATCTAAATACTTATAATACCTTTTCTCCAATCTGGTTGCCGCATTGTCCTGCCTGAATATGGACTATTTCCCTCATTTTGATATTTACTAAAAATTTTGAGCCTAAAACTTGGTTATAATACAAAAATTTTGAGTCTAAATTGACACACTTAAATTTTTAGACTAATAAAATTATCATAAAAAAATAAAAACCATCAAAATTTACTTCATGTGCATTGTACACGAAATTTAGTTTATTACTGAAATAAATGCATTGTTTTGTCAATCACTGCCTAAATGCATTCTTAATTTAAAATATTGTCTAAAGTCATAGAAATTGCAAAAAGTATTTATTCTTCAAAACCTTAAAGCCTTTGTGCCGATTTGCTTTAGGCATATGTGGGTTCGAAACCTCACTTGGATGAATAATTACGATTTTAAATAGGATTTTTTAAAATTATTTTTGAATGGATTTCGTTTTTTTCTGACCACGAAAATAAATATATAAAGAAAAAAACTATTTTTAGAGAAAATATTTTGTGTAATCTTATAACAACTATCATTATACGAAATGGATATCTATTTTGGAAATATAAATATTTAATTGAATCGTGACAAGCGCGGTTCTGAGTCGCCCACTAAAAATAAAATTTCATCAGAAATATAGTTAACAGATTAAATATTATATAATATGTATTCAAATTTTATGTAACATTTAATTCCACTTTTCAATTAAAGAACGTTGCTTAAACCGTTTATAGAATACAGATGGTTTTTTATTAGGGTTCCGTACTTTGAAAGGAAAAAGCAGAACCCTTATTGGATCCCTTTGTTGTCCGCCTGTCTGTCAAGACTATTGATCTCGAGATCGCGAAAAGGTTTCAAGCTGAAATTAATAGAAGCACAGAAGAAATGCAGCATCTTAAGTCAACGCAATCAAAAGATACGTGCATTTATGCACTGATTTTGCTGCATTTTGCATAAAATTCGCTAAATAAAAACGTAAAAGGTACATCCCGTAAACCTACAGTTATGAAATAAAGTGAGATCTTATAACACAAAGAAAGGAAAAATTCCGAAAAATTTAAATTTATAGGTATTTCATAGAAAAAAATCATTACTAACTTATAATTGTGGTTAATTTCATACAAAATAAGTGTATATGCGCGCAAACATAAATTGGTAAACTTTTATAAGTTGTAATTCCCGTTGTCCTAAAATTTTTAAATAGGTATGGAAACCTCGGAAGGCGAGTCCGACTCACACTTAACTAGTTTGTTTTTAAAACCTTGTAAAAGTAAGTCAAGCAACATATTATGGAGAAACGTGTAATAATAATATACAAAAAAATTTGCGATCGATCGATCGATCGATTGTTTTAGTGAACTTACTAATAATATAATATAGATTGTATTAATCACATTTAATAATATTCAAGAATAAACATTTTATCAATATATCATACATAATTATATATTGAGGCCAGCCGTAATGCAGGGACACAAGTGTGTGACTGTAAACGCGAAAGATCGTGGGTTCGGTTCCCACTCGAGGAAATACAATATGTAATATTATAGCAAAGCGCGGTGTCGAGTTTCGCCACAAAACATGAATCAAAAATTCGGAGGAAATTAGAGGAACGGAGTATTCGTTAACATTAGGTTAGCTCTGCCTTTTTCGCTGTGTGTGTGAATGTAAAAAAAATATATAAATATATATATTCCCTAAATTCCCAGATCGAAGAATGTATATTCTCAGATTGAAGAAAGCCTGATGTTATACATATTTATAATTAATTATTACTTTTTACTTAGTCTGTTTAGTTAGATGCGTTTCACCAAAATACGATATATTTGGCGTACGATTGACAGTTACATGTTAAATAAGGGAAATATGTTTCGAACTTCATTTTTCTCCTCATGTATTTTTCATTGTAGTAAAATATTGAAACTTCTATGGTTCAGTAACATTTTATTCATTCATTCATTTCCTACTCTCATATAATATGTAAATATGTGTTAAATTATATTTTATAAGTATTAGATTATATCAAAATATTTACACGACATAATATATTTTCTCATAGCGTGTTTATCATTTTGCATTGAAATTTGTAAAATACACTTTCCTATTCATTTCTTCTAATGAAGGCTTAGTTACATTTTATTTATTTCTTACTCTTGTATTATATATTGTATTAAATAATATCCAAATATTTTCACAACATTCGATCAGAGTTTCATATTTCTTACTGCAGTCATCTACAAGGAAGTGACCATGTAAATTCCAAACAAGATTTTTTGTTAAAAAGGTGATAATTGGGTAATATATTACGGTACATGTAGACCGCCCACTAAACATTATACGTTACGAACGTTAACTTTACGCGCTCGTTTCTCAATTGCTGTGTTGAAATGCTTTTTAATTTTTATATCTGTACTTAGCGTAACTTATGTTTGAGTGAAGGTCGTCTAATAATAATGAGAATTTTAATTGGGATTGTTAAAAAAAATATTTAGGCTTGACCGATTTTTTTAAAAATAATTTGGAAACTGAGCGGCGTGAGCATTTGTTGTACATACAGAGTATAGGAAAATATTATTATAAATAATTGGATAAAATTAGTACTGTTACTTTTAAGAGCTCTAATTCTATTTCTTAAATTCTAAACTAATAATAAGATATATGAAGAGGTACACAGAATGGCATGTAGTAGAAAATGAAGAATGACGTGCTCAGCTAGTTTGGGCAAGTCGAACGAATGAGTGGTCTAAGAATGGCAAAAAAGATTTATGATGGAAAGGGAGGTAGGGGTCTCCCCCTCGGTTGACCTTCGAAAACACAGATAAAAAAACTGGAGGAGGTCACGTAAAATGCATGAGGACTCCCCGGAGAGCATGTATGAAGAGGTTGATAACAGTGGACGAGGCGAAAGAGATATGTAGAGATCGTAGCGATTGGCCCTCCGTTCTGTCTGACTACCTCGCTAGGGATAAAGCGTGAAGCTAGCAATAGTAGTAGTAGTAACATTTTATATTTTATTTAGTTCACAATGATATTGTATATGATGATCTAATGTAAAACAATTGTAGTAACCTTTAATTCAGAATATATAGAAATTCTTGGTGATAGCTAAATATGTTTGGCGAAAAACCAGTAGGTCCCTACTCTAAGTGTTAGCTTTTTAGCTTCACGCTGTAACCCGCAAATAGCCCTGCTATTTAGGCAAAGGGGAACCTGGGAGGACGAAATCAAGATATTAATTATTTCATACTCCGAAGGGGAATCAAACCCACAACCGTTGCGTTTATAGTCGCACACTTGTGCCCCTGCGCCACCGCGACGTTGTTAGTATTTAGTAATAAAATGTAGTTTAAGACGATTTTACACATTTTTTTATAATTCCTCCAAAAAATATGCATATAACCTAATTACTTTTACTTTTATACGTCAGTACATTTATATAACGTTTACTCGATACACTTTTTAACTTTAACGCAATCGAAAAATGCAAATAAGAAAAGTGGTGCGAAAAGTAAAAATATTAAATGATGATGCAAAATATACGAGAAGATACATGCATTTAAAAACTAAATTGTATTAAATTTGTACGAAATTTGCACACTATAGTTTATAAAATTTGTAATGAGAGCTTGGTTTCGTTACTTTACTATAAAGCAAAGCAATTTCAATTTCAAAGATATTTAAAATATTAAACATATTTAAAATAATAAATAAATCAAATAAATTAAATTTAAAATAGTATTTAAAAGCCTCAATATATATGTATGTTTTTATTTTGTGAAATATATATTTATGTTTAAAAAATTAAATCAGAATTAAATCAGCTTCACGCTGTATCCCGCACACAGCAGGGTAGGCAGAGGGAACCTAGTGTTAACACTCCTGTTCCCCACTTTCTGCCGAATTCTGGAGGCATTGCATGTTGAGTGGCAGAGCTCAATGCCGCGCTTAACCTCGACACCAGAGCGAAGAAATGGAAATATAAATTTAAGTAAATATTTCATGTCCTCGAGTGGGGATCGAACCCACAACCTGTCGCATTTACAGTCGCACGCTTGTGTCCCTGCGCCACGACGGCCTCACGACGTATATTGATGTCCTGTAAGATCCACTTGTAATCATTATTGAATATTATTTATGTAAGTATTTATTACTTTACAGTATGGGCTATATATGTCTACTAATACATATTATACAATATTTTTTTAAAATTAAAAATATAAAATATCATAATAAGTAAAGTGAATTGCGCCACGTTAGTAACTCGATATTCACCACGGCATAGATTGATGATTTGTAGGCGAGCCTCCTCAGTGAATGTTGTTAGATTGCTCCTGCATTCTAAACATTATGTTGATATATCTTTCATTTAAATATGTATTTCGTTTTTTGTCCTTTTGTAATTCTATTAATTCAGTTGGCAGTTTGTCCATTCTTATTTCAAACGTACGAAGATTTATTTATTATAAAAGTGAAAGATCAGTAAATACATATAGAATATTATGTTTAATTTTGTAAAATTAAAAATAAAAAAATTACTAGGCCCAACGATGTTAATATATTACGTAAAAAAATCAGCTTCACGCTGTATCCTGCACACAGTAGGATAGGCAGAGGGAACCTAATGTTAAAACATTCTGTTCCCCACTTTTTTCCTATTTATTTGAATTTATTTTTTCATTTCTCCGCTTTAGTGTCGAGGCAAAGTGCGGCTTTGAGTACCGCCGTTCAACACGCAATGCCTTCAGAATTAAAAACGGAGTGTCTTAATATAAAATGTTTTAAGCGAAATTAAGAATATTATTCATTTTATTACAATTCTGCAAAATAATTAAAGAAAAACATCTTTACAAATCTATATATACAGTGTGAAAACAATGACCACACACTCTGACACAAACAACAATACATAGAGTGGCGTTGGGTTCCGCCATAGAACATGCTTTGGGCTGTATATATTTATTCTGTTAAAAGCGGAAGATATGTACAGATAGAAACCATTAAGATTTATTATATAACCCATCACAGCTTTTTTTCTCTATATAGTATGTAGTATGTACTGGTGAAGCAAAACAACATTAGAGCACATTAAAGTTTGATTACATAAACAAAAAGAACATAGCACCTACCGCCGTCCGCCGTCCGCCGTCCGCCGTCGCCACGCTTCACACGTCGGCAATCACGATTGCACATTTCACAAGCTACTTGAGAACAAGAGATTCGATACCGCACCGCTAATACAAGGTCCTGTGTCAAAAAATGGCAAAATCATGCAAATGAAAAATAAAAATGTCATATATAGCATCTAAATATATTTATTTTCGTAATTTTATCCATATATTTTTATTTTGTAAAAATTTTTGTAGTACAAATATATAATGAATGAATCAGCTTCACGCTGTATCCCGCACACAGTGGGGTACGAGGGGCAGAGGGAACCTCGTGTTAAGACACTCCGTTCCCCACTTTCCGCCGAATTCTGGAGACATTTCATGCTGAGTGGCGGAACTCAATGCCGCGCTTTGCCTTGACACCAGAGCGAAGAAATGAAAATATAAATGTAAATAAATATTTCACTTCCTCGAGTGGGGATCGAACCCACAACCAGTCGATTTTACAGTCATACTTTGTGCCCCTGTGCCACGACTGGCCTCATAATGAATAATGTATTTAAAATAATATGCTTAATTGATTATAATGAAACTTTGCACACATATTTTTACAGGTATTAGAAAGGATATAGGATACTTTTCTTTTAATAAATTAAATTAAATTAGCTTCACGCTGTATCCCGCACACAGCAGGGTAGGCAGAGGGAACCTAGTGTTAAGACACTCCGTTCCCCACTTTCTGCCGAATTCTGGAGGCATTGCGTGTTGAGTGGCAGAACTCAACGCCGCGCTTAACCACGACACCAGAGCGAAGAAATGGTAATATAAATTTAAGTAAATATTTCATTTCCTCGAGTGGGGATCGAACCCACAACCAGTCGGTTATGCAGTCACACCTCGTGCCGCTGCGCCACGACCGGCCTTTTTTTTTAATGAAAAATATATATTATGTTTAGAAATAAGGTTAAGCGAGCGAAGCCGCGTTTGGGTCTCTAGTATGCAATATATGAATAATGTACCGATAATTCTCAAATAAAAAAAAAAAACTTTTAAATTACTACTAAATTACTTTATATTTTAAACGTTTTGAATGACTATAATGCTACTCATTTAGGTAAAAAATGTATGTTATGCAGGCTAAGTGAATGGACACTGCAGGTTTCACATGCCCAAATATCCAAAGTCGTTTTGTTTCCACAATTACTTTGCGCGTTCTACGCAACAATGGCGAATTAATATTTTATTATGGTTTCCACTTGAAATTAGGTATCGTTCTAATTTTTTTACTTAATTTGCGATTATTTAATACTAGCTGCCCACACGCAGCTTTGCCCGCATAAACTGACAAGATGTTTATATAAATTGTAGCCTATGTGTTATTTTCATGTATAAGCTATATTACTAAAGTTTTACCATAATTTTTGCTCTCATAACTAAAAAAAAATATAATAAAAATATATTAAATTGTATTGTAATATATTTATTTATTCTTGGTTATATATATTTTTGCTGATGTTATTTTTTGACAATGATTACTTATTTGTATGTATTTGTAACTTCAGTTTCACACTAGATGGTCAATAATAGGTCATTCGTGTTCTAATAACATTATTCATACATTGGAAACTAAAGTTTCAACCAATACAATACAACAATTATTTTGTAGCAATTTTATCGCAGGAAATAATTTATAATAATATTGCCTAAAGTGAAGTCCACTTAAGCCGATTCTGATACACACGCATGGACAAACAGACAAACTGATAAACATAAAAACAGACAAAAAATTAAAATATAATTATTTTGGGCTCTATTACATTGATAAATGCCCCCACAATAGATTTTATCATATATTTTCTAAGTACAAACGGTGAACAATAACAATTTTACTACAAGAAGCCCAATTAAAACTAGTTTCACAAAAGCGGTCGTTGAAATAGGATTACACTGAAGAAAGGAAATAGCCTAAAGAAAACGTCTATTGTAGTAAGACAGGTTTGATTACAAGTTGAAAAGGTTAAAGTACTGTGTGTAATATAAAGGAATTCCTTTTGTTCTGTACTATAAAGCTTGAAAGGGAAAAAAATATGAAAACTTTGGATTTATTATAACTTTATAGTGTTTTTTTTTTGAATTCCAAATATATGTATATGTTTCACATATGTATCATTGTAGAGATTTTTTTTTTGAAATTTGCAATATAACTCTGACAAAATACAGTTATAATAATAATTAGCTTCACGCTGAATCCCGCACAGATCAGAGTAGGCAGAGGGAACCTAATGTTAAGACACTCCGTTCCCCACTTTCTGCCGAATTCTGGAGGCATTGTGTGTTGAGTGGCAGAACTCAACGGTGCGCTTAGCCTCGACACCAGAGCGAAGAAATGGAAATATAAATTTAAGTAAATATTTTATCTCCTCGAGTGGGGATCGAACCCACAACCAGTTGGTTTTACAGTCACACTTCGTGCCGCTGCGCCACGACTGGCCTGGGAAATGGGAAATTAACAGTGTATTTTATTTTCAAATGACTTGGTGTAATTTTAAATTATAATTGGGAAAATATTATCTTTATTTAGAGAGCTTAACATAAAAAAAAATGTTACCGTAGTTTTAGTAGGGAGATAAGTAATATATATTTTTACATCCAAATTTTAAGCGTCAGCTATTACTTATTTGACCTACGAGGCTACGACTCGAGTAGAGACATCGTGGTTCAGTGAGAACTGAGACCGCGTCTGGCTGTCAGTGCAGTGCTTGTGGGTTTATATTCGGGTGAATGAATATTTTACATTTCTCCACTCGGGCATGACAAAGCGTGGCGTTTAGCTCTGTTTCTCAACGTGTAATTTCGCGAATCAGCTGGTGGTGGTGGCAATGTGAGGAGTATTGTGAGGAAATGACTCTATGTTCTCTTTGCCCCCTATGCGGCATAAAGCATGAACTTGTAATATAAGTTTTGTATTATTATTGTTAGGTATTATGATATTGGGGAATAATAATATAAATATAATATTTATAAAATATCTGTATTGTATCGATTGGGGCCAGTTGTAGAACAGGGGCACAAATATGTGATTGTAAACTAGACAGGTCGTGGGTTCAATTCCCGCTCGAGACAATTATATATTTGATGTATTATTTAATATTTTCATTTCTTTGTTCTGGTGTCGGTGAGTTCTGCCACTCAACACGCAATAACTCCAGAATTCGGTAGAAAGTGGGGAGCGGAGTATCTTAACTACTAGGCTCAATCTGTCTACCCTGCTACATGGGGGATACAGATTACAGAGTATTAAAAAAAAAACTGTTTTGTATTTAATAAAATAAAATAAATTAATCCAATATGAGATGTGGTTGGTTAATATGATGCTGATAACATTTATAAAATTAATATAATAATATTATTTCATATTAGTATGTAATTTAATGGAAGTACATTTGGCTTATCGTTCGCCCTCTGACGCGTTTAATAGCGTCCAGCTTAAAGCTGGTTTCAGTTTAAAGGTCAGCTTACTATGAAAGTTCTCTAGACGAGCAATAAATCCTTGATATTTAAGCAAACATTTTTCACAACATATAAAATTAGATTAAAGATGCGTTTATTAAATTTACTATTTATCATAGATGACATTTTTATGTTCAAATATTTGGATACTTGCTTTGATTAACATTGTGAAAAGAAAAGAAAACTTTCATTTCACTTTTTAATATTAATTAAACCTAGTACTAATAAAAGTACTAATAAATAAGTTATTTTATTAACTAAATAGTTAACTTATGGGTAAAATTACTATAAGTCTAAATGTAAAATATTAGTTCACAAATTTTATACATATCTACGTTCATAATCAGCTTCACGCTGTATCCCGCACACTACAGGGTAGGCAGAGGGAAACTAGTGTTAAGACACTCCGTTCCCCACTTTCTGCCGAATTCCGGAGGCATTGCGTGCTTAGTGGTATCTACGTTCATATAAAACACTGTTATGACAAAATAAATAATTATTATTATCTTTTACCGAACGAGAAGATTTTGTAATTAAAAATAACAAAATGTATTTTTTTTATTGTTTTATTGATCACTATACCTATATAATGAACGCTCGTTGCGATTATATTAAAATGAATGCATTATGGGTTTAATCAGATAAGACGCGGTCAGTAGATATTTGTCACTACAGGCTTATCTAAATAGAAGGCAGATGAATATCCAATTGGATAATTGGATGTTCATATATTATATCATAAAAATAGGTAATAAGTCAAATGTTTTTTGATACTAAATATACGTGATTCATCCATTTTAAGAGTTTTATTTAAAAAATAAAAATATGATTAGGTATCAATATAAATATAATTATATAAAATTATAACTTACTATTACTATAAGGTTATAGTCCTAACATAAACTAACAATTACTATACACAACTATATATTTATAGGGGTACCAGCAAATTCTAAAAAATGAAAGTGGTGTCAAATAACTTAATTTAATTTCCATAACTATCACACAGCCGAAATAGCTCAGTTGGGAGAGCGTTAGACTGAAGATCTAAAGGTCCCTGGTTCAATCCCGGGTTTCGGCAGAGAAGTTATTGTATTTTATTGAAAATGTATTTTGCTTATTATTATCATAGCATATTACGCAGTAAAAACATAATTTATTAATATTGTTTTAATTTTTTTAATCCATGTATTGTAAGTTCCATTTAAATATAATATGTAGAGCTAGTGATGAGATTTATTTTAACATCAAATTTTAAGCCCCAAAAACGTTTAATTTAGAATATGGCATATTCTGTTAACTACAGTTATTAACTTATAATTACACTATAGTTATTAACTTATAATTACATATATACCCAGTATGTCATTAAAGAATTTAAAACATATAATATTAATGAAAGATGCATGGATGTAAGGATGTATGAGAAATAAAGGTTTTCTTAAATATGAAATACTTTGTAATTCATAATACATCACCGTAATGTAGTCTTAAAATTTAATGAACCTGAATATTAAAAAAGTTCACACTGTATTATATTTTCATTCTCTACTAGATTATAATCTTTCATAACAAATATATTGAACAAATGACACTTATTATTTAACGCATCATTGTTGTACTTTCAAAGTAATTTCCTTAGCACATGTTAAGACCAAACTAGGTCGCGAGATGATAATCAAATAAAAATTACAATAAACTTAAACTATGTGCCATTATAGCTTTTATGGTTTAAAATTGTATTAAGCGATAATAGTTTTTAGATCTAAGAAATCTTACATTTAAATGTATCGATTAGGGTGCATCTTCCTTTTGTATAATCAAGTAAAAACACGAAGTCCAGATGTAGAATTGCTCCAGTTCGTAAACCATCACATTCAAAGTGGGAGGGCCAGTATAAAGAGCGGGCGCGCCAACACAAGGCACAGACAACAGTCTTCGGCCCGAAGACACCAACATGAAGTACACGGTGAGTGTGTGAAGTGACAGTGTAGTGTAGTTCGCGCGCTTTTTTCGATTTAATCTGTGGCGGATTTTTTTTCTTAATTTTTTTTACTTAAATTAAATTCTTCGGTTGACAGGATTAAAATTGTAATACATCTTTTTATTTATATATAGTATATGTATATATTATTTTTCAAAATTATCTTTTTTATAATTATAAGTAATTCATATATTTTTCAAAAAGAAAAGGTGTTAATGAGTGGTCACTATTCATTAGCTTAACAATTATTAGTTTGTGTACATCTTTATTAAATCACGGTTTCCGTATTCGATCAATCTAATCTTCTTAGATTACCTACTCTACAATTTCTATTTCACTTTCTATGCATGGTAATAGCATACCAAAGAACGGCTATGGTGTGATGGCATATGATTATGTATTCTTTCCATTTTTCTTCAAATTACTTTATAATTTGCTGTTTTATTAATTTATACAGAAATTTTAAGAATTTTATTTTAACTTTACTGCTTTTTAACTATTATACTAAAAAGATTTATTTAAAGAAAAAAATCATATTCATATATTCATGATTTAGTTCCGCAAATATTTGAATCTGCACGTAGTATGTGTTGTAATATGTAATCGCGACACTGTCCTATTCTAACCGCATGCATCATTAGACTCGGTCATAACTAATGCATAAAGAATTATGGGTTTATTATAACTTATATAAGAGGTTCATTTAAATTAAAATAATATTTACAGACAAATAAATTTCTATCCGCTTTCTACATTATTTTGAATTATAAAATTTAATCAAAATTTGCAAACATCATCAAACCTTTGTTTTAAAAATTAAAATTTATTGGTACCATATTACGGCCGTCTATATTATTAAATTGTAGCTGGAATAATAAAAAAACTTTCAAGAGTACCTGCAATTAAAGTATGCATATTACACAGTAGATATAATTAAAAATAATTGAAGTTAGGTTACTTAATTTGTAAAAATATAAATTGGATAAGCATGATGCACACATTATAGCAGATAAATGTAACAAAGGTAAAACTGGCTAAAATATTATTTTGCCTGCTTGCTTATAATAACTAGTTTTATATTAAAAAGAATCGTTTGTAGTTTTTTTCCGATTCACTCTTATACAATAATGCAAATTATTAAATCAATATGAGTCACATCGTAAATAAAATGTTATTCTATTATGATTTTATTATGACGATCTTTTGAGAGAGTTTTGCATATTAAACTTCCGAAATTAATATAAAGTCTTGTGTACACTGTAAAGGTAAAAAATCAATACTACTTTCAATAAAACCTTTTTATATTATAGTATTTTACAATTTTCTATATAGACGCCAAATTAAACGATCAAACATATTTTTAACAATTTTTATAGACTACTTTTATTTAGGAATAGGAATGTATCTTTGCATTTTCCCGTAAAAAATAATAGATCTCTCAAGACATTATTAAGTATTTCCTTGAAGTTAGTTTCTATACTAGATTAGGATTAATAGCTAGAGATATCAGCAGCTTTTCTATCAAGTCTTTCACAGATCCAGTTGCACAAGGTCGTTGTCCGTTATGTCGTTATATCGCATAATATCAATAACTTGTTTGAATCGCGTGGTTTATCATACCAGCAATACTAGGATCTAATACTAGACTTCACGTTGTCTAGACTTTACTTTAAGGAAATTATACAATCTATAAGCTGTAAACTAGTTATTTAAATACTGGTCAAGGATAGCTTTTTTTTTATTTGACCTATTTTGTAATATTTATATTGTTATACACATTTTTGTGTAATTACACTTATTATAGATTTAGTATTTTAAATTCTATGACATTATGATTACAAGTTAAATCCATTTACTATATAGTAAATACAAAAACAGTCAAGAACTGATATTACTTACAATTTTGTTGATAATTAATCATAATTCTTCATAAATAATTAATTGCTTTGTTAAGCAAGTTTCCTTAAAAATTGATAAATCTCGGATATCCGAATGTAATAACATATAATTAAAGGAAACATAAAATCAATCACTATTATGTACAATGGCTTACGTCTTAGCTAGTGGAGAATCGTGTTAAGCGGCGTTAGCCTTATTGTTTTGCAGATCATGCACGAGATATTTTTAGTCAGATAAGAAAGTCTTTTGGTCAATACTACGCATAGCTTACATTGCCTAAACAAAAATAAAATTGGATTCTGTACGATATGACATTTATGTAAATAATAATATATTATTTTATATCGATAAGTATTTATTTATGTTGAAAATGGAATACGTTTATCTTTTCATGACATTAAAATACTAATTATGATTATTATTTATTATCTGTTAAAGTATTATTTTTGTAATATAGGTAGACCGGTCAGCATTTAAAACTTTTTACAGCTGTCTTTCGGAGAATATGTTTTTTGCATTATAATTAAACAGAAATGTATAAGAATTTTATTTTTTGTATCACTATCGAAATAACAATTTTTATTCCAGTAAAGAAATACGGATATAGAAGTCGGTTTATTTTAAGATTTTAATTTATTTGCTATTTTAGATTGTCACCGTAGCTAATGTTTCTTAGACAGGTCCATGAATTGTATGTAAAAAGAACTATGATTCACGCTTTTTTATTTCAATTTCAGAATTTTTTCCTATAGGTTTGGTAAAGGAATTAGTTGTCCTATAATTAAGTAATTTTATTATAATACGAATGTATATATATTATACGACGTAATGTTATGTCGAATTAGTGAACATAGGTCATATTTTATAATCAATATAACTGCTATTATTTTACATCCTGTTATTAAATTATTTCTCCAGCCTCTTGCTAACTAGAACAAATCGTTTCATAAAACCGCACACGGACATATTATCTGATGTTGCGTAACATTTTGTTGCCAAATAATTAAATAAGTAACTCTTTAGTAATTAACACTACGTATTACATTTTTTTTATCTATCTCACCATCAATCACCATCCCTCGGACGTAAAACCAGGCATTTTTGCTTTATTTTCAAACGAAAAATATTTTTGTATATTTTGTTTAGCCGTAGTTGATTCTGAATTTAATTTAAATAAAATTTTGTTGTATATCAAGATTTTAAATTCACTTTATCTAAGCGTTTAATTTAATTTATAATCGACATTAAAACACTAGATAAGTGATCTACTTCTAATAGCGTACTAATAGAACGTTCGTGTACAATTACTCCGCACTACTTGATTAATCTTTGTTCGTGAATAGAATTACATTTCCAAGATGTTCCGCTATAATCAAACTATCACATAAAGGAATGGCAAACGCGGTTGTAAGGAGTTCATTGATGTCGATGTAATTGCAACAAAAACATCCAATTTTACACGTACCTAATTGTTTCCACCTATTGTATCTCTTTAGAAGAATTCGAAATAAACATTCTATAGATGACGAACACTGTTTTATCACATTTTGTTCTTCGTTTATTTTACTTCACTTAGAGAAACTTAATATTGAAACAGATATTCTAAAAACAAAACGCTAGGCGGATTTAAATATTTGCAATTGTAATTTTGATAGAAAGTATGTTGTGCTCGAAAATACGTTAGACCATTCACAGTTACATTTATTTATTACATTTATAAATTATTTAGTTTATCACATGCACATTATGCTCATTTAGTTTTATTTGTTAACAGGTTGTATTAATAGCCTCGTTGGCGGTGGTGGCCTTTGCCAGTGAGGAGAAAGGCACACAAAAGGTAGCTGCCGAAGAAAAGAAACAAGATAAACGAGGAATTTACGACATCGGTTCCTACGGAGGCAGTTACGAAGATGGCGGTCACGGAGGTCATGGTGGATTCAGCTCAGGCCAAGGTAGCTACGAGAGCTACGGTCACTCAGGTTCCGAATTCGGAGGATCTTCCGGAGACTCGTGGAAACCAATTGCTAGTGACCATGGCCATCATCACCATGTGAAGACCATCGAAGTCATCAAAAAAGTGCCTGTCCCGTATACCGTTGAAAAACACGTCCCTTACACAGTTGAAAAGAAAGTTCCCTATGAAGTTAAAGTACCTTATCCCCAACCCTACACCGTTGAGAAGAAGGTGCCAGTCACTGTCAAGGAATACGTCAAATACCCAGTTCACGTACCAGAACCTTACGTAGTTGAAAAGAAGGTGCCTTATGAAGTCAAGGTCCACGTTGACAAGCCCTACGAAGTGAAGATCAAGGTACCCACTCCTTACACTGTCGAAAAGAAAGTACCTTATGAAGTCAAGGTCCCCGTTCCCCAACCCTACACTGTCGAAAAGAAGGTCCCATACGAAGTAAAATACGAAGTTAAGGTACCCCAACCCTATGAAGTCGTCAAGAAGATCCCCTATGAAGTGAAAGTACCCGTCGACAAGCCTTACCACGTATATGTAGAAAAACCTTACCCTGTCCCAGTTGAGAAGCCTTACCCAGTAACAGTTCATAAGCCAGTTCCTTATGAAGTTAAGGTCCCAGTTGACAGACCCTACAAGGTTGAAGTAGAAAAGCCCTACCCAGTCCCCGTTAAAATACCAGTACCCAAGCCCTATGATGTATACAAGAAAATCCCTTACACCGTCGAAAAGAAAGTGCCTTATGAAGTCAAGGTACCCATCGACAAGCCCTACCCCGTATACAAAGAGGTTCAAGTACCTCTAGTCAAAGAGGTCCCCTACCCTGTAAAGGTTCATGTACCTATATACCTGAAAAAGGAGGAAGAACACCATGGCTGGCATTAAATTAAACCTGAGAATAGGTTTCACAGTAGTACCTTATAGGTTAAGTTCGAAATGTGATCATTTAGTATTCGTAGTGTAATAATAAATTTTAAATTGAGGTAGCTGAGGTACCAACAGTTAGTGAGATGTGTTTAAAACGTTTCGCCTATCCCAAATCTTCGACCAGCTGTCGCGTTGCTCTGCAATGCCATTCGAGTATACGACACCTAATAATTGATCTGTTATTACTTGTTTATCTTTTGTATAATGTGCTTTGTTTTATATAATTGCGAAAGTACGCCTTTTGCAATCTTGTGTTGAGGCTGATAAAAATAAATATGTTATAAAATAACTGGTATTTTTCATTGAATGACGACTGTTTCGAAATACATCGCTATAACTGAGATATAATTTGTTTCGGTTAAATAAAATCACACACTGGCACTTTCACGTAATGATTTCCATTAACGCAATGATAGAAATAATGGCCATGAACGAAATGCTAAAGTGGAACTTTTGAAAGTTGTAATTATTTTGTTATGACATATAAGACTGAGATTTCAAATGATCATCACACTAACGTTCGTCCATTTGTAGACTAGCGGTTTGTTTGTTTTATTTTGATAATTAAAGTAAGTACATATTTATATCATTTAATAGTAGGTACCGGTTTTTATTAAGGTAAAGGATTTTATTCCTCCGGAGTAGAACAATAAGACTTAACTTAACTTCACGCTTTATCTCTAGCGGGGTAGTCAGAGAGAACGGAGTGCCAAACGCTACAGTCTCTACATACCTCTTTCACCTCGTCCACTGTCATCAACCTCTTCATACATGCCATCCGGGGGGTCCTCATGCTTTTTACGTGACCTTCCTGTAGTCTCATAATAAGAGTAACATAATTTTCATATTTTATATTTTTTTATATTTACAGAAATAAAAAATATTAATTCTGCAATCTGTACTGATACTGCAGCGAGTTAGGTGACGAGCCCTACTTGCTACCAATAAACAATTTAAATATTGAAACAAGTAGTGGTATACGTATGCAAAATAAATAAAATATTTTTCTTATCTTTATTTCAATCGAATTTGTCTATAGGTATGTAGTTTTTGTTCTGCAAAGACAGTTAAGTACTACTGTTTTAGTTTAGTTTATTTTAGTTACTAAATAAGATATTCTAATTCCACGCTGTACTATTTCTATAATTACATGTAGTATACATATAATTATAGAAACATGTGATACACCCCCATAGTAGGGTACTATTACGTAAGTAAGCGCAATGAGCTAATTGGTGCATCACGATCAGATATGAATGGTTTCTGCACCGGTAGCCGCGACGTAATTCAAGGTGACGCTAGCTTACTTTGTCTTTTGTAAAGCAATCTGCAGTCATTACCCTATATGGAGGTGTAGCTCAAATTGGTTTGTAAAAATTATAGATAATGTAACGTTTTTGTACTTTTTTTTCATCCGCTTCACGCTGTATCCCGTACACAGCAAGGTACGCAGAGGGAACCTAGTGTTAAGACACTCCGTTCCCCAATTTCTGCCGAATTCTGGGGCATTGTGTGTTGAGAGGCAGAACTCAACGCCGCGCTTAGCCTCGACACCAGAGCGAAGAAATGAAAATATAAATTTTAAGTAAATATTTCATCTCCTCGAGTGGGGATCGAACCCACAATCAATCGGTTTTACAGTCACACTTTGTGCCACTGCGCCATGACTGGCCTATAAATATCTGATGATATATGTATATATTCTGTAGATGTACATACTATAAAGTAATTCATCAGTCACCACTTTTTGGTATTGGCAGTGTCAGTTAAACCCCAGTCAGACGCTTTGTAGTTTGTACGATTAATCAAAACTAGCTCTTTATACGCGGTTTCGACCGATTTAAATTATTGTTATAGCCAAATATGTTATTCTGATGTATAACTTATAATTACTGTAAAGTTTTATCTAAATTCGTTCAGTAGTTGCATCAAAATGAAACAAACATCTATCCTTACAAACTTTCACGTTTGTAATATATACTAGTATAGGATACTAGTATATTTGTAACTTTTCACATAAAATGTTAAATGTAAAACACTATAAAAAATAAGAAAGTAGACTCAAGTTAAAATATTAAAATTTTAAGATAAACTTACTAAGTATATAACGAGCTCTTATACGAAAAGTGATTTACTCTTCATTCTTTTCAAGTGGTACCTACAGGCGAAATTAGACAACAATTTAACAGACCCTAATAGGTATTAGTTACCAAGATGCAATTTTCATATTCACCGTGCAATACTAGGAGGGAGATGTCGCAAGAGACGTCCGCTCTCCCGTCGTCAGTTTCTTGTCGATATAGCAATTTTGTAAAATCAGCGTGCCCCGAGAGTTATAACGTTGTTTACAGTAAATTGTAATGTAAATGAATATTGCTAGAAAACATTGTATTTGCATAAGATATTGCTCAATATGAACGAACCATTCGATATTACATTCACGTATTCTAAGATCAGATGTTTTAAATTAAAGCTGTAGCAACTATTAATGTATCCCGCACACAGCGGGGTAGGCAGAGGGAACCTAGTGTTAAGACACTCCGTTCCCCACTTTCTGCCGAATGCCGGCATTGCGTGTTGAGTGGCAGAACTCAACGCCGCGCTTAGCCTCGACACCAGAGCGAAGACGTGGAAATATAAATTTAAGTAAATATTCCTCGAGTGGGGATCGAGTTCACAACCAGTTTGTTTTACAGTCAAACTTCGTGCCGCTGCGCCACAATTGGCCTCATATTTGTTTAATATTTATTTAATATGTATTAATGTTTATTTTTGTAATTCTATAATAGGTAGGTAATATAGTAATGCTTAAAATTTAGGTTCCTATTGAACATTAGTAAGTTTTTTATTAGTTTTATTTTCTCGTATTTCCCACATGATTTTTTTATTAAGTTTAAAAACATAATTACTTATTAAAAATACACTATAATAAATTAACTTATTCTTACCTAAATAATTTTTATACTGTTTTGTATTCGTTCACATAGTCAAATCGAAATTACCAGGAGTTATTTGATTACATATACTTCTGTGTGCCCGAGGTAACTCTGACCGCGAGAAACAGTGGTTTCAACAAGTAACTTAATGTCATAAAACCTATAGCTTTCTCCTTCTTTAAAAATGGATTATCCAACATAAAAAAATATTTTTTAAATTGAAACCAGTAGTTTCTGAGATTAGCGCGTCCCACTCAACTCTTAAACTTTATCATATTTGTACAGATAGTACAGTACAGGTACCACAATCAAACTACGCTGCTATTGCTTTATTTAGATGTCGTCTGTCTCTCTATAAAATAATCTATATATAAATTAAATTAGCTTCACGCTGCACACAGAAGGGTAGGCAGAGGGAACCTAGTGTTAAGACACTCCGTTCCCCACTTTCTGCCGGATTCTGGATAATCTATATATAAAAAAATAAAAACAGTCGTTCGTTCTTCGTTCCTCACTTTCCGTCGGCCGTCGAGTCCTGGAGGTATTGCATGTTGAGTGGCGGAAATCTACGACGCGCTTTGCCTCGACACCAGAGCGAAATTAATATTTATATTTTTTTTTAATTTCTTCGGTGTGGTGTGGAGGCATTCAACACGCAATGCCTCCAGAAATCGGCCGGAGTGTCTTAACACTAGGTTCCCTCTATCTACTCTGCTACAAAACAATAATGTGAAATCAACAATACGTAAAATGGTTTTACGGAATAGCTTAATATGCGTGAAGCTGCGGGAAATAAAACGTCGCAGAACCAACACAATATAAAATAATATCTATATTAATAAAAGTAATTTTAAATAATCTCTTATTATTTATATTATTATAGCTTATTACAATTTATAAGTAACAAATGAGTGCTCTGCGATTAAAGAGAGACTTGGCCTGGTTATGCGTGTGCTGTAGAATAGTAAACATTGTTACGTAACTACAGTAGTTCCGTGACGGTGTACTGCCGTAATTATGTGTGAGATGAAATTGGTTCAATAGGACGTAAAATGCTTATTATGGCAACATTAACAATGAGAAAAAAGAAATTCTAGTGATTTAGTAACATAAAAATAATTTATAAAATTTATGTGCTTTCTATACTTGCTTTGATTATGTTAGTATCAAGTAAAGTTAAGGATTTAATTAAATAAAATATTAAACTGCGATAAAAATGTTTAACAAAGTAAATAAAAAAAAGTAAATTCTATATATTTATTACAAATAAAACTGTATTGGTTTAAAATATTACACACCTATAGTTTACTCAGAATTCCTATATAGTAAGTACTAAAAAAATAATTATAATATTATAAGAAATATCTTACAAAATTATTTTTATTCAGCAGCAGCCATAGAAATTGATAGATTTAGTTAAAAAAAAAATTACATAATGAAGCTGTTAACACAAAATCTTATCCTAAGAGTAAAATGACTTGCATCTTGAAGTTGCACCAACGTTTCTAAAGGTTAAATGCCTACACCGGTGTTCGCGGACCGAAGTGTATGTGTATGTGTAGATGAAATTTAACTTAATTTAGCATGCTATACTGCCTTTAGTCCTAATATATAGCAAAATAGCTAAGAAAATAATTACTTTAAAAGCAGGAAGTATATCGTTTTTTTCTTTAAATTTTCACTTAATAAATCCCATGTTAATTATGTTAGTAAATATATGGACTCTTCCTCGAAAAGTTTACGGACCATGTAGGTTGGTATGAAAAATTCGGTTGAAAAATTTTGGGTTTGTTCGTCATTTTTAATTTACGCAAAATTAATAAACCTTATTTACAATAAATAAACATATACAAATAATAAATAATGGTATACTAATATTAAAACCTATGTTTAAACTAGTGAGCGAGTATATGTTTCTTTAAACACATTATAGTGATTAGCGACAGTTGCTGTCTAGTTTTCGATATAATCGACATAAACGTAAAACTTTAAATGTTACGGAACCATTTATTTACTTAAGAGGCCAATTCACTCTTGGCCCGTATTTGCATAAATAAACATATTATTATAAATCTATTTTTAAAGATATGTATATGATTTGCACAAAATATTGGTTATATAATTAATTTGACTTATAAATTTAGCTCGTAATAGAATCAAATTTTAAGTGTTCATCATTTTACCGTTGAGCTATACTTGAAAAATTTTGACAGAATTAAGTTCAGCGGTGACAGTTCCATTTTTTATTTTTAAATAATCAGTTATATTTCGTAAAAAACTTGTTTTTATCAGCTTCCAGCGTCACACTCCGTTTCCCACTTTCCCTCGAATTTTTCATACCAACCTGCATGGTGCGTAAACTTTTCGAGGAAGCGTCCATATGTTTAGTAATATAATTAGCATAGGATTTTAAACGGAAAATTAAAACACAAAAAAAAAACACACGTTTTGTCTCTTTTTACATTTTTTTAAAAATGTTATTCTACACTTAAAAAAGAAAAGTACTTATTGGAAAAAATTTGGACGCAGCGAGAATTGAACCCTCTTGGAAACCGTCCAAGACCACTGACCACACCACCAAACATAACCTGAGAACGGTCAGAGGTCTTGTATATTTTTTTTTGTGTAGTTAACAATATCATTACTAAAACTAACATAAGTGTAAGAGACCTTTACTTTAGAAATACATTTGGACGCCAATTATAATTTATCAATATGCTTCAATAATAATATGTTAGGTGTATATAGATATATTAAAGTTCATACTATCTCATTTAAAATAGAATATTGTAGGATTAAGTTTCATAATTACGCAAGCTACAATATGTTTTGAGTGCCATATCAAGGTTAGTCCGTACCAACCTGTTACCGCAAGTGGAAAACCGTCTTGTGTTTCTTTCTGTAGATTGTATGTGGCTAATAAGCAGTTAGAAATTTCAAAACTTAGGTGCTTATTAAGAAATGTATATAATTTTCTTTATTATAAATATATAAAAATCTTTATCATATCGTTATTGAGGCCGTCGTCCAGGGGCACAAGGTTCTGTCTGTTACGCGAAGCTGTTGAGTTCGATCCCCACTCGAAGGAATGAATTATTATTTGTTAATATTTTCGTTTCTTCGCTCTGGCACCAAGGCCGAAAAGTCCGACGTTGAATTCCGCCTCTCTACACGCAATGCATAGAAAAATTCGGCGGAAAGTGGGGGACGGAGTGTCTTAACAGGATAGCTAGGTTCTCTCGCCCTAGCCTGCTGTGTGCGGGATACAGTGTGAAGCTGAAAAACCTTATTTAATACTCATATCTATTTTTATAGGTAAATTTATAAAATTTTAACATGTTTGATTTATTTGGAATGTGATGTTGTTCATAAGAACATTTATTACAAACAACACAGAACGTTTATAAAAACGTACATTATTTGTATATAAAAGCTTAACAGAAATTTAAAAAGCTAAATATAGGTTTTCAGTAGAATTGTCATCGAATATGAACTCCTCAATCTAACTCCACTTAGTTCTACTTAGTTGCTGTTCTGTTGACATTTAAAGAGACCAAGGATAAGTTGTCTTCATAAATGTTGCTACAAACACATTTGTACATATATGTATATGTTTTACAATTTTTTGTGTATATTAGGAAATTTTAATATAAAATAGTCGTGATCCAGTATAACGATGCAGTAAAATAAGACACGAATATTTGCCAGGCCAGTCGTGGCGCAGGGGCACAAAGTGTGCCTGTAAATCGACTGGTTGTGGGTTCGATCCCCACTCGAGGAGATGAAATATTTATTTACATTTATATTTTCATTTCTTCACTCTGGTGTCGAGGAGAAAGCACAGCGTTAAGTTCCGCCACTCAACACGCAATGCCTCCAGAAATTGGTGGAAAGTGGGGAACGGAGTGTCTTAACACTAGGTTCCCTCTGCCTACCCTCCTATGTCCGGGATACAGCGTGAAGCTAAAAAAAAGAATATTTACCGATAAGTATTATGAAATGATTAATATTATAAAACATTTATCATTATCTTATCTTCCAATTTTCTGATGCAAGTATTCTGCAATATAGAATGTAAATAGTAGGAAGTAAGAATAACTTAGCCGAAGTAACGTTAAGCTATGATCGCCGTAACGGTCTCCATTGAATACGCGACATTAAATAAATAACGATGTTATATAAAAAAGTTTAATTAACTGTATTAATTAAAAAACATTGTAAAGTTGAGCGTGCTACTATAAACGCGACGGTTGTAGGCTCGATTCCCCTTTAGGAAAATGAAATATTTAGTATCTTCATTCCCTCGCTCTATCACTAGAAGACACGAGACAAAGCGCGGCGTCGAGTTCCGCCACGAAACACGCAAGGCCTGTTGAGTTGCGGAACCGAGAAAGGAGTCTCTTAACATTAGGTTCCCAGTTTCCCTCTGCCTACCCTGCTATGTAAGGGATACAACATACAATTACAAAAAAATATATATAAGAAATTAAAAATATGTATCTATTATTGTTTTTACGTTATGGCAGCGAAGAACAAACAAAATAAGAACAAGAACTAAACTTTTCTCTTCAGATACTACATATGTAGTACAATAACTTAAATTTTACTTATTATAGCATACTAATTAAAGATGTTATACAATTAATCTGCTTCACATAATAAAATTAAATTAAAATAAAACAAAAATGTCGCTGAGTGAATGGCGGGCGTTACCAGCGTACCGCACTTCCACGTATTACGCGACCATTGTGCAATATACCGCTATAGCTGCGCTATGCATGAATATTAACTTTATATTCAATGCTTTTACATTTAATTTAAAAGATCAGCTTCACGCTGTACTCCACACACAGCAGGGTAGGCAGACGGAACCTTGTGGTAAGACACTCCGTTCTCCACTTTCTGCCGAATTCTGGAGGCATTGCTCGTGAGTGTCAGAACTCAACGCCGCGCTTACCCTCGACACCAGAGCGAAGAAATGGAAATATAAATTTAAGTAAATATTTCATCTCCTCGAGTGGGGAACTGCCAGCTGCTGGGGGGAACCCACAACCAGTCGGTTTTACAGTCACTCTCTCATCAAATCAAATTTTAAAGATCTATGCAAAATATATGTAGATTTACTTGATAGTTGGACACGTCCAGTGACTTTTATTGGCACATTGAAGGTTGTGGATTTGCATCCCATCCAGGACATATCTTTATCAATTCTATTTAAGAACGTACTTACTTCGAAGTTTAATGGTCTCGCTGGTAGAATTATTTCAAGTTTGATTAGGTAGAGAGCGGATCGGGGAGGAGGAAGTGGAGGCGGTAATGTGAATTTTAAAATGGTCCCTTTAGCCTAGTTGGTCGCAAGCCACAGGCTCTATTTAGAGCTTCAGTCCTTGCAACGTGAATTACTGCAATTTTTCTTCCCTTTATGATGAATTAAATTTAGGTTTTGCTGGCAGATTCACCCGCGTAGTCAAATGATAACCGGTTGTATATGACACATTCTAAGTATCCGAGGTAACTGTGATCGCCGGTACAGTGGGTAACATGAAGAAAATTTATGTAATATAGCCCATAGCCTTCCTCGATAAATTGACTATCCAACTCAAAACTGAGGCCGTCGGGGCGCAGTGGCAAAAGGGTTCGATTCCCATTTGGGGAACGAAATATTATTTATTAATACTTTCATTTCTTTGCTCTATCGAAGTCTCTATCTTTCATGTCTTATCTCTACCTACCATAATATACGCGGGATGCAGCGTGAAGCTGAAAAAAAATACAAAAATAGAAGCATAGATATGTCGGTATCTTTACTTATATTTCATTTAAATATAGGTAAAAAGTTTTTAATTAAAAATCCTTTTGGCTACAAAGTGTCAATGATGACATATGGAAGTTAACAATGTACTCTTAAATCCTTTTAAATTTTTTATTTTACGTTCCTATCTTAAAATTGTCATTCACGTGACGTCGAGACCGTATCAATTAATCGGTCTGATTTGAGATGAATCACAGCAGATAAGAATTTGGTACACTTTGGGGATGTTTTGATACCTGAGTTAACCTAATTTTAGCTACAAATAAGTGGCTTTGGGTCTAACATCGCACTATATAGATTTTTTTTATTTAATCTATATCTAAAACTTTTTTTTTTATTCTCTTTTTTTTAATTTCAACTTTCTAAATCATTAGTTTCTTCACAATGCGTTTTCTGTCAGTCACTCATAGATAGATAACTTTGTCATGAAATATTCATATCTATGTATATTTTTTGTTTTCAAATTTAAGTTTAAACACACAAAAATATGAATATAAATTAAAGAAGTAAAATATTTTTCTGTAATTAAAAAAACCTTTTGCATAGTGTTATTAAATGTTTATAAAATACAAAATACTTTAAAGCCGTTACTATTGAACACCGTTTGCAACAAAAAATTACAAAATTATTTTATTAATACATATAAATCACAAAACAAATATAGACATTATATCTATCTATTTTCAACATCACTATCAACTAAGACTGTTCTAATTTAGATTACAATAAAACATTTTATTTTGTTATCAAACATCATTCTTATACCTTATCTTTCATATTAATCGGGCTGATTAAATTGTATTGGGGTGGTTTAGGGTAAATTGGGGGTGGAAACAACGTTTATAGAAATAAATGATTATTTATAGCCACTAATATTTCTGCTCTAACAAGATGTTACACCTGTCTCAAGCAAATAAATCGTTTGTCCTTTCTTCTGTTTTATTATTAGTTAAATAGATGACTTCATTGCTATTAATTGTTTCTATTTTAAGTTAGCTCCAGTTTAAAGAAAAAATATTGGATTGGTAGTTAAAGGTTGTTGAAACAAAAATTATACTTTTTTATGATCGTCGTCGTTACCACCAGGTTAGGCAGAGAGTGGTTATAGAAAAAGTGCGGAGTTGAGTTCCGCTTGAATTCTGGTATCTTCACTGGTCTCCTTGTATATATAGGTATGTGAGTTATAACAACTGAAATTTTATAAATATACATATATCGTATACGTAGCTAGTTGTATGATAAATACAAATTTTAATAGTAATAAAATTTAGGCGGACTGTTAATTGGTATTAAGATCGTTTATTAGGAGCGCGTGTCTTATTTGTTCTGACCATTGCTAGCACCTGTGGCTTTCCGACACTTGCCTACAACATTTAGACATGTCCATTGCAATATATACTGAGGGTTAGGTTCCAATACACATATGTATACACACATGTCATTAGAAGCAGCGTTATATTTAGAAATATATATTTGGTCAATCTCAAATCTTTTAAATAATTCAATTTAAATCAGCTCCATCCTACACACAGCAGGGTAGGCAGAGGGAACCTAGTTTTAAGACACTATATTCCTCACTATCCACTGAAATCTGGAGGTATTACGTATTAGGTGGCCTCGAATGGGGATCAAACTCACAACCAGTCGATTTTGCAGTCACACTTTGTGCCTCTGAGGCCAGTCAAGGCACAGTTTTAAATAATTAAAAATAATATGAAATCACTCATTTATAAATATTTTTATGTAGTGCAATAATATATCAACAACCCAGATGTAGCAAACACAAAAAATTAATAGAAAGAAAAAATAGTTATAATCTGTTTAAATTTTAGTTATGAGCACTAAGTTGAAGGAATTGTTACCGTCTCTATCTATATGTTCGACATTTGAGAGCTTTTAGTATCATTAGCTAAGGTCGATTTTTTTCCATAATTATACATTTATAATATAATTATGTATCTATCGTCTGTCTATGATTTTTTTATTCTCGGCATTAAACCTTTTCCAAATTTATTTATTTTATTTATTTTATTCCACTTCTGTAACTTTTCAGCTCTTTAATATACTGACCACATTCTTGTGTAGTGAATGCATTAGACAGAATTGTATCGAGATACCATCGCCGGTAAACGTTCACCCAATTCCTATTACGTCATACGTCCCGTTTATATGTACAGATGTTTCTCCATTCACTGTGGTACTGACGAAGTTATGACTTACAACTTACAAGTGTTCCAAATTGAAAGCTATAGTAATCAAATAAAAAATATCTTGCAATTATCTTTCATACAAGTTACTCGGTGGACAAAAGTAAATTATCTTTTTACTTTTGTCCACCGAGGATGTTAAAGTCTGAGAAAAGGTGGAGTAAGTTGAGCAGAATCCAGACTTTGGCAAACAATGCCGGGATTAATGCCAGAAGAAAGAAGACAACTATGCATGTACAGATAAAATACTAGCGAGTCACTCGCGGTTTCGCCCTCATTACTACATTATTTTCCACTATTTTAACTGAATTTCTTTGGTACATAATAACACAATCAAATTCATGCTGTATCCCGCATACCGTAGACTAAGCAGGAAACTTTAAGATACTCTGTTTCCCATTTTTTAGCCCTGTTAAAATATATTCTTGGTGTCAATAATGTTTGGAGATATAAACGGGACTTACGTCACTTTATAGTTAGCACGATTGTTGTAAATGTTTACTAATAAAAGCCTATTAAATCCAATGAAGACTTAAAGTAGCTTTTAGTTTGTATTAAAATTTTGACTAAATATGATATTTTATTGATTTTGTTTATACATACGTCTAAACTCTATGAACATAAACAATAAAACTTAATGTCTGATAAACACTTTTATATAAAATGTGTATTTTTTAATAATGATACGTGACTGGTTGTAGTTTCGATCCCCAAAAGGAAATGAAATATTTATTTAAAGTAATGAGTTCCACCATTCAACTCGGAATGCTTCCAGAATTCGGAGGCAAGGGGAGGGGGAGTGTCTTAGCATTAGTTTCCCTCTGTCTACTCCGTTGTGTACGGGATACAGCGGGAAGCTGATGTTTTTTAACAATATTTTTTTCAATTAAAAAATAATAATAATAATATCAGCAAATTAAAAAAACTGTAATTAAAATGGTTGACTAAATGCGGCACTAGGTTCCGCCATTCCGCCAATGATTCGTTTTTGGGTGGTAAATGGAGAAGGCAATGTCTTGCCACAAAAATTTATTTGCCTATCCTGCTATAATATGTGGGATGCAGCGGAAGGATATTTTTGAAAAGTAATAATAAACAAAATAACTTATTGCACTAAACACACACGTTTTTAACAAACTATATAAATATGGACGACACAACAACTTGCTATATGTTTATATAAGGCGCGTTACTGCGCGCATTAAAAAGTAATGTAGATTATTATAGATCTTTGACGAAGTTTTACGTGAACGTAAAAAAATTCTTACAGGAGCAAACTAAAAATTTCAAATGCCATACAATATATTTGATTTCTACATTATAGTATATATTTTAACTTTACGTTACGTCCCGTACATATCAAGGTAGGCAGATTGAACCTGGGAACCTAGTGTTAAGATATTCCGTTTCCCATTAAGATACTTCTGTTTCCCATTTTGTGTTAAGTGGCGGAACTCGATGCCGCGCTTTGCCTCGTTACCAGAATGAAGAATTGAAAATATTAAATATTTCATTTTCTAGAAAGGAAGTCGAACCCACAGCCTGTCACACTTACAGTCGCACGCTGGGTACCCATGCGCCACGAAGGCCTCATACTATAATACATTTATTATACTTTGATGCTACTTTACAAAAAAATTCTGAGACCGTTACTTACATTGCTTTATATAGATTATTCTAAACTCGAAAATTTATAAGAATATAAATAATTTAAATATATACTTGTATAGCTACCTAGCTGACTTTTAGCACATAAGAGCATCACACCAACCTTTAAAGTAGAGTTCTGTGGGAAATTGTCAATGTAAAAAGAATAAAATTGATGAAAAATTTATTAATATTATCATCAAACTGTATCACAGTATGTATTGGAGAGGTAAATTAATATAGAATACCTATTACAAATCTCGGAGTAAAATCACAAAAAAAGAAACAGGCAGAATATGGGGCAGGTGCGCTACTTTAGGATAGTAATTTGTAAGAATAACATTGAAATTAATAAGAAATAAAAATAACGTGACCAATACCAACCCTTTCACAGATCAGTACGTTTCATAGTGTATGATAAAATCAAGAGCGACTAGCGAAGCTTATTCACGTTAATCTAATGATGTATCAAGGAATGCCGCGCTTTTGTGGTTTTAGAGGCGGTCAAATATGTTTGTTTTATTTTGATGATACTTATTTTTTTTCTATTTCTTTAATCTATTTACGTAAAAATATATGTGTGATTTTTCTACTTAATGAGATCCACGATATATATTTCTTTTATCCTGTCGTTTTTAAAAAAAATGTTATTATAATATCAATGTAATAAATAATATATATTATAGCGTAGTTTATTTTCTGTCAATCTGGAGTTTAGAATCTTTAACACAAGATACAAGATAAATTTAACAGTGAGAAAAGTCGCTATTGAGTCGGTAGAGTACCGGCTCATACAGCAATACTATTTTTGAGATTGCAAAAGTCTATTTGAACAAAGAATGTTGTGGAGTTTTCTTTTTTTATAATAAGCCGTGTCTCTACTAAGACTAGATAGGAGACATTTAGAAACTTAATTGCAAGCTCTCAACTCTACGTTCTGTATTTATGAACTTAGAATTGAGAACGGGTTGCTATGTAATAGATATTACGAGAATTTAAAGAAAAAAGTTTCAAAAAAGCCCATAAAGGTTGAAAGTTTCACCTTATATAGATAGATGCATTAACGAAAATCTCTAAAGAAATAATATATATATTTATTTATATTAATATTTAAATAAATAATCAAAAATATATATTATAGAAAGTAAAAATAGTAATATTATCATATTTTAAGGATGGTTGCTATACATTAATTATTTACTGACGACCATTTTACGACTCTATTAGGAGGGGACTAATAAATTTTACGCTAAATTGACGCTGTCCGAGTCCTTTATACAAAAAATGGCGATTCTTTGTCGTGCTTATCATAGCTTCTTATGTTACCGTTTCTTTTTTGTGGAACGTGTAAATCTTAGTAATAAACTATCGGCATCCTTTCATTTAATTTGTTGACGTCTTTAGATAAGGTTTGGTGACATTTTAATGCCGTTTAAGGGATGCGGTCATTTAAGCAATTGCAGATTGAGATAGCCTTCAGTTTTTAATGTGGCAAAAAAGTTTAAATACCTGTTGCGAAAGATTTTTTATAAGGCGCTTTTAAAGAATAACCGTTGATATTTTATACACTAATCTTTTTAACTATTGCTTGAACTTTTCAATTTTGATCTGGCCTTACATTGATTAAATCACGAATACTTATATAAATACAAAGTTTTTTCTGGAAGTTCATAAAAAAAAGATTAAATAGGTAAACAAACATAGTTGTGCAATTCAAAACTTCTAGAATTTGTTCGAAACGCTTGATGGTACTTTTTTATTTTTTTTCATAAACATGGCGTATTTTATGCTAATAATAGGAAAACAGTATTGTTATCCTGTACACTTCGGTTTCTCTGCCTGTCATAGCAGGTAGAGTGGACCGAACCTAAAGATAGTGTTAAGACACTTCGTTCCCCTTAAGACATTGCGTCTTGAATGGCAGAACTTAACGTCGTGCTTTGCCCCACACCCAAGGTCTTAAGTTTCCTATTTATGTAAAGCTTTTTTAGTAATATATTTCTAGCACAAACAAAAAACCAATAAAATATTAATTTATGGACTATTTATTAGTTAGAAGTACCTAAATATTTCTTTCAACTTCTAAAACATCTCGTTTATAATGACAAGATACCGCAAACAGCTAAGCGTACATTAAATAACAAAAAAACTAATCGGTAGCCGAGGGTTATTCGATAAAATCAGAATTATAACAGAGATGTGGCGACTTTTAATATCTTGGTACACGTCTCCCGCTGTTTCCTCCTTTTTTGCTACGTTTTCCACTTAAAACTTATAGTAGAATTGTCGTATTTATTGCTTTGTAAATAAAGCATATAATGGTTAACATGTTAATGTGGTTTTGAGAATATTTTGTGATATGTACTTTCCTGCTGCTCGATCTCGTGACGACATGTTTCGCAAGGAATTAAGATGGAACGAATCATCTTGGGGGTTCCTAAGTTATGTTTTTAGGGAAGCACCGGGGTGGCCAGTACCTGGTCCTGAACAGCTCGATTGTTTTTCATTTGTAATTGTCAATTAGTAATGCAATGTATGGGATATTTGAAATGTTGACATTTTATTGGTTTCACTGTGCGCCGTGGCTGATGTTATATTATTTACAGAGAGGTGACGTTATTTTTGTTAATAATTTATTTTTTCCAGTTCTTGTATTTAATTTCCTTGAGGCCAGTTCCGCCACACGCAATGCCTCCAGAATTCTGAGGAACGGAGTGTTTAAACACTGGGTTCCCTCTGCCTATCCTGTTGTGTGCGGGATATGGCGTGAAGCTGGTTTTTTTTAAATTTAATTTTCGTAGACAGGAACCGAAGAAATCAATTATTCATTTGTATGTATCTTATACATTTGTCATTCTAACGACATCCATAGGTTCATTTATGTATCTGTATATAAATAAAAATAAATGTGGTATACGACTTTTTTTATATTTAAATTTATATATAAAAAAAATCTTATTGAATATACTCACATATCTTGTATTAAATGAATATGAAATTTAGAGTTTTGAATTTGAATATATATGTTGTATATTATTTGAATATAAAAGTTGTATGTTGTAGTAAATAGTTTAAAAATAAAGTTTTAAAGTCTATATCCTCCACCAAAGGTCTTAATTTATTCCGGAAACTAGGGAATAGTTAAATAATATTAAAATTATTCTAACTTACTATGTACCTAAAACGTTTACTTGTATTTTACGAAATATTCTCTTACTCTTAGATTTGATTTATGTCGATATTCGATAATTATGTTGTCCATAAATACCTTGAATGAGCTCCAAGAAAAAGAGCATGCAAGTCGTGACCGGCTTATGTTAGTAGTACTTACTGATTGAGTATAATAGGAATTTATTTGATTTGAAATAAATGTCCACGTATATACACGTAAAAAAAAATTATAGGCTATTGAAATTTGTTACAAACATATTTTATAAAATAAACATTTTTAATGACTATAATTGTGACTATATTATTATATATAGGCACATATGACACAACTTTCCGCCTATTTACCAAAATTATAAAAGCTACGAGATCATTTGAGACCGAAGTTTTTTTACATGAAAATGACAGCGTACCATCAGGTCACTGATTACTTAACATCAGGTGACCCACCTGATTTTAAGTGATCAACGCCGCCCACGACCTCGTGTAACTCCAGAGTATTAAGGTATTTAAGGGAGATAAACGCGCTTTTTGAAGGCACCCAAATCGCTTCGACTTGGAGACATTGCCGCAGGTAAGGTATTTTACAGTAGCGCGTGGGAAGAAGTTCCTACGCACGTAAAGCGCACAGAAGTGTAGTGTGACGTATCCAGTTGGTGTGGATGATATTTAAGTTGGTTGCGGTCTGACTTTGTCTAGACGCCGCTGTTGTTGTCACAATTTTTTTCATCATCATAGAAGACAGAGAGAAGGTGCACGGCACCCGACCTAAGACTAACCCAAGTCACTTTGTTGTCCGCTTCCCGAATTCAAAACATTCCGTGTTTAGTCAACTTATTTTTTGTTGAGCTTCATGCTGCATGCCGCATAGAGCAGTGTAGACAGAGGGAGCCTAGTGTTAAGGCACTACGTTCCCCACATTTTATTTCTTAAAACTTTGCGTGTTTAATGGCGAAGCTGAATGCCTCGCTTTATCTAGACAATTAATAGATCAATGGATGGGATCGACTCCCACTCGAGAAAATGAAAATATTTATTTTCTCCCGAGTGGGAATCGAACTTACAACCATCGCGTCCACAGTCAGACGTTATGTCGCTGAACCACAATGACCTCTACTAATAAAAAAGTATTGTTTTATACATAAAATATTGTAAAATGTTTTATTAATGATTTCAATTATTTAACAGACTGTTAGACATTATCTCATTTAATGTGTATAACAAGCATTACAATCATTATGAGACACTTCGGGTTCTTTAACTACATACATATGTCGACCTCCACCCTCTACCCTCCACCCTCCGCCCTCTATAGAGAATAGAGATACACCTCGTGGGGTGTTGTGCAATGTTTTTGTTTACAATAGTTTTGTAATCAAACATTTATAATCTGACTATTATAGCATTGTACGCTATCAGTATGAGGATATTCCCTATGATAAAATGAAGCTTTACGTTTGCTTTAAGCTGTAAGCTTATTTTTTAAACTATTTTTTACGTTTTATTATGTTTTCGATGTAAGCTGTGATCTAATGTATAGAATTTTATAGCAATTTTTTTTTTGACAATTTTCTTGTATTTATTACGTTTTTGAGGTACGCTGTGATGTAATGTATTTTTATTTAAACGATAAGAGCTTTTGTCTTCTATTATCAGTGGATTCGTAGCTGTAGCAACGTTTATATTAAATTTGATAGTATATCCACTGTTCAGTTAGTCATATAATATTATTATATTTTTTTAAATTTTTAAATATCAATTGACATTTTAAAATGTTAAAGATATTTCTCTTTGATAATAAAAGTAGGTATATGCATAAATGATTATGATTATAATTGATAATCATTATAACGACAACTATTAGAAACATTTCAAAATTAACCGCACTTACACTATTATTTACAGAGAAACAAAAAAAAGATTTTATCTATACAGCACGCACTTAAATAGAATTTTTATAGTAAAAAACTATAAATACTTTATTAAAAATATAAATATTCACATCCATACACAGTGATCGTCCCCATGCCGCGGGCGACCGCAACGCGACCGCACGAGGGTAGTGTTGTGATCCCAATTACGTGATTATTTATGTGCGACAGCTCCTTTCATCGCGTCTGTGGTGCACCCTGGCTGTGACCAGCGCTTGGGAACTCTGTTTTGTATGGAAATGTATTAAATGTGTTTGTGTGTGTTGATAAATTTTCCTTAAATATATGTACGTATATTTAGTAAGGGACTACCTATGTGAATAAATCAAATTACAAACAAACTTATTACTGTTGGAATGTTATTAATATTATTTACTAATTTCGTGCAACATTTTGCACTTTGACACTCCCTTGACTACTTTTACTCATTACGACGCTTTTGCCTTGGTACTAGAGCGAAAAAATAATACGGGCGGAAATCGAAACCAGAACCGTTGCGTTACAGTTCCCCTTACGTACTTGTGCTCGTGCACCACAACGGTCTCAGTTGAAAAAAATCATGTTGAATGCACCGTGTATACAGTATGGTGCTGTCCCACTGAGCCACGACGGCTTCACAACTATATACAATTTCTTATGGAAATATTGTGTAGTATTTTTATTTTCACTCTAGAAAATGACATAAACAACACGCAATGGCTCCAGAATTCTACGTAAAATAGGGAACCAAAGTGTTTTAATGGTAACAGAGTGTTTTAACACTATGTTCCCAGGTTCCCTCTGCCTACCTTGCTATGTACGGGATGTAGTGTGAAGCTAAAATAAAAAAAAGCTTACTATAAATATAAAGGGGACCAAGTAACATTGGTCACGTAAGATCGGCACAGATGTGATGATAGTTTTATTGTCATCGCTGTTTAATGACTTTATGAGCTTTGCAAATGTCCGTATAATGGACTTGAGGATCATTGTAGGTTCCTATTAAAATTTACCACAGTTGGTTTTAATATTAGGTCTAAAAAAAACTTTTAGTGCAAAATGTAGTATATTTATCAAAATGACAACGGATTTTGATTATAGTGAAAAATTTAATCGTTTATGAGGCCAGTCGTGGCTCAGAGGCATAGAGCGTCACTCAGGTTGTGGATTCAGTTGCCACTCGAGAAAATGAAATATTTATTATTTTATAATCTTCGCTCTTGTGTAGAGGCACAGTGCGGCGTTTAGTTCTGCCACTCAACACGCAATGCCTCCAGAATTCGGCAGAAAGTGGAGAACGGAGTGTCTTAACACTAGGTTCCCTCTGCCTACCCTGCTGTGTGCGGGATACAACATGAAGCTGATAATGAGCTTAAATTAGACAATACATTCGTTACTTACTTACTTACATTTACTTATTTTTATAAAATGTATTTAAAAATATTTAATATCAAATTAGTAAAAAAATATTTTATTGACTAAATAAAAAAAATAAAAGCTTACATCTATAATATCCCGTTATAAACGAACTTGGGGTGGGTGGTCGACATTTTTCTAAAAATTACAGTTTTAAACTCCACACGCGACCAAAAACAGTTAACATATAATAAAAGAAACAAAAAAAAAACAAGTTATCAGTTTCAATTAAAATAATCAACATCTAAGCGTATATCTAAATCTTCCGCTTAACAACCCTTGATTGACAACTTGTAAAAAATAGGAAGGGAGGGTTGAAAGCCACGCGACCAAATTAACTTTGTGTAATCCCGATCATTGATAGTTGTTATCTAGGGGTGCAGGGTGCAGGGTGCAGGGTGGCGTTTTTGTGATACTGCCTTTTAGGGTGCTTACATATTGAATTTTACTAAGAATTTCTATGCAGTGATATTTAGAAATTGTCGAGTGTTTCAATTGTTAAATTTGATGTTATTTTATTTTTGGATGTTAAATTTATCGTTTGTGTTTTATGTATATTTGGTTTTATTACATTTTATTGATACATATTGGATCCTTGCCTTGATTGTTTTCTTTACTTAAAAAAAAAAACAAATTTTTGGGCATATTTTTAATTGTCTTATTATTATTATTATTTATAAATATACGTATTTAAATAAAAAAATATCTAGTATGTTAATCAAAATAAAAAAAAACTCAAAAATGTCAATAAAATAACAATTATTTAACTATTTTGTCCCTTATCTTAATAATAATATTTTAATATGTGCCGATATAGAAAGGGCTGCCCTTAAACTCGCCCTAACAAGGACTAAGTTTAAGCTTAGATAACGTCCCACGGGTGGTCCTGCGCCCCGTCACTCGGTGACAGGTTGCCGGGGTCAATGTGGCGGATTTATGTGTTTGTTTGTCTAACTACCTTTATCTACTAAACAGGTACTGGTTAAATTAAATGACATTGAATTTATAATTTATAGTATTAGTTTGGATATTAAAAAGATGATCATTGCCATAGTATTAATGTAGATTTGTTCAAAATTAATGATAATAGTCCTTTCTTAATTTCACAACAAAAATGTGTCTACATGTTGTTTGACAGTTTGGTAAAAATTTAGTAAATGGGCGAGAATAAATTAAAATTATTTAATAATTGCGTTGTTACTGTAACTAGTAAAATGATTAAAAATTTATTATTATTCATATAAAAAAACATTCTTGTAAAAATTTCGTCGAAGTATAGAAGCAATATAAGTTGTTAATGTCCATATAAATAAAATAAATCAGCTTCACGCTGTATCTCGCACACAGTACGGTAGGTAGAGGGATCTTACGGTTACTCCGTTCTCCAATTTCAGCCGAATTCTGGAGGCATTGCGTGTTAAGTAGCAGAATTTCTCGACACCAAAATAGCGAAGAAATGAAAATATTAACTTAAATAAATATTTGATATCCTCGAGTGGGGATCGATTCCACAACCAGTCGCAGTCGCCACGACTGATATCTATATATATATAATATAATTAAATATATAGTATAATATACATACATATTAATACGTAGGTACATACTCGAATACACAATTTTATACGACGCCAATCCAATTATTTTATTTAAGTATCAAGATATTGTAACACACAAAAACTTGGTCAAACTAAGTATTTATACGACGATTGCTTGCTTTATTGTAAGCAATGAGAAGTGGAGATTTTTATTAGGTTTATTTATATTCATGGGGAAAATGATCGTCGTAATTGTTATGGAGTTTACGACAGAATTGATTCATATGTTTTATATGTATGTTTGTTGTGTTTTGATTATTATTAAAATTTTAATTTATTTTTATGTTAGTCAAAATATTTAAAAAAATCAAATCTATGATTATTTTTATTATTATCTTCACGCTTATCCCGCATATAGCATTTTAGACAAAGAAGACTTAAGAACTTAGTGTTAAGACATTCCGTTCCCAATAAAACACTTCCGTTCCCTACTTTCCGCCGAATTCTGGCGGCATTGCGTATTGTGTGGCGGAACTCAACGGCGCGCTTTGTCATGTTACCAGTGCGAGGAAATTAATATATTAAATATGTGAGTATGCCCCGAGTGGGAATCGACCTGACAACCGTCACGTTTACAGTGGCACGCTAGTGCTCCTGCGCCGCGACGGCTTCAATATATTATTTGTTTATAAAAATAATATTATACTCAAAGATACGTCTAATCAATCACAAAATGAAATGCAACACGATTTCAGCATACTTTTTAAGTAACATTGCAAAATAATAAGTACGTAGCCACAAATGATATCTACTTATAGTAAAAAAAAAAGGTTTAATGCAAGTAACAAAACATGTCAACATCCTGTATCAATCGGGGCCTCTTTAGCTATAAAAAATGTAATTTCTAACTAAGTACCCGTATACTGCTCAAAATTTCCCTCGAGGGCGTCGATGCCTCAATAAGAAGCGATCGAGTTCATAATAAAATTAACTAATGGCCTTTCATTACCGCGCCGCCCGTTCTTTGTTAAAAGAACTTGCCGCTTTACCCACAATTCTTGATAAATTTGCATAGATTTTTGGCTAAACACTGACTGGTTGGGTAAGCTCTTTAATATCTCATTAGCTCCTCAGTTTTGAGTCTTCATTATATATTTTTTATCAGCTTTGTACCTAGTTTATAGCACGGTAAGCAAGACGAATTTAGTGTCAAGACACTTCTTTTTCCATTTTTCGTCGAATTTTCGAAGCATTCATAGCGTGTTCAGTGGCGGAAATGAACGCCGCGCTTTCCCTTGTTACATGAAGTTAAATATGTTATAAGAAATTAAAATATCAGTAAGTCATAATTCATTTTCTCGAGTGGGAATCAAACTCAGAATCTTCGCGTTTACAGTCACTCGCTTGTGCGACTGCGCCACGACGGCCTCTTTTTTATTATTATGTTTTAAAAAAAATGGTTCATTATTATTGTGGAAGCCTAATTGTTAAATACTAATTGTCGATTTGTTTTTTGTATGTTACTATTTGCGAGAACTTTCTATTATTAAAATATAATATTTATGTCTGTTAATAAATTTAATATTTCTTTTATCACAGTTGAGATATATTTTGATGATACAACAAGAAACCTTAAAATATTTAAATATAATATAACACTTTTCTATGTTTAGTAGTTAGTTAGTTTAAAGTTTGATTTCATTTATGAATACTGTGAAGTTTTTTGGCTGGAAGACTTTAAAGAAAGAATTGATGAAATATAGACTGTCTCTAAATTATTGGTTAAAATATTTTTTTAATTCATAAGTTAAAAGAACTTAAAAAGATGTAAAGAGCCTATAAAGTTTTATAGTTTATATGTTTAAAAAAAAATCGAAATATTCATTTGATTGTTTTTATTATTTCGTTGTGGTGGTAGTAAAATAAAAGATTGCCTTATATAAATTTACTTAAATACATGTTTATGTATCTATATAGTTTATGTATCTATGAAAAAACCTATCTGATCTATACAAATAAAACCTTTTGCAGAGTACAATTAAAATGAAAGTGGAGGACTGTTGTTTCTCTTCATAGGAATTAATTAATCAATCAGCTTCACGCTGTATCCCGCACACAGCGGGGTAGGCAGAGGGAACATAGTGATAAGACACTCCGTTCCCCACTTTCCGCCAATTTTTTAGAGAATTAGCATTGCGTGGCAGTGAAGAAGTGAAAAAATTAAGAAATAATAATTCATTCTACCGAATGGGGATCGATCCCATAACCGTCGCGTTTCAGTCACACTCTCGTGCCCCTGGGCCACGACGGCCTCATTCTCTTTATAGTTTTTCACAATCATATAATATTTCACCAGGTTTTCCCCACTATCTCGTTTTTTTTAAATAAGTCTAATGAAAATGATACGTAAGGTAACAATTTTTTTTATGATTAAACTATTCATATTTTTTTAATTCCTGTTTTGCTTTATTAGTGCCTAAAGTATATGTGCTGTTCTGTATATAAAAATACTAAAATTCTAATATAATACTAAATAATACACAAATAAGTTCCCTTTTACTTCCATTTATTAGTAACATTTATTTACTTCAAAATCTCCAATCAATATTTTCTTAACTTTTTAAGCACCCTGTACTTCAATTACCAAAATATGAGTAGTAAATCAATCGGAAGGAGCTTCTCCTTAGGACCGCATGTAATCAGGATGCCGCGCAAATTAGAGAGCCAGCGTGTGCCTCCAGCCCTTGATATTGCCTGTAATTGAATACGCGACATTGTCGGGGCTTATTACTGCTGATGTGCTAGTAGGTAGTGTCTCTGTAGATTATAATGTTAAAGTTTTAGACAAATTCTCGTATTATTAGTATTATTAATTTTATTATATATTTGGCAAATCAACAATGAAATTATTATTTAAAAAGTAACGATACATCCCTATCGGGGTAGTCAGAGAGAACGCCAAACGCTACGGTCCAAGTTAGTTAGTTTAGTTTTTTAGCTTAACGATACATGAAAGGTTATTATAAAATAATAAATAAAATAAAATAAAAAGCCTTTTATTTCTTGCTAAAGTACAGTTTGAAAATTGAAATAAAAAATTGGAGAGTAAACAAAAGGTAACATGCACATGTTACTTAAACATAATGTATACTGTATATGTTTTTTTTTTTAAATCCTTATAGTATTTATATAATTACTTTTTACACACACACACATATATATAAAGGAAAGGTTATTATGCTTCATCAATTCTTTATTAAATATTTGTCTATTTAAGAAAAAGAAAATAGCTTCACACTATATTTCGTATAACAGAGTCGGCAGAGGGAATCTAGTGTTAAGACACTCCTGTTCCTGACTTTCCACCGAATTATTCGCTTGTTTGTTATAAAGAAAAACATTATGCTTATTTGTTAACCGCGGCTTATTACTTTTTTTTATTATAACAATACTCGTACACATACAAAAAAAATAAGTGTTAGGTAATTTCTTTACACTGATTTCTTTACGTATTACGTAAAGAAATCAGCGTTGTGTCTAAACATATTTTTTATCGAACACTCAAACAAAATTGCAAACGAAAAAAAGACGAATCGTCAAAAAAAAGCAACAAAGAAGGAACCTGAGTCCTCATTCGCGAAAATCGCAGGAATTTATCTATCTACAAACAAGTCATGTGCCGTTTTTTCAAAGAGCAATTAGTCTCCGATATTTTGAGATGTTGTGCAATGAGATGTCAATTTCTCGTGAATTGTGGTGGTGTGGCGCCGCCGGCGGGCGGTGGCGATACGCGGAACTAATTCTTAATGAATCCCCGATTGGCAGGACAGGGCCATTGTTAAAAATGTTGTCAGCACTCGCGCGAGGATATTCCCACAATGGTGGACGCGAAAAAGGACGTGATCCTGAAAAAATGGAACTTTTAAACAATACTTATTTGGGCCTACGTTTGTACACTGTCAAACATTATTAACACATTCTTATATTAATAAAAAATACTTGGTGATGTTGGTTGATTGCTTGGAGCCATATTGGTTAGCACATTGTAAATCTTTGAGAATGTTGGGATCACCTTATAAATTCCATACATAGTTGCGTCCTTTAAAGTATACATTCGTATGTATTAAATATAGTAATACGAATTGGGCGGAGGAACTAAAATTCTCGACATATTCGATATCTTTACAAGCATCGCCGAGTCTCTGTACTTTATTACCTTATTATAGTACTAACAGCCTTTAATAGGAGCTCTTTAATCATGTTACCGATACCCCTGGACATTTCTTAGGTGTAATATAAAGGCCTTCGGATCCGAACACCAATCAAAATCGACTTCAATACGAAAGGTTTTTACTCACAGCCCAAGATGAGGCTTCATACATTTTTCATATGCCCGATGCGACCAGGCGGCCTTTACCAAGTTAATTTTTCACCACGCTTGCCATATCAGACTTTAGTTTCAACGTCTTAGGTATAAAGAAGTTTCCAGTATAAATAAGTTTGTCTGTTTGATCGCAATTAAAGCGCAGAAACGCACGTCATTAGCGCACACGGCAATATTCCACGCTGTTTCTTGTCGATAAACCGGTGACTACAAGCGGCGACATTTGAAGAGACTATCATACAAAATACGTGCAACCGATTTTAGCACATAATATACATCGAATAAAAATCGATTTCCCTTGTAATATATTATGTAGACAGCATGCGTACATTTAAAGTTATGAACGTGGAAGTCATTTTCATCGAGATACCGTAACCGATGCCATTGTAATATGATCTGCTGATTGGTATTTTGATGAGATCCTAGCAATTTTATTATTACTTCATATTTGGAAAGTTGTTTATTAAATCGATAACTGAATGAGATAAAATCGTTCGAATCGATGCTCTCACATTAGCAGTTGAAAGCTTTATGGCAGTAAAAACTAGGAAGTTTCAAATGGAACATGATTTTAGATCAAAGATTGTGTTAATGATTGTTTTTCTGTTGCTAATAATACTTTCATACAATGCTGGCTTCTTCATGTCCTGACATGGGAGCAGATAGGCTGATACTGGAGAAAGGCAAAAAGTCAAGCATCTGATACATTGATGAGGATGTGTGTGGAGACTTTGCTCAGCTAGCTTTATAAATGTTTAAGTTTATTACAATTAAACTACAGTAATAGCTGGTTCAATTACAACATTCTTTACTTACAGAGCTTAACATCCTTTCGACAGATAAATTTGAAATGTAAAATAGGAATTGTAATTTATATTAAATAGAGATTGTATATCTGTAATATATCATTCACTTTGATATGATTCAGTTTTTACTTGCCACTCGGTTACGGCACAGTGCCATATTCAATGCTATAAAAGATTTTTTAAATTTGAAATTGTAATGTACAAGAATGCGCGACAATCTATGATCGACGATCCCTTTGCGAGAACAATAGGCGGCTCGAGTGCACTTTTTCTAGAATAAATAAGTGGGTCCTTATACTCTCGCCGCTCCCAATCATATCTCGATATGTATGATGCGTAACATAGGTAAAAAATTCGAAGTAGTCCGCAACCCTTTTTATGTCTTCCTCGTTTCGCATTTTTCGGGCAAAACTGATTGTTTACCGGAAAAAATTACGCCTGTTAGTCGAAACGGGGCATAGGCGCATAAATAAAAGATGTGGCCATCGGAGAATTTTGATTCGGTTGTTTTTGCGGTGGAATACCGAGTGCGGCGAAACGACAAAAACGTCGAACGATGTACGATTGAGAAAGGAACGTGGTGTCAAGAGTGGCTCGGAGATTTATGTAGGCCGCTTTATAAATAGCGACACGCGGATATTGCTATGGCAATATCATTTCTTCAGTCTCGATGTGGTGTCGTGAAATTTAAATTATTTCTGTGCAGACTCATTATTCTCTTGCTATGGATTTCTTGACAGTTATTGAAAATTTTTAATTTAACGACGCTCAAATGAAAATGTAATATTTTAACATATTTGGTATTGTTTTACTATAATTTTGTTATATACATTGTATATTATAACAAAATACTTTAACTATATGTATATTGCCCTAATTAAATTCTTTTACTTTTTCCTATAAATCTTATATGTATGTATGTATAAATGTAAAATTTCAATATAAAAATGTATTCATGTATCGTGAAATGTAAAAAAATTCTTATTCTTTTAGTTGTAAAATTTTAAGTGTTTTAATAAGCGATAAATTAATTTATGTTAATATTTTATATCTACTGTGATAAATAAATAATATTTATTTCTCACATATCTTTAGAAATGCTAGTGATTACTTAAACGTTTTCACATTCACCTATAACTTTCGTGCAGAAAATTGTTCTGACAGGTGTTAGAAACCACAGACAAAAATCGATTTAGGTGTTAAAAACGATTCGGATAATTATTCGGTTTAACATTTTGACTTCCGGAGTCTCACAGACATAGAATCTTTAGGAATAAGAGCAAGCATTGCGTGATCGTGGCCATTAATATTTACCCACGCTTAATAAGGGTTGTGTTATAGTAGGCAGGTAAGCGTGTAGAAAAATTATAATAATTATTTTTTTGGAGTTTTTAATACCTTCAGTGGGAATTGAACTCACATCCGGCGTGCTTACAGTCAGATATTGTACCGCTGTGACACGACGGCAACAGAAATAAATAAAAATTCTTATAATAGAGTTGTATTCATTTTGTTTGTTTTGGATAGAGACAACTCGTGACAAGTCACTCTATTGCCTTTTTTCGAATGAATTTAGATATCCGACTGACACTAAACTATGAAAATCCTTACGCTCATAGTAGCTCATAGTAGTGGTGTTGATTATATATATTATATTCTACCTCGCGTTAGCTTCTATACTATAATTCAAGTAACTTTTCTAACCAATTCAAATGTAAAGCGACCATTCTGTTTCTGAGAATTGGATTAAATTGATAAGCTATAATTTTATCGATATCCGTCAAAGAATTCGTACAGACATATTTGTATCAACTCTTGCTTTTTCAATAAATATTTACTTTACATTACACAATACGACATTGCCCAACTTCGACACAATAAAATCGATGAAATAATTGATGATCGCAGGTTCCCGATCCCTACTCGGAGGAACTAAATAATTTCCCAGTCTGGTAAAACAGCTTACCTACAACGTTCCGCCATTTAACACGTAATATCTCGAGTTCGGAAGGTACATGATGAAATATCTTGGCGCTACGTTCCCTCCCTTCTATACATGGGATAATAAAACTACAGTTGAACTTATATACCATCTTTCTATTAAAGTAGGTACTTCAAGGAATGTACATATATCTTTATACGTCATTCTGTTCTTTATTTTCTTGCTGCCAATGCTGCAGTGCAGTTGGGTGGCGGAACACAACGCTGCACGATGTTCAACCATATTTTATACAATTTTAAAGAAAATTTTCGCAGAGCAAGGATCGAATCTAGTACGTAACTAAACCGTGGCGTCAAATGTGATATTTATTAAACTGATTATGAGTGTTGGTAATGTAAATACATTCAATTACCCACTGTAGCTCCAGGGTGGAAGATAAGGCAGCTTAACCTATATTTTTGCCGGAAACCGCGGCCATCGCACCTTCGTTACCATATTCCATAAAAACTATATACAAGATCAGCTTACAGTTGAAAATGTAATTAATTAGATCTAAATTAGGAATTAAAACTTCATTTAGAGAGGGTGAATACATGAATATTAAGGGATATAATATGAAATTATAAAATTTGTCGAATAAAATAATGCTTAAAAGACTAAGTTATATTTTGTACTTGTACATATGTAATTTATTTAACAACTTTGAAGGATATCCTGGATTATCCCTAAAGCAATTGATTGTTCTTGGTGACGTGTGATATAGATGTTCCTTTTACGGTGCAGTTTATATTCCTAAGCTTTTTTGTTATTTATACATTTTGCATTAAATGTATTTTGTAAGAAAGTTATTTTATAACTGAAAAATATTGTATATTTTTTGTAATATTACTATAGGTATGTTAAAATGTAAAAAAATCGATTCTTCGTATTAGTGTCGAGCAGAGCGCGACGTTAAGTTCCGCCACTTAACACGCAATACCTCCAGAATTCGGCGAAAGTGGGGAGCGCGGTGTCTCAACACTAGGCTCCCTCAACCTAACCTGCGACACGTGGGATACAGTATGAAGCTGGAATAAAAAACAAATCTATAGCTGATTTAACCTCTAAAAAACCTCAAAATACAAAAAATATCTAAACCAGTTCGACACTAGAGAAAACACACTGAATGGACATTTCGTATGGTCGTGAGTTGCGCACGCGTTTGGCGCCTCTGGGCGCTTCGGAAATTACTCTCGGGCTACATCATGCAAACGCTTATTTGCGTTGAATACGTTACCTAATAATGTTTGGAAGTTATATTTAAAAAAAATACGAAACGACCGTCGTTTTCGAAACAATTTTTGGATTTTTTTGAATCTGTGTTTGTAAGTTGTAGGGTTCGGTTTTTTAAAAAATGAAAAATATCTATAATTTTTGGGTGACAATCTTGCAATAATGTTTGAAAGAAAACGTGTTTGGAAATTTAAAGTTTATCGTTCTTTTTTTAGATAATTATTTTTATTGTAATACAAATACAATGCGGAATACACACTATTTAAACTAAATACGCACTGGTGACACTATCCTGAATCCAAAGAAAAAAAAATATATTATTATATTATAAGTATTTGCGTTGTGTTTTGGAATCAGATGTCAAGGCTATAATTAGCCATTTATTCTAAAATAATATATATTTTTATTTATTATATATAATTTTAATCCAAAGTCTAACACAACAAATTATTAACAAGCAGAAAGCCAGTTTTAAATATTTGTTACAGCTTAATACTAGTATCTTACAAAAACGAACTAAGGTAGTGTATAAAGTAGTAGGTATTGCAGGTGTGTTTAGTTAATATATTACACATATTACAAGGTATATTTTTAATTATGTTATTAACGGATATGAAAAAGTTGTACGTATTTCCTTCTGTTGACATCGAGTTTATGTCAGCGCGAATATGAGATACGCTTTAATATATAGGAAATATATATGTTGGTACAGTACATTAATATTGAAAGTCTTCACGTTTTCTCTCGCGAAGCAGAGTAGGCAGAAGAAGCCTAGTGTTAAGATATTCCATTTTCCACTTTCCTCTCAATTTTCGAGGGACATTCCATCAGAACAGAAAATTTAAATATAATCTTTCCACTTTCTTTCTTTTCTGTGGAGATCGAATACAATCATAGTATTAACAGAGGCGAAGGCCTCAAAAATGAAATATTTTATGTAGTAAAAATAAGACAATTTAAATATATTTTCTTTTTAATCCTCACTTGTCCTCAATAAGTTGAGAGAACTTACAAACATCGCCTCATTCTTAATTTCCTGCATAAACATCTAACAATGAGTGGGGTTCTAACCCACAACCCAAACATTGAGTTAGGCTCTTGCCAACTGCACCGGTAAGGCGTTGATTTAGTGATACTAACATTGCAGTTGTTAGATTAATTATGTAAAACATACCCGATCGAGTCAAACCGAGCACCTTGCACAGAATTTGATACAGTTGTTTGCTTCTTTTTTCGCCTTGAGACTGATTTAATCATCTCAACCTGTAACTATCGGCAGTTCTCATAAGCAATAGCTTGTAATTTGAAATTCAAATTAATCGCAAAGTAAACAAAATTAAATTGTCGATGTATCGCTCCAGTTTTTCAAGACTGATGAGTCTCTTGTATCGATAACATGTTTATGTATTTTAGAAATTATTGAGTTTTTGCTGTCGGGTGTACAAGTTTTCGAGTGTAAGTATGTACGGACGAACCAATATGGTATCTTTCTAAGTAATAAACTTTGAATGAGAAGTAAATTTTGAAGTAGAGGAAACGCAGTGACCAACGAATAACACTGATTGGTACCATCTTGTATTTACTATTTATAAACTGATCCATTACAGTCGTTTTATTTTAGAAAATGATGGGTGATAATTTGTAACAAATGTGGAAGAAAACTGAACTGATCTGCCAAATTTATATAATATATTAATATTTTTGAGGCCAGTCGTGGCTCAGCGGCCCGAGGTGTGACTGTAAAACCGACTGGTTGTGGGTTCGATCCCCACTCGAGGAGATGAAATATTTACTTAAATTTATATTTCCATTTCTTCGCTCTGGTGTCGAGGTTAAACGCGGCGTTGAGTTCTGCCACTCAACACGCAATGCCTCCGGAATTCGGCAGAAAGTGGGGAACGGACTGTCTTAACACTAGGTTCCCTCTGCCTACCCTGCTGTATACAGCGTGAAGCTGATACATTTGAATTACTTATAAGTAAGTTTTTCCTGCTATGGTTACGAGACAAAACGTGGTTGAGAGTTCGAAAATTAATTGGAAAGTGGGGAACGGTGGGTCTTAACTCTAAGTTTCCTTTGACTACCACGCAGGGTATGCGGGAAAAAAAACGTGAAGCTGGTTTCTTTAATGTACAAGAATGAATACCTTGTACTAAACTAAAACATATACCAAATAGCTGTTATACCAAAAAGTATTTCATTAAAGTATTTCTGCTAAAATTCTGGTTCTCATCTCACAATTGACAGGAACTGGTCGCGCAACCGTTTTTGCTTAGAGCGGCCGGTACCTAAATATTTTTGCTAATTTTATGTGATGCGACACATCGAAACGAACTTTTTGGACACTTTCGAAGACTTGTTTAAATGTCTAATTTAGAAAAATATAATCAAATAGTCTCTGTATGTTCTTCTTATAATTATCATATTTGGTTGTTGTTTAATTCTTATGAACTATGAAAACTTATCTATATTTTCACAAAAAAGGTGAGGTTAAAACTAACAACTTGGTGCAGTCGTGGCGGAGGGGCACAAGGGTGTGACTGTAAACGCAATAGGTCGTGGGTTCGATTCCCATTCGAGGAATCCACTTCCACATATTTAATATTTTCATTTCTTCGCTCTGGTGTCGAGGCAAAAGGTAAATTGGGAACGAAGTGTCTTAACACTAGGTTCCCTCTGTCTACTCTGTTGTATGCGCAATACAGTGTGAAACTAAAAATAACAATGGATTTAATAATAGCTATTAATGCTAATAATAGCTATTAATGCTAGTAAATATTAATATTTACTACGTTACTCATTTTTTGGTAAAGTGTTGGTCCTACCATTCAAAATATCATATATGCTCAAGAAAAAAATTGAAGATACAAAAAAAAAGATAGATAAGTACATAAAATTATTAAATATTTATGAGGTCCCAGTCGTGACGCAGTAGCATAAGCGTACCTCTGTAAACGCGACAAGTTGTGGGTTCGATTAACACTTTCTTTAACGCCACTAAGCACGCAGTGCCTCCAGAAAGTGGATAACGAAAGAGTCTTAATGGAAACGAACTGTCTTAGCACTAGGTTCCCATGTTCCCTCTGCCTACCCTGCTATATACGTGAAGCTAAAATAAAACAACAAAAAAAATATATTAAATGATAATTCTTAAATAAGATTAAAAAATGACAATTTTCAAAACATAATCTTATTACAATTACGTATTACGCCCTAAACAAAACTGTTGTCACTCACATCGAACCACGCCCCGGCGACACGCGTGTGAACTATCTGGGATTTAATGCTGGACTGATTTTGAACAAACTGTGCACACGACTACTGAATGTTACTTGATTTTTATCCTTTGTATCAATATGATTTTACTAAATGATTTCACTGCGAACATCCATTTAAATGTTTAAGTGGATGGATGGCTGGTTCATAGAAAAATATCTGTATTTAAAATAATAAATATTAAATAAAAAAATATTAAGTAATAAATATTGGTTTTATATATATTTTATCTGATGATGGAAAATTTGTAGAAATTTTTCGTTTCCTTGATCTTGTTGAATAAAGTGTACTGTAAAGCAGAGAACGGTGTTTCTGTGTTGTTGCTGTGGTTGTCTGTTTCAAAAGTATCATTGTCACAGATATTTAAATATGTATTTGTATAAATTTATTTAAAAAAAATAGGTTCCGCTGAGTTTCATGCGCCGGTTATTCTCAGGTCTGAGGCATTAACTTTAGTGAACTGGTGGTAAATTATTTGACGTTCAAAAAATGAAGCATGTAACTTCTTATTTTGAATAAAATTATTTGAATTTGAATTTTGTGTATAATTGTATTACTTAATGATATATCCCGCATAAATGGTCGTCAGAGGGAACCTAATTACAAGACGCTCCGTTCCCCACGTACTTCTTGTCACAACAACGAACGAAAAATGAAAATATCTAATTCACCAGAATGGAAATCGAACACAAAACCAATGCGGTTACAGTCAGACGCTGCGCCACGACAGCTTCCATGCTTATTCTGCATAAAATATAAATGACGAAAGAAGACAACAATTATAGTTCAAGATGTATTCACAAAACATTAACAGAGAAATGTATCTTTAAATTACAAACGTTGTAAATATAATATTTAGATAGGCATCTCACGCATTCAGCTAAACATGCAACACTCATAAAACGTGTGTTTATGTTAATTGTCGCATTCACCTTTCAGATTTTAAGTTAATAAGTATAATCGATTGGAAATTAACGCGCCTTCTAAATCGTTAGTGTCGCCGTGTGTACATAGTAATTTATTTTGGAATTATAGTTGTTTTGTCAACGCGTGCGCAGGCGCAGGTGGTTCTGGAACTTTTCCTGTTAAAATTGAAATTTTTGAGCGTTCACCCAATAACACATACATTGCTTCTTGTGTTCTAAAATGTGAGATTTTATCTCATCGAGGCATACTTAGCTAGCAATGGATGTTGAAAATACATAATGAATACTGTAAGTGTGTGCCGTGATATCTGTATAGTAGAAATGGATACTAGCTTTATGCCTCTGTTGAATATTCACTATAGTTGAGATTTACATTTTTAATGAATTTATTACGATACTTGTTTCATAGCTCAGTAATTAAAACGTTACACACTGAATTATATACAATAAGTAGTTATAAAATCGTTGTTTTTTTACTATATTAATTATAAAACTACTATTAAAGTTAATATTGCACAGAAATAGTATTTTTTTAAAACAACAATTTATGTGATTGTAAATGTTCATGTCTAAAATAAATTGGTCATGATCTAGTATTCTTGATCCAACGCTATATATTTTGCTATATTAGAAAAGATAAAACAAGGTAAATATAATTTAAATTAAAAAAGAATTAAATCAGCTTCACGCTGTATCCTGCTCACAGCAGGGTAGGCAGAGGGAACCTAATGTTAAGACACTCTGTTCAACACTTTCCGCCAAATTCTGGAGGCATTACGTGTTGAGTGACAGAACTCAACGCCGCGCTTTGCCTTGACACCAGAACGAAGAAATGAAAATATAAATTTAAATAAATATTTCATTTTCTCAAGTGGGGATCGAACCCACAACCAGTCGCGTTTACAGTCACACTTTGTGCCCCAGGGCCACGATTGGCCTCAAACCCGACAGGTATGATTTAACCTAAATAAATACTTGAACTGATTGTATCAAAGTGAATAAGCATGTGCAAAAAATAATTTATAAAAATCTATATTATAATATTGACTTTAATCATAATTAAAATCGATTCATCATCGAATAATTTTTATTCAAATATATTCCACGTCTTGCACCCAGTGCGTCGCGTGCGCGTCGTAGCTGAGGTAGCCGAGGGTCCCGAGCTGATTTCAATAATATTACATAATATTACTTAGTATTTAGCCTCTCGGCTATATTTAAATCGATAACACACTACATTCAAGCATTTAAAGCCATGCTAAGATTTTCTTAAGAGATGTTTTAGTTTACAGTGTACATTTGGTTTGGTTTATTTAAGTTAAATAATAAACATTTGTATAAATTAGTATTTTTCTTTTTTTTATTATCACACACCTGCTGCATCATGCTAGAGAGATTATTAATACACATGGCACGCCGTCTTTTACTTCTCATCTTTTTGAAAGAAATTGTAGATTTTCGGCCGTGTGATCCCGGCCTAGAATAGGATCATCCTGGTACTGGTGGTGTCGTAAGAGGCGACTAAAGTACGTGTGGTAGAGTCACGTCGCCAGCAATGGCAACACGCATGGGCAATTCATTACCACCCCTGGCATTTAAAACCGGCGTTAAGTAGTAGCTTTATGTCACTGGGTTTCGCATCAGGTAATGCCGGGCTTCGGCGCCCATTCCCTTAAAGGCCGGAAACGCACCTGTAGCTCCTCTGGTCTTCCAGGGGGTCGTGGGCGGCGGTAGTCACTTACCATCAAGTGACCCTAACGCTCGTTTGCCTTGTCCCCTTCCATAAAAAAAAATATTGGCGGAATTCAACGTAGTACCAGATCCACTCTTACTATAGACTTTTTTTAGTTTCACACTGTAGCCCGCACACATAGGGTAGGCAAAGCGAACCACTTTAAGCCGGAGGCATTGCGTGTTCAGTGGCGGAACTCAGCCGCGCTTTGTCTCGTTACCAGAGCAAAGAAATGAAAATATTAAATATATATTTTTTGTAAATTAAGAATATGAATGATGAACGAGATGAAAAAATGACGGAATGAATCAGTGTAAATAGTAAGATATTAGAACAAGCGAATGAATTGGTATACTTGGGAAGTATGTTGAGTAGAAGTGACAGATACGAGATGGATGTGGAAAGGCGTATTGCTGCCGGTAACAAGGTTAACGGAGCCTTAGATGCATTGATGAGACGGCGAAACGTCAGCACAGCTGCGCGTTTGGCCGTACACAATGCAGTGTTAGTACCGACGTTGTTATACGGCAGCGAAACGTGGGTATTACAGAAGAAGAAGTAAGAAAGATGAATGCCGTGGAGATGTGATCTCTTCGTAGGATATGCGGAGTCAGCTTAACTGATGGAATCTGCGATGAAGAAATACACAGAACACTAGGATGACAAAATACATTATACTTTAAGACATACAGTCTAATATAATGTCTCTTTTTGTTTTTTTTTAATAAGAAAATATTGTTACACATACACAAATTAGATATTATTTCTATATATGGTGTAGACAAAATGTCTGCATCTCTGCATTGATAAATATTTAAAAAAAATGGGCTAGTAATTACTGTGTCTAAATTTCCTGAAGATGACGTGGGGCAACGTCACAGCGTCTGCGGGTTTGATTCCCACTCGTATAAATTATTCGATTTTCACGTCCTGGTAACGACATAAAACACGGCGCAGCGCTGACTCCTGCCACTCACTGCCGTGTAATGTCTCAAAAATAAGGCGGTACTTGGGGAACAGATGTCTAAACATAAGGCTCTTTCTGCCCACCCTTCTAATGCGGGATTCAGCGTGTTGCTAAAAATAATCCGATATTTCTTAATAAATATATTATATTGACGGTGCAACTGTAACGAGAAAACATGTTAGCATTCTTAAAGGTTAAACTTGTAATATTTTTTCCACATAACTTGCTCTATATTATTACAGTATCAAAGATACGGGTGAAACCGACACCTAGTTTCTAATTTTTATAATAATCGCCTAAAGAATATAAGAATATAGGTCTGTAGAAACATCGAGGTCGATGCGTCACCCGCATACGTCAAGATGAGTGTCGCATGCAATGTAAATTACCTTAATTAGTCAGTTGTTACTTTCGCGTTCGTAATATTCTAAGCTTCCACCTGTTTGGGAGACAGCTGACTCAATCTCCAGTATAATTATTATTTTTTATGCCTATAAAATTTTAGTGGACTACAAGATTCTTTGATAGCTAAAAATTGACAATACACAAAAAATAAAAATAAAACGTCAGTAGGTACTTTTAAGCAATTTAGTAATTTATTTGCAATAAACTTTATTGTTTTAATTTATTTTTTATATAATTACAATTTTATTGTTGTCATCGAGTTACCAGTTTTGAATAAAAACACCCATTTTTTTTAAATACACATTTTATTTTAATGTTGGCAGTAATAACAGTATAAAAGTAGAGATTGCTAGCTTCCCCTCAATTTGGGGTCATCAAAAAGGAGAAACGGGATTGTTTAGTACATAATCACGTACTCGTATTTCCTTTCAGTGATCATCGAATAATTGAATGTACATATTTCACATTTGATTCGATACATCCTTTGCTCTTTGAATTAATCTGCTACTTAAAGAATTTTTAAATAAAGTATATATATGTGAAACATTATTTTTTGAAATTAGGTATATTGCCAAAAATAGTCGCTTCACGCTGTATCCCGCACATACCAGGATATGCAGAGAGAACTTAGTGTTAAGACACTCCGTTCTCCATTTTCGTCGAATTGTGAAGGCGTGTTAGGTGGCGGAATTCAACGCCGCGCTTCGACACCAGAGCGAAGATATTAAAATATAAGTTTAAATAAATATTTTATTTGTTCAAGTCGGGATCGAACCAGTCGTGTTTACAATCACACACTTGTGCCCCGTGTGCGCTACGATTGACTTCAAAGGTGCATTGTCGAAAATTTAATATAAATAATATTACCACCGGGGACTCCGTACCAATTATATTATTGGAGATGAGCACGACTTATAAAAGTTGGCAAACTTAAATTTGAAAACGTATGCAAATTTTGTATGAAGTAAACTACAAATATAAGATTGCAATAGTTTACAATTTTCCAATAGTACCAAATATACTATTGGAGAATTGGAAACTATTCTATCTTTATTTATACAGTAAGTTAGCTCACACATTATTTCAAAGAACAACGTTCAAATCAAAAATTTAGCCATTCAAAATAAAGAGTCCCGCACACAACAGGGTAGGCAGAGGGAACCTAGTGTTAAGACAGTCCGTTCCCCACTTTCTGCCGAATTCCGGAGGCATTGCGTGTTGAGTGGCAGAACTCAACGCCGCGCTTAACCTCGACACCAGAGCGAAGAAATGGAAATATAAATTTAAGTAAATATTTCATCTCCTCGAGTGGGGATCGAACCCACAACCAGTCGGTTTTACAGTCACACCTCGTGCCGCTGCACCACGACTGGCCTCAGATTTTATTTTAAAATAAAGAGTCGTGTCTTTCAAATCTTTCCGGAGCAGGTGTAAGGCAGGCTTTGCGAGAATCACATGGATATCGCATAATTTGTAGCGACTCCCAGACGCTGGTACCTGTAATCGTCGGAGTGCACTCCACTTCAATAATAAATCCTCACTAATTCGTCTCGAGGATTGCGTCGCCCAATTTTATAATTTGACGTAATATAGTCTCGTAAATTCTTATCGGTTGGAAGGTGCATGTTTATTTAATATGGATATTACGTACGTAGGTAGGTTGTAATTGGTTAGTTTGTTGTTTTATTTTCTTTTATATTCCCATTTTTGTGGGGTAAAAACATAGTGGGAAATGGCTAAATATGCAAATTATTTGTTTTATTTCTCCTTTTTTAAAGTTTTGAGTATTTTGACTTAACTTTTGGCACATACCATAGGAATATTTTTATTCTTTTCACTTAAAATCCTGCACATAGCAGGATACGCAACGGGAATTTTAAGACATTTCGTGTTGAGTAGCGAAACTCATAAAAAAAAATTATTCATTCCCTAGATTAGGAATCGTATTCACAACTGTATCTTTTACTGTCAGACGATGTGCCATTGAGTCATGACGGCCATTTTATTCTTAATGTTAAAATATTGACCATAAAATCTTGCGATACATAGGATGTTTTGTTTGCATTTGATTGTCATAATTATTCAATATAAGTACAATATAAGCATGTTAAATGTTGTAATAACACACACAGTATACAGTCGAATATCTCAGTCGTCAGAGAACTATGAGACACATCACTTCGTTTTGTGTTTCAGTGATTTCTTATCTACTTAGCTAAGTAGGGGAAATTAAATTATTTGCTATAAATATTCTCCAAAATTAAATTCTACTTCACTATTCTACTGCGCCTTGATGATGTCTATTAAAATGTGTAAATATTAGTTTAAAATGAATAACATGACATTTTTGAATAAATTTTCATACTAAGCGGACTAATATATTAAGTTATAGACACACCTGCAGTGTTACAACCTTTGGCTCTTTATGTTTATTTAATAGACTTTCGTTTTATATGATATATTATGGCTGTTGTGATTTTGCAAGAAATCATCTTCACAGCTGTTTCGTTTTTTTTTTTTATGTTCTCGTGTCATTTACACTTTTATTAATTACTTATTGACACTGTTTTGCACGATTCGGAGGTATATTATAGATTTAATAAAATAATTAAAAAATATATTTCACCATAAAATTTATAATTAAACTATTTTTTTTTTATTATAATGCTAGATGAGATGCAAAAATAAATAATTATTTGTTGGTCAATTTAATTTAAATATTTCTTAAAAAGTATGTAAAATATAAATATTAAACAAAATATGTTTTTATATATTTCAAAGTTTTAATCTTACACTTAAGATTACAAGTGCCAAGGACAATATATCTTAATCTTTCCTATTCTTAATCATAATAAAAAAATCATTTATATTACAAAAGCCACAAAAAATAAGATTAAAATTTTAAAAAATATTTCTTTTAACTTTCTTTATTACTACAATTAATATTTTTTTCGGATTTCAAAATGCGGTAGCGGTAGGTCCCTCTAGTGTCGTCGCGGCGGCGCGTGCCCGGCTGCTTCAAATAAAACACATTGCGGCGACCGCTCCTGCTCCCGCGGGCTATTTTCTACACTTAAAATATAATGACAGTAACAATTTAAAATATTATGACATTTTACACAAAAACATTGCAAGAAATTGATTTTCTGTATTTGATTTTGTATTTTTTAATATATGAATAATTTATCAATAAATATTTATTTATAATAAGTAATAAAATATTTATTCTATATTAAGATTTTTATAGTTTTATTATTTTGACAATGTCACAATTTTCTTTATATAATTTAATTAATTGAGAGAGCCTAGATAAAGGTATTTATAGAGCCCAGTTATATGTAGATGGAGTTTAGTATATCTTATACATTTAAAATATTTTTATATTTTTTTCCAATATCTTTATTTATACGAATATACCTATCGATTGATACCTCTTGGGAAACAATCATTTCTTTAAGCGATTTCAGCGTAAGAAATTACTGACCGATTTGTTTTAACATTTCGAAATACAATGTAATAAGTCATTACCATTATTATGTTTTAATTTATATGTTTTATAGTATAAATGATTTTCATTTGATTTTTATGCTTTAACTTTTTTATGATTTTAATAAACAAATCTATATTAATTTTCTAGTTATTTAATTGCAGACATCCTTATTTTACAAAAACCAAACAAATATTTATCATCTGTACATCCTAAGCTAAATTCAATTTGTTCTCAATTAATCTAAAAGGTTATAAGCGTTCCAATAAAAAGCGTTATTGTCTTTTAAATGTCAATTTCTTATTTCCTTTTTACAAATTGTTCTAATTGTGTCCAATTACCAAGTGTTCTGATTAGAAGGAATGTCAAATCACTCACAATAAAACAGCCATTTAAAATATGCTAAAGACTTATGCTTGAGTTAAAAGGGCTTATACAATGTCTCTAATCGTATTTCTTTATTTTAATATTTCCTAATGGGCATAAGAGATGTTATTAATTAATTGATTTTATATTTTTACAATTTATTTGATTTATGAAGCTAATTTCATTGTTTAATTAATTTCGTTTAAGTATTATTTAAATTAAGAAAGTTAAAATTATAGTTTTTAAATACTAAAACAGACAGAGAAAAGAGAGAGAGAGAGATAGAGAGAGAGAGAGCGAAAGAGAGAGAGAGAGAGAAATAGAACTTTTTCTATTGAAATGTATTTATACATTGTACATGGTGTAAATGTATGTGGTGATGACAAAAACACACTATATATATAACAAAGAATTGAAATCAAAAAGTAATAATTTAAATAAAATTTAATGGTCCATCGTATGGAACATATGTATGAACCCATATTTGAAATTTAATTATTATATTTTTATGATTACTCAATGTAAAGGGTATCTGACAATCTGTTTAAAATGACGATCATTCTCACAGGACAGGTGACGGTGAGTGACAGCTGTAATTTGTAGTTTCAGATTTTTAGACTTTCTGATAACATACTTATTTAGAAAACCTATACTAAATTTGAACGTAGCGGGACTCGAACTCGCGCCTTCTGGAAGCCGACCAGGCACTCTGACCGCTAAGCCTCGATGCAGTAGACTTGATGAGAACATATAGCTTAGAGGTTAGAGCGCCTGGTCGGTTGACAGGAGGCGCGGGTTCGAGTTCTGCTTTCAGTTCAGTACGTTCAATTTGTTAATATATTTTCTAAATAAGTATTTTTCTTTCCTAAGTGAGGAATATTACTTTAAAAATGTTAAAAATATTTCTGATAACATGATTTTTTGATTGAATAAATTAGAGTCTTGAATGAAAGCTAATTTTTAGTTTACTATGTGATTCTTTTATAGGTATATAACTACCACCAACGATTATTTAGGTGCCTCACGTACTGCCCTGAATTCTCAAGGAATCAGCTTATTGTACTTTATATATATCGAATATATCTTCCTTTATACTTACATCGATTCTTCTCTATGTTTTACCACTGTCAGATCAGCCACAGTAACAATCTCTTTAGCATGCGTCTATACCGCACTACAAATAAATATTACTGGTCCATTGATAGTACAAATGTATATTATTAAATAGATATACAGTTGGCATATAGCTTTTATGGAATCTCTTCTGAAGAAGTTGCCTCCTTGTTTGTAAACCTTTTTTTTTGCATATGGTAAAAGTGCCGGATGTTTCTTTACTGTGGGTGGCTTGTTGGTCTTGTTACGACGCTGGCGAGGAGTTCAGATGAAAGGCATTCTTCACTCGTAGAAGCTGGGCCCTTCTCTAAACCGTAGATTTGCCAACGATTCACATCTACATAGGGTTGTGGTGATATTCACAATCGATATATCTGTTGATGATCTACTGTGCTATTAGAATTGTTTATAAGTAAAGAATCAAGAAAACTAAGCAATAATTAGCCTATTGTACATTGAAAATCCTACAAATGAGGATATGTGGAGAAAGAAAAACTAACTAAACTTGAAGCCGTCGTGGCGCAGGGGCACAAGGATGTGACTGTAACAAGACTGTTGTGGGTTCGATCGCCACGTGAGGGAATGAAATATTATTTCTGAATATTTTAATTTCATCGCTCTGGCACCAACGCAAAGGCGGAGTTGAGTTCCGCCACCCAATACTATGCCCCGAAAAATTCGGCAGAAAGCTGATAAAAATATCTTGTAAATATAATAGGTGTGTGGATACGAACACACACTTCTCTCGCCCTCAATTCCGTTACACCTGAACGACAATAAAAAACAACGAGCCATCACTAATGTCCATCTCAAAACTAAATAGCTGCGTCCCAGTTACGTGTAATTTATAATCTATTAGTTGCACCGGTACCGAAAGGTGTCCTTTAATGCGATTTTTTACAACCGACTCGAGTAAAAACCAAGTCTAGGAAGTAAATGACGAATGACTATTTTAATATGTACCTACCTCTACGTTGTTTTATAAAGATTAATGATATATTAATGATTTCTTTGTTTTGAAATATGCATATTTGTAATGAAAGTTTGAAGTTTGATATTTTGCCAAATTAAATAATGTTTTGAATATCTGTTAATATTTATTCTAATAAGTTTGTACAATGTTACACGTCACATCAAACACGATGGGAAACTTCATATATATTTTTTTATTGTTTTAGTCAAGTTGAAAAAAGTACAACATTAGTTAAGTTATCGCCATGAAGCGTAAAATGTATAAAATATTTAAAGATTTTAATATCCAATATATTAGATTTCTTTTTTAATAGTTGGATGTGAGGAAAGGCTGGAACAACTTTAAACCTTGTTGATATAAAATAAAATGGAAAAATGTAGTTGTGATATTAACAATATTACTTTGTAACATTCTGTTCAAACGGGACAAAGTTTAGCATCTCGTGAAAAAGGAACTTAGGGAAGTGAATCAATAGTTGTGAAAGAAAACTAAGGAAATATTATGAAAATAAATACATTTTTTTCCGCAGTGAGACGGTGTCTGAGTCTAAAGACAATAGTTGTGGGTTTAATACCTTCTCGGGGGGATCATTCGATATCATTTTCCCGCTCTGAGAAGATTAGTGTCTTACTCCACACATAGTGTCTCGTTTGAGCGAAAGGTGGAGTACAGAGTTTGTTTTACTTATATCTCTTTTTTTCTCTACCCTTATATATACCGAATAGGTAATAGATTTATAACATTTTTAATATTACGACGTCTTTGTGACGAGTAGGTAATCGACTTGGGCTCAAATTCCAAAAAATCCCCCAAAAATGTAAATGTTGAAATTTTTTCTTTGTTGTAACATGAATTTCAATTTTAAGTTGGGTATCCAGTCCAAATCACTACTTCACGCCGGTTTTAAATACCGGGGGTGGTAATGAACCGGTCGAGTCTGCTCATGCGTGTTGCCATTGATGGCGACGTGACTCTACCACACGTACTTTAGTCGCCTGTTACGACACCACCAGTAACAGGATGATCCTATTCTAAGCCGGGCATACAACACAAGACTCGTAATGGCTAGGCCCTGGCAAGCCAGCCAAATCCTGTCCCAAGCGATAATTGATCCAAAAAAGTTACTTGTAAGCGTTTAGTGGACTAGTGCCGTTGTCCTTCTTTACTTTCTCAAATCTGATCAGAAGATTACGGCAGACGTCTATTGTCAGCAATTGCAAACTATGATGGAAAAGCCAACTGCTAAATAACCGAGGCTGGTCCATCGCTCTTCACCACTGCTGCTTCACGACAACGCTAGAGAACACACTACACAACAGACGCGAGAGAGAGGCCAAATTAGAAGAGCTTCAATTGAAATGTCTACGACATCCACCACCTTCTCCAGACCTTGCTCCAGCAGATTACTTTTTTTTTGCAATTTGTATAACTTCTTACAAGGGAAAAAATTCAACTCAGATGGGGGAGTCCAAACCGCCTTCAAAGATTTTGTTGATCCCGTCCGAATGTTTTTTAGGAAAGGGAGCAATTAAATACCTATGAGATGGCAAGAGTGCATAGATAACAATGGATGAACTTTGGTTAAATAAAATTATTATATTAAAATATTCAATATATAAAATATTCGATTTTTTGTTCCTTTCCTAACCATACACCAATTTCATATAAAATCAGCTTCACGCTGTATCTCGCATACAGCAGGGTAGGCAGAGGGAGCCTAGTGTTAACACACTCCGTTCAATACATTCCCCCGAATTCTGGAGGCATTGCGTGTTGAGTGGCGCTTTGCTTCGACACCAGAGCAAAGAAATGGAAATATAAATTTAAATAAATATTTCATTTCCTCGAGTGCGTATGAAACCCACAACCAGTCGCGCTTATAGTCACACTTTGTGCCACTGCGAAAGTCATGGCCAGTTTATATGATTACATAGGTATAACTGAAATATTAACAAAAAGATATTCAAGGCACATTGTTACTAGGAGCACATTTTATGCTTACGTAAAACATTTGGCGGTAACGAGGAAGATTCGCGAAAAAAATATTATATTACCATATCATCTGCTTATACGATGCTTTATTTAATTGTGAACAATATACGCAAAAAACAATTAAAGAATTAAAACAGAAATAACAAATGAAATTCAACTCCATATTAAACACAATAATAACTCAATAATAAAGAATCCGGCCAATTAAGAACTTTTTCATGCAACAGATAAATAAAAAGCTAATGGAAGCGAATTGAAGGAAGCTATCTATTTGTACACGCCCCTTTGGACGCGGTGCTCACGAAAATATATCTGTCTCGCTCACTCTCACGGTATCTATCGGATAGACTTGTGGAAGAATGCGTGAGTCTCTTGCTCACAATTTGTTTCGGTTAAATAATTTTTTCGTTAATTTTCATTTATTATGGACAGCGGAATTAATTTCGAACCATTTACAGATAAAAGCAACAGACGCCAAATACAGGTAATACTGTGTGAAACAAGTATGTAATATGCTTTGTAAAGATCCCTATTTGGTAGGATATTTGTTTTTGTTAATAAATCTCATAATTAAATTACTTTACTGTGATTGCAACAAGTATTTCTCAATATAAATTCTTATCTCATAAAGTATGGTATGCTTTTATAGAATACAAAGTATTTTCATTTTTATTAGTTAAATATACAAGCATTTGTCAGAAAAAGCTTATTATAACATAGGGTAGGTACTAGAAGACTTATTAAAAAAGATAAATATTTGTGACAATCATAATCATCATCATAATCAGCCTGTTCTCGTCCACTGCTGGACGTAGACGCCTCTCTTTTGCCAAAAGACTACTATTTTATTGTTGTTAAAGTTTTAATATAATATTGTTTTAATTTATTATATATATTTTTAAGTTATTCGGTGCTAATTAAAAATTTGTTTAAAGTTTTGAGTCGGCAAGAGTATCAAACATTTGCGTCGTTTTGCGGGACGTTAATTTTGACAACTGGCCTGGCAAAAGAAAGTTGTTAAAAAATGGCTATATTTTTGTTATTTCCTTATGAAATTGCTACTTTGGAGACGGAAGGCAGATGTGTGTGACTTTTTTTTTTAATTTTACGTGCTCAATTAGTGTGACTACGAAATGTTGCAGACTAAGACATTAAAAAAATAGAAAATATATTTTGTCTTATCAATAAGTAAGGCTACCGAGGCGTAGCGGCACAGTAACTGAATTTATACGTGAGAGTTGTAAGTTCGATATCCATTTTGGAGGAAGAATTATTTTTATTTCCTCCATGTAGTAACAAGGCAAAACAAGGCAAGCAAGCCGTGCCGGATCAACAAGCAATGTCCCGAAGATTAAAAAAAAACAATAAGTTCCAAGGTGCTTACTATATAGTTGGATAATTGTAATCGTACAAAATAAATGCATACAAATACTTTAAATATCGATATATTTGGTCTGATCGAACAACAGCACGAATTAAAGCTTAAAAGGGGCAAAGGGTGGTAATTTGTGACTCTTCTAAAATTATATGTACTTAGTAATAGGTACCTACAATACGCAAAATTATGTATAGGTATATTTAATCGTTTTTTAATTGATCCTCAGAAAAGCACAAAGGCAATGTAATAATATAATAAATTATATTAAACTTTATTTTTGGTATAAAGCCAAAGAAATATAATTTATTTTGCTGAAGTTAACAGTTTGCAAAGCTTCCCACCCAGTCGTGTAATTCCTTCATAATTCGAGGGTGCCCGCTCGGGTGCGAACGCAGATCGCCGACCCGATAAGGCTTTACGTTTCGTATCCAGTGGCGGATGAGTATAGATGGGTACTTTAGTTATATGACTAACTGTCATGGCAAGATGTCAGTTAGATATAGGTAGTAGGGATTGAGGTTAACTTGAAAAAAAAAAACTTATATTTCGAAGATTTGGAAACGTTGATCTTTAGATAGGTTTGTATATTTTATAAGAATTTAATATATCTACAATAGATTTTCACAGAAAGAGTGAGTCACTATACTTTTTTCTATACTTTTTATATCTCTATTATAGTATATTCCCATATGACAGATCCCTTTTCGAGATATTTTGTATCGAGTGACGAAGCCCAACGTTGTCTTTTTTTTATAGTTTCAGATTCTTTTTATATTTACACTGTACCCTGCATATAGTAAGGTAAACAGGGTACCGAGTGTTACGATACTTCCTTTCCCACTTTTGACGTCCAGTTTTCAAAACGTTGAGTGCTGCGCTTTGTTTTGTTATCAGAACGAAAAAAAGGAGTTGAATCCACCAATGTAGTGTTTATAGCCAGTCAGTTTATTTTTTAATATTTATTATTTATTAAAATATGATTTAAAAAACAATGTAGGTTATTATTTATTAATTTGTTAGTTTAGAAATATTATAAAAAATAATTAAAAATAATGGAAAACGGAATGTATTGAAACTAAATTGTAGTTTTAACGACTTCACAAACCTCAATCTTAAACATAATTTATATGCATAAAATTATTATATTAATATGAGTTTATTTTAATAGCCAAATTTCCTAGTATTTATTTGTTGCATTAATTTGCGCGAAAACTTAAAATTTTAACTAATTCTTAATAAGAACAAAAAATCTCTACCTCTTTTGAGTGTGCAAGTATAAATGTAAATTTATATTATTAACTAGAGGGCGCGCGCGGCTTCGCCCGCTTATTAGGAGTGAATTCTAAAAAAACCACGAAACACGTGTTCAATAAAATATTTTTACAGTCTGAATTTAAATTTTTATAAAAATCGGTGGCAATTTAAAGATTTTTCCATATAAACTTTCAACCCCTTATTTGAACCCTTAGGGGGTGAATTCTTAAAAACCATGAAATACGTGTTCAATGAAATATTTTTAAGAGTCTGAATTTCAAATTTTATAAAAATCGGTACAGATTAAATATTTTTTCCATACAAACTTTCAACCCCTATTTCATCCCTTTAGGGTTAAAATTTTTCAAATTGCCTTCTTAGTGGATGCCCAGAATATGAAAATAAACATCTGCCCAAATTTCACGTTTCTATCATCAGCGGTTACGGCTCTGCGTGCGTCTTACCTCAGTCAGTCAGCACAAGTCCTTTTATATATATAGAAGAAGAAGATATTCACAAAAGTTAGATAAGTATAGTCTATACTAGTATAATTAAATTGAAAACTTTGTTTGATTGAACGCACTAATCTCAAGAACAGTAGTGGTTTGAATTGTTTTTTTTCTTTTGTGTTGCATACCCCATTAATCGTTGAAGGCTATAGGATATACAAGCACATCGAACGATCTCGATTCATACACTCCGTCATTTTATTTATATTTGAACATACAGATGAAGCCGCAGTTAAAAGCTAGTACTGACAAATCTAACGCTCAGTTAATTAATGTAGAGGCCTGTAGTGGCGCAGAGGGGCCCAAGTATTTGACTGTAAAAGCGACTGGTTTTGGGTTCGATCCTTACACTAGGAAATGAAACATTTATTAAAATGTATATTTTCATTTCTTCGCTCTAGTGTTGGCAATACGCGGAGTTGAGTGCCTCCACTCAACACGCAAGGCTTCCGGAATTCAGCGAAAAACGGGTAATGGAGTATCTTAACACTAGGTTCCCCCTGCCTACCCCGCTGTTTGCGGAATACAGTGTGAAGCTGATTAAGCTAATTAATGTGCGACGTCGCTGTAGCGTTTGACAGTCGTCACACAGCATATAAGGCAAATAGGCATGTACACCGAAAAATAGGTGCGTAACGACCATTGTTTAAACACCGTAACAACAGTGTGATTGTCCGTTTTAAGTGATGGGAAAAAGCGAGATAATTTTATTATATAAATAATAAAATTATCTCGCTTTTTCCCATCACTATAAGTGGGTTTTCTCTTTTAGGTTAAAGTTAGCAAGGTTCTTGTTTAGGATATATTTTTTTGTCTTCTGTACTGGTTATTTATTATAATCATAGATTTATATAGATCATTGATAGAGTGAAGAGATGAAGGTAAGTGACACAACCTTCCTTTTCTACTTAACAAGTATAAAGTAAATTATAACTTTGCAAGCTTGTAAACGTAAGAGAATGTTTGAATGGGATAAAGTATTGGGTATTAAATAAAAAATCAGCTTCACGCTGTATCCGACACGCAGCAGGTTAGGCAGAGGGAACCTGATGTTCAGACTCTCCGTTCACCATTTTCTGACGAATTCTGGAGGCATTGCGTATTGAGTGGCAGAAGAAGAAGAAGTGGGGTTGGGTATTTGTATTTTAATAATTTAATATTACCTTCATAGGTTAAAAACACTAATATTATCCACTGTTAAGTATATTTAACTTTCGCGTTGTTTATCTTTAAGAATAAAATTTAGTAAGGTTACTGAATATACTATTTTGATTTACAAAGACAAACTCACATTCTCTTTTGAATTAGACCTGCTTGCAACAGACTGACATGCAGACGGACGTAGCCTCCCATGACGTCACACACTTCGTTACAGCTTTTAGATAGATATATTCACATATGCTTTTATTATTTCACATTTTAACTAAAATCGCTTTGTTAGTTTAATGTAAAACAAGAGAAATTTAAAAATATATTTTTGTGTTGTGACATTAAGGTCGTCGAGGCGCAGTGGTACAAGCGTGTACAGGCGGTAGACAGTCGTAAACGCGACAATTTGGGTTCGATCCCCACGTGGGGGAAAAAATATTATTTATTAACATTTTCATTTGTACGCTGTGGTAACAAGGCAAAGAGCAGCGTTCAGTTACTCAACATGCAAGACCTCAAAAATTCGGCGAACCGAATATTTTAACACTAGATTCCCTCTACCTACCCTGCTTTATGCGAAATACAGCATGGGCCTGAAAAAAAAATGTTAATTCTTTGATTCGTCTTCGGCACTTACATTCAAAAATATTATGTGTATATTATATTTAAATTATTATTATTATACTTATTTCATACGTTCTTTCATATTTTAAAATCACATTAACAATTTAATTAAAGACACTTTTAAATAGAATACTAAAACCATCTTCTAAAGCTATGCAAATGACAAAACCCGCTAAATCCTCCAAGAACATAATAGCGCCCTAATAGAAACCGTTTATATCTATCTATGCCTACTGCTATTAAATTTTACAAACGTTTATCTTCCCGCCCAGATGTACCGAAAACCATTTAAGAAATACAACCAAAAAACACTTTATTTCAATGGAGTAAGAACGAAATTCGCATAGCGTGGCTGGAATTAAATTTATCAATGACAACCAGTTGTGATAGAGCCGTGTTGTTTTAAAATAACACTCTGTGGATTTCGGTTTTTGCATCAAGTGGAGGGGGTGGGGGAGGTCAATTCGAGTGGTTGCGCTAGTAGGTACAGTAAGTGTGAAGAAGCTAAGAGGTGTATCGGTCCCCTCCGTAGTGTAGGCGGGGCCCCGGACACGCTCCACCGTTACAAGTGATCCACGCATCGTGACGAGCTTACGTGCTCGCCGTGTAGAGACACGGGGCCGAATATTTTTTTTCGTATGTGCCAGTGCTGATATTTTACTTTTTAAATTTGTGCTTCTCTGTTTATTGAGTTGGACTCTTAAAGTTTGGTTTGGCTGATTTTGTTTTGACGTATGATGTAAAAACTTTTTTGTGGTTTTTATAAAGAGACTTTTTTAAAAGTTTTCGTTTTCGTGCTGTATTTGAAGGTAAGTTTAATACTGTTTTATTTTGCAATTATATAATATTTGTGAATAATAAAGTTTTTAAATAATAATGAAATTATACCAATATATATCCATATACAAACACCATTACATGAACACAAATTTTGTATACTGATAAGAGATGATACAAGAAAAGACATCAACGCGGTCTTTAAGCTACGGATATTTAACGTATACAAAATAATTAGTAAAATTTGTTTCAAAATGAAACCGTTGATAAATATCGAATAATTTAATATAATAAACACATTTCTATGTCTTATCATTTATTAAAACTTATTCAAGTTAATTTTTTTTTATATTTTTAATAAGCATTACCCAAGGAAACAATAAAATCATGAAAGTATATTATATATGTAAAGTTTCACGCTAAAATATTTACCTAAGAAGTCTTTTTGCGAACTGGATATATAAGCTAATTATTCTTTTGATATTTATTATGAAAATATTTATACATTTTATTTTGTTAAAATATTTAGAGCTCCCTCATTATCTTTGTATGTGGGAAAATTATATATGTTTTTTAAATCTTATAATATAAAAAAGACAAATAATTTCTTTGTCAATAAATAGAGTTTAAGATGGGTATAAAGTAGATACATGTACGAATAGTAGATTTTTCAACAAAAATATATCTTAAAAAATATATGTATATTCATATTTTTTTATAATAGAGCTTTATATAATCTCTTAATACTTCTCATCTGTATATTTTAAAATATCTTTAATGTAATAGACGGCATTTTATATTCTTTATTCTAATTTGAAATATCAGAAAAAATCATTTAATTACAAATATATATATTTTTTAATGCATTTTTCTTTTAATATATTAATAAGTTTCATAATAATATTCATTTAGTGTGACTGTAATTTCGTTTACTTTTTAGTTAGAGGCCGTCGTAGCGTAGTCGATGTAGTCAAGGCTATAACAGTGCGATTTTAAAGGCGATGGTTGTTAGTTCGATTCCCGCTCGGCGGAATGAAATATTTAATATTTTCATTTCCTCGCTCTTGTAACAAGGAAAATCGCAGCGTTGAGTTTCATTGCTTAGCAAAATGTCTTAATGGGAAACGGGGTACCTTAAAACTAGGTATCTAGGTTCACTTTGCCTATCCTGCTTTGTGCGGGATACAACGTGAATGAAAAATTAAACCCCTATAGCGATGGCATGAATGTGAGGTTTTTGTAAAGATCGATATTTTAAATCATACGACAAAGTGCGGCACTGAGTTCCGTTACCCAAAACTGTGTTCCATGTCATCATGTAATTCGGACAAAAAACGGAGAATAGAATATCTTATATTTTACTCTCCGTTTTTTTATTATCTTATATATCTACATTATGTTCCAGAGGAAACAAAAGAGACGTAGATCTAAAAAAGTATAGATTTTACTTTAGTTAGTAATTACTTAGTACTATGCCAATTATTCTTTATTGTTATCTAAATAGCGCATTTAATAGTATTTATCTTTATAGTTTATAAACGTACGCTTTTAATTATTATAAAAAAGTCTTAATCTTATATACAAATCAAAATTTCTTAATTGACGTTTCTACGAAGCTAGAAGTTGTAAAAACTTATATATATTCACACCTTCATATAATATAATTGTTTACTTTAATAACAATGCTAATTTTTCACAAAATAAATAAGTGATAAACTTTATTACTATGATAGATAAATTAAATGAGGTATTTTATTTTTTGTATAAAAATCTTCACGGTCGCGCTTTTGGGACTTGATAGATGTAGGTTCATATAATTAAAATAATCCTTATTAAAAGGCCAGTCGTGAGGCAGAGGCACAAAGTGAGACTGTAAAATCGACTTGTTGTAGGTTAGATCCCCACTCAAGGAAATGAAATATTTATTTACATTATTACATATCTTCGCTCTGGTGTCACTGCGCTGAGTTCCGCCACTCAACACGCTATGCCTCCAGAACTCGGCGGAAAGAGGGGAACGGAGTGTCTTACACTAGGTTTCCTCTTTTATTCGAGGAGAGATTTCTTTTATTAGGATTTTTTTAAAACATTATATAGACATTTCTCTTGCCTGGTTACAAAATATCTTATAAAGGAGTAGAAATTTTTGAAATGTGTGACAAACATTTTACAAGGAAACTGTTGACCGTCGGCACAATGTACAGATTTTAAATTAAATATTAATAGTCTACTTCTTATTAATATAATAGATTATTCATACGTATAAATACTTATAGGTTAACCTTTTCATTAGCGCACTTTAAGTTTTTTTATAAATTCTTTTAGGTATTTATATAAAGAAGAATAGAATAGACTATTCTTTAACAATACAAACATTATAAATATTATAAGAGGTCACAAGCATCTTTATACATATCTGTTTTACTTTACTTTTTTCTCAATTATTTATCCTTTATTCTTGAATCTTTATTTAACTAATGCGTTTTCTCTACATATATTTTTTGCTTCGATTCGATTAGGCAATCAAATAACCAAATGACTGGTACGTTTTACAGTTTTTGTCTTCTATTAAATAATTGCGTATTATATAACGGAACCGTATAAGTACTAAGTCGATAAATATATGACATTTTTAATTGCTTCCAGCAAAGTGTGATGTGAATTTAAAACCTTCGTGTGCCAATAGGAAATTAAAAAAAAACACTAAATACCTAAATGAAATAGAATTTATCAATTTTTTATCAGCTTCACGCTGTATCCCGTACACAGCAGGGTAGGCAGAGGGAACCTAGTGTTAAGACACTCCGTTCAACACTTTCTGCCGAATTCTGGAGGCAATGCGTGTAGAGTGGCAGAACTCAACACCGCGTTTTGCCTCGACGCCAGAGCGAAGATATGGAAATATAAATTTAAGTAAATATTTCATCTCCTCGAGTGGGGATCGAACCCACAACCAGTCGGTTTTACAGTCACATTTTGTGCCGCTGCGCCACGACTGGCCTCATATAGAATTTAAAATTGATAAATTTTAATTTTTGATGATTATAAGAACGAAATATTAACGTATAAAAGCCTTTTAATATCAACAAAAAAATATAGGATCAACATACAAAACGCTACACGTAAAAACTCAAAGGCCTTAATTAATTAAAGTAACACCGCTGTGTACAGTTTTAATTGTTTAAATAGTTGAACATGTGATTGTGTAAAAAGTTCCCACACGATTTATTGCAGAGATTTTATTAATAAGAAAATTAATAAAAAAAAGAAGTTTATTTTTTTTAATTTCTTAGTAAAATATTTTTTGCGAGTACTTACATATTTATTTTTTTAATTTAGTCCATAAATTTTATAATGTATGACACCATAACGCTTTCGCTTATCCGATCGATACAGATTTTATTTCCAATTATTGGAAAAACTATATATTAAAAATAATTTTGTTTCAATTAATTTTTGCCGCGGTGTGTACAGTTTTGTCAACCACGTATAAACTTAACTTTGGAAAATTTACTTTCTGTACAGCGATGATCCCGCACACAGCAGGGTAGGCAGAGGGAACCTAGTGTTAAGACACTCCGTTCCCCACTTTCCGCCAATTTCTTGGAGGCATTGCGTGTTGAGTGGCGGAACTCAACGCCGCGCTCCCCTCGACACCAGAGCGAAAAAATGAAAATATAAATGTAAATAAATATTTCATCTCCTCGAGTGGAAATCGAACCCACAACCAGTCGATGTACAGGCATACTTTGTGCCCCTGCGCCACGACTGGCCTATTTACTTTGTATAATATAGAGTATTTAATAATCAATTGAACTAAGCATTTAAGCAAATTAAGAATTTCTTTAAATAGATTAGGTAATTCAAAACTCAAAACTACAACTTAAGTTTTTGTTTCTTAAAGAAACGATACAAATATGCTTCTTAAAAGAAATATTTCTCTTACAAGCATAACATTACGGACCGTTTAAGTTTAATTGCTAGAACAATTTGGCCTGGTGCGGTGTAAACAGGTTGTAATTCTTACTTTCGAATAAGTTAAGAAAGTATCGATATATTTTACGCGCGCAATTAATATTATTACTTCAATATAATTCACGACACAAAATATAACGAATTATTTATTAAAATAAACATTCTTCTTGAGAAATTTGTAAGAATTTTGTTTATATGTTTCTTATATGACGACGTGGTGGGTTAGATTCTACGTACTCAATTCTCAAATATGTGATTTTTATGTAATATTTACCTCACATTTAGGCTGTTTGGGCATGTTTCACATTTAACTAACTATTTGGATCGCCTTGAACGTATCGTGGGGACATCAGTTGTCGCTGTCTCTCTTTCTCTCTTTATATGCCTGTTCTAACAGCTGTGTAATAGTAAATATTTAGAGGAATTGTTTGGTGGTACTGCACTATCTGAATTCTACAACTGTACTGCACGCCACCTAAAACACCTGGATTCCTGGGTCAGTTCAACTATCCATTATGCCAGATCGTTGTATTTTCCACGGACTTGCAAATTGTGGAACCATCAAACATCAGACGTGCTTACACAAAGCCTTGGAATATATGTATACATATATTGAAATTTTCAATGCGGATCAATAAATTCCTTAAAAAAGAAAGCTTTGTTAGTTTGCAATCTATCATGCAATATATTAAAAGAGGCTTATGTGAAATTAAATAAAAGAGTTATTTATTTTACAAACCTACAAAAAGCGAAGGTCTCTATTTGTTAATTTTTAACTTCTAATACACATATCGTCTATTGGATATGGAAAGAATATTGAAATATATTATGACGCAAGTCATAATTTTAAAGCAAGTTCTTTGTTTTAAAGCAAGTTTTGAAATATGGATTACGTTTTTAAAATCAGAATTACAGATGATATAAAAAAGATTCATATCTGAGTCCAATATAATAAAAATTATTATTATATACCTGCATATAATTTGTTCGTGAGGCCAGTCGTAGCGCAGCGGCACGAGGTGTGACTGTAAAACCGACTGGTTATGGATTTGATCCCCACTCGAGGAGATGAAATATTTACTTAAATTTATATTTACATTTCTTCGCTCTGGTGTCGAGGTTAAGCGCGGCGTTGAATTCTACCACTCACCAATACCTCCAGAATTCGGCAGAAAGTGTGGAACGGAGTGTCTTAACTGCCTACCCTTCAATGTGCGGAATACAGCGTGAAGCTGATTTGATTTATAATTTATACATAATAATATCATACAATAGTCAAACTAAATTGGAACATTTATTGATTAATATAAACACTTCCGCCACTTGAATTGAATTCGAATATACATCCCTAAAATTGCGTGCCACGAAAGCCTAAAATTACTTACGAAACTAGCGTGGAATATTTGTTTTATAACGTCATAACAGGTTAAGGACTCGCCTATTCTTAGTAATCAGTTAAACAAATAAATATAACATATTCAAATTAGTTTAGCAGTCCAAGACCGAATCCTAAATAATTTTCCACTAAAACCAACTATTCGTGATTTCTGTATATAAATTGTAGGGGAGTTAAATTTTAAAGTGCTCGTAATATCGCATGCCTCCTTCACCGTGTCAGTTTTAGGGTTAAAATTTTTGTGATTTATATGTATTATGTACCTACTTATACTTTATAGCTATAGGTACTGCTTTTCATACAACCTTGCGATTTGAACGCACGATTACTTAATTTATTCATAACTAATTTATATTTGAAAAGGAAGAAATTAAATTAAGTCCGCCATGATAATGTTAGTTTAACATGAGATGATAATCAATATATTTAGTTGTAGCGGCGTGTGTTTCGCCATTCAACGCAAAATATCGCGAAAGCCGAATGCGGAGAATGGAGTGTGTTGGTCACTAGGTACTGTTTGTTACTAGCCTCTATGCAGAATAAAGCTATAAAAATACTAGTGAAACGCGCAATAATATTTAAAAATAATATATGACAAACAAAATAAAATCTATACTTTTTTAAGTGTAGAATTTTTTTTATTTAAAATACATGTAATAACTCTAAAGTAGCGGATCTTGAACCCACGCCTCTTGAAAATATTATATATAACTTTATGATATATTTAATGAGAAAAACTTGAAATTTATATTTGGCTTTATCAGCTTTACACCTTTTCCTATATGATAGACAAAAAAGACTTAGCATGAAGACATTCTGTTACCCCTTTCCTATTTATTTTTAAGACATTGCGTGTTGAGTAGCACAACTTAACAACACGTTATGTCTGCCAGAATGGAGAAAAGAAAATAATGTAAATTTCTTACTCCACTGACTGGATATCGAACTTACAAAGATCGCATCCACGGACAGCCCTACTAAAATGACATGATCAGTAATTTACATTTAAAATAGATAAATAACTAATTACATTCGTTTCCAATAACAAAACTATTCGATTCATAAGAGGAATGTATATCACAATATCAGATAAGGTAAGAAGCTCTAAATTACTATGAGAACACAATTTATATTCATATATTATATTTATATATTATATTTATATATTATATTTATATATTATTATATATTTTTTTAGTTTTAATCGGTGATAAAGTGCAAATATTTAATATATTTCTTAGTTAGCTACTTAGTAGTAGATTTGAATGAATTGTTATGTAATCTTCACTAATATAATAAAGTTGATGAGTTTGTTTGGTTGAACACACTAATCTCAGAAACTATTACTTAAATTTTTTTTGGTTAACTCGAAAATGTCATATATAACTCTTGTTTTTTTTTATTTGACTTGATGGCGGGCTCTCAAGTCTGAAATGGATCTTGAGTTGTCGTTTTCATTCATAAATTACATATCTATTTATGAAAACGGCATCTCAAGACCGACTTCTGATTTGAAAGCGATTTATAAATACAGGTTTAAGAGAGCAAAGCCGAAGCTACAAGGTAGTTACGGTAAATATTCATAATTTTTGGCATTTATAATCTTTGCTATCGAAATCAATACATTTTATACCAAATAAGGAATGGGTTAATATTGTTGTTTTTAACAATAAAATTAGATCGCAGATGGTGTTATGTAAAACAGGAAGTTTATATTGAAATTTTATAAGAACAAAATGTTTAAAATTTTTGATCAATATCTATCAGACTGTCGACTATCGATACATTTTCGATGTATTACATATATAAAATATCTAACTTTTTACATGATATTATTTATAGATTACTAAACTGTTCCGTCCCCCAAAACGAAAAAAAAAAACAAGAAAAATCACAATATTTAGCTTTCATAAATAAAGCTCTTTAAAATAAATTGAACTTATATTAGGCTGGTCATGGCGCAGAGGTACAAAGTGTGACTGTAAGATCGACTGGTGGTGGGTTCGATCCCCACTCAGAAGTGAAATATTTATTTACATTTATATTTTCATTTCTTCGCTGTTTGTTCGAGAAAAAGCGCAGCGTTGAGTTCCGCCTCTCAGCACGCAATGCCTCCAGAATTCGGCGGAAAGTGGGGAACGAAGTGTCTTCACACTGGATTCCCTCTGCCTACCCTGCTGTATTATTATAATATATTATTTATAAACATAAACTATGTTCTATACAATACTATAGGAGCTATAGCCCGTGTAAAACTTAAAATATATTTTTTTCCATTTTCTGCGGGAATTTATTAAAATTATTCTTTACTGTCAAATAAACCTAGCGATTGTACTTTCGGTGTGCTTGTCTGTGTGTCACTCTCAGTCCTCCATTTAATTTGGCTGATATGACAATATTTCATTTATATTAATATGCTCTGTGACACTGACATGGCGAATTCGACGTGTATGACGTTTCGTTGTGTACTGTACACTCGTGATGAGTGTAGGTTCAAATTCACTTAAAAAAAAAACTAATGATACAAAATGAAATAACCCCACTCAAAATGCAACGAAATAACGAGTTGCTTCTGATTTAGGTCTTTTCTGTCCACGTCGCAAGATGTGTAATTAATAATAGTAAAAACAATAAATATGTGCAGGAACGAACAGCGTCAAACTAAAACAATAAAAAGAAAAACTCAAAGTAAAATCGAAAACGTTTTTTAACTGCATTTGAGACATTTAGTTAAATAATTTTTGACTATAAAGTCTATATATTAATACGTGCAGCAAAAACTATGGACGCTCTTTACGAAAATTGCGCGGATTCTACTCCTCTGGGGTATGAAAATTGGCATACTTATAGTTTATATGTAGGAGAAGTGCAGAACGATAATATTTTTCAATAATAATGCCTATTCTCTAGTATTATTATTTGACAATTTAATCAAAATGAAGAAAAAATTATATGAGTAGTGTAAAAAGATTTGTAGGCCATTTTAAGTGAACTAGATTCTTATACATTGGGTATAACAGTTTCAATCAAGCTTTCCTTTCAAAAAATAATTAAATATTTATACTGTCTGTCACTATTATTAGAAATGTATTTCTAATTTATTTAATAAAAAATAAAACCGATATTTGATGATTACTTTACCTTAATATGTTCCTTTAAAAAATTATAAATGTATTATTTTTGTGTCTAACGTTATTTTTTTATTAGGTCGTTTTACAGGACTGGTACTACCAGTGTTATTTTTATGGACATTCTAAATACATCGTACCAATAATGAACCTGATGTTATTAAGCGTAATAAAAAACTAAATTCGGTACTTCCCGAAGCCGAAACAGCTTCTCGTACACAATTACGAACCTTCATATAGCTCCGATGGAACTAAAAAGGGGGTATTAGCGCGTAATCAATCCAGGGGTGTTAAACTCTGAACATATCGCGTGTCCACAACAGCTCTATAATGAGATGCTGATGAGCCATTTCATTTTACACTCAATTTTCGCACCTTCCATCCCTATAATTCACTGTAATTAACCACCAATATCCTTACAATGAACCAGCCAATTGAAACACCCGTCCCTTTCCACCTTTAGGAAAATTCGTATGTGTGAACGAGATGGTTTTTCGGGAAATGTTACGCCTAAATTGAAGATTTTAATATGCTGTCAATAAAATGATGTTAATCAATTTTAAGCTTTATGCCTCTCAGATAAGATCTACGGTATTGTGGCCGAGCGCAGCAAAAACTCAGGTAGCTCAAGGGTATTTTAGTACTAACGTGTGTCAATGGGGCTTGTTAATGTGAATAAATGAGAAACTGAGGAGGTGTTAAATACGGGTACTTAAGGGTCCTTCACTTGTGAATTACGCAAAAAAACAGAGTGTGTAATAACTGATGCCACGAGCGTCGTCCAGCTGTGAGATTTTCCAAGAAGAAAGCTTTGCAAATTTACCACTAAACATCAGCTGTTTTAGATAATTACAGTATATTACAGTAGTAATAAGGAATAATTAGATCAATTTGTAAACGCACATATTTCATTTGTACCTGTTTAAGCCTATTTAGCGATATGGCAGAACTATTTTCTACAATATTTGCGCGTTCGTTGGTATGTAAAAACTTAGTTTACTTCGTAAAAGTGGTTTTTAAACAGTAATTATTTTACAAAAACAAATACAAAAACAAACGTCCTGTCATGTGAATCCATAATGGCGAAATATGGTAGGTTCGGGTTATAAGGCCCGAGCGATCAATGGGGCTTTAGCGATAAAAATATAATTTAAAATGCTTCAAGTCAATCGATATCACAGTTGTAGGTATCTAACATCTTCAGATAACGCCTTAAACTTGTTGTTTTTCTAAAGCTTGTAAGCTTTTGCAAGTGCGGCGTTTTTCATCGTGGGCAGCGCTCATGCAGCACCAATAATAAAAAAAAAATTGACTCTTAAGCAAGTAATATTTTGTGTTTGTAATATTTCTATTTTAATTGTTTAATTTTGCATTATACATTTCTATTATTTCATGTTTTTAAAATCTTATAAATTTTATTTATTATATAATGGATGGAAATATTTATTTTTTTTCTTTAATATTGTTGTCGTCGGTTATTAAAGCCGAAAAAAATTTGACTTAGGCCTTATTATCCTCAATTTTTTATATCAATATTGTTTGTTACACTGTGGTTGCTAAACTGTATTACAATCTTAATTTATATAAAGAAGTTTTATTTACGACTTTTACTCAAAAGTAGAAGAAGTCGTAAAGAAAAAGATTTTTAGAAGAAATTACATGGGAACTCCAGTCACTAGAGACTTTTTTGACAATAACAAGGAACTGAAAAAAAAATAAAAGACAACACCATAGATAAAATGCGGCAAGTAGTGGATGAAGAATGCGTTGGTTTGCCAGTTAATGACAGAGATATTTTTTTTGTGATTTTGAAGATTTCAAGTATGATTAATGCATATATATTATTACTGATCTCAATTACCAAATGTTAAGATCCTATTTTGATTATTTATGATTGTTATAATCATACCATCCATTATTACTACCAGAAAAAAAATCGGCTTCACGCTTTATCCCGCACACAGCAGGGTAGGCAGAGGGAACTTAGTGTTAAAACACGCCGTTCCCCACTTTCTGCCGAATTCTGGAGGCATTGCGTGTTGAGTGGCAGAACTCAATGCCGCGCTTAACCGTCTGTTCTAGAAACAGAGCGAAGAATCATCTCCTCGAGTGGGGATCGAACCCACAACCAGTCGGTTTTACAGTCACACCTCGTGCCACTGCGCCACGACTAGCCATTTTTTTTAATTTAAATTTCAATTCTCCCTTAGATAGGCCTTATTACCTGAACCTACCTTATTTTTTATTTACGTATTTTACATTAAAAAAAGGTTAAAAAGTATATACAATAATTGTGTTGTCGTGAAGTCAGGGTAGACAGGCCACTTAGTGACAACACTCTTTAATATTCGGGTTATATAGGTATATTCGGGTTTAAAAAAAATGCATATTCTGTAAAAGACACACGCAATTGTGTCCCGAGGATCTTAAGGAGTTTATTCAGAAGCAGCCTTGAGTTCCGCTATTCAACACGGCAGTATTAGTTCACGCAAAAAATAGAGAATGGAGTTCCTTAGCACTATATTCTCTATGCCGAGACTGCTGACGCTGAAAACAAAAATAAAAATTAAAACAATAACCGCTAGTACGGAATAAAGAAAATATTATTCACATTTAATCTTATCACTACAGAAATATAAACACGACGAAAAAAAAAATGTACAACGTAAACGAAACTTACCATAATATCCATACATTGTAATGCACGTGTTCCACCTAAGCTCAACAAACACACGTACATTACCACAATCAGTTATTCAAACTACCCTCGCTACTGTAATTCAGTTCTATAAGTAATTTTTAGAGAACGAGGTGAACATGATATCAGTACATTTTATGCGACACGAAAATGCAAATTTTCTGGTGGTTTTTGTGTCGAAGCGAATAATACATAAATAAATAAATCAAATCAGCTTCACGCTGTATCCCGCACACTGCAGGGTAGGCAGAGGGAACCTAGTGTTAAGACACTCCGTTCCCCACTTTGAATTCTGTAGGCATTGCGTGTTGAGTGGCAGAACTCAACGCCGCGCTTGTCCTCGACACCAGCGAAGCGAAGAAATGGAAATATAAATTTAAGTAAATATTTCACCTCCTCGAGTGGGGATCGAACCCACAACCGGTCGGTTTTACAGTCACACTTTGTGCCCCTGCGCCACGACTGGCCTCAATAATAATACGAATAATACATTTTTGTTGGAATGCAGGCAATGCTATTAATTTGGTTTACTTAACCATTGATCGTAACAAAAAACTATCCTGCGAGAGCCTTGAGTGAGACGAGAATGTTCGCCTCTTGTCGACGTTTCTTACTCATATTGTACGGTTGTTGTGTATTTTTTTTTTATTTTTCATTTATAGCAATATGTAGTAATTGTCAAAGGTTTTGTAAATTAAGCCCGGAGTTATCATTTTAGTTTTAGGTTAAATATGATTTATCTTTGATGTGTTAACGTATTTGCGTATGTTTTTGTTCGTCTTTTGTTACTTTTACTTACATCGTTATATTAATATACATAAAAGTATGAATTTAGTAACAATGTTAATAATCAGTTTTTTTTATTATAATAAGGTTTTTTGTTGTATTATTAAGCTTAACTAACATCAGTATGATCTATTTCGTAACTGAAGACGTCATTTGATGATCGCGATCTCTCACTCAATTCAAATCAAAATTTTTAATCTTTTTCAAAAAACCTTTTGCATAAAAACACAATAAACACCAAAAATGTCGAATAACCTTTTCACAGGCTTTCAATAAAAACAAAAAAAAAACGTCCAAAAGTGAATGAATATTTCATTCAATTTTCCTCATACAAATATAATTTACGCAAATCCGGTTTTTCTGTGAAGTCAAAATACACTGTAAGTATATTATTTAACTTATTGGCACTTACAACTCAATTTATTCTCAATCTCGGCGTCACTTTACATGCCTCGGACGTGAATTAATCATATTTTTGACAGATTGTTATAAAGCTAAGCGCTATATAAATGGGTGGATGAATGTGACCATCGGAAAAATATTGTAATAAACACCTTTTTATGGTACTCGTACAACCTCAAGAGTAAATTACTTCTTTTTTATCAATTTTCGTTCATAATTATTATTGAAAATATCAGTTTCTTTGTGCGTGCTTAATCACTTTATTAAAGTTTCTCTTCGAAAGAAAAAATAATGTCAAGCTCACTTACGAGTGCACCCAATAAGCTTAATGTATAGTACAGCTTCATATAAATATTGCATTGTACTCATCACTTAATATCTGTTTAAAAGATAAAGGTACCTGTACCTACAAAAGTCAGTCTCTTTTAGGATAAGTATAAATAAGTTTAATAATAGTATTTGAAATTGTATTAAAAATGTATGATCGTTATCGATACGTTTTCAATATTTTTTTTTATTTTTACATATATGACGCTCAATGCTGAATAAGCGATGCGTAAGACGGCAAAACTAAAAGTAATGGTTTGCCTGTACAAGAACTATTCCAAATCAGTGGCTTAGGTAAAAACAACAATCAAAAATCCCGTCAAATGACTACCTTTTTTTAGCATCGAAGTCCTCACTGTATAACCCTGCTATATGCGGGATCTGTGTAGAGGAACCTAGTGTTAAGACGCTCTGTTCCACATTATCTCCAAAAAATACTGTTGTAAATATCGTTGATCATAAATCTTAAGATTAAATAAACACATATAGATCATAATCTCTAAAATTGAAAGAATATTAACTTTTTGTGTTTTTTAATTTATATTTTTAATCATATCTAAGTCCGTGCCACAGAGTAACCAAGACCACTTAACCACTGAAGGCTTTCAAAACGAAATTCAAACAGAACTATAGCTATTTAATCATTATCTATTAACATTGAACATTATCTACACGACTGGCAGCGTGTAGGTAGAATAGAGAATATTAAGTCGAAATAATCTAAACTCCAACAGTTAGATTTAGCTTCTTAATGGAAATTATTTCCGGAGTTTAACGCATTCCTTTAACGTAATTAAGCTTTAACGTGGGAGGGAGAGCGTAGTGATGAATCATTTAGTTCACCATGTTTTGCCAATCTTGAGAATTTGTTACAGTTCTTTACTGTTATTCACAATAGGTTATCATAAATATTTATAATATTTATTGATCAACTAGTGTTCGGCTTCACCCGCGTAAAGTATTTATGGAGAGCATGCGTGTTAAAATATGTTTTTAGGATAATTTAAAACAAGAATTTCAATTTTTTAAATATCTTGTTTTTTTTTCTATTACAATCAGCGTGTTATATATTCACCTGCACATAAGTTCCTTCCTCTGGATTCACTCTGACTATTAGTGAAAACCGTTTTAAAATCCGTAGTTTGAAACACCTAAGCATACCTCGTTATATCGAATATAAAAAAGAATATGAACCCACATCGTTGCGTTCATACGAATATGCACGATTTGAATTTAAGAATATTTTTTCTTTTAACCTAATCTTTGCTATACATGATTTCATTAATTAATTAAAGATTTATTTCCATCAATTTTACAAAAAAAAAAATAGTCATGATGCTGTAATTAAAGCTATCATATATTTTTTTTACGTAAACAAATATAAAGCTTAGTAAAAAAAAACAAGAAAATTATAACATTTTTCTGATAGGTATTTCAAAAAAAATATTCATATACTTCCTCATCCAATATAAACTTAAAAACTACAATTAAAACTAAAATAAAAAAAGGTATAATTCGAAGTAAGCAATCAAAACTGTTTGCGCCGCAGCGAGGTGGTCTCACTGTGTGGCGATGCAAATGCGAAGTGTACGGTCTTTATCTGACACGACCGCAATCACACCGCGCCGTAATGCTGTGTCTTATTGATCGGAGAATTGGTTAGGGAAAGTTAGTCAATATTTAATTATTTTATTAAATGTTTAAAAAAATTATATTATAATAATATTTATTGTTTTTGAGGACAGTCGTGGCGCAGTCAAATGTATGATTGTAAAAGCGACAGTTTTGGGTACGATTCCTACTCCAGGAATAAATCATTCAAAGCGCAATGTCTTCAGAATTCGGTGGAAAGCGGAGTGTCTCAAAACTAGGCTCCCTCTGCGTATGCGTATCATGCGGGATACAGCGTGAAGCTGAAAAAAATATATTTTTATATCGTTATGCTGTAGGCAGAGGGAACCTGAGAACCTAGTAGAACCACTTTGAAAGATATTAATCGTAAGCTTTCGTATTCAATACAATGTACAATTTATTCAACAGACTGCTTTGGTGCAACAATCGGCCATAATATTATATCTTTTGCAAATGAAGATATATTCGCCCGTTAATGTTTTAAATGGCGTCTCTGCTGGGAACTCTTTTTCATTATGCCGATATAAATTAAGCTCCAAGTAAATGCTATATAACGTCAACCTTCACAGAGATACCGAAAATTATTATAATAATAAAAAATATGTTTCTTATTTATAAAATTGGATTAGTTGTTAAATAATTAGTGATATTGTAGTAATATTATTAAGTTATTGTAAATTTCACCTTATTATTGTTAACGCCTATTCGATATATTTTTTTAAATGTTTTGTAGTTTTCTCTGTAAGTTATTTTTATTTAAATCTTTTAAGAAAATAAATGTCTCTAACTGTAAATAATGACTAAATATTCATTTAAAATTCACCGTGTATTTTATTAACTTGTTTCCTGCATTGCGAGAAGTATCTATAGATACAGCCTACTGATAAGTGCCTTATGGTTATCATATTATCAAACTTCAATAATGAAGATCTGGTAGTTCCCTGAGTGCTTGCAAAATGTGACATCAGAAGAAGATATGAATCGATATTCTTAAATCTTGCAATCCTATTTAATTGTACTGAACATTTTCACTTTTTTACTTATATTTTATTTATTTTCCTTTAAATTCTTATGCAGAAACAGAAGGAGAAATGGAAAGGAACTGGTCAAAAACAAAATATGAATACTATAGTATAGAGAAGATATCTTTTTCTTTCATCTATTCCGAGATACTATTTATTGAGTGCCAGATTTCAAAGCCATAAAATATATATTTTATTTTGTAAAACGATAAAAAAAGATAGAAACCGGTAACAGGAAGGATGTATAAGTCATATAACTAGCCGTATCATTGAACGTAATCTCTTCAAAGAACCTTATGATGATGCATCCAGTTAAATACGATATTTTGCTGTTTCATATAGATTATACAAAGCTATTATATTAATAGATTTAAAAATATATATTTAATAGAAATATTATGCATCTTATATTATAGGCCAGTCATGGCGCAGAGGCACTCTAAACGCGATAAATGGTGGGTTCGATTGCCACCTTAGAAATGAAATAGTTAAATATTTTTATTTCTACGCTCTGGTAACGAGGCAAAGCGCGGCTTTGAGTTCCGCCACTCAACACACAATGCCTCCAGAATTCGGCGGAAGTTGGAGAACGGAATTCTTAATAGAAACGGAGTGTCTTAACACCCGGATCATGGAAATGAAATATTTATTTAAGTTTATATTTCCATTTCTTTGCTCTGGTGTAGAGGCAAAGCAAGACGTTGAGTTCCGCCACTCAGCACACAATGCCTCCAGAATTCGGCGGAAATTTGGGAACGAAATGTCTTAACACTAGGTTCCCTCTGCTTACTCTGCTGTATACGAGATACAGCATAAAGCTGATTTATTTATTTACATATAGGTACACATACTAAATGTGTAACAAAGGCGTCGATGCGTCACAAACAAAAAAATAAATAAAATTCGTCAACAGATATATAATTCAAAGAATTGCTTGAAATAAATCAGCATACGGCAAACGGTCTACATATAAATCTGTATGGGCGGTCACTTACAAATTTAAAGGCACCGCCTTCATTATTATAATAAACACTTTAAATAATTTATTCATCACCTACAACAAAATGTTTTGGAGCAAGTATAATCTGATTTGTAAATGCTATGCAAATTTTATTCTACGACTGAGAGTCGAATTAAATTTTGATAATAATTTTAATTAATTCTTTTAAAAAGCTCTTTTTCCCGACTGCTAAGGAAGGGTTATGTTTTTCGCGCGTATCTTGTATGTATGTAATATTCTTTATTACCTCGTATCTCCAGAACCACCGAACGGATTTACATATTTGAGGTATCGTTAGATTCGTATTAACAGCCCAAGTGTTCTTAGATAGGTGACGTTGATAAAAAATAATCATGGCGGCTGTGGTACGCTATTGGACTTAGTGAACAAAAAAAAATTCGTTTGGAATACTACAATATGGGTATCAAATTCAAGAGCTTAATTTCAGGATTTCAAAAAGGTATATAATGATTATCATTACCATATTAAATTCTAACAAAAAAATGAAAAATAAAAAAATATTTGTAAAAACAAAAACCCCGACTGCATCAAACTAAAAAGAAAATAAACAAGCCTAATAGTTTATTAGGATTAACAGTCGGGACCTATAAGTAATTCTTCAATCAATAAAATCTTTACCAGGAACTCCGCATAATTTAAAGAGGTCCTGACTGTTAATCCTAATAAACTATTAGGCTTGTTTATTTTCTTTTTAGTTTGATGCAGTCGGGGTTTTTGTTTTTACAAATATTTTTTTATTTGCTTGTTATAGATATACATATATATATATATATATATATATATATATATATGTACATAGATGTAATCAAATTTTCGTTCCATGATCATGTGTGCTTTTGTAATAAAAAAAATAAGAGTTAATATTTAATCTGTTATCACAGATATTCTAGATGATGCCACTGTGGCAACAATATATCTGTAATATAAAAAAATATCAAAAATTTACTAATATAAAATTGTTAATAACAGATATCTTATCCGTCCTAAGAATAATACTTAAAACATTTAAAAAATAAATATTATTTCTTACGTACACATTTTTTTAAGAATCCCTGATTTCATTTTTACAGTAATAATTCGTAAATGATTAAACTGGTTCACCAGTTACGAATAAACTTTTAGACAGTAATCTAATACTTAATGCTATCTTAAAATACAAAATAGCTGTTTCTTACATTTTCAACAATATTTTTCTCATTAATGAAAGATTATAGTAACAATTCATACAATTTGTTACGTTTTTAAATTACAAATAAGTCTGTAAAAATGAAATTCAAGTGTCAAATGTGTATCTACATATACATATATATTTATTCGAGACCAGATAAGGCTGTTCGGAATTTTGTCAGCCAGTGGTGAAACTGACCTCAAGAATTAAATCGTAGTATAATAAGTGCATGACACTTAAATTTACGCTGTATGCTCTCGATTTCGAGATATAACGTGTTGTGACGGAATTTAACACCGCGCTGGGTCGAGATAAGAAAAAAAAGAATCGGAAAATGAAGATAACTCAGTGCACGGAGTGGGGTCACACAGCCATCGCTTTTACAGACACACGTCCCACTACGCCGCGGGGCGTCTAAATATACCTTGAATAACTGAAGCAAAATGCCTAATTATAATTTAGTTTAGAAAAACGTGCAATTTCTTTCTGTTCTTAAATTATATTTAATATTGTATATAGTTTTAAATATTAGAGGATATCGTGACGCAGGAGCACGATCGTTGTAAATTCTGTTTTTATTTGGGGGTTTGAAATATTTAATATTATCGTTTTCTCGCTCTGGTATTGTTACGAAGAACGCAGGCAAAACGCAGCGTTGAGTTAAGCCACTCAACCCGCAATGCTTCGAGATTTAGGCAGAAAACAGGGAACGGACGTGTCTTACTGGGAACGGAGTGTCTTAACAATAGATTCCCAGATTCCTATTACCTATCTTGCTATGTGCGTGATACAGGGTAAAACTAAAATAAGTTTAAGTATATATATAGGAATACCTACTGTGAAAGCAAAAACTGAATACAATTAGTAGTTCAAAAACATAACTGTTTTTTAACCAAAATAAAAGTACATTCAAAAGGCGCCTAGACCTGGATCCAGTAGAAAATAAAGCCAACACACACGATATCTCGATAAGGGCGGACGCACACCGCGCAGCGCGAACAGACAAGTAGCTTAATTGAGAGCTGTCGTGGGGGGTCCAGAGGTGTTGCTTTATGCTAATCAATTCAGTAGTTTGTTTTTTACCTACTATCGCCACTGGAATCGGGCCTTTACTTTTTATTCGGGTTCCGCATTTGGAATGCTATGTTTAGAATATTTCGGACGTTTTCTCGTTTAATTGCTCTCCGTCGGTTACGGGTCTATCGTGGTTTGGTTTTATTTTCTATATTTTGATCCATTAAATGTGAATAAATTTATTTTAGAAGTAAGTAATAGTTACATTTTAAAAATATATATTTTTAACATATAAATCGATATGTACTACCTATATGCAATTGGAATTTGTGAAATAATTAATGTGGACCTACATCTCATCCGAAGAAATTAAATTATTGAAAAAATTAAAAACAATACTTGACGCCATTCGTGGTGCAGGGGACAAGCGTGGGAATGAAAACGCGAGGTTGTGTATTCGATTCCCACTCGAGGCAGTGAAATATTTAATATTTTCATTTTTTCGCTCTGGTATCGATGTTTAACTCTTTAACTTAACTTCCGACGTCCACCACTCAACACTCAATACCTCCAGAATGCGACGGACAACGGGGAACTAAGTGTCCTTACAACTAGGTTCCCTCTGCCTACCCCGCTGTGTGCGAGATACAGCGTGAAGCTAAAAAAAACATATTAAGTAAATGGGTAATCATCCATCATTTAATAAAAGCTAAAAATCAATTTCGTGCAGAACCCACGGATCGATCCAAACAAAACGTTTCTATTTTATTTTTTAACCGAGCGTATAATTTAGCCCTGTCGTCGTCGACTTACGATATCTTAATGTGTTCTCTGTAAAATTTATTTTGACCATTCTTTTATATATATTTTCTTTTACATAGAAACTATTTTGTGGTTTAAATAAAATATTTCTATGCGATTAGCAGCAGGAAAGAGTTATACGTTCCTTCACCTTGTTTAATTCTAATAGTTATTACTAAATTAAATATGTACGGATATTTTATATAAAAACTATTTATTTCGCATTGAAGGCAAAAATCATAAGGTGCCACAATTGTTTTTGTTGGTTTTTTTTTTTAATTTTGGTTATTTTTTTAACTGTGACTTTTAAAAAGTTTAACCATTATACCAATACAAACTTGCTTATAAGGAATTAAAATGTCTAATTATTATTTTTAATTAAGAAAAATAAAGATATTCTTACTTATATTTCTTAATGAGTGATGTGAAGTCTATAAATATTTAAGTAACTGATACACCTGTTTTTTTTTTAGAATAAACGCGATAAAAGACCAGACATTCTACTTAGTTGCTTCTTAACTTATAGAATTGTTACACATATAATAATAACTTAAAAAATAAAAATGAAACTGATATCTTTCTTTTATATAAACTTTTAACAAAAAAAAAATTGATTCACGCCTTTACCGCATAACAGGTTAGACGGAGAGAATTAAGTGTAACGACACTCCGTTCCCTACTTTCCGCTCAACTTTCGGGACATTACGTGTTGAGTGGTGGAACTAAGCGCCACACATTATCTACCAAGGCGATCAAAATATAGGCATTCTCAAGTGAGAATCGAACCTACAAACATCACGATAACCGACCGACGCGGTCCCACTGCGCCACGACGGCTTCTCTTTTCATTTAGTTACAAAGTTTGTATCGTGGGTTCAAATTCATACAAATACTCATATAATATTATTTGGAAATAATAATAGGTAGAAATATATTAAGAAAAAGTCCTTTACGCCACTCCACGACAGTGTGTCAAGGTACTACCACTAATTGGATGAAACTTGTCCTGGTGTCCACACGTCGGTGATTGATAACTGATAACACCGTTTGTGGTCAATTATTTTATTTATGAATTGATATATTTAATAGGTAATTAAAAGGTGAAACCTGAAACCTGTTAAATGGCTTTTTTTGTGCAATATGATAAAAATTGTTTATGTGAACTTTAATATTAAAAATAGCACGCTTAGTACACGCTGAACCCCATTGTAGCAGGGTAGGCATATGGTATCTAGATAATATAATAACACTGCGTTTCCCACTTTGCGACCGATTTTTGAGACATTGCGTGTTGAGTAGCGGGACTCAACTCATGAATAAGAATTGATTAAATTATAGAATACACTGTAATTCTGCAAATATGTGGATTTATACATCCCTGAGGTCAGTTGTGGCGTAGGGGCACAACGTGTGACTGTAAAATTGACTGGTTGTGGGTTCAACTCCCACTCGAAGAAATGAAATACTTATTTAAATTTATATTTTCATTTCTTCACTCTAGTGTCGAGGCAAAGCGCGTCGTAGTTCCGCCATTCAACACGCAATGCCTCCAGAATTCGACGGAAAGTGTAGAACAGAGTGTGTTAACACTAGGTTCCCCCTGTCTACCCTGCTGTGTGCGGGATACAGCGTGAAGCTGATATAGATCGCTCGAATGTATTTGAAGCCACGGTTGTTGCCTTTAATTATAATTGATGGTGACATAAGTATGTTAGTAAAGAAAATATGTTTTTATTGTAAAATAAATTACGACTCGTGCAAATATAGTATTATTTAGAAATTAATAGACTTTTACAAAGCTTATAAAATTTCAAACAACAGTAAAAACCTTTTTAGTGTAAAATATGTGCAAATCACGTAAAGCTTGCATAAAAATGTATACGGTTAAACGCGAAAACATGTTTTTAAATCAACCCCAGATTAGCGGGAGTTGCGGTTGACAGTTTCTTTTTGTGATTCACGCTGTATCTCGCATGTCACTGTAGGTCTGCGTAAAAATAGGGAACCTAGTGTTAAGTCACTTCGTTTCCTTTATGGCGTTTTACGTTAAGATCTTCAAAACATTGCGGTTTTTTTTTTCAAGATTGTGTGCACGAAATAAATGTCCGCGCTTGTTGAGAGCGGGGGAATTGAAAATAATTTATTCCCTCTAATAAGAAACGAACTCACAACTGTCGCGCTTACAGTTAGACGCTGTGCCACCATTTATATAGATATATAATTTTAGGTCACTGTTGTTTAATGCCTCACAATTTTTTTGCGGTTTTGAGTTCCACTAATCAACACGCACAAGGCTGAAAATAATAAAGAAACCTTTCCTTTTTTACTGTACAAGTTATTGAATTTATCCATCTGGTAAATGTTTTTTTAGAATAAATATGGACTTCTATACTATACTATAACTATACTAACTTCACGCTTTATCCCTAGCGGGGTAGTCAGAGAGAACGGAGCGCCAAACGATACAGTCTCTACATCTTTCGCCTCGTCCACTGTCATCAACCTCTTCATACATGCCCTCCGGGGGTCCTCATGCTTTCGGTTGACCTTCGTCCAGTATCTTTGATACTGTGTTTTCGAAGGTCAACCGATGTCTCCCCCTACCTCTCTTACCGCTCACTTTTCCATCATAAATCTTTTTTGCCATTCTTTCATCACTCATTCGTTCGACGTGCCCAAACCAGCTGAGCACGTTCTTCTTCATTCTCACCGTGACATCCTCGCTAGTACCTGCCATTCTGTGTACTTCTACTTCTTCATTGCGGATTCGATCAGCTAAGCTGACTCCGCATATCCTACGAAGAGACCGCATCTCCATCATCATCTCCAACAGCATTCATCTTTCTTTTATTCTTTGGACTTCATAAATAAATATGCAAAGTCATTATTATATGATAGATATAACAAATAACTACAAATGAATCTGGGTTCAAATACAGAAATTAATTATTAAACCACGGAATTTTATTGGAAAGTATAATTTCCTATGAAAGTGTCGTGTTCGGGCTACCATCGTAATATGCCGTTTTGTCGTCTAATATTATGCTAATAGTACCTGTAATAATTTTTGATACGCTCGCCCTAACACCGAAACGGTCATGGACGTGGACTTTAAGGCGTAATCGAAATATAATTTTGAAGAAACCAAACTATAATTTGTTATTCAGATATATCAATATATTTTGTACATTTTTATATTAAAATATATAACCATGCATATTTTTCATATTTTTTGAATTATAGTCATACACATGTCTTAAGACAGTTCAGGATGTTTTGAATTCAGTAGATTTCTTAGATTTTATATATGTATTTTAGGGTACAGATGCAGCTGATAAATAAATAAATGATGTGTTTCTCCGGAAACCAGAGATTCTAAAAAAGCAAATGTGATGGTATGGGTCACTAAGTTCTCTTTTCTTGCCACAATAAATACGATCAAATGTTACGAATTAATCATTATTTATTAGGCTTATATGTAAAATTATAAAATAAAATCATACTATGCTAGTTAAAATTTGAAATGTGATTTTTAAATGTTAATTTTATATATTTAGTAAATTATTTTAATTGAATTATTGTGTTTTCAAAACATCGATATTTAAATTAATTAATACGATACAACACTAGATCATCTTGATATGCAAAACGGACTTGTTTATCAGATCTGTAACGAGTAAGCGCGGTCACACTTGGCGTTTGATGACGAATTATTATTAGGCGTGCCACGGCAGATTTTTTTTTATAATTTCGCATATATTACAATATTTTAACTATTGATGAAGTAAGATAATTTAATAAATAGTTAGGTAAGCCACCCCAAGTAACAAACGTCATTTTTTTATAATTCTGAATGATATAATTATTTATTAATTTATTTTTTGTTAACAATTTCATATAAAATTTAATTTCTTCTAGGAAACACTATTATTGTTTTATAAAATTAAAACATATGACCAAAGGTATACCTGAAATTATTAATAAATATTTTATTATAAATATGAAATTAAAAATATATTTAGCTACTGGTGAGTAGTAGTTAAATATATTTTTAATTTAAAATAAAATATATTTTATTTTGTAAGTTATCCTACAAAACTCATTATTACCATGTCCAGAATAAGCTATATTAGATAGCGGTTAAAATATAATCTGTTTGGTGTGAAATAGGAAAACTACTTTAATCTTTTTTTATTTAGCGCCTGGCATATTGTATCTATAATATATATGTTATTACGCTATATCAGGATTATATGCCTAAATTTCATTAAGTATAATTACAACTATATTTAATTATACCCGTACAAAGCTATTGGAGAATTCTGTTTTTTTTTTTAATTCAAGCCGAGTTTATCGATATTTGAGCAAGACATCACTATTACACCTCTGTTTAGACTTAAAACTGATATTCGCGTGTAACACAACTTTTTATATTCATAATTTTTTTTTGATTTTCACGGTGATCGACCGTTGCGATAACATTGATTTTTCGCCACGGGCACGCACCGCCTCACTTACTCCTGATTTAGTACCGCATCATATTTCGATAAGTATTTTTAATTTGAATAAATTATGTTTTAAGCGTGCTATCGGTGCGTAATGGCCGGTTTAATCACAACAGTGGTCGGTTTATGCTAGAATGTCACAGTCGCAACGTTGAGGCTCTACACGCACTAAACCTCGTGGCGATTACGAAAAAAAAAAGTAAACGATAAAGATGTCACGTGATCTCATATTTCGGCGCCGCGCCGATCGCTTTTTGAGATTGCCTTTTTTACGAGTATAAAATCGTTTACTGCTTTATTTTTTTTTGTATATTTTTTTTCGGCCCTTTTTAAAGTTCGCTACTGGATTTAAAATGTCCTTATTTATAATATTGCGTTCGCGGACAATTTATTATCGCCCGCTTTAAGTTAAACGGCCTTCGTGATTAGATATGTTCCTTTTTATTTAAGTAATATATTTATTTGCAATAAAAAATCTATTTTGGGTTTATTCGTAATCTAGAATACAAATTATTAATAGGCAACACCTACTTTTGAGCCTGAAAAATTTAACTTGATCACGCGAATATTTAAATAGCTATAATCTCTAAAGTTGAAACTCTACCATATTTTTAACTTTAATCTTTTCTTATGTATTTCACAAGTAATGTTTTCAAAATAATTAATTAATACGGTTTGCTTTACCCAAGAAACTTTTATAAAATAAGTTGTTTGAGATAAAAATAATTAAGTATTTATATTTTTTGTTTCAGGATTTTGCTTCGCAAAATGCCGCATACAGGTAAGCCGGTTCAAAACAAACATCAATTCCGACGCCCACGCACCGGCAAAATGTAAAGCGGTGACCGAATCGAGAAAAAACTTTATAAACGTATTCAAAACTTAATTAACTTAAACGGCGACATTAAGAAGCCGAAAGCTTATCCATACAGGAATTTACCTCACGCATTGAAATCATAAGCGTTTCAAAGAACTCTTATCGAGTAGGACCATTACTAGTAATTAAGAGAATCGAGTCGAATCTCGTATCGAGATAATATCGGATCCGTATCGGCCCACCCGGCGGAGGTTTCTAATTCATTATACATGCTTAAAGTTACATTAGCGCTTCGAGGTGGCTGTACACGCCACTTCCTCAGTGAGCCCTCGTTATGAGATAAAACGATTTGTTTATGGTTTTACTATCATATTTTGGTTATGGTGTTTTGGGGCTTATATGTTAAGATTAAAATGAAGATTTTTATAGGATTATATTAAGGCAACAGATGAAAATATTTTGTAGCTTCACGTTGTATCCCGCACATAGCAGGGTAGGTAGAGAGAACGTAGTGTTCAGACATTCTATTAAGATGATTTCAATTTCCAAAACCGTTCCCCAGTTTCCGTCTAATACTTGAGGCCGAACGCAAGGCAGCGCTTTTCCTTGCTCATTATCACAGCGAGGAAAGGAAAATATTAAATATTTCATTCCTCTAAGTGGGAATCGAACCCATAGCAGTTGCTTTTACAGTCGCACGCTTGTGTGACGCGATGTTCAAAATATTAACATAATTTAATATTATATGTAAAATTATAGATGATATTGATATCTATAAAAAGATATATCTACCTATTTAATAACTATAAAATTGAAACAACTATAAAATTTTTGGACATAATAATAAAAAAAACTGCTATAATTATTTATGAATATATAATTTAATCTTTAACAATGATCTTTATTAGCTTTAAAATTTAACGTTTTTAGAATTCGTCTATAGACTTCTGTTTTAAAAACACCTCAGAATCTTTGTTTCACAAAATCTTTAAAATAATCAGACTAACAAGAACTTATTTTTTATAGCAAATCAAATGATACAAAATACAGTAGATTTCATAGGTCAATTTAACAATAAAACTATCACACATCGATAGACAACCCGAAATAAATACTATTTTTTTAAGCAAGACGTAAGTAAGAATATAATATTTTAGAAGCTACAGAGGAACAGACGAACGTACACACATGCCGGTCAAAATCATAACCCCTTTTTCGGATAAAAATTGACTCATCCTACCAAATATTTTATAATGAAATTTAATTTTGATAAAGTAGTTCTCAATGCAACCAACAACATATTAATTAAAAAAAGTGTATAAAGAATAGTTTTAAATAAAAAAATAGTAAAAATCTATTTTAATTGTTAAATTTCAATAATGATAAATTAAATCAGCTTCACGCTGTATCCCGCACACTGCAGGATAGGCAGAGGGAACCTAGTGTTAAGACACTCCGTTCCCCACTTTCTGCCGTATTGTGGAGGCATTGCGTGTTGAGTGACAGAATTCAACGCCGCGCTTGTCCTCGACACCAGAGCGAAGAAATAAAAATATAAATTTAAGTAAATATTTCACCTCCTCGAGTGGGGATAGAACCCAAAACCAGTCGGTTTACAGTCACACTTTGTGCTCTTGCGCCACGACTGGCTGATAAATTAAATAGTATACATATATTAGATAACACCGAACGAATCCAGTTCTAGTTTTATAGCCACTGGTGACTGTTTAAAATCGTGTCTTCGATCTATACAAATTACATCCTAGATACCACTCATACTAAACTGGTATAGAAAACTTTAATTATGACCAATAAAGTTCGAAATTTATCTTAATATCTCACAGTTAGTGCTATAAAGTGATTTTATCGCGTCAAAATATAAAATTTGGAATATTTATTTCCAAATAGAATATTTCTATAGCAGTTCTATATGTGTAGAACACACACGCTGCTTCCGGCTCAGCAAAAATGATTATTTAATTTGAATATTGATATATAGATAAATATTATAAAGGCTTATCAACTGAGTATATTTAAAAGAATCCATGTGCAATTTCTATAAAATTAAAAAGCCAGTAATTTAATCATTTCTAATTTAGTTAGGTAGAGCTGCCTGTATAATTCAGACTTGAAAAAAAATTAAAGTGTTGATAGGATCTACACATTTAAACATAGATACAGAATACATATCCAACTGTACTGTACATGGGTGTCGATAAATAAATAATAAGTATCTTTTTTATTTTCATAAGTTATAATAAGTATCTTAAGTTCATAATAAGTGTCTTTTTTTCTTTACACTTTCAATTCCAAATGTCACTTATATCGTGAGATTTTACGTCTCGAGATGTCTATCGATGTGTTCGAGACGTTTTATGCCAAATTAAACATGGGGGTCATCGATCAGACGATGATGTTATCATTGATATGAACTATACTTTTTTCTGATATTGGTATGAACTACATATTTTTTAAATAAATATATAATATATCTTGTAATTGTTTATATGCATGTGAAATTTACGAAATGTATCATGTATTAACTGCATAATAAAGAAATTCAGTAATTGAATAATTTGAAAAGAATAAAATTGTATTACTAGAAGCTACTCTGTAAAAAATCACTAGAATGCATTGTATTTTGTGACATTATTTTTTTTAAAAACTAATGCAGATAATAACATAATAGAGCACCTATAAAGCTCTTGTAATAGTATAATTTACGACAAATTTTAACAGAATAAACAGAGGGAACCCAGTTTAAAAATCATGATATTTAGTTATCCACTTTTCGTTATGTGTAATGAAACCCAAGGCGATAGCAGAACGCAGTTTTCTTGGCCTTTACTAGAACGGGCAAATAAATTTAATTCATTGTCTTGTGTGGAACTCGAACTCACAACCAATACGTTTACAAATTAAAGCTATCCCACTAAACATAAATTTAATAATATATTTAATAATACACCTACAAACATATCTTGTCATATCCATTTATGAACTACTAGCAGTGCGGTGCATCAAATGAAACCGACATGGACGCATCACATTTAATTTTCTAGATGGCCGTTTACAACTGTGTTACAATTTTACATCGTAAACTTTTATATTACAGACTGAAAAATGAAAGATTATATATTAAAATATATGGAGGTGATACATCATTTCTTTACATAATATATTTAGTAAAACAAAAAAAAACAAAATTTGTGTTTAGATCTGTCTTTTTCTTTATCTAATCATCTAATCATTCATCATAATATAAGAAAATACTTTAATATTACTTTGATAATCCTCACAGCGTCCTATTTACTTGAAACTTTACTCACGGTTTCAGATCTACTAACAATACCACCTTGCCAGGGAGATCAGGATAATAGGAAAATTGTGAAGCGTTTCTTTATTTCTGTTTTTTACATTTTAGCTTCACGCTGTATCCCGCAGCTTCACGCTGTGTCCCGATATCCTGCATGTAGCAGGGGTAGGCAGAGGAAACGTAATTTTAAAACACCCCGTTTCCCACCTTCCGCCCACTTTTTTGGGCGCGTGGCGCAACACATTACGCGATTTACCTTGTTACTAAGATGGAAAAATTAAAATAATTCATTATCTCAAATGGGAATCGAACCCGTTTCTTATAGTATTTTGTAATTATAATTTTGTCCAAATATCCATCAATGCAATATGCGAGGCATACGTATGTAACTTATTTACTACAACCACTATAAATTAAATAATCAGAAAATGTTATATAGTAAAGTTATAAATTAAGTACTAAAAGCCAGTTCTGTGTCCGGAACATAGGCGCAATGAAATGTGAAAAGATATCGGTGAGACAAGCCAATAACGCATGTGATCTAATTAGATTATTCTTTTTTTTATTTATATCAGAATAGCCCAAGACTTGGGTGGTTTTAATAAAGCTATAATATATTTTAAAAATATTACAATGTTAATTAAAATTATTGTTTTTTTAAATTTTTTTAAATATTTAAATATTTATAATAACATTAAATTGAAAATAAATCAAATTATTTAAACTATGAAACTGTCTTGACTTTTATTGTATATGAAGTGAAACAGAGCAAAAAATCAGTCAATTTTTCTACGCAAGGACCACTTCTGAACCAACTGTAACGGATTGGAACTCGATGGAATATTTACTCTGCTAAGGGATGGAAAGCAGGGAATGGAAGCGCTAGGTTATCTCTATTTTTACTGTTATGTGCAAGATAAAAGAAAAAAGAAAAAGCTACCGCTGGAAAATTATTTGGGTCCTCATGTTTTATAGCAAAATAATTCTTAAATTTATCCTTATGGCAGGCATTTAATGTGTATAAATATGTTTAAATAAAAAAACCTCGGAAACTCTACATTTATAGTAAAAAATCCAAAATATTTCATTTCCTTATAATAAATACATATATTAGCAACTTTTTGCGAGTAGCCATTAAGATAACATCGCTACCACATTGAGTAATGAGATCTTTTAATTAAGGTTTTGAATAAGATCACAGGTTGAACTAATTATAGCTAATTTGTCTTTATAATCATCACACTTCACAATTTATAAAAAACATGCATACTTAAAATAATAAATAAAATAAAAATACTTTATTTGTTCAACAGATTTTACATACAAATAATTGTTACAGAGACCTCCTTTTAAGCAAGTAATGCCTGTATTAGGAGATCCCGCTCTTCCAATACAATATCTTAGATATCTGTTTTAATATTCATCACTATAAACATTTTACAATTAAAATCAGTTATTTTTTTTAAACATACGTTTGGTTGAACGTGTATGTTTGTATGTGTGCATGTGTGTGTGTATGTATGAGTGTGTGCATGTGTATGTGTGTGTGAGTGTGTGTGGGTGTGTTTGTGTGTGTATGTATTGTTTTGTTGGTGCTTGTATGTCATTGGACATGGCGTAGGAAAGTTTCAGTGTCATGATAAGTAAGTGTCTTAATCCAGTCCGTGAGGATTTTTTTGCAATCGCGTTTATTTTTAGGGTAGATGTAAATGTGTTTATTTATCTCATTATATAATTCGGCAGAACGTTTGAGGAGCTGCATGGAGGCAAATCTAGTTTTAGTTGACGGAATTTTAATTATATTGTATTTTCTTCTTTTTTCTTCGCTAACATTGTCATAATAAACGGAGTTATGAGTTTTTAATATAATTTGAATTATGTATATTTTCCTAACAGATAGCAGCAGCAGCATATACTTAATCATAGCATTTCCTAAGATATATATATTTTTTATTTATATGAATCAGCTTCACGCCGTATCCCACACACAGCAGGGTAGACAGAGAGAACCTAGTGTTAAGACACTCCGTTCCCCACTTTCTGCCGAATTCTGGAGGCATTGCGTGTTGAGTGGCGGAACTCAACGCCGCAGTTTGCCTTGACACCAGAGCATGAAGAAATGGAAATATAAAAACACTTATTTAGATTTACTTCCTAATAACACTTTAAAATTGATATGGAAATATAAATTTTAAAAAATATTTCATATCTTCGAGTGTCAAAGTTTCTGCCCCTGTGCCACGTTATATATATATATATATATATATATATATATATATATATATATATATATATATATATATATATATATATATATTTATATAAAAATATTAAAATAATTAATTGCAATCGGTATAAGTAAAAGGATATCTCGGGCCAGTGGCGCAGCGTCTGACGCGACGGTTATGCGTTTGATTTTAAGAGAATTGACTATTTTCTTCATTGTAGTAAGAAGACAAAGCTCGGCGTTGAGTTTCGCCTTTCAACACTCTTTATTTTAACGCTATGCTTTTTCTGCTTTTGTATATGTAAGAAACAGCGTCAAGTTAAAAAAAAATAGTAAGTTTAGATATTAAAAGATTTCTCATAAAAAAGTGTTATTTATTCTTTATATTACTGCAACTTTTTTAATCAATGTTAGGATATCAACGTCTGTCGTAAAGTTATATATAATAAATAGTATTTAATCGAACGCCCAATCTCGACGATATCCAGTACAGAAGCCGGCGATGCTATCGCGGTATTTTATATCGAGATAAAACTCGTGTCACTCTTAAACTACTTTCTCTGATGTGGTTTAGTTTTATATGTTTTGATTAATTTTACCGCTTTAAAATATTTCTCAATTTGTGAATATATTCGTTTTATTATCTTAACGATGATTTTTGACAAGCTTTTTGTTGTTTGTAATAATAAAATATGTTATTTATATTTGGGTTATGTTTTTTATTTTAAAAACTACATAATTACAAAGTATGGAAAGATATATTTTTAAAGATTTCATAAGTTTTCTGACAATTGAGTTATTCAAATAATCTTCGTAGCTCTAGGCTTCAAAAATTTCATATCTTCGTAGTCGACGCCATGTTTTACCCAAGTTGTAACGAAGCCCGATCCTGATAATTTATAAACAAAATATTATTTGCTATTTAGATAATTCTAAAAAAAGAAGAGAAGAAAAAAGAAAATATAGGTATAAATGATATAAATGTACTAATGTATAAATAGCATAAATTATGTTCAAGTAATTTACATGGTCATGTATAATAAGGTTTTTTTACATTAGATCCTGATTTTATTCACTGGAGAATCATGTCACCATCGAGTTAGTAAAGAAAAATTTATGAACCACACTATTAATAAATTACATTATATGTTACTCATCACTTACTATCGTAGTTATCTATAATATCAGGTCTAAAGGTACCAACTGTATAAAATCTCAATTTCTTTACAGCATTTGCGTATTCTTCACAACGACATCGATCCATGTTTAAAATAAACTTAGCAAATTTCTGGTATTACATTGCAGCCGATATGATTGTAAGAGTTGACATTGACAACTACATGACATATTGTTTTTTTTTTGTTAATGATATGAAATTAATATAATAATTAAGTTATAAATCTATAAAAGCTTTCTAAATTTTAATTGTCATCGAAGCTATAATAAAGAATGAAACCTAAAACTTTGCAACTGATAAAATATCGCAGATTTAAAAGTGCGGAACATAAAATTAAATGGTGATTATACAGAGTTGAAATTAAAAGCTGTAATTAAACGTACAATCTATATAATTAATTAATGTTCATTTAAATATACCTTAATTTGGTATGGAGGTGCTTCTAATATATGTTTGGAGTTTACATGGTCAAAGGTACATGGCCAAGCTGATTTTCAGCTTGGCCATGTACCGTCAAACATTGACATGACGATGGTTGTGATGAGGTTACGATTTCTTTAATTTCATAAATTAATATTTTTACACTCATATAGTAATATGAGTATAGAGACTGCTCTATCCTGAATATTAATTAACATACTGATGTTCATGAATATTCAGGATAGGCAGAGGCAGCTAAGTGTTAAGGCTCTCCGCTTCGACGGATTCTGAGGGTCTTGCGTGTTAAAAGGCGGAACTCAACGTCGCGCTTTGCTTTGACTTGCCCGTAAAGAAATGAAAATGTTAAATATTTTATTTCCTCAAGTGGGATCATCAGTTCAATAATATACCTAATACAATTTCAATCCAAGCAACCAAAGCTGTACACCTCACTTCTATCGATTAAGATTTCTGAAGGGCTGTCATTTATTGGCAATTTGGCCAATACGCGGAATCCAAAACGACCGCTCCCGTTCCCTAACACCGACACCGTAGCAATTGACGGGGTCGTAAAATCAGTCACAAGCTGTAAACCCCGCAATAACCTGTACGATATACGATCGATATTCGTTCAGAAAAAACCGTTTAAATAACATTTTACGACGCGATTGTAAAACTGGGAGCATATTAGCGATGATCACGCTTCAATCCGCTCCTTTAAGAATCTTTTCTCGTAAGCTATGTCGTAAACATTGGCCGTTGGTACGTAGTTCTTATTATAAATGAAGTATAAAAGGCCTAGATTACGCAACTTTGTTGAATTGTTGTATAGGGATTTTAATTATTTGTTTATTTAGTTTCTTGTGTCACGTGTTGATGATTTTAATTATACTACCTTATATTTTAGTATACTTAATAGTGTTGTTTTTATTTGTTTATTTTCCAAAAACGTGTTGGTTTTAATTAATTATGAGCTTAAACTTAATTACTTTTTACTTTAAATGTTAGTCCTCAATCGCTTTATATTATTTATTTTTAATTACCTTTATTTCAAAGGTTGGAATCATCAATCTATTAGAATATCTTATATACCTTATGAGGCCAATTGTTGCGTGTTGCGAGGCGCAAGCGCGCGACTATCGAGGCACTGTAAGTTCGATTCCCGCTTGAATTTCTCGCTCTGGTAACGAAGCAAAGCTACATGGATATGGACATATTGGTGCCGGACCCCCCGAAGTGTATTTATGAAGAGGTTGATGACAATGGACGTGACGAAAGAGATATGTTGAGACCTTAGTGTTTGCCGCTTAGTTTTCTCTGAGTAACCCGCTAGGGAAACAGCGTGAAGCTTGTGCTAGTAGTATTAAGAAAACTTTTATTTTTAAATCTTAAATAGAACTTTTAAGTAAAAACATATTGTAAAGTACCCTCGAAGCAGCCGTAACGAGTTTCAAGTAAAGAACAATCGTAAACCAAAGAAGCAATTTGCAAGCGTTCAAATCGGGGCGGCGATACTATATGACAATAACCGTGAAATAGTGTCGGTGAAAGAAATAGCAATAAACATAAATTGCTGCGAACAAATTACAACTCTAATTTTATGACATTAAAGCCGTAAATCGCGCTCGGTTTTATTGTTTTACAACGGTCTTAACGGTAGCGGTAAAAGGATTTAATCCCACACTCGACACTGAAATCAAAGAAGTAATAGGAAATTGATTTTTGTTCTGGATAAACATAAACGTTGATAGGCGGCCATTTGATGAAGCTTTATATGGTTTTAATTATTTAGACCTATTTAAATATTCGTTTAAGATTAATTTTGAAAGCATTTTTTGCTTTTCTATTACCTTTGCAATCAATAAAGTGCTTGAAATACTTGTATAATTGAAAAATTTTCAAGTATTTGATTTGCTGTAGTAGCGTAGTTGGATAGTGTCCGATTTTACAAATAATTCTTTTGGATTCATTTAACTTTTTGGAGATTTTTTATCATATTTTTTGTTTCCTCAGTTTGGCTAAACAAGTTGTAACCCAATGTTAACTCTTGGGTTCTCATAGCTAGCACTATGTCTAAATATAAACATGTAAAAGCTCTAGATAACCTGAAAAATACAGAAAACATCTTTTTAATAGTTAAGAAGAACTTGATATATAAAAAAATAAAAAAATAGACGGCACAATTGTAAACAAAGAACTAAATTAAAGCCACCGCTATCTCTCCATCTATGTTCAACGTTTTCCATAATTAGCTATCAGGTAGGCAGGTAACATTTGGATTTGGCAATCAAATAAATATTAGCCCAAAATGAGACAGGTGTACCAACTGCGAAATAACTCAATGTTCTTTTGTTTCGATTGACAGAATTATTTCAACCACCCAATGAAAGTAATTTATGATAATGGTCTTATATGAAAAGTAGTTTGTAACATGTTAATCTAAAACATTGGGTTATTATAGGTTTTTGTTTGTACACATTTTAAATCGAATCGTAAATATGCATGAAAATATTGTAAAATCCATAAAATTATTTTCAGAATAATATTAAAAAAAAAAAAAAGTTTTATTAAAAAAAAAAGTAAAGTTTTATTAAAAGTTTTATTATTTATATTTAAAAAAAAAAAAAACTTTGTAAAGTTTTTTCCATAGTCATTACAGATGACTCTAATCTGTTCTATGAAATAAAAAAAACTTATTTGACTTTGACTTTGACAGTTAATTCTGAGGCTAATAGTACTAAACTTACTATGACTTTAATTAAATTATATAGCAACACTGACACACTGGAATAAAAATATTTTTTTTCCTCCCATCTTCAAAAGGAATCTCATTTTTCAGGTCAAGCAGGCGTGAATCAGCTAGGAGGCGTGTTTGTGAATGGCCGGCCCCTTCCCGACGTTGTACGGAAACGGATCGTCGAACTTGCCATATTGGGGGTACGACCGTGTGACATCAGCAGGCAGTTACTTGTCTCGCATGGATGTGTATCGAAGATACTGACGAGATTCTATGAAACTGGGTCGATAAGACCGGGTTCCATTGGCGGTAGCAAGACTAAGGTAAGCGCTAATTAAATGTTGTATAATTTGATTAAGTAATTGATATAAATGGTGATTTCCCATATATATATGTAACGTGACGTTTTTGGACTAGTTGAATTTAGTTCGGAATTATTGGACTTTGGTATTTGTTTAATGGCTTAGGTAATTCATTCTCATTCATGAGAACGTTATAAGTAACGATCGAATCAAAATTGAAGCAAAAAATAGTTTTATGTGTTGAAATGGTCTTTCTAGATAATAAAACTTTTTTAAACAATTATAATTAAGCGAAAACAATTAATTGCAGATCGGTCGATCGATTCCCACTCAGGGGAATAAATTATTATTTATTACTATCTTCATTTCTTTGCTCTGGTACCAAGACACAAGCTCTGCGTTGAGTTCCGACACTCAACTCGCAATGCCTCGGAAAGTCGGCGGAAAGTGGGGAAGGGAGTATCTTAGCACTAGGCCTTAGCACCCTGCCTACCCTGTTATATGCATGATACAGTGTGAAAAAAAATTGTTTTAGGTTTTTAAATAATACGTTTGGAAACTTCAAAAAACAATAAAAAGAATATGAAAATTTCTATTGACAATATAAATCTTTAAAAAAAAACTGTAAAAACGACGATAAAAACCAAATAAACATTGCAACCGGGGCGTTGTAGCGGCGAATCGAGTCACGGCGGCAATCAGGTGTAATTATAAACTATAAAATGACCTGCCTTTCGGCTTCTTATGGTGGCCTTTCGACACGCCCGAAAGACAGCGGCGGCTCTGAGGGTTCCGCAGTAACTGTTGTGACGTGACCGATTTAGACTGTTGTAAAAGTTCGTTACGATGTTTTAATGAAACGTTCATTTTCAAATTGGTTGAGTATTATGTATTTAGAAAGGCTGTTTGAATGAAACGATATAAAATAATTTTGTTACTTTTTTTCACGCTGTATCCCGCATGTAGCAGGGTAGAGGCAGGGAGATTAGTGTTCAGACACTCCGCTACCCACTTTTCACTGAATTCTGAATGCATTGCGTATTGAGTGACGGAACTCAACGCTGCGTTTCGACTCGACACCAGAGCGAAGAAATAAAAATATTAAATATTTCATTTCCTCAATTGGAAATCGAACGTACAACCTCTTTTACAGTCACACGCTTGTGCTTCTGTGCCACGAGAGGATGTATAATAGAGCTAGATATTACGTAAACTCTCACATACCTACGTACCCCAATACACCGAGCATGTATAAAAATCGCTCACCGATCGTATTCGACCTCACTAAATTCGGTACGCTAATAAAACCTCCATTTTTATAACAAAATACTTCGAATCACCGAATACTTTTATTGATGCTGTTATGGGAAGCCTTAATTGACTACTAATCAACTTGCTATTGCATTGATATGAGGTTGAGATCATATATATTGACGGATCTTGCCATATAAAGACAAGACTTACTTAGATATTAGTTAAATCATTTTTTTTGTTATGGCAACACTAAATAGTTTTGCAACAATGAAAAATAATTGTCGTTTTGTATTTAGTGTTAACTTAATATTTTATCTGTGAATGATAATAGAGATTCGTCCTGTTTTCGTAATTATATTCGATTCGATCGACGAAACACTTAAATTGAGCTATTATTGAATATTCTTTGCTATATCCAAATTTAATTTACCTATTAATAATAATCTTTAGAAAAAAAATAAGAAAAATATGTACGCTTAAATGCTTATATTGATTTGTATTTATTAAACTAAAACCATTAAGTAAGCTATGCTTTTATGCAAAGGTTAAAAAAAAGAATAAAATAATATTTAATTGCCCGAATATTTTGTTGAAAGGAATCTCCAAAAAAGTCGTGAGCGATTTTACGTATAATTATTCAATCTAAATATTCAAATCTCCGATTCAATTTTTCAAGTTGGTAAAGACACCTTGGACTAGGTATAGTGGTTATGAAATATGAATCTTATACCAAATATATTATTGTAAAATTACCTATCCAAATCATAATATAAATAAGTAATTAAATTAAATTAAATCAGCTACACGCTGTATCCCGCACACAGCAGGGTAGGCAGAGGGAACCTAGTGTTAAGACACTCACGGCTAGTTATAGAAAGTACCTAAGTAGTTACTTAAATAAGTATTCAAAGAACTTTAGAACTTTATTGTAATCTTAATTCCACCTACGTAAACCAGAATCTTATCAGAAACTCTGATTGTTTAGCATTGAAAAGTATATAGAGATGTAGAGAACTAGGTCTGTCATGTCTATTTATCTATTTACCTACTTACTATTTATCTAATTACTAATGACACTCCGTTACCCACTTTCTGCCGAATTCTGGAGGCATTGCGTGATGGGGGGTGCAGCTCTACACAGCGTTTTTCGTCGTTACCAGAGCGAAGAAATAAAAATCCCTCCGTGTGGAAATCGAATCCACAATCGTCACATTTACAGTTACACGATCGTGCTCCTGCGCCACGACGCTCTCAAATGATTTGTATCCTTTATTTGATATCATAGTAACTCGATGTCTCACTTGGTATCAAATAGCTGCGTGTGAATATCCAAAAAAAATTTTTTTCCTATATAACCGAAGTATAAACAACATACCGTAAGTAAATTTACTATTAGACAAATTGATTTACAACACTATGATTTAAGCCTATGATTTATATTAACAAGTTAACATCTCGCTAAAACGTAGCAATTATCCGGTAGAAGTATATCGCTTAAGAGCCGAGACAAATCGCAACGATGGGAAAACACGCTATAGTCGTATTAATATACGCCACAAATACTTACCATTATACACTCTTGTACGAAAATCCCATGAAAATTCACAATTATATGCTAAATTTGTTATAGTTTTGGTGATTAATTTGTTATTTTCAATAGAACATTTGAATGAACAGCTCTTCTTACTAAACATTTAGAACAGGGTACTCTGTGTGTGTGTGATTACAATTTATCTTCCTGAATTTGAATTATTATACATTTAATAAATTATATACTTACTAGTTTTACATAAGATATTTGTAAATATTTCAATTTTAAAATATTTACAAATTTCACGATTTAACCATAAATGTATACACATTAAATTTTTATTTTTTTAAAAATGGAACGTTTTAAAAAAATATAAAAATGAAAAATTATTATAAATATAATTAAAATGATTAAAAATATAGTTATATTTAAATAATACACGTCAAAGCTTTAGGCCAATAACTTTACCTTTTTCAATTGCTTAAACTGCTTTTCCTAATAAAAAGATATTTTTTTAAAATATTTTCATCTAATTCTCTGGAATAAATTTTCTTTACAGCAGACATAAAAAAATGTTCCATTTTAGTTTATATACCCATAACTATAGATATTACGAGAATATGAGGCGGCGTAACGATTACAACGATATGACATGCTTTTTCTTCCCCGCGGTAATTACAGAAGCGTTTATAGTCTACATCGGTTGAGCTTCCATTTGTTATAATTTATAATTGAGCTTGATTTGATTTTTAGTTTCTATCTGCACGAAGCAGTTATCTCACGATATTAATTTTTATAACCTTTACGTTTTAATTTTATTCCACTTTGTTGTTATTTTGATTGCCGATGCTATGTTATATTCGATTACTAAATTATTCGATTCGTTATAGTTCAGAATCGATTAAACGCTTTCTTGTCTATCTGTGGATTGGCTGTACCTATAGTAGGTAAGTGGTAAAATATGTGTGTAAATTAGGGATTAAAAGGTTTAGGGCGAAACTTAGTTTATATGACCAAACATCTTAAGCAACATTGTGCATTATAGATATTATTAAGCACTCGCCATTTTATGTAGAAAGTAAACTTTAAGCTACAGAGAAAGCCATTAAGAAACCCATCTCCTAGGGTACTTGTACGCTTCATTGTAGTTTCATTGCTTAGAAGAATATTTGTTCCTGTTTGACAGCAATTACTATCACGTAACATACTCTACCTTATAGATACGTAGAGATCATAGGTAAATAATATAACTAGCTATAACAATCTTGCATATGAAGCCAGTCGTGGCACAGGGGGCACCAGCGTGTGACTGTAAACGCGATAGGTTGTGGATTCGATTCCCACTCGATGAAATCAAATGTTTAATATTTTCGGCAAAACGCAGCGTTGAAGTGGACAATGGGGGAACGGGAGTAGCTTAGCACTAGGTTCCCTCTGCCTATCCTGTTGGGTGGCGGATGCAGTGTTGTAGCTAACAATCTTGTACTTTTACATCTGTGGTTGCAAACAAAGCGTGTATACGGTACATATGTAAGTGCGTCTGCATTCAGAGAGGTTTAGCTGAAGGTGTCATATTTTGCGCGTTCTTACGTTCCCCGCTATCCACGTTTTACGACCGAGAGTTATGGCCTTTATGATCGATGACCACCATTTATGGTCATTTTATGGTCAAATGACCGTAATTAGAGACGGCACCGCTTTATGGGCACAGGGGCGGTTCGCTATTGACCACTTTTACACTGAATTTGTGTGCTCATCGAATAGCCCCTGTATAAACATGGCTTATCATTTTTTAATATTCAAAATTGAGTAATGTTATTTTAAAATAAATAGAGTCTAAGTTCTTTAGCTGTATTCTAGTACGTTGATGTTGCTTAAATCTTAAAATAATGATTAACACTTTAGGAGCTCATTGAAATTGGAGCTTATAGAAATTCAAATATAGCAGAGTTTAAAATTAAACGACAAAAAAAATTATGACGGAGTGATATATAATAATTAGGCTAGAACACTTGAATGGAATTGAGTACTTACGTACGTATTTGTATTGTACCTACTTTTAATTCGAGTAGTAATGAGTAGTTTAGTGACAAAAAACTTTAATGTGCTAGCTTATTTTTCTTCTCTTGTGCTATTAAATAAAGTTTCATTCCTTTGACCATAGTATATATATACGTATAAAAAATTAATACGGTTTTTTAAAACCTTTAAGCGTCCCCGTTTAAAAATTAAATTGTTTTGACAGTTGCAAGGAAAAATATATAACTATAATGGTGTTTAGACAACTAACATGCAAGTAGTATTGACAGTCAAATTATATTTTCCGTATCGATATTTGATAAAATGATATCAAATAAACATATCGTGTAATTTTGTCCTTATATTTCTAGCATTATCAATCAATCAATCAACCTATGTTAGAAAATATGGTATATTTTTCTTTCTTTTCTTTTACGGAAAATATCAATAATGTGCATGCCTCCAGAATTCGGCAGAAAGTGGAGAACGGAAGTGTCATAACACTAGGTCGCTTGCCTTCCCTACTGTTTTGCAACAGTGGAATTCAGCGTGAAGCTGATTTATTTATTATATTTTATATGTATAAATATATATATAGGCCATTTTGAAACTCCAACTAACCTAATGTTTAAGCTGATGTCCTTGCCACGAATATTGGGATGATAAAAGATAGTAGATTTAAACCACTTTTTTTTAGTTTTGCTTATTACATTTTTTGCCATATTTTTTATTACAATTTTCCTCATAATTGTAGAGATATCCTAAAATCATATTACAAAAAATATATTTAAAATAAATTAAACCGACAACCACAGCGATGGCACACGTCCCCAAATACTCATACGTCTTCTAATTCAATACGTAATTATATATGTAAAAAATATGTATATTTTATGGGAGAAACATAAACATTTTCAATAGGAAAACTATTTTCTTAGCGTAGCGTTACTACCAATTAGTAAGCTGACATACACTTGCGAACTCCTTCACCATGACTTCATTGTAAGGTTATACATTACTGGATGTTATGCGCTATTTACGTTTTATTATCTATTTTACTGTTTTGATTAAATTCTGTTGGCAAATATTGGTTAAAACTTGTTTTTATTCGCACGCCACGACATATAACATAGATTTTAACGACATCAGTTTATAAGTAAATATATCAAAAATACATATAATTTTTGATCTACAATAGTAACATAGTTTCTATAGCTATTTAAGTAGCAAGCTATAAAAAAATAATTTTTCCATTCACCGAAGTTCACTCAGAATTAACCCTGCCCAATTAAACTCACCCCACGACCGGACACGTACATTATCTAAATAACATGTTAATAGATCGCAGCGGGGTTAAGCTTCAACATTTAAAGGCCTGTTTGCGGGATCTTTATTTGATATCTTGTGTCAATTTACTTTCAGTTCTAATTGCTGTAAAAATACATGTACAACTAACAGATATGTTACTTTTTCTCCTATATTTATTTATATCTAGCTGAAATGCATATAGTTTTTGAACAACGAAAAATAACAGTTAGGTAAATATATTTTGCAGCTATCACTCAAACTTAAACCATTCCCGCCTCACGTTGTAAAACCTTTTTAAATACAGATTGTAATTCTTTTTTATCCTAAAAATTTAACATAGCCATAAATACAAACATGCCATATAGATAAAAAATAATATTATGTTACCCTCAAATTACGATTATGACGGTATAACACGACAATAATAATGTTTTCTGTACATGTATTTAATTTGGATATCAACTGAATTATAGCTTAAATTGTCCACTATGACAAATAGTTCGATTCCCATGAATTTAAAAACTATATATATTATTGAAAACTGATAAAGATCGCCACAATGACATGCCAAAGTGACATTAACAGTAATGTCAAACAAAATGAAATATCAGGCATTAGGCACGTTAGGCGTGTTTAATTGCGCAAGCAACACCGACTTGCTTGTTTTAACGCTAGCAATACCTCTATCTTTTTATTTTTGTTGTGTATCTTTATATATTTTTAATCGGATACTATTATTTGTGTTCAAATGATTATGGACTTAAGAAAAATAAGCTTATTAGTTAAGTTCCACCAGTTAATACGCAATGCCTCGTACATTTGGCAGAAATTGGGGAACAGAGTATCTTGATACCAGGCTCCCTCTGCCTACCCTGCTGAATGCGGGATCAAGCATTAAGCTAAAAAAAATAGAAAATATTAATGATGATAATCACGGTAAAGGAGAAAAAATTGCATCTTATTACGATCTTATTACGTTATAAATTAAACATATAATAAGCTTAAAGTGGTATAGGTAACACACCGCGCAATAATGTTCTGAGATGGTCATTGGTGGTGCAAAAATCTATAAATTTTCTCCATTTGCCCTGCAAAAAAAAATATAAATAAATACAATAATTCTTCAGAGACAAAGTGTCATGCCATGGCCGTGTTAACAGTAGATGTAATTAATATTTAGGACGCAGTACGTTCAGAATACGTAAAATCCGTCCCTTAAGATTATGATTAATATTTTAACATATTTTAATAAATCAAAGAAACATGATAAAAACAATCACAAACAACACACGATCACCGTAAACCAGTAGGTGCTGTATTAAATAAACAATTCATGCGTGACAAATCTTAAAATATATCGTAATTACATTTTAATGGAATTCAGATTATTTTAATTTTTCCTTTAATGATGCATATTGTCTCAATCACATGTGTAGCTTTTATATGTTTACGAGGTACATAATTGCGATGTCAATTCGCACCTAAGTATATATTTTACACGTCGTATACCTCATTAGTTGTAAAAACCGTCCATTGAAGGTAAAAATTAAAAAGCTGGATCATAGATTTGATTCCAAGAATGTACACACTTTGTTTTGACATTTTCTAACTTTTTAGCTATTAATAAAAGAACACTTATAAAATAACATCTTAAATGTCCCTTTATGAAGCAATATAAAAATTAAATATTTTTTTAAAAATGTATATATGTAAATATTAAAATAATATTAGTAATCAAAAACAAAATCTACAAATCGAAATAATTAGGAATTTTCCAGGTACAATTGTAGCATCGGGATAATTTGTAACACCGCGTTGGGTCATGGGAGCGTCGAGCACCTGTCAACTGTCACCGCTATCTGTTAATGCCTTAATAACCACGTAGGGTTGTGGAAAAAAATAAATTTGTTTTATTGTCAGTGTTGTGATTGTGGACGATAAGTTTTTGAACATTCCTTTTATTGTTTTATTTTTATAATTTAGAATATATACGACCGTTGAGACGCGGCTACCGTTGTGGCGGATGATTGACGTTACTTATCCTGTTATATGATGTTATCTTACATCTTGTCCATGGCTGATTAATTATTCAGCGCTGGGAATCATCTTCATGGGTAGCTTCCTTACTTATAATGAATTAGTAATAATTGTGTACTTTTCCTTACTCTATTATTAGTGATTTTTTGTTAATTTATTATTTACAACAAATCTCAATCAGTTTTAACATAAAACATATAACACAACCAATGATGATTATATAATCATCATAATTATATACATTTTTATAATTTTACGATATACTAATATGGAAAACATCAACGAATTCTATTTTCTTTTTTACCAAGATAAAATTTGGTACAAGCCTGAACACTTCGTTAATTAAAAATATATTATATGTATTAAATACGGAAATGTTTTTATTAATTAAAAAGACATTTTCGCATTTATTCATAAATTTTTAGCTTCGCGCTATATCACGCACATAGCAGAGAAGGCAGGGGAAACTTGGAAATCTAGTATTAAAACACTATGTTCCCATTAACACACTTTCGTTCCTGACTTTTCCGCAGTGCGTGTTGAGTGGCGGAACTTTACGCTGAGGAACTCTAATTTCCTCGTGTAGGAATCGAAGCCACAACGTGCCGCATTTACAGTCGCACATTTGTGCCCCTGCACTTTGACTGACCTCTGCCCAAATATTATTGGACAGGTACTTATAAAAATTACACAAAAACTACATACATATACTTAGCTCAGTATAAATATATTGGACAGGTACTTATAAAAAATACAAAAAAACTAAATACATATACCTAACCCAGTACAATACATAGTTTTTCGATTTTTTTTATGAAAACGTAGACGAGATATCAATTACACGACAATATCTAACACTAAATATAGATACAGCACTAATGACGCGGTGTGCACCGACCATCACCATTCCCGTAACTTAAGTCGGATTTGCACCGATAATATTCGCTTTATGGTCGGCTCACGTGGATTATATTGTCAATATTATTACTCGCCTCTTAATACCGTAAAGCTGGTTCATAAAACATATTGGAAATTATATGCGATATGTAACACTATTGGTTGGCTTGAACGCTATCTGTATGGTGTCCAGCCGAGTGGACAATGAACACTTAAAATATAAAAATAGAAATAATGCTACAGAAAATTGTTATAATTATTGAATGAATTGGATAAATATATATTTACAATATTTCTACTTGGACTCTAATTATAAGAAATGTCAATTTGTCATTTTTTTTTATCTTCAAAGTTTTATTATAGCGGTTACTTTTTATTCTATTATTATATGTAGGTATATTTTTATAAATTTTACTACAAATCTTCGTAAAATAGTGTAATTTAATGAAGAAAAAAAAATTACTTACATTAGTAAATTACACATTAGCGTGGCCAGGCCAGTCGTGGCGCAGCGGCACAAAATGTGACTGTATACCCGACTGGTTGTGGTTGCGATCCCCACTCGAGAAGATGAAATATTTACTTAAATTTATATTTCCATTTCTTCGTTCTGGTGTCAGACAAAGCGCGGCGTTGAGTTCTGCCACTCAACACGCAATGCCTCCAGAACTCGGCAGAAAGTGGAAAACGGAGTATCTTAACACTAGGTTCCCTCTGCCTACCCTGCTATGTGCATATTAGCGTATCTAGAGATATTTTCTGGGGGGGTGGCCTGGACTTTAGCTTTGAACACACATATGTTCGTGAAGATGTTATTTTTTTTTTATTTTTCGAGGCAAATTTTGTTATAGGTAAAATTTCTGGGGTGGGCACCAGACTATTCTGGGGTAAGCACGGCCCACCCAGCTAATTACATTTTATATAGACAACATTTTAATTAATAAAGTGAATGAATAAGAAAGAATTGAACTTCATTTATATTTTTACCTTTTTCTGTGACTGCCTGCTTATCTTATAAAAAATAAATTACAAAACTGAAATAGCTATATATTCGGTAACAAAGAAAATTCTTTATATATATATTTTAAAACATGTGGACACCATGTAAGTATTATTTATTACGTTGGCAACATCTCACTTGTGAACGGCTAAACTATATTTTATTCAGCATTTATTAATATGAAGTCAAGGATTATCATAATACTTGGTAAAGAGACTTTTCTCATACCAAAATAGTATTTTAAAACATAATTCAAACTAGAATATTACAAATGTGATCGCTTTACTTATTTGTTATATCTATCTCGGATCACAGATAATGATGAATTATTTGAAGGCAAAAATTATAATGCTGTTTTATAACTTATTTATCTACTTAAACAATGTTTTTTACGACACAGTTAAAAAGTATAGATGCGAAAAGTTCAGTATCTTTCAAGTTAAGTAATATCGTAAATAGACACACATATACTAGCGCATTTCGCTAAGGATGAGTTATGTATGCAAATACAAAGAACGCCATTTTCGACAACCACTGGAAATTTAAATAAAATATGATAATATCTACTAATATATATCATTAATTATTTTTGTGAATTAAGTCTACTATTATATAATTATTCAGAATAAACGGAGAACTAAATCAGTTGTAATTGTATGTGCACAATGTAAAAAAAGGCCCTTAAATTAATTACCACAGATAACAAATTAAAATTAAATTATGTTTAATGGAGGATATTACAACTAATTAAGTTATAATGATATTTAAGAATATTAATGCCCATGATTAACGCCAAACGAATGCTTCTTCACCTAATTAGACAAAACACTCCTGTTTTAATTTATATGCGTAGGAAAATGAAGGGTTAATAGTAAGAATATGTAGTTTAGTTTGTATATTTTTTTTTAAATATAAATAAAAAAAAAAAAAAAAATCAAATCAGCTTCACGCTGTATCCCGCACACAGCAGGGTAGGCAGAGGGAACCTAGTGTTAAGACACTCCGTTCCCCACTTTCTGCCGGATTCTGGAGGCATTGCGTGTTGAGTGGCAGAACTCAACGCCGCGCTTAACCTCGACACCAGAGCGAAGAAATGGAAATATAAATTTAAGTAAATATTTCATCTCCTCGAGTGGGGATCGAACCCACAACCAGTCGGTTTTGCAGTCACACCTCGTGCCGCTGCGCCACGACCGGCCTCAAAAAATATAAATAGTAATAGAAAAATAATTATTTTTCAAAAACATTGCGACCTCAATGACTTTTCACAGACTATCCACTCGGGTGTCTCTAATGTTATGATTTGCTTAGATACAAAAAAGTGATGACTGGCAATTAACTTTTATAATGATGGTATTAATTCGTTCTATGTAAGTAGGTAAGTTATTGCGTTTGATGAAGAATGTCAACACAATATATTATTTTATATACATTATAAATACCTTATTATTATTATAAGGCAAATTCTAAGGTATTCAAGTAAAATTAAATGTATATACTAAGGAGAAGAAGAATTAACAAATCTATTTTTCGTCAATCAAGAAAAATTAAAAAAGAGACGCTACATAATAATTTCGGGCAAATCCGAAAATCGGGTATTTCTAATAATTACTTTTACGTAGGTACTAAACGCAGTTTTGGCAACATTCAAGTTACACAGCCTAAGGTATCTTAAAATACCGTAAACAACCTAACCGAAATACTGCTACCCTTCGTATGTACTTAGGTACCTAAAAGCAATTATTAGAAAAAACAATTTTCATTACCCGTATGCACCTTGTATCCTTGTATCCTTTTGACATATATATTTTAAATCTAGCAGAACCATAATTATACGAACAATCTTTTCCGACCTTCGCAATTATCTACTAAATGAAAGGCCGCGTTTACCTTTCATCGCGGAACTCACGCGTAAAGACTACAGTGTCGCATAAGTTAGTTTTTTACAAAAGTCACCTAGACAAGCACCTGTAGCCATTAAGCCAATAACGGAGAATCTTCCTCGAATTAATATCGAATCAATCCGTCATTAAAGCAACGGGTCTCACGCCCCGGCAAATTATCTTTCACCCCATCAGGTGGAAAGTCTAATAGAAATCGGTAATAAGAAACGCTAATCGTGCACGCGCTTGACAGTTACTAGCGCCATTTTGTTGCGTAGCGGATTGCGCGAAATAGTGTTGGGCCGTGTGCGCATTACATGATGAGCTTACATTTTTTTTTTTTTTTTATATATATATATATATATATTGGGTTTCACTTCTCAATTTCCAACATGCCAGCAAGGATAAATGAGAATGGAGTGCCTATTTTACATGTTACTTTTGTAACTTCTGCAATGACGAACAAATTTAATAAGTTTGGCTCGGTTAATTGCATTTTAAAAGAATCTGTGCAATTAATACGTCAATAATTTAAATAAATCGGATAATGTTAAATGTAGGAGGTTTAATAATATCAATAAAAGTTAAACTTAGATAAATTTTTTGCATTTTTTACTTCTTGAAAAGATATTACAAAGTAAATATAAATTAAGTAAAGTTAATTAATTTAAAGAAGAGGATATGCCATTAAATATTAAAATTGCCAAACTATTTTCCGAAGTAGTTCACGATATAAACTGTCCACTAGAGTTAAATACGAACCTATCGCAAAAACCGATATTGGATGTGTCAAGTGATGATGGATGCGCTCGCGCAAAAAGCGTCGCGTCCAACGGAACGGTCACGCGCATCGCCACTGCGCATTTCATCATAGCTTTGTTTACCGTAATGCTGCTATATTTTCTAACTTGTACACTATTTTAATATATATTTTATAACTTTAATAATATGTAAATATAAAATAATCTTTACTACATTTTTTTATCAAAGGTCACGGTATAAAAAGACCATAATATTTCTTATTTTTTCTTTATCAACGTAGTCCTTAGCGTTCATTTTATTGCTAAGTCTATTGCTAACTTGTAATAAAATATTTGACATATGTGTATTTGGAAACTGGTGTTACCGAAGTGAAGTTTGTACAATTTTGGTGTACAATTTTTCTAATCAAACCCCAAAAAATGCAGATAAAATAAGATAGTAGGCAGTGGTTAATTTGAATCTGATCGATACCACTTCACAACGACTAATGAGCAAAGCCGTCGGACTAAACAAGTCATTACGGACCGCACCTGTTCTTTCGCACGAACTTTCATTTCCCTATATTGCTGTGTGGAGTGTTCAAGATATGTGATATGAATGTCTACACTAATAAAGTTTGGAATTTTATATCGTTAATAAACGTTTTGTCCAAACTTGTATATTACCAGAAGGTAAAAAATGATAAATGTATTGAAAAAATCATTATATTTCTGGCCAGAATTTACGTTGTATAATCTACTTACAGTTATTGGTTATTGTTATACTGCAGTGAGTGATAACTTAAACGTCATCACTAAGATTCTAATAATATATAATATTTACGTAATAACGTAAAATGTAAAATTTATTTACAACAAAACATAATTTTATTATCTAATAATCACATTCTCTGATTGTTTTATTCCTAAAATGAAAAATAATATAAAGTTTTACCCAACATTGAAGGATATTTAAAAATATTTTGACAGCATTTTTTTTAAATATAATTATATAGGGATGCGCACCCATCTATTCCATAGTGCATAAAAACAAGGCGGCGTAAAACGTTGAATAGAATATCGATTGTGGATCTAATGGCATAATAACTAGTTTCCCGCCAAAATTAACGCCTCTAGATCATTGCAGGTTCTTTAACACACACGTAGTCGAAAGCTACTATTTACATATTATTTTTGACAGGCCTTAAAAGTATTATAATTGTTTAAAATGTGCGTGAGGAAGTTACAAAAAGTCCAATTCGTAATGGATTTCTTAACAGATGGTTAGATGATTGTTAAAAAATTAAACGTTGCATAGAACATGTTATTAAAAGATAAATGGCACATTTATATTAGAATTTAGAATACAATTATATATTTATTTTAAGAACAGAAAGTAATATTCGATATATACTACCTAGTTAACTATTAATGCCTTATGCAATTTGGATCGGACAATAGACTCACATTTATAATATTAGTAGGATAATAATACACAGTATTTATATTGGTTCTAACAGAAGTTATAAACTCATATACTTCTAATATTGCTATAGTCTCATTGAAATCTTAATTTCATTTCAACATTAAAAACAAATTACTTTTTATCATCACTAAATAAGACGTTTCTTGATAAACAGACAAATGGATATACGTTATTATTACACAGCCATTAAGCATATACCTACATCATCGGTATCCGCCATGTGCATGTGATAATTGTGGTTTTATGACTACATACGTATCGCCACTCTCAAATTACATATCATCCGTGAAGATTTAATTCTGATTAAATTTTAACTGCAGTATTATTAACAATTGAAATTATTCGCTGATGAATTGCTAAAATTGTTGAGTAAGCATTAAAAAAAATGATACCTATGCCATTTTTGGCTTACATCAGTCCATAACTATACCACATATCTTCACGCTGTATCTCACACATGGCAGGGTAGGGCAGGGTAGAGGCAACCTATTGTAAGAGACTCTGATGAATATTTCATTTCCGCGAGTGGAAATTGAACCCACGTTGCGTTTACAATTACACGCTTGTGTCACTACGCCACGAAGGCCTCAACTACATACAAATAAATATCTTGAAAAATTTTTTTTTTGCATAGATTGTGTCCTGGACTAGAAAAGTGAAATACCTAAATGCTTTGTACATTCATATCTATTATTATTAATATTAAAATTATGAACTTATTATAATCTAATGTAACATTATCTATTTCTTTTCAGCAAGTAGCCACACCGACCGTTGTAAAAAAGATACTTCGGCTAAAGCAAGAAAATCCAGGCATGTTCGCGTGGGAAATCCGCGAAAGACTGCTCAGTGCGAGAGTGTGTGAGCCGCACTCAATACCTTCTGTGTCATCTGTAAACAGGATCTTGCGAAATAGTGGACTGGCATGGAGTGAAGATGAAGCGAGAGGTGGCCATGGTAAGTTATTAAGTCGAAATAGAAAATTACTACTAATAATAAAACACTAATTCTACTACAAATTTGGAGCCTAGACAGTATTATATATATATATATATATATATATATATATATATATATATATATATATATATATATATATATATATATATATATATATATATAAACGTTGCAATGATAATGAATGAACATAGTTGAGGAACTACGTGCATTATATTAAGATTTTGAAGGGTAATCAATTAGTAGATGTTTCAATTTAATAACATCAGTAGCTCTGGAGCGTAGTATTTTTTTGTATTAGGTATACCTTTGTGTTACTTTTACCATTTTTATAATAATATTATTGATAGAATCGTTCTTGAAGAAGGTTTATATTGATAAAGTAAAAGAGACAAAGATCGCTAAATTGACGCAAAGCAATGATAGCTTAAAGAACTCTTTTCTGAACAATTAATGTTCTAGAATAGTGTGATAGACACTGATATTAAAGTGAGTTATCTATTAAGATCGATATCAATATTAACAAATATTAACGTAATTTAATCCGCACCTACATACATTGTTGAAATGGAAATATAAAAAATATTATTCATCATGTTTTTTATTTATTACTATTACACTATTATGTACCTACACGATGTATTAGTACAATATTATAAGCGCTATATTTTAGACACCTTGTCCATGGTCATAATTTAAAAAAAAAACATAATTTCAGGTACAATAAAAGACCACTTGATACTTATGTTTCATCTATTTGATAAAAGCTAACATTAAATTACAAATGAAAACATGTAAATTTCCAAAAGATAATTGTAGTAAATTGGGCGGTTAACGAATTATTACATCGTTCAATTATTATAGTGCAATAAATTACGTGTATCATAAAACAGGTGTTTTGTATCTGACACGATCACACATACTGTTACTAGGTTTTTTTTGCTAATTTTTAGCAAACCGTTGATGGTTATCTGGACACCTTAGAAATACTAGATTTTAATTTAAGCTTTTATTAATAGGCAACAAAGTTAGGAAGTTGAAATAATTATAGTATTTGCAAATTTGTATATGTGGAGTGTATAAGTTAATTTCTCAGAACACATAATATTGTATGGGTTTTGTTTATTTTTGTTTAGGCAAAGCGCGCTGTACTTTGCGCGGTATTTTACAGAAATCAGCAGAGTTAAAAATCGACTTAATACTAGATTTTTTATGTCTCTCCTCCTTTCCGTACCTATTTCCGCTCTGTGTTGATAGATAGAGGATGTGATAAAATAGTCAATAGACACACGTACGAACCTATTTAAAAACTCATTATATATTATAAAATTATTTTATCTTGATTTAATCTTTTTGAATTAATATATCTTCATTTAATTTAATTTTATCGTCGTATATATATTTATTGTTTTTGTTTCAGAACCTTTTCCGCCTCAAGAAATTTCTCCAAATATGGTAGATTATATGAAAACCACGCTGCCCACACAATTACAACAAACTTCTCCATATTTTGCTCATACATCTGTAAGAGTCCCACAACCAACAGAACCTCACGCTTACGATCGACGCCTCGCAACGTCATGGCTATTGGCGAATCAAGTTCAAGCTCAAGGTCTTTTAAAGCCATATCCCATCTCCCCATGGCAAAGAGTAATGATGCCATACCACGACTCTAAAAATTTCACTCCTTACGCACTCAATTTACACAGTGATCTCTTAAATAGAATAAATCCTGAAGAAGTTAAATCAGAAAACTCCGAACATATTTCAGTTGAAGCAAGCGATGACAGTACAGATCGGCCCGACACTGACGAACAAGAAAAACGACCCAGAGAAAAAGAAAAGAAAAAGAACCCATATTCAATTGAGGAACTATTAAAAAAGCCAGATAAAATGGCTAATTCTAACCCCATTGGATTTCAAAATTATCTTCGCCAGCCAAGCGGTAGTATGATCGAATATAATCCAGAAAAAACTTCAAGTGACAGAAGCTCTCCCGCCAGTTATTGTTCTGTCAACAGCGGCGTATCAAACGATTGCTTCGCAGACACAACCAGTTCAGAAATTAAAGCGGGAAATTAACTCTAGTCAAAATTCAATACTAATAATAATTTATTAAATAAAAATAAAAAATAGTAAAAAATATTTTGAAATTAGACTCTAAATTCTGTGGTATTGAATAAATTAGGGTTGTAATAAAATAATAATTACATAAAAAAATATTTTAAGATGTTTAGTTTAATAATTTAAGTTGTTATGTAGAAGTACAAAATTGTAAATAGTATCTACATTAATTTAAAAAATAGTAAGTAATATGTAGATAGCAAAAATATAACGTAGACTAACATGTATTTATATTTTTGCCGCTATAAAAAAAAATATAAATTGTCTTTTTCCTTATTGCCATAGTTTGATCAATAAAAAATAGATTATAACAACAAAATATTATAGCAAATATCAAATTTGCTGTTACATATTTAAACGTAATATATTTTATTTTTGATAAATCAATCATTAAAATATTTAATAATACTGCTAACCTTCATAATATGTAGTAACTGCATAATATTAATTTATGATATTAGAAATTTTTAAATGGTTTTCTTATTAAAATTGTATTTGTAATAGTGGCAGTATGTAACGTGACTCTGTGATATTGTACAATATTAAAAGCCCCAATAGTTCGAGTATATTGAGTGTAAATGTTAGAAATTTAAATTCCTTGCATGTGAATTAAATGTATAGCTTACTGTACCTATATTAAAACATTAGATTAGTTTTGTATATGATAGTTCATTTTAGTATTGTTTTTCCTTAATGTTATATGATTATAACAACAATTTTTAGACCTCAATATGATTCAAACAATCCCATGACATTTATAGCACTAATATAGTTAGAATATATTTATTATATTAAACAAAAAAAACATATTTATATTACGAAACGCCATATACTTATTACATGTATGCATAATCTATAGGTTATTGTTTAACTAAACAGCACAATAAACCAAATATCAAAAACTTTAAAGTTATTTTTTACCCCTAATTCTTTTTAGAAGGACTCAAATTAAAACTACGTGAAATAATTACACATTAAATGTTTTAATATTGTTTGTAATTGCTAGAAACGTATGCAAATATCACGGTAATTGACGTATTATGGAAATGCAATAGAAAAGCCAGTAATTTAATGCAAAAGCTCAGACCCTCGTGTAAAAGACATACGATAAGGCATGTTAAATTGTTATTCCTTACAATACTTTTTCATTTAATTTTATATTTAAACGAAAAAGTATTGTATAGAAAGTGTATAAAAAATTTAAAACAAATTAATAAGTCTTATATAAATTCAAATTTTTAATTATATAATAATACATTTATAGATATTTTTATAAAACGGACACTCAACATCAACAAAATTTATACATCCGGTTTTTTAAAACAATAGACATAAAAGACCAACTAAAATATATTACAATTTATAAGCATCTGACTCTTAAAGCCATGGTTATAGTTTCGATCTCCAGTTGTTTCCCATCAGCCCGATCGACGGCCGCAAGCCTAAGTTCGAGTACCGTAGTGGACCCTTGCGCCGACGACATCTTCTATAAGAAACAAAACAACCATAAGTCTGAGAAACAAGAAAACAAATATTTAAAAAAAATATGATGTATATATTTAATGTAAAATATTGTCAACAAATATTAAAATACTATTGAAAAGTGATACCACAATCGTTAGGAGAATGTTCGTTTTTTTATGATTTTGCAATTCCTACTCTACAACACCCAACGTGACGTTTAATTTTTCTTGCATTTGCCTAATTGGGAATTGGACTTTTTTTTCTAAATTACTATTTTTTCACTTTTAATTAATCAAATTTATATTTATATTAGTATAACATAGTCAGGCAGCATTGCTGGACTTGATAAAAATCATTCAATCATCAATTATCTACGGTAATTGAAATAAATAATACGGAATGATATCGGTATACAGTACTTATTAAAATAGCTTTTATCAACTAGTTAATGATAACAATTTTTCCCGACTGCTAAGGAAGGGTTATTAGACGATTTTTAATATTTTTTGTAACATAACTGTCAGTGTCAAACTATGGTGTCAAATATCACAAAAAAAAAGTTGACATTGACAACAAGTAATAACCTTAGTCAATTTCACTGTATATTTTTATAATCGTGTTCATATTATTATAATATATTTTTCTATATATTATAAATTATAACTTTAACTTGTTGTACAATTTACTACAATGTAAATCTACTCATTTTAAAAAAATACTGAAACTAGATTTTTTTATCTACCACTTCACTGTAAAATTTTAACTATTTGTGTTTTTTAACATAAAACGTACTTAGAAAACGAATAACTAGAATAACAAAAATCCTTTAAAATAAATTCTATTATGGACGTAGACAATCTAACCAAACAGGTAGGTTTTTTACATACCCTTTTAAAATGTCCAATGGTATTACAGTTTACTTATAATTAATGTTATTAAGAATCTTAAATCTTAATACATGTTGCATTTAAAGTCTATATCACAACAATATTCTGTTAATCTTTATGAAAATAATAGTCAGCTTCATGCTGTATCCCGCATGCAGCAGGCCAGGCAGAAGAAGCATAGTGTTAAGACACTGCTCACTATTTTCTGCCGAATTCTGTAGGCATTGCGTGTTTAGTGGCGGAAATAAACCCCGCATTTTGCCTCAACTTTAAAGCGAAGAAATAAAAATATTAAATACATATGAAAATAATAAAGGTTATAAAATATATTTTTTTCTAACAAATTAGAAGTAGTGGTGATACAAATATATATTTATAAGATTTAGATGTAACTATTTGCAGATAGAAGAAGTTGAGGCTCTTAGTTCAATATATGGAGATGATTGGATAATTGACAATGAATCATCTCGTTCTTATAGCATTAAAGTTAAAGATGAAACAAATGAAGTTATTTTGTACATAACCATGCCTGAAACTTACCCAACACAAAGTCCTCCAAAATATGAATTGTCAGCACCTTGGATGGATAGAAAGGCGAAAGAGAATTTGCATTATTGTTTAGATGAAATATATTTGTAAGTATATAAAGTGGTATGACTTGAATAGTGCGAGCCATCCATGAAGATGTCTATGAATAGTATATGTATCCATAATATATAATAAGAAAATCATATATAATAAAATAAGAAGTGGTTAGGGCCAAGTGTCTGTGTTATAGTATTGAATATATATTCCGCCACTTAACATGCAATGTCTCAAAAATTTGGTGGAAAGTGATGAATGGAGGTTCCCTGTGCTGCAATTGATTCCTATTGATTCTTCATTATGATTATGGGTTCTTAATATGTTTCTTTTCAGAGAGAATTTAGGAGAAACAGTTATATTCCAATGGGTAGAAAAAATAAGAGAAGTTTTACAAACAATAAAGCCAATTGAACCCCCCAAGAAGCCAGATAAACAGTTGTATGAAGAACAACTTATTGATATTTCACAAGTTGGTTATATTCAAATTTTATATATATATTTTTAAATCCATGCAATATCCTGCTATGCCTAGTAGGCAGAGGGAAAGCTAGCACTAAGATACATCATTCTTCATGCACCTTCTTTTACTACAGAAAATATACAATAGTAATAATATTATAAAGACAAAAATGGAGACAGAGTGTCTTAACACTAGGTTCACTCTGCCTATTCTTTCTCTCTTTCTCTCATTTATACAAAGTTATAAAGTCTAATATAAACGATGTAATGGAGCTTGAACAACATACAACTTATGATATATACAATTATCAGCATATACACAGCATTGAAGAAAAAAATCTATTTACAAACAAAGTAAAATAGTAATCTAGTACAAATAAATCAATTTGTACTAGATTACTATTTTACTTTATTGCCACTGTTATCATTCTTGAAGGGCGGCGTTAAATTCCGCCACTCAACACACAATGCCTCAAGAATTTAGCGGAATGTGAGGAACTACACTGTTCCCTCTACATAGACTGTGCAGAATACAGTGCGAAGTAGATCTTGTATAATAGATATTTAAACACATATTATATGTTAATTAATTATATTAATTTTTATTTGTAGCTAGAAATAAACTGTCCGGAGATTATACATGGAGAAGTAATTGTTGATAGGAAAAGTTCATTTCAAGGTCATGCTGCTGAAGTCCATAGTACAGATGATGTTTTGTAAGCTTATAATTTTTTTAGTTATAAAAAACAGCTTTACCCTTTTTCCCGCATAGCAGGATAAGCAGAAAGTATCTAGTGTTAAGACACTCCGTTCCTCATATTTCGCTCAATTTACGAGACTGCATTTATTTGTATTTATATTTTATTTGACTTCCAAATATTTTTGACATTTATTTAGATTTAAAGCTTTGGTCAGGGGACTCATTTTAAAGTGAAAATTACAAACAATGGTATTTAAAATATATTTGAAAATTGTTTTATACTACAAAAAATTTCAAATAATTTAAAATAAAAATACTTGATAATTAAAATATTAATTGAAGTATACAATTAATATTTAATTTTTAATAATTTCACTAAAGAACAGATTTATTCTTATCATTTATGAGACCATGTGAGACTTAAAGACGTTATCTGAAATAAATATTAACTGATTTCCAGTGCCGTTCTAGCAAAATTGAGACAAAATAAGAAAATATTAAACGCAACGCACAATATGTACGCATATAGAATAGAGAAGAAAACTGAAAAAGGTACAACTATGTTGCAAGATTGTGACGACGATGGTGAAACACACGCTGGAGGCAGAATGTCACATTTGCTGCAGATACTCGATCAGAAGAATACATTAGTTGTTGTGTCTAGATGGTACGTACTTTTAAAAATATATGTAAGTACATCACAGAGAAAATCATTAAAAACTTTTGGTATTGAGAATATAAGGTTTTTAAGTAGCATTGGAGTTTTTATGTTCCGTCATTTGAAAATTATTTGATACTCGTTCAAAAAAATACATTAGTCGATGTTTTTATATGATATGTATTAGTTTCCAATTTTGTTTTGGTAGACTGTTACGGGTTCAATTCCCATTAGAACAAAAAAATATTTTCATTTTACCCGGTATAGTATCATAAAGTGTAACACATAATGCCTGCCTAATTAGGCGGAAAGTGGGGCAAAAACTGTGTTTACTCCAGGTTCCCTCTGCCTACCCCGCAATGCACGAAAAGCGTAAAAAAAATTAAAGATGAAAAAAATAAGTATGATACCCTCTTGTGTAAATGTAGGATATTTAAAATATTTTTTTATATAGTTTTATACCTAAAGATATTCGAGAGAGATTCTCTAACTAGATAGAAAATGGCTAACTTGTCTTACGCCCAATATTAATAATCTATCTCTTACGTCAATCTTCGATTATTTCATACATCAATCCAAAGAGATTGGATAGATGTATGAAACAATCGAAGATTGACGTACAAGATAGATTATTAATATTGGGCGTAAGACAGTGACTCGTCAATCGACTCTTTGTGTTTTAAAATATACTAGAAAACTAATTGACGCGTACAAAACGCGTCGCCATAGCAACGTGTATGTCCTTTCATACAAAAGTGTATAAGCATATAGTGTGTGTTGCGGCTATTTTATTAATTTAATGTATTATTTAAAAAAAATGCATTCTGCACTCCTTCTGTAGGTGTGTCAAATTTGATTGAGGACCACAATGTTTTTGTTTCACAATATGTGAATGTAATATTGAGAAATAAAATATTACAGGTACGGAGGTATACAACTAGGGCCAGACAGATTTCGTCATATCAACAACGCTACCCGACAAGTCATACAGCAAGCTGGATTGTTAAAAAAGTGACAATCATAACGTAAAAAAAGAAAAAACAAGATCGATACAGGGAAACGTAAATAATGATGTGTGGCTATCAGTGTAAAACTGGCCTTACTATTGAAATAATAATTGTAAATTATATTAATTACAATTATAATATGTAGAATGTTAAAAATAAATTTATATTATATTTTATAATAACTTATGGCTTATAAACATTGAACGTAGCGGGATTTCAACCCGCGCCTCTTTGGAAACCATGGGATCTGACCAACTAAGCCATACGTTCTTGTCGAGCTACGTCGAAATTCTTATACGCTTGTTACAATTTATTTATGTTGTAAAATCTACAGAGATACTTCTGTAGGGAGATTTTACAAATTTCCGCTACCCAAAGATAATTACTTAGAATTATCATTTGACAAGAGGAGATACTATTTTTTAAATATTTTTTTTACATTTTTAAAGTGTGGAATAACACTTAGGTAAGAAAAATACTTATTAAGAAAACGTATAAAAATTTGAACATAGCGGGATTTTTATAAGTTTTCTTAATAAGTATATTCCTTTCCTAAGTGTGATATTTATTTTATTTTTTTAAATAAATAATAATACTTTCCCCCGAGTGGGGATCGAACTCACAACCGTCGTGTTACAGTCTCACCTTGTGTCCCTGCGCCACTACGGACTCAAGTTGTAAAAATAAAAAATAGTAATAATTTTATGCGTAACCTAAATTCTCTCAATGCAGCAGGGTACCTTGCTGAATGCGAGATATAACTCAAACACCAATGTCTGTATTAGAATTGATTTAGTTACTTGTAAAAATTTCAGAAAGTTAATCTAAAAGTTAATCTGTTATTTAAACTGTTGTGATGTTGCTATAATTTTTTTTGAGCTATATGCTACATAAATACCAAATTTTCATACATTTTTGTTGTAAAAGATTGAAAGATAATGTATAAAATAAACTAAAAATACTTAAATTCTTATAGATTATATAAAATCTATATAAAAATATTTTGAAACTGATTTGAAAGATCTGACCCATTTGGTTAACATTATATGAGTTGAAAATAATAAATGTAATGTAATGAAAATGTTACTATCTGGATTGGATTCATATTTTAATTGAGAAAAAACAATTTTGATATTAATATTGAACTTAATAATGCCGAACGATATTCTATTATTGTTTAAATATTGACTGTGACATAAGTTAATATTATTTAGAAATAAAAATCTCAGGAATGGAATATAAAAACATCTTTTTTCTAATAAATAACATTAAGTATACATACGTTATAAAATAATGTTTAATTTTTAACCTTTTATTTATAAGATATATATAAATGATTATTATTTTAATTTGTTATTGCATTGCATACGGTAATAGAAAATGTATTGTATATTTTATGATGTATACATATACTGAAGCCAGTCGTGGTGTAGGCGTAAAAGCGTGCAACTAGCGACGCGACATGTTGTGGACTGTGGTTTCGAATCCCACTAATAGAAATTAAATACTTAATATTTTCATTTCTTCGCTCTGCGCGGCATAGAATTCCGTCACTCAACGTGTAATACCTCAAAAATTTGATTGAAAGTGAAACGAAGTATCATCACTTAAATACTAGGTTTCCAGGTTCCCTCTGCCTACCCTGCTATGTACGGGAGCCAGCACGAAACTAAATCAGCGATAGTCTGTAAACGCGACGGTTATGGTTTCGATTCCCGTTTGGGGAAATTAACTATTTGCATATCCTCGGTCTGGTACGAAATCCCGTAACTCAACACGCAATGTTTCGAAAAATGACAGGAATGACAAATCGGACCGGAATGTCTCAACACTAGTTTCCCTCTGCCTATTCTTCAAGTTGAAGCTTAAAAATAAAAAATTAAGAGCCTAATGAGATTCTCTAAGTGGTTAATAACAGTTAACTATGACACAAATTTTAATAATTTGATACTGCTATACATTATCAAAATAAAAATGTTTCAAAATTGAAGTATATAATGATATCTTTTGTTATATATCTTTTTATATATTTAATATAATGTTAATATTAAATATATAAAACTTTTAATGAAATAATCGGTTTTTTTTTTCTTTTTTAATAAGATTATTGGATTTATTTGTTTTGGCACCTATACCAAGCTATAATTTTTTTTAAGTTACCACTATAGGGACGTACAGTTAAGTTTGATTAACTATACCATACTACCAAACAGAAAAGTCAATATATTGAATATTATGCATACGACTGTACATTCACGAGATTGACTCGTGACTGTCTTTACAATCGTCATAAACTATTTGTCGAATTCGAAATAATGTACATATAAATAATTAAAACAAACATGAATGTATATAATGTATATTGGGTCATAATTTTATATAGCAACATTATCTTCTATTTCGTGCGTTATTATCTGTCGTTTTTACTGTGATGCACTTTTTATCCATAAATTTTAGCAGGTCCTGAAAAAATATATTGTAATTTTTAAAACAAAAAATAAATAATGTTGTTTTTTGTTTATATACAAATTCTTACACGTTATGAAATAAAATACGAAAAGTTTTCCTCACTTTTTTATGCATCACATTTATTAAAATATTTGAAAATTTACATACCTTTGGATTATATCGATATCCAATCGATACCAACTCCTTATGAATAACATCGATATTGACCGGTTCGTATCGTAGTATCGATTCTCGCAAATATCTACGACAAGTTACATAATTGTGGAACGCTATATGTATTGGCACTCTGCACGAGTGCACCTGGAAAAGTAAATGCAATATAAACATTTTATAATATTTTAAATATTGTGTTAATAATATGTTTTTTTTTTTAATATTACATAGAATAGAAATATTCTCTTTAGAAACATGTATCAAGTAGCGAAAACCAATGCAACCTTTTAAGTATATCCTTTCGTAGAGAAAAGTCTCACAATGTGTGTGTTTGTGTGGGTGTGGACAGAACACCAAAGTGTATATCAGTCAGTACACACGCACTTAGGACATAATACTTAGGACGCATTAGAACGAGTGCACACGCACTCAGAGTACTCAAAAATGCACTTACGCCCAATATTAATAACCTATTTCCAACGTCAATCTTAGATTATTTCATATATCTATCCAATCTAGAGATTGGATAGATGCATGAAACAATCTAAGATTGACGTCGGAGATAGGTTATTAATATTGGGCGTTAGTATGTTATTAACATACTATTATTGTTTATTTGTAACATTTTAGAAATAATCACCATCAACCAAATACTATTTAACATAAACAAACCTTAGACTTTTCTCTTGTTTGAAACACCCAGTCTTCTGGATCACAGTGAACCTCTTTAATATCTGGCAAATCCTTAGTCTGTGTGTACAATAAACTATTGATTTCCTCAGTATTTCCTAGATTACATGATTCTAAAGGACTCTTTGTATTTGTAATTATAGGTTTCTTTGGACTTTTTTTGGGTGTTTTTTGTTTTGGTGTATCGTATTTAAGTCTTTTTGCTGAAGAAGAAGTTTCCTCATATGACTCCACAACAGGATGCGTTTGGTTGTAAAGATATGTGAGAAGTTGGATGGCTAAAAGAGAATAGAATATAAATGTCATAAAAATTTAGTATTGAGTAGTACCCTGCTACATGCAGGATATACCGTGAAGCTAAAAAAAGCTGGAACATTTTATTAGTGATTCATTTATCACGTGGGTCTAATTCCAATCACAAAACTTACGTCATTTATAGAAATAAAAATATTTTAGGAAACTATGAATGTTATGAAACTTAATATATTAAAAAAGTAATTCCAATATGAAATTAGGGCATTGTGGGATACCAGTTGTATGTAAACGAAACGCGGTTGTATACTCGATCTCCACTCAAAAGATTTCTTTATCCCAATATCTCACCTTGACACGTTTCACCTTTCCCCCGGTAAAGCAGAGAGCGAAGTGTCATGACAAGACGGTCCTCTTTCCCTACCCTTGTTATGTGCGTGACAAAGTGTGAAACTTAAAAAATATCAACATAATATAAATAGAAAACAAACCTCTTTTTCTTTTAAACGGCTTAAGCCCATATCTTTTTAATTCCTCGTTTCTTTCTGGCGACGACATCGACGAATAATCAGCCATTGGCGTGACGTCACGAGTTTTAATTATATAATCATTATTTGGAGTTTGCATTACTGCACTTTTTACAACTTGACTTAATGCTTTCACTGGCGTCGTACTATGAGATAAGTGATCAGATTTTGTCTTTTTACTGTCACCTTTTTTGTTAGCTATGATATTTATATCGTTTTCACTCATTGATCTATTTAAAGTGCTCGGTTTTTTGGCTATTTCTTCTATATCATCAAAACCATCAGCATCATAATTATCGAATCTTGACTGATGTAACGAATAATTAAATTCCTTATCGGACACTTCAAATATTTCTGATCTTTTGCTACAATTAGACGCTTCCTTATCTTGTACTAGAGATGAAGATTTACTTATATTACTATTGCCATTTTCTACAACAATAATATCGTCGTAATCTACAGAAATATTATCTATCTTACCAAGATTATTTTTAATTTCAATTTCTGTTGATTCTTCATCTGATGCTTGAGTTAAATCAATTTCATTTTCATTATCATCATTGTGTTTCACATTTGGTGAACTTCCACCATCATAATCGTAAATATATGAATGTTCAAAAACATAATCATTGTAGTCTTCTGGTGGGGTTACATGATTTGTTTCATTGGTATTTTCGTCTGTAATATTTAATAGTATGTTTCCTGTATCAATTTCTTCTTTATGATTTCCCTTTGCTGTGCTAGAAATTTCGTTCTTTCCAGTATCACATTTAGTTATTTGCAAATGTTCATGTATTTCTTTATAGCTACCGGATAATTCGTTTTCATCGTTTGTTGATAATTTAGAATTTTCCTTTATAATTTTCTCGTGATTTTCGGACGTTTCATTAATATTACTGCTAGTGGAGTCTTTATGCACATTGGAATTTTCCTTACATAATATATTACTTTTAGTTAAACAATCTTCGGTACTCATTTTGACGATGTTACTCTCATCAGAGCTGTAAGTTATGCCAACTTCTTGATTATCATCAAAATTATCATAATCATAAATATATGAATGTTCAAATACATGATCTGTGTAAGTGTAAGTTGGACTACAAATATTTTCCTCCGTTGGAATAGCATCTTTCGTGGCTTTGGGTACAGTTTCTGAAGTTTCAGTTGCACTCAACACTGAATTATTATTTTGAAATTCTATGCATATACTTACACTTTGATCCTTTATGGTATTATTATCAGAAGCAATTTTCTTATCACATAGTATATTAATGTCTCTCTTATCATTATTATCATTAATTATTATAGTGTCATCTGATGATTCATTTTCAATCTCTTTATGTTCAACTATTTCTGTTTCAACATCAGAATTTGAAGATTGTGTTAGATCCATTGTTTGTATGTCGTCTTTGCTTGATGTTTTTTTATTATTGCTATTTTTGTTATTTTTAGACTTATTAAATGGTACAAATTGTTGAGTAAGATCTATATTTTCAATTTCAACGCTCATTTGTTTTGAGCTTGTGACACATTCAGTAATATCCATGTAGTCATTAGATTTTCTTTTAGTTATATTATTTTCATTATGTATTTTAGTTTTTGAGTTAAATGGTTGAATATTAGTAATTTCAACACACTCTGTCAAGTCCATAAAACTGGTTTGATTGTCTTTCTTATTATTAATAGCCTCAGTAGTTTTAGACGAGGTAGTATATTCCAATATAGTTATATCATCATCAAAAATATCTGGAGAAATACTTCTTTGAACTGAAACCATACTTTGTGTAGTAGAAAGTCTATTTGTGTCTGATATATCTTTAAAAATTGAACCACTTGAAGAATTTGATTTCTTAATAACATTTGCCACTTCTACATCATCATCTATGCAAAATTCAATATTTTCTGCACACATGATTGTTTCTGTTAATTTAATATGCTCTGTATTTTTATTTTTAATTATATCTTTTATGTTTCCTAGGTTACCAGTTAATATTAAATCTAATTCTTCTTGCTTAAGGTTTGTATCAGTAAATTTAAAATGATTGACTTCAATTATAGGACTCAATGGTCGCCCTGGAATCTGCGACCAGTCTCTTAGTATACTAATAGTTTGTGAAATTTCCAAGCCCAAATCTTTCACATAAAATACTTCATTATTTTTAATATCTTCGAAAGGAATATTTGTTGCTTTATAAAATAATTCTGACTGTTTATAATTACATTGAATACTCTCTTCTAATGATTTGTAAAAGTTTGTTTCTAATATTTTTAAATATTTATTTGTTATTATTTGCTTTTTCTCTTGTTCTGACAGAAGAAGTAATTTATATTGCTTTTTTAGTCTTCTTCTTTTGTTAGTATTAATTTTTGTTTTTGGTACTTTGAAGCCATATTCTTGTAAAGTTAATTTTATTTTAGCTGTCCTTTCTTGTGAAGATAAATGTTTTTCTTCTTGTGAATTATGCCCATCTGTTGATGATCCATTTTGAAGCAGTGATTTAGATAAAGCTATAGCCAATTGCAAATGTTCTGAATCAACATCTAAGCCACTCTTTTTACAAATTTCACTGAAGTTTTTTGTATAAGATACCAGCTCATTTTCTTTACTTTCTACAAAAACTCTTATATCTTTTTGAGTTTTACTCTTTTTCAATGGTTTTCTTTGAATACTTTTAGCTTTAGATTTTTGTATATTTTTTGGACCAGTATTACACTTCTTTTTCTCCTGAAAGTCTGAAAAACTTTCATCCATAACAGTTTCTTTTGAAAAATATTTGCTAATAACCTTGCATGATTCACTGGCAACAATTAAAAAACAAGGTACATAACTAATACATTTATTTACACTACACTTTACAATTATAAGATAGTTTTCTTTTATTTTTACATCCTACCTAAGCTTGATTCTATTCATATTATTTGTTTGGTAAATCTGGCCTAGCTTCTTCTTCCAACAATTTTCTTATTTTATCACCAGTTCTATTTGGTAAACCACTAGCAATCATAATCTTCCTTTCCACTTCTTCAATTGGATCTTCATAAACTACAGCTACTGCTTTTCTCAAATTATTCGTAATTCCTGAAAACCTGTAACATTGATACATTTATAGCAAGAAAAAACAAGAGAGACCGTCCACCGCGTAGGGGCACAATGGTGTGTCTGTAAACGCGGCAGGTTTTGGGTTTGATCTCCACTCGAGGAATTGAATTATTTTATATTTTCATTTCTTCGCTCTGGTTGCGTTTTGTACCGCCACTCAACACGAAATGCCTTCAGAATTCGGCGAAAAATAGGGAGCGGAGTGTCTTAACACTAGACTTCATCTGCATGCGGGATACATCGTAAAGCTGAATAAAATTCAAGAGTACAAACAAATATCAATTTCAAATTAAAAATATATAAGGTAGATTAACTGACTGGTAGAAGGCACCAAATAACACCCCAACACTTAAAATACCAAGTCCAATCACTATACTAGCTCTTCCAGCCGGAGTTCCATTTAATTTTCTAGGTTTCCTTTTAGATGTATCAATTCCAATCGCCATTTTTTATGTTGATAAAAGTGACAGATGATAGAAGCTGTCAAAATCAATGAAAGTAAGTATCTATTAGGCTATTACCTAACGAAAGACCATTAATATATCGATGATGGTATATATATCTAGACCAATTATAGATGGACGTTTTATTTTTGACAATTTAAGTAACTCTGTAATTTTATTAATTATCTAAAAAGTTATTATTAGCAAGATTAAGCTATTAATATAATTGCTATTCTTTAACACTAACTTTAGTATAAATTATTAAATTCGGTTAAATAGGAGTAAATAGAACAGCAGGGCGAATGGATACAAAATCAAAAAAGTTTTTTATATCATTGCATTGCGTTTCCTATTCTATCTGATTTTTGTTAGTAAATCTACTATTTTATTTTTGGTTGAAATAAAATTATATTTGAAATATAATTATATATTGGAAGACTTAATTTACAGACGTAAAGAAAAGATATAATAAAATAAAAAATGCGTTTGAAATTTGAATGTCAAGGCCAGTTGTGTCGCAGGGGCACAAAGTGTGACTGTAAATTCTACTGGTTATGGGTTCGGCCTCACTCAAAGAAATGAAATATTTATTTATATTTGTATCTCCATTTTCGCTCTTGTGTCAAGGCAAAGCACGACGTTGAGTTCCACCAGTGACAATGGAATGTCTGCAGAATTCGGCGGAAAGTGAGTATCTTCACACTAGGTTCCCTCTGCCTACCGTGCTGTGGGCGGGATAACGTAAAGCTGATGTTTTTATTTTTAAATTTAAATGTCGCCGCCCAGATACCTTGAACTTCTTTAATTGTCATTGCGGAAAAGTTGATGATTTTGTATAAAACTAATGTTGTTTTTAGTGATTTGTAAAAAATGTTATATACTTTTGTATTTCATAATATATTAGGAGTAAAAATATTTTAGTTACTATATATATATATAGTAAATGTTAAATCAGTATTAATTAATATTTCAATTTAGATTATTTTTATATTTAATATCGGGAGCATTACTGAAATCTAACTTAAAAATGTTTCTTTTCGCCCCATTTTACGGTTATTTGAAAACAAACGTAACTTATTCGTTAAATAAAAATATTAAATGTCAAAGACCAATAATTTATTTGTCGTTTAGTTTAGAATCTAAAGCTGTAATTAGTAATGAAAATAATAATAAATAAATAAACATTATGTCCTTATTGCAAAAACTATCATATAAAGAATACAAATTCGCGTCCGAATTCAATTTAGAATTCTGTCAAATAATTGCTAGATTAGCTGATTTGAAGTAAGTTCATAGAAGAAATTATTAATAAAATAAAATGTAATTTTCTTAATATCCTTGTTATTTTTTATTGCAGTATTACTTTTAATGAAACCAAAAAACCAGGTGAACTATTAGTGAAATACTTAGATCGACATGGCTGTTCCTTGCAAGAGTATAAAAATTATGTTAATATTGCACATAATACTAAAGCAATTAAAACTTATTATGAACCCACATTGAAGATTGCGATACTAATAGCAAATGAAAAATATGAAAATTTGTCTAAATTAGCCACACCATCTATAGATTGTGATACACTAGCCAGTAGTCTACGAGATTTGGAATTTGTTACAATTATAATAAAGGACACTAAAAGTGTTGATTTAAAACTTATATTAACACAATTATTTAGTGTTATTAGTGAAGATTCATATTGTAAGTTCTTGAAATAATTTAAACCAATATGTTATGTTAAATATTAAGTTTATTAATTATTGATTGATTATTTATGTATAGAGGCTGTTGTAGCCCAGCTGTACAGCATCTGATGATGGAAGTTGTGGGTTTGATTCCCATTTTGGAAGAATGAATTATTTTTATATCCTCACTCTGTTACTCTGTGTCAAACATTAGGTTTCACTTTTCAATATGCAATGTCTTGAAAATTAGACAAGAAAGAATAACGTCTTACCATTAAGGCAGAGGGGCCTACCCTACTGAATAGTGCAGGATACTGAATGAAGCTAAAAACAATTGTAAAATTTTTATATTACAGGTCTAATTTTCTATGCCGGCCATGGATGTGAACTATTAAATACAAAATGTATATTAGGCACAGATTGTCCTAAAGAAAATATTAATATTGCACACTGTGTTACTGAGAATTGGATATTAAGAGAGATTTCAAAATGTAAACCAGATTTATGTTTATTTATTATGGATATGTGTAGAATTAATTTAGACAGGTCTGTTATTATTATTTTTGTTAAAATTAATTCCATTTTTTTTTCCATTGAGTTCAGTCATTGAGTTCCATCTCTCAGCACAGTGTCTGAAAAATTTGGCAGGAAACAGATATAGTTTGATAAAAAGATAATTACAAGTACATAAAGCTATGCATGTATGAAGAGGTTGATGACAGTGGACAAGGCGAAAGAGGTATGTAGAGACTGTAGTGTTTGGCGCTCCATTCTCTCTGACTACTCCGCTAGGGATACAGCGTGAAGCTAAGTTAAGTTAAGTAACATAAAGCCATAGTGGCACAGTAGGACAGCATCTCACTACAAATGCAATGGTTGTGGATTCAATCCTCACTTAAAGAAATTATTTTCATTTATACACTCTGGCAAAACAAGTGTTGAGTCCACCACTCAACTGTGCAATGTCTCAAATTTAAATGGCAAGTTCTCACCTTAAGGCTATATGTGAAAAAATATTTAACTACTTTTCCACAATTACTTTATTTCAGAAAATCAAACCCCAATATATACACAGAAATGTATGATTTAGAAACTTATACAATACACAACAACCTTATTATTGTTTATTCTACACAATCCTCACAAAGTGCTTATGAAGTTCTACAAATAGAATGTTCCAGAACTATAGACAATAATGTTACATATGAACTTAAAACTGGTGACATGGACAGAATAGTACCTGGTGCAAGTCAGTATATAAGTGGATTTTGTAGGAGATTAAAAGATAATTTAGACATAAACTCCCTTTTGGATAAAGTACATGAAGGTAATTTTTTTTATTTATTCTTATTAAAATCAGCTTCACGCTGTATCCCGCACACAGCAGAGTAGGCAGAGGGAATCTAGTGTTAAGTATTAAGTGTTAAGACACTCCGTTCCCCACTTTCTGCCGAATTCTGGAGGCATTGCGTGTTGAGTGGTAGAACTCAATGCCGCGCTTAACCTTAATTTATTCTTATTTATTTGAAATAATATCTATTTTCAAATTTTGTGAATGATGGCATGTGTGACTAAAGACTTGACAGTTGCGGAATCAATTTCCACATGGAGAAATAAAATATAAAGCATTTTTGTTTTGCTCTGGTTACTCTCTGGTTTGGTTACAAGACACAAAGCGGTGTTGAGTTCTAACACTTAATTTGTTTGAGCTGTGGAAAGTGGAAAGCATAGTGTCTTAAGACTAGATTCTCTGCCTATTCTGCTGTATGCAGGATGAAACAAAAAATATAAATAAATTTCTTTCTTTAAAAAATATAAATGAGATTCTGATACTGTCAGGTAAACACTTTGTGATTGTAAAGGTGACTTTTGAAGTTGTATGTCCCCTATCAGAGAAATGATTTTGTTGAAATTACTTTTATTTCCTTATTTTCATAAGGGAACACGACATTGAGTTCCGTCCATCAACACACTATGTCTTATCACTTCAGTTTTCTCTGCTTACCCTTTTAAATGCAGTATGCAGTGTGAAGCCGAAAAATTTAATAATATAAGGCTGTTTTTGTAAATGTTTAATTTCTTTTATTTTTTAATAAATATTATTTTATAATTTATGTATTCAATTCTAGATGTCGAAAATTCTATCAAAAAGCAAAGGCCAATTAAAGTTCAGTGTGGTGTGTCTAAGAGGTCTTTATATGATCCTATAAAAGGTAATTAAAAATTAAACAATTATAAATAAAACTTCATTGAGGTTGTCGATTTCGAGTTCAATTCCTACTTGGGGAAATTAATAATAAATATAATAATAAAAGTTTATAATGGCGGGCAGTTTTTTGAATAAAAAGCATTGAAAATCAAAGGTATAATGGCTTCGAATCTCACTAATCTTTATATCAGAAATAAACTCAAAACCACTGTTTACTACTTTTTATGGCATTGCATGTTTGTCTTGTTACCAAAGGAATTGAAAATATATAATATTATATATTTTTCTCCATTTCTAATATATAATATTCTCCCGAGTTGTAATTAAAGCCAAAATTCTGACATTTACAGTCAGACATTGTGCCATTGCGCTATGATGGCCTCAGTTTTTATATAATTTAATAGTTTATATTTCCAGGTGACACTAATGAATTTTTGTTAAGATTGGAAGAAGTTTTGGAACAATATAAGGATAATTGTGAAGTGCTATCATAAAAAGGTTTTTTTTTTTAATATTCGATAAATATAGAATGTACATGAGCTGAGCCCTGACTTTCTCTGCACTATATTACCTTGTTTATAAACTAATTGAAAGTAAACAAACATTAAATGTCATGGGACGGTTGATAATATACAACAGTTCACAACAACAGAACAGATCTACTTTTTAATTGCTGAAGCCGTTTTTAATAACAAAATTATTTACTTTTGTTAAAATATTTTTGTTATATTTATATACTTTTTATATTAGACTTTTTATTACTCTATAGTCCGTCTAAACTCTTATTGATAATCGGAGGTACTCGCGTAAAATTGCGCAGAATACCTATGCGCGGAAAACGTTCGATCAGTGTTACCCTGTTATGTTGTTTTACCCCACGCTTGGCAAATCATAATTAAAATATCCGATCATCTTTATGTTGTAGTATACAAAACGAAAATTTTAAAAATTTAATTATTATTTTTTTTATTTTTTTATATTAATATATTCTAATGTAATAATTGTTGCAAAAATTTTATGAGAATATCTAAATATTGAAAAAAAAATCAGAAGTTCCATACATCGTTGTCGAGAATATAATCGAGACTAGCCTGAAAAGTATTTTTTTTTTAAGTAATGAACAGGAGTCAAACTAAACTTCTGCTTATATAACTAATAAAACATGATATTTATGTATATACATAGTATATACTATACACCTATGTACAACATAAATATTGAGTATGCGTAATACACAGTACTATACAATATGGATAAAGAATTATTTGGCAATATTTAAACTAGTTAAAGATTATATTAAAAAAAATAATGGGTAAATTATAAAAATCTGTTTTGAGGTACAAAAAATTAAAGTCTGGTATCCCTTTGCCAATAGTTTTACGGTGCGTCAGTGTGACCGATACGTCCTTACAGAAAATTCGTACGCACACATCTTTATAAGTACAATCGAGCTCACACGCTATATATATAGATATACTAGGTGTTAATTAATTAATTAAGTTAATAAATGATATCTTCATCAATACATTTAATTATATTTTTGTTTTATTAACAAAAATATAATTAAATGTATTGATGAAGATATCATTTATTAACTTAATTAATTAAATAAGACTTCGATTTCCATTATTATAAAAAATATTTACTTACCCATAACTTGATTTTGCATGTTGCCTAACGCCAAAATTTTATAATATATTAAAAAATATTAGCCTATTTTGAAACATCTTTAAATTAAAATTTTACTTTTTTATTGAATTTGGATTGATGAAGACTTGGATGTGGCCCCATTATAATAATTACAATTCAGTACTTTATTTAATTTTTAAATTTGCTTATCCATAACTTGATTTTGCATGTTGCTTAATCTAACACACTAATTATTATAATATTACTAGATAAATATGCTTTACTGCGCTATTTTGTATATATGACGCTATCATATAATAATATATTAATATTTCATAGTATTGAACTAACAGCGTTGCGCTCGACTGTACCGTAGTCTAGTGACCGCCCCGCCGCTAGGGCTCGCGGGGAATCGGTGCGGCGTGAGAGGACGTCTACGTGCAGGCCCGGTCGACTTCCTAAGGGGCATGTGGGATACCTACGGGGGATTGTAAATAAGTCCCGAAAAATTAATTATGATACTTAGTGCTGCCATATTAAAGTAAAACTACTAATTAGTAGTTTTTTTATAAGTATTTTCTTGAATGATTTACATGATATTTTTGTGGTATATTTATTTAATATTTAATAAATAACTTTCTTTATAACTTTTCATGTATGCAAGGTACCATGATAAAATGTAACTCCGAAAAGAATAGAAGTTAATCTTAAATTATAATTAAAAAATGAAAACAAAAATTTGCAATGTAATTTAGTTCTATAAAGTTTTCAATTGAAATCAGAAACAATTTATGTAACCGGTATTTTAAGCGCAATAGTAGGATTATCTTTTGATATGGGGTAACATTATAATTTGCAAATGGCTAACCTACTGTTTCTTTCGGCGACCCAAACTGTTATTTAATATTCGAATTTCTATTGCATTTTATTACTTGTTTATAAGAATTAAATTGGGGGATACAGTGTGAAGCTGATAATAATAAAATTACATTTTATAGGTTCCCTAATCCTCGTCCTACCAATTTACACCGGTAAGTAATCGTTAAACATTAACTTAAACTTAAAGCCTTATTTGTAAAGATTTGTGATAATAGTTGTTTTATTTTTATTTATATTTTTATTTCCAGATTCTAGATATATCTAAATATTGCAGCTACAATTTGTGATATGGGTGGTGTCAATATATATTGCAATATTTGATCTACCTCTTACTGAAATGGTTCAGAAGTTTATTTTTAAAATATAATATAAAATGCAATACAAATATTACTTCAGAAAGGTAAGTTTTATGCTTCCATTCAACTTAATATTCCCAGGTGACCTTGGTTTTTTTCCCAAAAATATGGCTGGCCTCAAGTTTGGCTGGTTTCCATTTACTAATAATTAAATAAAAATATATTTTTTTAATTAAAATGCTATTTATTACATTATAGGTCGAGCCAAATGGAAATATATGGAACATTTCTTCCAAAAAGACTGGTGATGGAAATTTTGTTTTCGCACCAAAATTAAAACAAGACCATATATGTCCAAATGCCAAGCAGAAAATGAGAGTGAACCTTGCTGCTCAAGTGCTAAGTCACTCAGTTGCGGCAGAAATGTTTGCCAAAATATCTCAAGGTATTGTTTTAATTTCTTAAACAAGAAGCATTGTTTTTTATCTAACAATAACATGTTTGAGGCCGTAGGCACATAACATGTTTGAGGTTGTAGGTTCCCTCTGCCTACCCTGCTGTGTGCGGGATACAGTGTGAAGCTAATTTATTTGTTTAATTTTAATAACGTGTTGATTTTAGTTTCTGTAACATGACCTTTATTAGCTCTTGTAATTTTCAGGATTGTTATCTGGGGAGGCAGCAGTCACTGCAAATTTAATATCAAATATGGATAAATTATTTGACTGCTTAAATAGTGATTCCCCAGATCGAAAGAGAGGAAAACCGCACTGTACCAACAACTGACAATTCACCCCATTTGGAACATTTGAAGAAAATGTATGACTTTTTTGAAAACTGTACATTTGTAGGATGTCATTGCTTGCCCCCATCTAAGGAAGGTTGGGTATGGACAATTAAAAGTATCCTAAGATTGTATAATAATTTAAAAATAAAACATAAAATAAAAGCTTTATGTACTCACCGCCTTCAGCAAGATTCCCTAGAAAATTTGTTTGGTACTATTAGAGGAAACTATGGATCAAACTATAATCCAACCTCTGGGCAATTTGTTGCTGGCCTGAAGACGGCGATTCAATCCAATCTTGCTTATTTGGGGTCAGGAAATTGTAAAGTAGATGATTGTAGTTCTATGTCAGATTATAAGGAATTTTTAACCACAACTGCACATGCACAGAATCAGAAAGTCCTTTCAAGAAAGTGTTTCTGATGCACAAGAATTACAAGCCTGTGCATATGTCTGTAGATTTTTATTAAAGAGCCTTGGCAATAAATGCAGGCTTTGTGATTCAGTTTTAAAAGCTAAACATACTGACAATATTTTATTGTACACTTTTATGGACTTCAAAGAGTATAATAATGTTAAAAAGAACTTAAACTATGTATCTGAAGATTTTATTAGATGTGTTGAGAACTGTGCTACAATTTGCAATAACTGATATGAAACATTATTATATTCTTTAAACCTCAAAAAACTGGTAATCTGTAAATTGGAAGAAAATGTAAATTTTAGTTTTCTTGCCCAGTGTGAGGATCATTTCAAAGAAAATGTTGATTTTATATGTAATTGTGTCTTCCACATAACAGTAAAAAGATTTTGTACAGTTAAAAATAGACAATTTGGAGATTATCAGAAGTCCTTAAAAAGGAAAATAGATATATTAAAAAATAAGTAATTGTATATTAATATTAGATTTAATTTAACCAACACTGTATTAAGTACATTATACCTACTTTATTATTTTTATAATTATTTGTAATAATCGGCTTCACGCAGTATCCCGCACAAAGTAGGGTAGGCAGTGGGAACTAGGGTTAAGACACTGCATTCCCCATTTTCCGCCGAATTCTGGAGGCATTGCATGCTGAGTAGCGGAACTCAACGCCACGCTTTGCCTCGACACCAGAGCAGAGAAATGAAAATATAAACAACAATTCAGTAACGCAACACTTTATTAAAATATTTATTTAATTAAAATAGAATAATAAACAGCAATGCAGCAATTTTGTTAATCCTTTATTCGTAATCCAAGTCAAATTTAAACAATGTAACAACAATGTTATGTAATAAGTGCCTACAATTGTATGTAATAAGTTAATAAATATATTTAAATTATGATTATGTTACAGATTACAATCTATTTAACTTATATAAATTTAAATTATTGTTTCTAACATAAGAGGGCAAGTTTGTCTTGCTGCAATAATATAGTCTTTATCACTATTTTATTTGATTTGCAAGAATACTATTTGTATAAATATAATTATAACAAATGTTTATAAGCAATAAAAAAGTATAAAGTGTTTATTTGTTTTATTTTTATAATTATAGAAGACTATTATTATTATTATACCAGAAATGATTCACTATTTCAAAATCATTTGGAAGTATTTTTCTTTAAAATTAAATAGTAAACTTCCAATTGATTTTGAAAGAGTGAATCATTCTGGCTTTGAATATAAATCGATTTATTACCCAAATATTAGCCAAATTTTGAATTTCCCGCCCATATCTGAGGCGGTAAATTTTAAATATTGTTTCTGGTGGGCACACAAGAGATGGCAGCAGTGGCGTTTGGTCCCCCATTTTTTTGTATGAAGTGAACATTCTTCACTTTGGGTATATGTGTTCTGTGTCTACGTGCAGATATCGAAATACGCGTTCTGCGCAATTCTACCGCGCGTGCTTCCCATATGCAATACCCGTTATGTCGGACTATACCACTTATTTAACTTTGTTAAAAAAATATTTTTTGAATACAATATTTGTTAATAAATAAAACAAAATATAATATATAAACAAACAATATTTTATTTGTCTCATTAGCATTTGTTCCTATATCTATTTATTATTTATATCATTATATTGATCTCTTAACAATTGTTTGTGGTTGAAAGTGATTGACTATATTAATCCACCAGCTGTCCTCTACATCTTTAGTGAATTCTCTTATAAATCTGTAGTTGAGTATAAATATTTTATCTTGGAACTCTGGTTGCGCTCTATAAAATAAACATTAATTACAATGAATATCAAGAAGTATAATGAATAGATGCATTTAAAAGTACAGTAAGATTGACAAAGAAGAAATATTGAAGTTAGGTTTTCTGAAATGATATAAGTGAGAAGAAAATAATCAAAAGTATGACAGATCATAAAATTAAGCTGCAGCAGCTAACTTCAGAGCTGCCACAACTTGTTGTCCATACTTTAAGAAATCAAAATACAAAAGAAAAGACATGAAATAATGAATCTAAAATGAAAAGTCTATTTGAATAAAGATTATTTTGAATTAAAAAATTTTGTAAATTAGAACTGTAACTTTTGTGACACAGTGAAATAGCATCTGACTAAACACTACGGTTTTAGGTTAAATCAACCACTCTCCCTGAGGAGAATAAATTATTTTCATTTTTGCACTCCGGTAGACAAAAGTGCGGTGTTAATTTTTATCACTCAACATAAACAAAAAGAAATGATAATTTAAAACTTTTAGAACTTGAGAGAAAATATTAATTATGCACTTTCAGTTGACTTCTTTTGGTATTTTCTACTTTCAGAAAACTATAATAATACAGTAATATACAGAAAAAGATAATTTGTAAAAAAATATAACATTATTATTACAAATGAGTTAACTTATTACAAGGCAGAGAGAGCCAAGTGTCAAGACACTCCGTTCTCAACTTATTGTCACTGCATGTTGCATGGCAGAACTGACTTCTGCTTTGTGAATGTAAATGATTTATTCCCCTGAATGGAGAAAGAATTTACATCCTTCATCCTCCCATTGGATATACAGTCCCACTGTGGCTTATTAGTTTTAATTTTGATTGTAATTCATAATAAATAAATAAAAATATTATTTAAATTAGAAGAAATGATGAAAATATTGAATGATTAATATTGTGTAAAAAACATAACCCTTCCTTAGCAGTCGGGAAAAATACACTTACCCTAAAGAGATAGGTGGGAGGTCTCCAGTTTCTTGCATTTGTTTCAATCCTCTTAAAACATGATAGCACATAGTTATTTCAACCCATCTTTTGTTTGAATCATCAAACATTACTCCTACCTACAACAATTAGAAAGTAAAAGTAATTTTAACTAATATTTGACTATCTAGTTGCTAGACCAAGAAGATTATGATAAGCTTCTATATAGTTTTTAGTTTCAGGCCTACAGATTTGTTACATAAAATGCATGTTATTATACTTTTTATGGATATAGGCAGTCTGTCTTTATAATTTCGGTCAGCTAATCAAACCAAATCAAAAAATCTCAGTCATTAATACCATTCTACATAAAGTGAAACAGGCTGGTGTATAATGCAACCACAAATGAAAAAAATAATTTGTAAATGTTTAATATAACCTCAAGTAGGCTTACACTACATCAGAAATATTGAATAATAATAATGACAAAACCATTGGTAGCAACCCAAGACACAATAGCTTCACGCTGTATCCCGCACACAGCAGGGTAGGCAGAGGGAACATAGTGTTAAGACACTCCGTTCCCCACTCCCCAAGACACAATAGACATTAATAATTAATATTTTCTTTTAATAAAATTTTCCTCTTTTATTCCATAATTGTATATATAATTTACCTGGTATGGGAAAGCATAAAAAATATCTTCTTTACTTATAGATAACATTTGCCTCTGTGAAACTGATAACTTGGATACTGCATCCTTTAGAGTAGCAATAGCATCTTTATCCACAAGCCCTTCTAGAGATTTGAAATCACTATTCTGTAGGCTCTCCGAAACAACCTGGAAAAATGTATTGTATACTATTTTTAAGAAATATGTATAAAAAATAATATAGTGGGACTCCCACCAAGCTCAAGTTCCACTATGTTAAAATATCATACCTCAACTGCGTGCTTTGAAGCTTCAACAAATTCTTTCAAGCTAAATTCTGTTTCAAAGTATGGTCTTATGATAAAATTTGCATATATCCAATTTTTTATAAATTTTATGAAAGAAGGCCAAACAACTGGCGGAAATTCCATTAACTGCGGTAGTTTTCTTGTTTCCGTGCGATCTTCGCAGTAGTTTCGATGTTGTATAATAGGACATTTTGAAGCAATAGGTATTTGTAAATATTTATACGAAAACCTATCACATAACCTAAATGTGCGATTTGTCAAGACTGTCCTAGCAACTACGTTCATATTAAATTATATAATATAGGAATAAGCGTTTTATAAATTAACACAATAAAACTAAAACATAAGTCAGAAAACAAATTAAAATATACATAAGTTACAACATTTAAATTTTAGTTTTTATTTTTTTGACACCTTTGTGATATTTTTTGTCTGTGCTCTGTGGAATGCGATGAGTGATGCCTATAAATCTTTTATCGTATGGTACGATATCGAGAGCTACCGGTACGGTGCGGTACGGTATTGCTCTTAGGCCCGTATAACATATTTATGAATGAAAGCGGCATCTCAAGATGGATCTCAGACTTGAGAGTGATTTATAAATACGGGCTTTACTTTACATTGCTTAATTATTTAGAAATATATTTAAAAATTGGTTGACTATCTTAAAAATCAACATAATTAATTTGACTTTGAATATTATTTAAATTATATTCTGTTTATAATTTCATAAAAAGTTTTTAAGGTGTGGGTAATAAATTTTGAAATTATTACTATATATAATGGCCTATATTTTTACAACATCAAATAGAATTTAATAATAATAATTAAATATTAATGATTTTAGGTTATAGCAAATTAAAATTCAGAACGTTTTGTAGATTGTCAACGTCAAATTAAACTATATTATAGTTTTTACGTTTTAGACAGCTAAGTATATTTCGTATTTTCGTTGCTACAAAAAGCCTTAATTTCGTAAAAATATATGGTCATGACAATAAGTTTATATTTTTAATACACTTTAATATTTTAATAATCATTCGAAATGGATGACCAAGCCTGTCCACGTTGTAAAACAACAAAATACAGAAATCCATCTTTAAAATTGATGGTGAACGTTTGTGGCCATGCTTTATGCGAAAGTTGCGTTGATTTATTATTTTTAAAAGGTAAATTGGGCATTTTTAACCCATTATAACTGCTATATATATTTAGCTATTATTAATATACGTATTGTATGTGTATGATAAATAATATTTATGTTGTACTTTCATATAAAAACAAATTTCAGGATCCGGTTCTTGTCCAGAATGCAATGTACCACTGCGAAGAAGTAATTTTCGCGTTCAACTGTTTGAAGATTCTATGGTTGAAAAAGAAATGGATATAAGGAAGAGGGTCTTGAAAGATTTTAATAAGAAGGAGGAGGATTTTGCAACTTTAAGAGAATATAATGATTATTTGGAAGAAATTGAAACTATTATATTTAATTTAGTAAATAATATAGATATTGTAGGCACAAACAAAAGGATAGAACAGTATAAAAAAGATAATAAAGAAATAATTATGAAAAACAAAGCAAAGATAGGTAAGATTATATTTTACATACTGCTGTTTTCACTACTATTTTCATTTTTTGCTCTGGAGAAGAAAAAAAGCATTTTGCTTAATTTTTTAAAATTTATATTTATTTCTTGCTACTTAACATGGAATGTCTTTAAAATTTAAAATAAAGGAAAAATGTGGGGAAGGAAGAGGGAAGAGGCTTAACACTAGGTTCTTCTGTCTTCCCTTACTGTTGGGGTACAGCTTGTTGTTGAAAAAAAAACATAAACAATAATGAAAACTTTCAGGTCGTGAAGAATTAGAATTAGAAGAAATATTGGAAATAGAAAAACAAATGGAGGAGTTACGGAGAGCAGAAATTATAAAAATGGAAGAAGAAGCTAAAAAACAGAAAATAAGAGAAAAAGAAGCTTTAATAGATGAGTTGATGTTTGCTGAAGGGGATGCCAAGGATATTTTAAATACATTTGCTCAAACCGTAGCCAGTAAACAAGAAGAAATTGCTCCAGTCTTACCTAAAGTATATATAACTTTGTTTACTTACTTATTTACATATTTTAATGGATCAATATATATATTTTTTATATTTACTTACTTTATAACAATTGATATTACAAGTATAACAATTAAAAGTTTCAATCAAAAATTTTAACTATGTAACAAAAAAAAATATATAAGTAGATTATAAGAATTTCTAAGTACTTAAAAACTTAATTTATCCTTGTAATAATCATTCAAATTTTCAATTGTATGACTAATTATTATTGTCTTGTGATGCCTATTTATAATTCTAGTCAAATTTTAATGATATCAATATTTGTTATAAAATTTTAAATTATTTCTCCCAGGTAACACAATTCTCAAGTGGAGTTAAATTCACAAGAGGTTCTGGGCAACAGCCTCTACTACTAATAGAAGAAGGACCTTTATACAACTACGAGGCTCCCATTGTACCAGACAGAGTCGGCCCTGACCCACCGTCTGTGGTTGACATACTTAATAATGGTTATTTGCATCATGTTAGGTATGTTTTGTAAATTATTTTATATATATTATGTTCATGCAGTATCCTGTATGTACCAAGTGATGTTCTACTATACTGCAGTGGCTTCTAAAGCAGTTTGTGTTACTTCTTAATAATTCTTAATTAATCTTAATTTAACTTTCTGGTTGTATCACATACCTAATATCAGAAGGTCAGCAGAAGGAACCTAGTGTTAAGAAACTGTTCTGTTCCCCACTTTCAGTTAAATTCTGGAGACTTTGCGTATTGAGTGGCAGAACTCAACGCCGCGCTTTGTCTCTTCACCAGAGCAAATTAAAATATGGAACATAATATTTTTAGAGTGGAAATCGAGCTCACAACTTGTCGTATTTATAGTAGCACTATCGTGCCACTGCGCCACGACTGGTCTCTACATCCTTATTAATCAGTATAATGTTGTTACAGGGGAGAAACAGAAACAGAGAAAGCCGGTGGTTATTCCTCAACTTTGCCTTGTCTCAGAGCTTTGCAAGATGCTCTGTCGGGCCTCTACCACGCCAGCTGACATACAGACCAGATTGTTGATACTATTGTACTTGATTAGATCATTAAATGTCATGTTTTGTTTGGTTTTGTTTTATTATTTTGTTTGGTTAAGTATATGTTTAAAATTCATATAAATCAGTACATTTAAGTTAATATGTATCTTGAATTTTGTTGACATTGAAGCTCATCGGGTTTAATTAAAATTAGTAATATATTTTCTTTTGCATCATACTAAAATCTAGATTACTGATCTAATACAGCCGAAATCTATTACTTGGGTTTTTTACACTACTTTTTAAATATAATTTGTCTAAAATAATAAATGGGCCAGCTACCTGTCAGAGTAGTACAAGACCTGATAGATTTCTATCAGGTTTATACCAGATTTTGAGAGATTGTTGATACTATTGTACTTGATTAGACCATTAAATGTCATGTTTTGTTTTATTTTTTTGTTTTTGTTGTCTATGAATGAATATTGTAGAGCCATGTAGTCCTTTTTGTTTATCTGATTTTTTTAATTAGTAAACCGATAATTGAAGATAATAAACAAGTTAATATGTTATATCTTCAATTATTGACTTATTCTTCATTTAAGTTTGTTTGTTTTGGAATGATTACCTATGGTACAGTCTCTGAATATTGTGCACTGAATAGCCATGTGGATTTTTTTATACAGAGTGTTTTTGTCATCACCAATTTGGCAAAATCTTTTTTGGTTTCATTGTATAAAAGCCTAATACAATGAAACCAAAAAAGATTTTGCCAAAAATGAAAAAGTATTTTTTTAAACAAAATAATAAAAGTATAATTGTAAAATAAAACACCATTTGTAAATGACGCACATAGACACAAACCTATCAAAGCGACAACATTGCACACGCCTCATTCACGAAATCGAGTCGTAGGTATTAGCGGCGAAGTTGAACATTGTTTAGGTTTATTATAGGATATAGGTAATTGCGTAAAATAGAACGAGAGATATCCGTTTCTCGTTCTGGTATGTTTTTTGTAAATGAAAAGTGGAGATCGGCAACGTTTATTAGTATTTTGAATGTTTTGTAGTAGTAGATGTTTAATTTAATAGTATCTATTCGATATTTTTTTTAGTTATGGGTTTGAAATATTTAACCCAATATGCTGCTCCCATAAAAGGAGTGTAGACGATTCCATCTTGTATATGTGCATGTTACCATTGAATATTACCAATTATAAACAGAATCAAATATATTTTTTTCACATCGTGTCCCAACATAGCAGTGTAGACAGGGAACCTGGTGTTAAGACATTCGGTTCCCCATTAAGACACTTCCTTTATTTACTGACCGCCAAATTCTGGAGGCAGTGCATGTTTAGTGGCGGAACTCAACATCGCGCTTTACCTCGTTACTAGAGCCAGAAAATGAAAAAAATATATATTTCATCTCGAGTGGGAACCGAACCCACAATCTATCGTGTTTACGACTTGAAAAGTTTTTTAGATATTAATTTTAATGATCTTGTACTCTTTAACTTCGATCAATATATTATGGGTAGTTTTATTAAGAGCCAATTGCAAAAGGCACCTACGACGACATCCTAATCTCATGAGGAATTGTGGGGGCCTTGGGCTAATTATTATTTTGGGGGCCTGCTCTCACAAATACGTAGGAGCCGGCCCCTAATTAATTACACATTGTGTGGATGTGTACTCAAATGTAGTCTGGGATAGCATTCGTAGATGTTATCACACGTGATTATATTATGTGTGAATGTGAGATCACATGTGTGGATATCGGATGGGTGGATGTCAGATCACATAAACCAACACGCAATGCCTTCAGAATTCGGCGAAAAGTGAAGAACGGAAGTGTGATAATGGGTAAGAGAGTGTCTCAACACTAGGTTCTCGTTATCCTTTTGCCTACGTGCTATGTGCGGGATACAGCGTGAGCTAAAAAATGTAAATAAAATTTGTCTCCAAGCTATTAAAAAAACTGTGTTCATAATTTTAAAGAATAATGTTATTGTGTGTAATGTGAATAATTATAGTTGTGATTGTCTTTTTTAGGACTAATTAAATACATAAAATTAAACAAGTTGTTTTTTTTAGTATATTTATTAATTTTCTACCTCATTTAGACACGAAATATCCCAAGCGTATATTCTTAGCTAGCATAAGTTGCATGTTGAGTAATACTTATTATAATAAAATGTTCTTAAGATATAATTTTAAATTTAAGGACAAAAACAATGTCTTCTATCGGATGCTTGATATCGGAATTCTTTGTCTTATTTTCTGACTCAAAAAAAGCACAATTAGAAAATACTACCATAATAAGTATACCAATACCACTATAGTATATTTCCAATTCAAATAAGTTAACTGCCTATCATGATTGTTTTTAGCAACATTTTTTTCTCAGCTTCTTTATGTATCATGCAAAAAAATACATTATTGAAATGACAACTTCTTTGAAGTTACCATTTCTAGCTTAACACTTTATCTCGTCTATAACTGGTTAGGCAGAGAAAATGTAAGCTTAATACACTATTCTCCGCTTTCCTCCCACATTCATAACAAAATTGTGCGTGTGACTGACAAAATACAATGTCATATTTAGACTTACATACAATAGTAGATACTTTTACAGTCAGAGGCTGTCCCAATGAGGCTTTCTTTCAGGTTTAATTTTTATTTTGTATATTATATGATAAGCACACGTGAAGATGTACCCACATCTTTAGAATTAATTTAGAACTAGGGTACCTACAATAAAACAATTAATATTATTTCTTAAAAAGGACTTTCGTTTCGTGTTTCCCATCTATTTATATAATATGTAGCTGCACGTGATTTTATATTATTTACTTTACAAAACATAAGTGGATGTGGTTATCGGCTAGTCTTTATTACACGTTTAACGCGACCCACGATGTACCTACCTATAGAGGATCCATATATGGGAATGTTTGTTTCTTTACAGCTGTCCACTGAAGTGCTTTAGCTTACATTTTATATGTAACTCCGTATTTAAAATCCTTAGCAAAATGACTTTAAATTGGTAAAAAGCATAAAATAAAAGATATATTTTTTATATTCCATACCAAAATTCGCAAACAAAAAATAATGGAGCCAGTCGTGGCGCAGGAGCAGAAGCGTGTGATTGTAAAAACGACAGGTTGTGGGTTTGATTCCTAATCGAGGAAATTGAATATTTAGTATTTTCATTTCTTCGCTCTGGTATAGAGACAAAGAGCGGCGTTGGGTTCCGCCACTCAACACGCAATACCTTCAGATTTCGACGGAAAGTGAGGAGGACTTTGCTCCAAGGCTTCTAAACACTAACACTTTCCTCTGCCTACCCTGCTCCATGAGGAAAACTGAGTGAAGATGGAAGAAAAATATTCTGGTTGTAATTTATTTATTTAAATTTATATTTCCATTTCTTCGCTCTGGTGTCGAGGCTAAGCGCGGCGTTGAGTTCTGCCACTCAACACGCAATGCCTCCAGAATCTGGCAGAAAGTGGGGATCGGAGTGTCTTAACACTAGGTTCCCTCTGCCTACCCTGCTGTGTGCGGGATACAGCGTGAAGCTAATTTAATTTAATTTTTATTTAATTTATTTTTAAATCCAATTTTAACAAAAATCTTATACAAATATCGAATATGAAAAATCAAAAGTTTTATTTTCCCAGAAACAGGCGGCACTTAACCGCTCATTGTACGCAGCTATCGTTCGTACAATATTTGCTTTGCGTTTGTCGGAATGAAATGCATATCACAATATATGTATGTATTTACTTTCTTGTAAATGGTTAAAGTTAACGTATAAATGTTAAATATTTTAACCGTTAACCTTTGAATATTAAAGGGCGCTATATTTCGCATGTTAACAATTTTGAATGATCACTTGTACTAGGTATTTTAGAGATGAATAAAGATGTTTTTTTAGTTTTTAAGGCAAAATGTATATGAAAAAAAAATTGATCTGGTTTATGCTTTATAGCTTTATGAATTTATTTCCCATGTAGGTAGAGCTTATCTTATTAAAATCTTTGTTCTACAAATAAACTTTCTTGGGAAAAAAATATATTGCATACATTTCGCTTAGAACCTAAAATAATTTTGAAGCTACAGAATTTTATTCATACATGACTGTAAAAAAATAAAATTACAACCAATCATTTTTTTTTATTATGATTCTGGTTCTATAAGTGTTGCCACCTTACAGAATAAAAATATAGAAAATATTTTTGTCAGCCAATTTAAATTGGCTGTAGTATTTTATGGTTATTTTTTTTAAATGAGCAAGTGTACAAAATTGTGAAAAGAAAAATATATTAAATGTCACATATATAAATATATAATTCTACGAAAATGACATGCTCATTAGCTGTTTTAAAATTAATTGAATTAATCTATCTTACTTACATAAAAAAATACTGAAATATTATTTTTGAAATAACTTACGTTTATTAAAATTTTACCGTTCGCTTCTGAACGATTATATAAAACCAGAGCGGAGTATTGAAATAATTATAATGCCTTAAAAATATTTCAACTTTTTTAAAAGTAGATGATGCTTGAAAATGTTACATTTTATTACTTTTATACTTATTATTTATTAATGGGTACAATTTATATTATACATATTTATAAATTACAAAGTGTTTTAATTTCATTAATAAAAAAATATTTTACACAAACAGCAGAGAAACCCGTGAGAATATCATTTATTTATCCATTTCCCTACATTCTCCCACACCACTACCACCTATCTGTATAGTTTTTAATTAAACTTTACCAATTTAGTTCGTGCGTTGCAGACTGAACTTTGATACTAGCCATAGTAAATTCTATACAATATTAGTATTACCGGTCGCTATCTCTTATTGCTTCACAATATTAAGCACTGTCTACTATCTACACTGTACCTTCGAACCGCTACTGCGATAGCGATTAAATGTATATTTTAACGTTCATTGCTGGTTTTCAACGAAAATATATAAAAGATTTCGAACAAAAATATTCAATGTATTGTAAATAATTGTAATAGTAGTAGAATTTGTAGTGATATTATAGTGCACGATTGTAGTGGTTGCCGTGTGGTAATAAGAAGTCAATATTAGCGCTGGGCGGGCGGATTTGACGTGGCTGTGTTTGTATGGAATGTGATTGTTTTTAAAATTTTAAATTATAATAAATAAAAGAGGAATTGAATTGTTCAAAATTATTTAACATTTTACTAATAGATAATATATTTGAAATACTAGTTAATGTATAGTTGTTGAAAGATGCAAAATAATTTGATTTTTAAATATTATAAAATGCTTAAAAAATTAAACATGGCGGTATAAGCCGTTTTTGTTACAACTCTTTTATATGAGCCGTTTTTGTTACAACTGTTTCTGCCATTAGAATTCATGTGCAGATATTTTTACGAAATATCCCTTAGTTTCCCAAAGATTAACTTTAAGAATCTCGTGTTGAATAAAAAAATAAATAATTTAAATAGTTGTAGGTTTGTTTTTCACTAATTATTATTAGTGAAAAACAAACCTACAATTATCGCGTTTCCATTCAAACGATGGCGTAATGATGACCCATTGCGCTCGGTGACCTGTCTTTTACTATTACGCATTATATTACAAAGCCATAATATTAAACAATCTGTTAAAAATCAAGTAATAGCAGAGTAGGCAGACGAAACCTATTAAGACATTCCTATATTTCTACTATTCCCCATTTTCCCCCGAATTCTGGAGGCAGAGCCTGTCGCTTTTACATTCACTCACTTATGTCCCTGCGCCACGGCTGATTTCAAAATACAAGAATACTTATTAATAATTAATAATCTGTACGATAAATAAAAAAAAAAACAAGTATATTCCACACAAAATAACAGCAACGCTCGGGGCTGCCCGATAACAGTACAAGTTTACACAGGGCCAATTAGACGACGCCCGCGGCGGCGGGACACCGACAGCGCCGTGTTTTCACATGCTAATTGTATCCTAGATGGTTCACGTGGTATTGTAGTATGGGAACTGATATTTTGTAAACTTTAAGATTATTTACGTGATATTTTTTATACTAGAAAATAGAGTTAGTAAATAGACAGGGTAGGTAGAGATAAACTAGTGTCAAGATACTCCGTTTGTCGGTTTCCGGAAAACAAACTTAAATGTTATTTTTGTTATTTGCTTTCTCTCTTTTTTCATATTTTATTTGGGTATACAGAATATTAGCGTGAACCATGTTTTTTGTATCTTACGAAAAGTTTTATACAGAGTGTTTTTTTATCACCATTTTTAATAAAAAAAAAACAGTTTTAACTACTCTGTAAAAGCCTAATGCAAGTAAAATAAAAGAGATTTTGCTAAAAATAAAAAAGTTATTTTAAACTATCGTTGTACAATAAAACGCAATTTGTTAAAAATGATATATACAAACACTAACCTATCAAAGCAACAACATCGCACACGCCTCATTCAAGAAATCGAGTGGTAGTCGTATTGGCAGTGAAGTTGAACGTTGTTTAGACTTAATATAAAAATAGGTAATTGCGTAAAATAGAAAGAGATAATTTTTTCGTGCTGATATGTTTTTTGAGAATAAAATATAAATAATATAATAAAAGTGGCAGAGATAGGTGGGTATTTATGTTTTTAGTATCTATTCGTAATTGCATCACACGTCATACAGTATGGATAGAAATCCTGAATGGTGACAAATCTTGATAATTTTTTTAAGTATGGGTTTGTAATATTTAACTCTATACGTTGCTTCCGTAAAAGGAGCGCAGATGCTTCCATCCTGTATAAAATTTGATAATTAATATAATTGATATGAATATGACGACATGACTTTATGAAACGTATTAAATCCTCACCAGGCAACAAAACATAATTTTCAGCTGTGATTTTAAAAGAGTGTACAAAATACTAGTATTTGAAGATGTCACATGCAAATTTTATTCTACGTCACAAATATTAATATAGTTAAATATAAAACAAAATTCTAAGTATGTAAGTGTAGACATATATTTTGTAGGTACAGTCTTCATATTTATACATATCCTTAAGAGTTCATCTCATTCGTTTCATTAAGTTGCTAATTTGACTATTTGTAATATGATACCAATGATTTGCAAAATATATGTATGTTTTATGTATGCCAAACAATATTTTAATGGGAAAATAGACTACTCAGTTCATAAGGGGATGTAGCTCAGTGGTAGAGCGTTCGCTTTGCATGTGAAAGGCCCCGGGTTCGATCCCCGGCATCTCCATATATTTTTTAAAATTATTGATAAAACTTACTATTAAGATTTTTTATATGAAAATGTATATCTAGTAAATTTACATACCTATTAGTACTTATTATATATTTTTTTTATTTCGGCAATAAAACATTTAATCATAATATCGAAAATAATCTTTAATTGTACAAGAGGCTACGTTCGTAATAAAACATTGCACACAACATAAATAATGGTTGGTATCTTATTAATGTGTATCGACTACTTTTTTTCCTCCTTCTAGTATGTTTTTAGTATACTTATATATAAAGCGATAGCTACAATAGTCTATATTCCACTTTAAACTTATTTGAATCCATCAGTAATTATGAATTATTTATATTTAGTATCGGATTAGAAAAACAATTGAAAAATATAAAAATAAATTTGCACATCATCAAAACATTACTTAAAACATAAAAATTCCGTTTAAATTAACTAACGCTAATAATATTCTTATAACACGGTGTCATGTATACACAGTGCAGTACATTGTTATTGAACACCAAATTATGGTATATCCCCATTCATTCAAATGGATCCTTTGTTCAAACTTCGAACGGGTTTCTGAACGCAACCCGATGCAAAATGGCGTCTTATAAACGTCATACCATCATGGCGATTGGCGGGAACGGTTATTGTTCTAGACGTCAGTAATTGCAAGGATTTAGCTTTATATGTAATGGTCCGTATTTTGTCTGGCTTTTCGTTTTGTGTATTTTGAATAGACTAAAGTTGTGGCTAATTTTGTTTGCATTTGGCTGTGTAGTTAGACGGAACCTATTAAAAATATTTTATACTTTTTTGTGTGTAGATCTCATTTAATTTATTTAATCTATTTGATCCTTAAGTCTTTATATTATAATAAAACATCTTTCACAAAAAACCCAAAAAATATACTCAAAAAAAATCAAAAATAATAATATGGTAAATTTAGCGACTATTAGTCATGATAACCTGATTATACGATATAATCAATATATTTTTAAAATGTAGCTCAACTTTTAAGCCAGAAGTTTTTGTAACGGTTTTATTGTACCATAAATTAGCCATTTAATAGAGTTGAACAGATTAATAAGCACTAAAAACGTACAATTTCGACTGACAAGTTTACACTGGGTTTTATAAAGACGAATGGTTTAGCATTTTGCCGATGAGTGATTTGAAAATACCACGATGATTGAGCGCAGATACAAGCCAGTATTCTGATAAATAAATAAATGGTGTAGGGATGCGATTATTTTAAGTTAAATCGTATCGATAAAATATTATTGAGTTATTCTTATTCTTTATAATTTTAAAAGGAATACGAATAGCTAAGAAAAAACAAAAGCATAATTTTTTTTTGCATAATTTGTCATGTCATTTTTTTATAATTATACATATTCACAAAAAAACGTAATTAGCAGGATTTTTAATTATTTTTATTTTATATATTTTTTTACTTTACTATAATTATACAGTGTTTTATAAAAAATATAAAATCAACATCGACATTTAACCTCCGCCTCTACATTGTAGTAGACGTAAGCGTTGCACGTTTACCCAAACCAAATGTTTTTATTCGGCCAGGCTCCACAGTGATGACGTTTACGCCAGGCCACCGAGATCAATTTAAAAAATATAAAAACGCTAATGTATCTGTTGACTGTATTCTTTTTTCAAAACTAAAAATTACTTTTTAAATTTTGGATGAAAATGTTACTTTTAATGAAAATATTTTCTTATATGTTAAAAAGGACATGTAGAAATAAACAGTGAGCGTAAAATGTAGAACGAAGTGGCTTACGTTAAAAAGACTATCTTAGTACAAGGTAAATATATAATATTAATTAAGTAGATATGTCTCTTTTTAAACAAAAGATTTTTGTTTGTTTCATATTATTTAAATAAGGTTTTAAAATCGAAAGCGAAAAGTATAAATTGTTATAATCGTATCGAAACCAGCTTAATATAAAACGGGATATATCAAAATGTTTCATCTTTCATCATGTTAACATAAGTATGACTACAATGCAACAATAAATTTCGTTCGAGTAAATTTATGTTCTGTAATGGGCCAATATTGCCCATGAAAGTATATAAATTATATATGGTTATTCATCGACCACGCTCCAGTTATTTATTATAGTATTGTTTCACTTTTCTTTTTATAATATATTAATATTTGAAATGAAAGAATCATACTTAATTGAATACCTACTTAGCCTGAGGTCATGGGAACGAATACTGAGAACAAATACTACTATTTACAGGTTACTTGTGTTACAATTACAATTAATTTATAGCGCGACGTTAAGCTCTGCAACTCAACTTTCAATGTCTCTAAAAATTCGTGGAAACATAGTGTCGTAACACTGGGTTCCTTTTGCTTTTGCCACCGTACTAAGCTTAAAGTGAAAACTCTGTTTTCCGTATAGCAGCAAAAACATAATTTAGCGCAGCAAAAAAAAATTAGCTTTACAGCAGAGGTACTCCCACTTGATTAATATCTATTATTGCTTCAATTATAAGCAAATGAGACAAAATAAAACAGTACCTATAATCAGAGACAACCTCCAGCAAAGTAAACAAAGGAATAAAGATTGGTCTATGAATAAAATAAAAATAGTATGAGATGATATCGACGGAATGAGCTGAGTATGGAATATGCCGACTTATTATACCTACTCTAATAACACGATCGTATTAGCTCCTGGGGCAGACCAAGTGAGCGCTAGATAAGTATTTGCAAGTATTTATATATAAAAAAATTATATATATTTTTTGGCATCACGTTGTACTCTGTACACAGCAGGATACGTAGAGGGAACCTAATATTAAGACATTTCGACGTATAACAAATGACTTAAATAAGCTTCATATTTATATAAAGGGGATAAAGCGTTGAGCTGAAGATCAACCCTGGTGAGTACGGACGTAGAACCACCGTTAAGGACACTCCATTCTCCATTTTTTTCGCGTCAATGCATGCTGAGTGGCGAAACTCAACGCCGCAAACTCAATTAAATTAACTAATTAAAATTTTCCAAAAAAACAAAAACAATAAATAGAAACTTAATGCATTAGTAACATTATAATAAATAATGTCATGTCTATCACTTTCATAAGCTTTTTTACCAATGTCTTTAAGGCATTTATAGATTATTCATTTGTATCTCGCAGTATCGATTCTTTTATGTTATTGTTTGGCTGTCGTTTCGTCTACTCTCTCGATGGAATGTAATTGCGGGGCAAGTACATGAAGTATAGACAAATGCGTACATACATATATATCTTTGAAAGTGCCTATTTTCAAGTGCGTGCGCAATTTTTATTTTGAATTTATTTTAGTCGTCGTAAAATTTCATATCAATCAATAAGTTTTTATTATATTATTTTTATATTGAAGAGTAATAGGTTAGGCAGAGGGAACTTGGGAACCTAGTGTTAAGACACTACAGTTAGTCACTTTGCATCGAATTCTGGAGGCATTGCGCGTTGAGCGGCGGAATTCAACAACAACACAGAGCGAGAAAATGAAAATATTAAATATTTCGTAGTAGGAATCTAATCTACAACTTGTCACGCTTACAGTCGCACACCGGGACTCTTGCCTCACTATGGCTGTAAAAGTTACTTTCAAAGCAGTTAAAGCAATTATTCTTGATTTGTTAACCCTCACATATACTTAGTACCTATCAATATTAAATAAACAATGGTTTAATCTAATTATTTAATAAATGTTACAAAGTGAATGAAAAAAAAATCTTGGTGATTTCATTGATAACTTAATAAATTATAACATAATTATAACATAATTTATTTGCCAGACTTGTCATTACGAATATTACAGGTTAATATTTATTTACTACAAGTTCTTTTAAAAAATTTAAAAAAATCCGGTGTTTTTTTTAAAAAAGTACATAATAATTAAAACTCTTCTACATTGCAGTATCTAAATATTTTTTATCTATAAACCCTATATAGCTTTATAATTTAAAAAGTTTATTAGGTCACTTTATGCGTCTTGTTAATATGTTGCTGTAGGGCAGAGGCCCCTTTTAATGAGAACGACTGGATTGTAAACATGGGGGCAATTATTTCGATTAGCTATAAAAAATAATGGCAGGCTAATAGTCCTAGCGTAGTTGTTACGTATGAGATTCTAAAAATATTTTTCTGTTCAAATTTATAGAGAACGGGTAAATTTTATTTACATTTATATTTTAATTTCTTCGCTCTGGCGTCGAGGTAAAAGCTCGGCGTTGAGTTCCGCCACTCAACACGCAATGCCTCCAGAATTCGGCGAAAACTGAAGAACGGAGTGTTTAAACACTAGGTTCCCTCCGCCTATTCTGCTGTGTGCGGTTTACAGCATGAAGCTGAGTAAATTTTGTATTTAATATTTTTTAGACAACCTTTTACTACTTTGGGACTTGTGTCGTACTAACAAGAATTATTATAGGGAATCCGATTTCCATTCAATTTTATATAAAAAATATGTATAGGATAAGCATTTTTTTACTCTGTTTGTATGGTTTTTTATAAATATGTTTCTCTCTAGTTTTTTGCTTTACGCGGTACCTAGTGTTGAGACACTCCGTTCCCTTTAAGACATTTCCTTTTCCTACTTTCAGTGAAATAAACATATATGTAACTGTAGAGGTATCTTGATTAATTTCTTTAGGTATCGGCTTAAAATATTTTATCCTATACGCTCTTTCCGTATAAGGAGCGCTAGCGCTTCCATCCTGTATTATAAGTACTATATATTTTTTTTATAATTAATATATATTCTTTCATAATGTCATCGTAGTGCAGTGGGACAACTGCTATGGAATGTGGATACGATAGTCACTCCGGAGAATAATTGTATTTTACTTATTGTAATTTTCCACCCTAGTAGAGAAAGCGCTTCGTTATATTTCACCACTGAACACGCAATGTTCGGAAAATCGAGCGGTGGATGGGAAACGGAGTATCTTAACATCAGGTTCCCTCTGCCCACTTTGCTCTGCGATAAAAAGCTTGAGCTGTTTTATTTATTTTTAACCTAACTATAAGAATGGAATAACAAAATTACATCATCAATTGCTCACAGATCAAATTCCTCTATAATTGTATTTAACTCACATGATTTATGTCAAATCTCTTGTTGACCTGTATTTTAGGGATCCATTACGTTATCAATTTTTTTTGAATAATCAGGAGAAATAATTTATAAAATTATTCATTATAACTAATTATCAACCGTATATAAATAGAAATATCATTATTATTTTTTTATATATTTCTTTATTTACAAGAGAATGTTATTTTGTTTTTGTGGTCTAGAGTAATGTTGAAGCTTTTTTAAAATAATATTTCATTCCGCAGTTTCATATATTATGAGCTAACTGTAAATCAGAATGATACCTGCATAAATATAAAAATATTTTCGTCGCGAAAAAACATATTAGTTTACCAAATCTGGGTCATCATAATTTTAACGAATACTTTAGAAAAGTCTAAAATTTTCAACAATTTTAAAGTCTAAAATTATTTTGATTTCCTTCCTTAATTATTTTAACGAGAACTTTTTCAAATATTATTTCGGAATGCATGTATACTCGTCCGCCTAAGATTTACTCGGGTAGTATTGCTTTTATAAATTATAAATCTATTATTTTAATAGTTAAATCTGCTTCACGCTGTATGCCGCACACAGCAGGGTAGGCAGAGGGAACCTAGTGTTAAGACACTCCGTTCCCCACTTTCTGCCGAATTCTGGAGGCATTGGAGTTTTTTTAGCCAACCGCTCTATACTCAGTTGTGGTCTCATCGAGAATTGAGATCAATACGGGGGAGGATGTGCTCGTTTAGATAAGGGAGGTCGTGGATGCTAAAGAAGGATGGGTCAAAATTAAGAAAGTTAGAAAGGAAGGACCAAAAAGTAATAATAGGATGCAGTACGGAAGCGGAACGGAAAAAAGTAAATGAGAAGCTAAGGCTGGCGAACGACCGACTAGCTTTCGAGGAGATAATAAAGACCCGTTTCTGGTCCTCAGGGGCGTCTTATTGTATAACTCTGACGATGATATCTTGGGTGCCATGTCAAAGCAGAGTCAGGGTTCAGAGGACTTCTGGTCCGAAATCAAGTTCCACCATAAAGCCAGAACTTCGCAGCCCAAACACGTCCTCAAGAGAGTGTCCTCCAAGTGTTAAGCTGAGCGGTTGATGCGAGAGCGCTGCACATCGATCTTCAAAAAATCACAGTGACTGAATTTTCGCCACTCGTGCAGTGCTTTATCGGCCTGAGCTATGCAGCGCACCACCATCCTGTTGTAACTGTACTGACGCGAAGATGAAGAACCTACAGAACTTAACGCATTCAGTTTGAAATGCCCGGTCAGATACAAATGAGATGCGCTGGTTAGAGCCAGCATAGCCTACTGCTGAGCGCCTCACTTGACTTCACCAGCGCCGGATGCACCATAATTTAGGTCGACCTGAAAATTAGACAATAGTGTAATCACAAAATATAAAATTAATAATTTAATTGGGAATATTGCTAAAATAATAATAATAATAAGAAAATATATAAAATTAATAATAAAAAAAAATAGCTTACCTTGGAGTTACGTAGTGCCCGCCGCGATGGAGAATTGGAATAAATTTTAATTTGGACAACATTTATATTTTAAATTTAAAATAAAATGAAGCAGAACCCGCTTTAATGCATTACACATTCTTAGCAAGTTATATTAGTATTTTATAAGCAGTTTTAGCATAACGGTCAGTACAATTGACATAAATCAAAATTGTACGGGCAACCTAATAAAATTTTAGTGTTAATATTTTTTAATTTCCAGGTTAAGGTTCGATTCTCACTCATGGGATTGTGTTTTATTTAGAGTGACAATCAATATATTGGAACATATTGTAAAAATGTGTTATAAAAGAAATAGCTTTTAATAAATTTATTACAAAAATGTTATAGATAATTATGAACAATCTTATAAAATTGTTTAAAATATAATACTTTTTTTTTTATCAGCTTCACGTTGTATCTCGCACACAGCAGGGTAGGCAGAGGGAACCTAGTGTTAAGACACTCCGTTCCCCACTTTCTGCCGAATTCTGGAGGCATTGCGTGATGAGTGGCAGAACTCAACGCCGCGTAAAATTTTTTTTTCGCGGCGGAATTTTTTTAAATTAAATCTTATTCAATATAAATGTAACATTCCATAAAATTATTTACAGTGATATTTGACATGTCCTAAACTTAAACTATAAATATTTAAATTAGATCTTCTCTTTGAACTGTATTTAGCACGGCGCTTGTAATGTAAACCCTTTTTATGACCGAAGTCGTAAGTTAAAAGAGATCTAATGATATTATTTGTCCTTAGCACAACGTATATAATAAGAAATATTATATTCATGTACTTAAGTAGTTTGCTGGAATTTTGTTATATGTGACTATCAACTCTAAATTAACATTATTATAATGAAAAATGTGGCAAAGAACCTAACATTGAGATATTCTAATTTTATTTTATTTTTATGATATCATAACTATGCAACTTTTATCACATATAGTTCCTGCAATTAAATTTTTGAAAATTTTAACGTAGCCGTGGAAACCGATCAGGTACTCTTACCACTAAGCCATACATTCCTGGTCGGTTTCCAGGAGGCGCGGGTTCGAGTCCCGCTACGTTGACATTTTTATAGGTTTTCTAAATAAGTATTAAATTATTAAAGTAAAAAAAACCGTTTAAAATCTCTTAACCACTGTACCATTACTTCTATGTTCATATTATGCGACGCATGATGCAATGTTTAATTCCTGTAGCCTACACAAATTCTGTAACCTTAATGAAATAATGTTCAAAACAATTTAAAATTGTCATTTTAACCTTTCTTGAATTGAAGACAATTGAAATAATGGCTATTTGTGGCAAGCAATGCTACTAATATTAGATAAATTACGTATTAATGTTTTATGACACTGTCACGTTTTCTATTTTTCTGTAGCAAAATTAAGTTTATTTCTGTGATTATATTGAATTTAATAATAGGTTCTCTATTAATTAATGTCGTTAGTCATCAGGTTCCGTAAACTTTTGCGCATTTCACAATCTATAACAAATTTTGTCTTTCTGTGGAAGTAACTTTAGTTCATATAGGTTTCTTTTAAGATGAATTCAAATGGATAAAAATAATATAACAATGATACATAGACATAAATCTAAGATAAATTGGGTTGAATAAGTTTTTACTTTTATAGATTATACAAATTTTACTTCTATTTAAAAGATGTAAATGTTGTTCATACTTATATTTTAACTAATATGGATAGTTAAGTAGGTATATTGTATAACTTGCTTAGATTCTGGGTTCTGGTGAATACTGAGGACATCTCTACAGCTATTTTTGTTTAAATACATATGTCAGTTCAATTGCATTTTTGGCAGTCGAAAACAATAAAAAAACGACTTTATTTCATATGAGACTTAATGAGATTAAATTCTTTCCTCAGATAATTTCCTAAAATTACACAGCTTTGATGTAAAAAGTGTTAATGTATCGGTTCGCCCGCCAACTGTTGTTATAAATAAATAGAAAAAATGTTGTCATTCGAACGTGAACTTTATTTTATCGTTAAAAAGTTCAATTTAGTTTAAAGTGAACTTAAATGCGCAAAAAATGCATTAGGCCGGTACAGTTAAGACGGGATGATGCACACTGATGAATTGGTATTCTTTTTAAATTTTAGACAAAATGTCACTTATAGGTAATATAAGCAAAAAGTATTGTATATAGGCTAGTTATGGCGCAAGGGTACAAAACAAAGTGTGACTACAGTAAAATCGACTGGTCGTGCGTTCGATCCTCAATAGAGGAAGTAACATATTTTCATTTCTACGCTACGCTCTGGTGTAGAAGCAAAGCGCGGCGTTGAGTTCCGCCGCTCAACACGTAATGCCACCAGAAAACTAGGCGAAAAGTAGGGAACGGAGTGTTTTAACACTAGACTCCCTACTTCTTCATCAGGTCTTTCTTGCTCGAAAATGCATACATTTAATAAATTTTACATATTGAAATTGAATATGTTGTAATTATTATAATATTAAATGCCTGTTTAGTTTATTTAATTTGTACATACATTAATTAATAAATTACATATACATACAGAAGGAAGACATCTTCAAGCGCTTATATGTATTTGAATTTATATTAATGTAGTCCGCACGCATTATCATCAATCTAAAACTATTCTAGTATCAACATTTCTTTTTATAATTGTAGCTTAAATAAATAAATATTTTTAATATAATTTGTCCACACGGGTGCAACTGTAACGTGACGGTTGTGGGTTCGATCCCTAATCGGGGGAATGAATTGTTATTTATAAATATTTATAAATAATAATTCATTTCTTCGCTCTGGCACCAAGGCAAAATCCCAGCGTTGAGTTCCTCCATTCAACACACAATGACTCCAAAAAACGGCGGAAAGTGGGCAACGGAATATGTAAACACTATCCCTACTATATGCGGAATACAGCATGATTTATTTAAATACAATCCTATGCCATACACAACAATACGTTAAGTTACAATAAAACTAAAAGAGAAAATAGAAATAAATACATAATAAATCATAATAAAACACAAAATAATATTAGTTTAGTGTGCAACCACCTCATAAGCGGCCGGTACGTTTGATCTGTTGCAATTACAGTTTTACAGTGATCGTAAACAGCAGAATGCCAGGTAAGCCTTATTGTTGTTTTACCCTCAACATTTAAATTCATAGCAAAATTCACAACCCTTATTCCTATCATAATAAGGCTCTCTTTCGAGTAAATTAATTATAGTAAAAACTATTTTGAAAGCTGTATAGGGAATATTTCGATATCAATTAAGCTTTAAAACTATAAACTGTAGGTTTATTTTTCTCTAGTGCAGTTTATAACAAAATTTTGCTGACTGTGCAGGTAAATTTTGTTTTGTGGTAAGCAATTATAAGTCTTGTGATTTTTTGATAAGGTATATATTTGTATATTATTATCATTTCTATACTAAGTTGGTTTCGTCCAATTGTAATGAAATTAGAGCGTGATGCGTGAAAATTGCATGCTTTTTGCAACGTTACCTGTCCCATACACAATATTCGATAAATTTTGTTTATTAAATGAAAATTGTAATCTATAGTACGTATTTTTTTTCGGTTTAACGCTGTATCTCGTATATATCAGGGTAGGTAGTCAGGCTAGTGGTTAGACACTTTGTTCTCCACTTTCCGCTATAATTTCGAGGCATTGCGTGTTGTAATAATGTTGCGTCAATAAATAACAATTCATTTTCTCGAGTGGGAATCGAATCCACAACCGTCGCGTTACAGTCATACTCTTGTACACCACGACGGCTTCACTCTCATTTATTATTATTGTCTGTACAGTTTTTTCGTAATATGACAAATAAAAATATTGAAAATACTTTTATATTACTTTGTTAACAATGTTATCATATTTGACCTGGGAGACATGTTAAAAATATATTTTCTTGTGTGATTTAAACCAGTAATCTTTGCGTGCATTAATTTAGGCACTGTGCCACAAAGGTGTTAATTTTATAATTACTGTAAACGTGTATGCTACTTATTGGATGGACATTTAAATTTATATATTGAATTAAATGATATGTATGTATGTAAGTATCATTAACAATTTTCTTATGGGAAACATTTACATGTCTTTTTTTCCTTTATATTAAAGGCCGGTGTGGTAAAGTAGGACAGCATGTCTGTAAACGCGATGGTTACTAATACGATCTCACTCTGTAAATAATTACCTACCTAAATTATTTTCATATCTCCGTTCTTATAGACAAATCGTAGCGTTGATTTCCGCCACTTCTCCTGAATTAGGCCGAAATTGGGAAATAGAGTGTTACATTAGGTTCCCTCTACATACCCTGCCAAAACCGAATTTAAAAGATAATTTGATTATTCTTTAGCTTTTTATAGCTTTAGAGTCTCTGTCTACACATATTATTTTTATTGTTGCTTTTGCCATGACGAGCCTACATTGTCTTATTCTTTGTTTATTTGCTCACAGAAGATAATTTTAAAACGTGAGTATTGTATAGACTTTGGAGTGGTTAAACGAGTAAATATGTCAGCGTTAACCTTATCTCCAACTTAATGCGAATCTGTAGTTGCTTGCAATATGTACAGTGGACAGAAAAAATTAAAGTTTTCTTTTTATATAATAATAATCAGGTAGTACTTAGATAATTGTTATTGTTATTTTATTTCATACAAGTCATCGCCTTCAATTTTGTTTGTGTGAACTTTAAAAGTGAAATGGAAAGTGTCGTTCCTTTAAAAACTTCGAAATCCCTTTTCTCTATACACCCTCACCTATCTATATGAGAAATTTCAACTTTCTAGGTCCATAAGTTAGGTGCATTCGGTATCTGTTATTAATTCATTAACAATTTATAATATCGATTTAGCATTTTTTTAAAGCTTCACGCTGTATCCCGCATATAGCAGAGTAAGCAGAGTGAAGATTTAGTACTTTATAATATAAAGACTATTCACTTAATGTAAAAAAAATACATAATACGCTTAATATGTCTCAAAGAACGTAACGGATCAAGGAACTGAACAAATAAATTTGTCTGAAACAGAATTAGGCGATGCATTTTATCGTTTTTTCAAGTTAATTTTATGTTCTTCTGACTGTAGTAATATTTAGTTAGTTGCCTGTGACATTCTTAAAAAAATCTTAAAATGATAATAGTATCTATATTTTATGAATTCACAATTACTTGTACAAATATATATATGACATTTTTTGTTTCAGTTTCACGCTGCATCCCGTACACCACAAGGTAAGCAAAGAGAACCTCGTGTTCAAACTCCGTTCCCCATATTGCGCCAAATTCCAGAGGCATTGCGTGTTAAGCGGCGGAACTCAACGCCGCGCTTTCCCTCTGTACCAGAACGATTAAACGAAAATATAAATTTAAATAAATATTTAACTTCCTCAAGTGGGGATCGAACCCACAATTAGTAGTGTTTACAGTCATACACTTGGGTCCCTGCGCCACGACTGGTCTCATATAGGACGTATTTTTGTAAATATACAGTGGATATATAGTGACTTTCCTGCTATTAAAAACCTGTTAGTACTTTTATACTTCTTTTATATTTTCTAAAAAAGTAGTTAGTAGTTAGTTTTTTTTTAAATATTTACAATATAAAATTAAATAAGTAAATAAATATATTTAATTAACAATATAGTGAGAATGTTTTTTATGTAAGCCTTCACCATAATTTATTAAGCCTAAGCTTTTTTTTCATCTAGACAAAGATTAATTACATTTTATATTGAAAGTAATTTAAAAGAAATACAGGTATAAGTAAATGAAAAAGTTTCACTACTTAGGTGAAGGATTTAACCGTTTTTTGCAATAAATAATATGTAAGCACCACGTCGCTTTAATCGTCTTTATATCAAATATTTTTAGTTATTATCCTTTTAAGGTTTGCTTGCTATAAATAAAGGTATTATTATTATTAATTTCACGCTGTATACCACACATATCATGGTAGGCAGATGGAGCCTGGGAACCTGGTGTTAAGATACTTATTTCTCATTAAGGCACTTTCCGCCGAATTCTGGAGTAATGTTGAGTGACGAAACTCAACGCCGCGCTTTGCCTCGTTACCAGAGCAAGAAAGTGAAATAAAATATATCATTTTCTCGAGTGGAAATTGAATCTACAACCTGTCACGCTTACAGTGGCACGCTTGTGCCCCTGCGCCTCGACTTGCCTCGAAGATAGATATGAGTAATATTAAATGTACTAATTTACTTTACATTCTTCTCATGTAATAGTATTATATTTTTAATATTTTGTACTTAGTTGTTCAATTAGATATACTAAAATATATTTTCTTTCACTTTCAGTCTTTTTAATTTAATAAATTGAAACAATATACATTTAAAGATATTTTCCGTATAATTACATTAGCAACAGCTATACATACTTTATTATAAATATGTACGCGCATACGCTTATAAAATGGAGAGGACACGTCTGTCTCGTTAAAAAAATAATTTATTCAAAGTAATGTAGGCTTCTTAGTAAGGGTTAAGGATGAACTAGTGCAGTATCGCTAGCACGCCCTCCAAACCGACCCTTCCCCTACAACGAATCCTATGGAATACTTACAAACGACTTAAAGCAAGCCAGTCTGGTTTTGAATTTCCTACCGCGCGGATCGCAGGCGCGCCACTATATCTACACTTTCGACTTTCAACGTTTCCATTTAATATCGCTTTTTAAACTATTCTCCCTATATATATTTATTTATTTTTTTATCAAATTCCAAAAAGTTTCCTTTAAAAAGTTTTGTTTTGAGCGCTTTATTTTTTGTGATTATTTTGTGTATTTTTTCCCCTTATTCTCGTGCTCGTTCGCGATATGTTAATAAAATTTTGGTTGTTTTTCAAATTTTGTGCCGTGATGTGTTGAAGATTGGGTGGAGGAGTAGTTTTTGTGGTATAGAACTTTTCCGGCATAATGAAGCTTTTTTGGAAAGTTTTGTGCTTCATACTCTTGATGGTAGAGGCTGTAAAGGGCAACTGGTGGTAAGTGAGCCTATAATTATATGGACTTTACAGTTATTTATTAATTAGTTTTTATTGCGTTTATAATCAAGATAATCATATATTATTTACCGGTATTCGCATCTCGTTTTTATCGACAAAAAAGTAATTTATTATAAAACTTGTTTCTTGTAAACTTTTTTCTACCTCTAATATAAATTTAAAGCGGAAGTGAATCACTGCATGAGTGTTGAAGTAAATACATCAAGAGTATTCAAGAGACTTCAAGAAAGACGAAAATAGCTGGCAACTTTTTGGGTTATCTAAAAGTAGTATTGCCCAATGTAAATAATTATGTTTACATTTCGCTAGTACGGTGTTTGACATGTGGTGTGAGAACAAAACACGATTTATGATTGATGCATTGCAACGGATATTTTGAAAATTATAAAGTATACTTTTTTTATAAAAACATACTCATATAAGTGTTATTTTTTATAATATGTCTATATTTAAGACATAATGCGGGGTAGGGAGACTGTTTAAGTAACATAATGAAAGGTCACTCCGTTCTCTATTTTTAAAGATATTAAGTGGCGAAACTTAATGTTATATTATAAATATAAGCATTTTCGCAAATAAGATTTGAACCCATAACCAAAAAAATTAAATCTTTCACTTAATGAAACAAGCAAAGTTAATGGTTGTTTTATCAGAACATTAAATGGCAACTAAAAGCTTGTCTTTATGACTTCCTCAGATGGTCGGGGTATTTTAGAACAATTCTATGTTCGAGTACAAATATTGAAATGTTGTAATTTTACAGTAAGCCTACATGACCTATAATTTTTCCTAATAACATACAATAGAAAAAAAATCAGCCACTTTCTGCCGAATTCTGGACGCATTGCATGTTGAGTGCCAGAACTCAACGCAGCGCTTAACCTCGACACCAGAGCGAAGAAATGGAAATATAAATTTAAGTAAATATTTCATCTCCTCGTGTGGGGATCGAACTCACAACCAGCCGGTTTTACAGCCACACCTCGTGCCGCTGCGCCACGACTAGCCTACAATAGATTGTTATTATATTAGGAAATACGTTATTTTCTCTCTATAAAAACGATCAAATCAAATCAGCTTCACGCTGTATCCCGCACACAGCAGAGTAGGCATAAAACGATGAAATAACTAATTACTATTTAATAAAAAAAGTCTGGAAAAAAATATATAAGTCTATCGCATATCACCTATCCCAGACTTCGATATGTTTTAAAGAAAATAATAAAAAATATAGCGATGAGGGTAGAGAAAAGTAAGGGAGCAATATTCATTTCTCCACTTTTCATTAACAGATGCTAAGTACTAAGCGGCGGTATTTAAAGCCAACCTTAGTGTAATGAGGCAAAGGATACATTTTTTAATATTATTTTTAATTTTTTTAATTAATATTTCAATACATCATCATTATAAAGTAAATAATGCTATGGCCTCTCTTCCCATTTTCAGCCGATTTCCGCCGAATGGAACTATTGCGTGTTGAGTGGCGGCACTCAACGCCGCGCGTAAATATTATTTTTTTTTTAAATTATTCTCGAGGGGGAATCGAACTCACAACCTAGCACGTTTACAGCCACACGCTTGTGCCTAGCCAAGCCTCTTGTTATTAAAATACTTTCGATTATATTAAAATTTACAACTAAAGTTGAATCAGATACCTCTCAACATCGTGATAAATACCACAATAGCACTGCCTAAATTACATGAATCCTTTTTTTATTTTTAACACATTTAAAGTGTTATTGCACTCTGAGGAAACAAAGGTACATATTTAGAAAACGTATAAAAAGGAACGTAGAGCGATTTGAACGTTCTTAGAACGTATGAGTTAGTGGTCAGAGCGTTTGGACGGTTTCCGTGAGACGTGGGTTCAAATTCTATGTTATAATACAGCTCCTGACTGTAAATAGCTGAGGGTTTGATTGCAACTTGCAGAAATATTAAATTATACTATATTTAATTACATTAATTTCCCTGCTCTGTTAGGTAAAACTCGCGGTAGAGTCCGGCCCCTCAACGCGAAATGTCTTGAATTTCGGCAAGAGGAAAACATAGTGACATAACACTACTTTAATATGTATGATGTACGAAAAGTTAGAAAAATAGTATTATTTTTTATAAACAAATCAAATAAGTAAATCAGCTTCACGCTGTATCCCGCACACAGCAAGGTAGGCAGAGGGAACCTAGTGTAAGACACTCTGTTCCCCACTTTCTGCCTAATTCTGAAGGCATTGCGTGTTGAGTGTCAGTACTCAACGCCGCGCTCAGAACGAAGAAATGGAAATATAAATTTAAGTAAATATTTCATCTCCTCGAGTGAGGATCGAACCCACAATCAGTCGGTTTTACAGTCACACTTTGTGCCGCTGCGCCACGACTGGCTTAATTTTTTATAAATATGAATCATATTTTAAGGATATACCTTAATGTATTATAGCGACATACGAAGCGAATACTATGTTTTTTGTTACTTCTATATTGTATTTTATTACCGGGAACTTAGTTGTAATAATATTCTCTATTAATTAAAAAAAATGTTTTAACAATTATTATCTATATATATAAAAGGACTTGTGCTGACTGACTGAGGTAAGACGCACGCAGAGCCGTAACCGCTGATGGTAGAAACGTGAAATTTGGGCAGATGTTTATTTTCATATTCTGGACGTCCACTAAGAAGGGAATTTGAAAAATTTTAACCCCAAAGGGATGAAATAGGGGTTGAAAGTTTATATGGAAAAAAAAAATAATCTGTACCGATTTTTATAAAATTTGAAATTCAGACTCTTAAAAATATTTAATTGAACACGTGTTTCATGGTTTTTAAGAATTCACCCCCTAAGGGTTCAAATAAGGGGTTGAAAGTTTATATGGAAAAATCTTTAAATTGCCACCGATTTTTATAAAAAATTAAATTCAGACTGTTAAAAATATTTTATTGAACACGTGTTTCGTGGTTTTTTTAGAATTCACTCCTAATAAGCGGGCGAAGCCGCGCGCGCCCTCTAGTTATTTATATAAAAAAGTTGTATAATAGATTTTTATAGTATGAAGGATAGGTCCAGGTTCAATCACAGCTGCATTCCACACGCTTTCGTTCAAAGGGATGTCACGGCAAGTTTGCTCAACGTTTGTATTGTTTGAAACAATTCTTGTCCAAACACACGTATGCAAGGTTAACTTTCAACTTATAGAAATGGTCACGTCCTGTTTACACGTTGCACACATTTTGTAATGCGATTTCTCCTAAACTCTAATACTGTAGACTAACTAATGTATTAAAATCATTAGAAGTTTGGAATTAAAAACATTATCCTTCAGTTTCGCATCTCACACGAAATATATCTTATTTAGAGTATAGGGAGCGGAGTGTAAGAACAGTAGGTTCTAAAGGAACGGTGAAGCTTAAATTAAAATTTAGACCCTTTAATTTTATTCAAATTAAACAAAAATTAAAACACACGCATTAAGCCAGCGGCACAATGTCTATCTGTAAATGGAATGTATAATTTTCATTTCGTTGCATTGATTTCCGCAATTTAACAGGTAATGCCTCGAAAATTCGGCGTGGAGGAGGTTCCCTCTGTCTACCCCGCTATGAGCGGGATGCAGCGTGAAGTAAATATTAAGGACACCCAATATGTAGAACTCTTTCTATTTGGACCGATAGAGTAGAATACGGCTATTGTATGGCGTTTTTGGATTAGTACTCAAAAAAAATTGCTTAAGTATAGGCCAAATGAAAAAAATATTAAGAAATAGTACTTATTAGATAAATTAAGAAAAAAATATGTAATGTCAAGATTTTATAGGCAACTATATAGGTTATTAGATAAGACTTGATTCATTAAATTACTTTTTAATGGATTTACATTTTAACTAGTCACGGCCAATGAACTGAGTATTTTTTAAAATTTTTTATGCGTTTATTGTAGATAATAAAATAATATTTTAAAGTACGAGTTTATTTTTTTTTACTAAAATCTCATAAATAAAGTACATTATTTCTAAGATATATAATATAATGATTTTTACATTTTTTACATTAATATTATAAGTGGATTAATTTTTATGAAGTTGCAAGCTGGTCTTTTACTTTAATTTTGATTACTAAGAAAAATAAAACATTGTAAAATTTTAAAAGCTACTTAAATTGATATTTCCATTTCTTCGCTCTGGTGTCGAGGTTAAGCGCGGCGTTGAGTTCTGCTACTCAACACGCAATGCCTCCAGAATTCGGCACAAAGTGGGGAACGGAGTGTCTTAACACTAGGCCTGCTTAACACTAGGCTCTGCCTACCCTGCTGTGTGCGGGATACAGCGTAAAGCTGATGGCGTTGGTAACATCATCATCAGGTATAGAGATTAAATCTACGACTCTTGATACAAAATACAATCACATTTATACAGGGTGGAAGTGTAAGCACCACATTAAATGAAACCACAGTTTTAACTACTCTATAGAAGCCTAATATAAATCAGAAAAAAATAAATTCCAAAAATGAAAAAGTTATTTTTTCAAACAAAATAAATAATAAAATTGTCGTTATAAAATAAAACGCCATTTGTAAGGACGATGCACGCACACATAAACCTATCAAAGGAACACCGCCGCACACGCCTCATTCAGAAAACGAGTCTTAGGTATTGGCGATAAAGTTCAAAGTTGTTTAACCTTTAGTAGTATTTTTGTAGTAGTAAGTGTTTACGTTATTGGGATCTATACGTAATCGCGTCACACGAAATACAGGTATGGATAAAAATCGTGAAATGAAAAAAAAATCCTACGTCCAAACTGTTGAGGCATCTTGATTAATTTCTTTAGGTATAGGTTTGGAATATTTTACCCTATATGCTGTTTCCGTAAATGGAGCGCTGCCTCTTCCAGGATAACACAGGAATTGCACTCAGCGAATCACAAGAATTTATGTTATAAGAACAGTCTTATTCCACGTAGAAGAAACTACTTAAGATTCTGTAGACCGTGTGGATACCGGGCCAATCGCATTGAAGGAGTTTAGAGAAATGCTTGGGACTTGCGACCCAAGAGTAGACTTAATGTCGCTTTGTAATACCTTAAAGCTCTGATATCAGACAAACCGCGACGTTGAGTTCCGTCATTTAAGACGTAAGGTCTCGAAAATTAGGCGGAATTAGGTGTCTGGGGAATCGTGTTTTAACACTAGATTCCCACTGTCTGCCTTGTTATGACAAAAAGAGTTAATCGGCTTTTCTATTACAAAAGTTATTAAAATATTAATAGTAACGGAACCGGAAATGAACCACTAATACCGGTAATTATGTAGAGGCACCGCCATATTTCTTACTTTCTTTTCGCGGCAAATCTTTTGTATATCTTTTAACGAATATAACATCAGTCATACATACCATACATGTTTGTCAACTGGGCTTTGATGTAGGCGATTTCCGCGCACTAAAATTATTTATACCCTAGCACCGGTACGGAATAACTTTCACCGAGCTTTTGTTACGCGTTTTGTAAACAATACGATGTTGAGTTTAAGTTTAAAAATAAGATATGTGAAGGTACTAAAGTTGTAGTGTTTATGACGTTTGATCTCACGTGAGGCCACCGTGGCGTATTGGAACAATAGATCAATAGATGATCGTTGCTGATTCAAATCCGATTCCAAAAAAAATCTATTTATATATTTTCTCACTCCCGAATTTATAAAGAAGTTAGAGAATGGAGTGTCTTGATACTAGGTCTTTTTTTGTATTTCAATGTCTTAATCAGCTGTGTAATATATTCATTTTTTTTTGTGTTTAACTTCACGTTGTATACTGTTTTACAGTAAGATAGGCAGAGGGAACCTAGTGCTGAAACACTCCGTTACCCGTTTCTTGTCGAAATCTCGAAGCATTGCGCATGCAATAGCCGAACTCTACGCCACGCTTTGTCTTGGTACTAGAAGAGGAAATGAAATCTTATATAAACCATTTCCACGAGCGGGTATCAATATTGAAAGTGTTTCAATGAGAAGTGTCTTCCACTAGGTTTAAAGGTTTGCTATGTCTTACCTATATGCGGGATATGACGTGAAACTAAAAAAATATCTTTAGATTTCCACAAAAACCCTTTTTTTCTGCCATATAATAAATAAAATCAAATCAAATAAATAAATCAGCTTCACGCTGTATCCCGCACACTGCAGGGTAGGCAGAGTGAATTTAGTGTTAAGATACTCCGTTCCCCACTTTCTGCCGACTTCTGGAGGCATTGCGTGTTGAGTGGCAGAACTCAACTGCGCGCTTGTCCTCGACAACAGAGCGAAGAAATGAAAATATTAATTTAAGTAAATATTTCATCCCTTCGAGTGGGGATCGAACCCACAACCAGTCGGTTTTACAGTCACACTTTGTGCCCCTGCGCCACGACTGGCCTCTGCCATATAATAGCTATTCGTAATAGATATTCCATATTTTGAGAATAGCAAATAACGGTATTTCGTATTATTAGCCAAATTAATAATTTATTCATAGATAATTTTGGTATTTTTTATACCTAGACTATCATAAATTTTGCAAACACAGCTTCTTGTATATAACATATGAAGGAGATGGAATATTTTACATTATGTATTCAAACTATAGCATCTGCCACTGTAGTCTAGATCGTTGCCAATGTCAGCGCAGAATAACTAACTATACGTAACGGTACTAATTTGTTTTATTAATACTTCTTAATAGATAAAAATAACCTTAAAGCAATATTCTATTTTTGTTTACTGCATATTGCGAGGAAGGTGGAGAGAATTTAGTGACAAGATATTACCATTTTTGGCCAAAATAATTGATATTGAGTGGATGTAAATTAAATAAAAAGAAACCAATTAAAAAAATTATCTGAGTGTAATTTGAACCTAGATTCATCTTGCGCTTTCTAGCTAATATCTTATTCAGATATATACTCGTTTATAACAGCTAATATCTGGGGGCACGGCAGTGCCCCCGCCAAGTCGAGCAAAAAAAAGCGGCACGGCCGTACCATCCTTTTCTCGAAGCAATTCAGGCCATTTTCGACCCCCTATTATTTCGTTACGGATAAAACAAGAAATCTGAATTTTCAGTTACTAATCAGGCATTATATCAACACGTTATATTTAAAATTTCAGTCAATTTGAACCAGTAGTTTAAGAATGACAACTTGTTAAAGTTTCTAAATTTTGTCACTCACTGACTGACTCACCGATCATCAAAAGTCCAAGGCACTTCTAGCAGACATAGAAGCTTCAAATTTAGAATACAAATAGAGTTTAGTGTCTTAATCATGGGAAAACTTAAATATTTTGTAATTTCGGTCCAGTTTACCAAATACACCAACTGCATGAATAACTTTGTAATCCCATATAAATGTATAGGATTACAAGGTTACATTTGCAGTTAATGAATCATTATTACTGTAATAGAAAATAAATAAACGGTTAATCTATTTAATCGAAATATAAATTTAAAGTATCGTTAGAAAAACTCAATTCTTGCCCTCCAGATAGTTCTTTAAATGACAAATTAGAATGTTTTATTGGAAAATCAAAACATAGAAGTAGGACTCTACAAAAAGAAGTGAGATGCCGTCAAAAACATCCTGTAAAAAAACCCAAGTCTCGCAGCTCAGTCTTTCAACCGTAAAAAGTTGTGAGATCCATGTAATACCAAGTCGGTTAATCTATTTAGTCTCTACTTAAAGGACCTTCTGTCTTAAGTTATTATATAAGTTATTAACATGCCAATATTAAAAATATTTTAATTTTTTAAACAAATAGATCGACTTGGACATCGCATGAAAACACAATGAATATTACAATATCCAAGTCGATCTATTTGTTTAAAAAGTAAAATATTTTTAATATTGGCATGTTAATAACTTATATAATAACTTAAGACAGAAGGTCCTTTAAGTAGAGACTAAATAGATTAACCGACTTGGTATTACATGGATCTCACAACTTTTTACGGTTGAAAGACTGAGCTGCGAGACTTGGGTTTTTTTACAGGATGTTTTTGATGGCATAATTCACTTTCCTTTTATTCTTTCTTTTTTTATATATTTCTAATACAATTATTATACACTTATTAAAAGAAGAGCAATACATAAACCCATTGTACTTTTTTTATTATTTAATACTTAAAGGTTTATCAAGCTAAAATTGAAACTAACTTCTTATTCTATTTGTAGAAAAGTTAAGCGAGTTGGGAACTAATATTTTTTATAGTTTCGCTGTATCCTGCAGGTATATAGTAAGGTAGGCAGAGGGAACCTTATGTTAAGACATACTGTTCCCCAGTTTTTGCACAATTTTCGAGACATTGTTTTGTTACTAGAACGAGGAAATTAAAATAATTTACTTTCTTTAGTGGAGATCGAATGTACAAGCGTCGCTTTTACATTTAGATGCTGTCCAGGTGCACCACGATGGCCTCAAAAATATCTTAAACAATAAAAAAATATTTAATTGTAAAAATAACAAATAACGATATTTCATATTATTGCCTTCCCTTTATATTTTTTAACCTACAACCATTTTTTTTTCATCATAAAAACAAAATTTACACGTGTTCTCAATAGTGAAATCCACATGAGTGAACTAGTACAAAATAAATGAAGTGTCAAATAATAGTCAGCCGAGTCACATGCGCGCGCGCCGCTTTGATCTCGAACTATACTGCGAAAGATGTTTTCTTAATTACGGAAAATTATGTTCTTGTTGTTTAAAATATGATCTAATTAGTATGGTTCGTTGCGCGAAATGTCAGTCAAGTGGCGCGGTTTGATCTATGCGGTGTTATATAAAGGGATTTTTACTATATTCTTAGAATTATTAAACAAATAATAATAATAATAATAATTAAATGTTAGATTTCTAGTGGCCGTCGTGGCGTAGGGATAGTGACGCGAGGGTTACGATAGGATACGCGTGGGTACGATTCTGACTCGGTGAAATGAATTATTATTTTTAATATTTTTATTTGTTCGCTCTAGCGTTGAGGGAAAGCGTGGCGTTGAGTTTCACCACTCAATACGTAACACAACTAATACTATTTTATACTGCACAAGCAGAGAAATACTGAAAATAGGTTTTTACAATTTTAAAATGTTAATCCACAATTAGATTAAACAAGTTTTGTTATAAAGTATTTACTTTTTTTGCAGTTTCACGATGTATCACGCATCTGCGGGGTATGCAGAGAGAGCCTAGTATTAAGATATACCGCTCCCCATTTTCCGCCGAATTCTGGAGGCATTGCGTATTGAGTGGCAGAGCTCAACGCCGCGCTTTGCCTAGGCACCAGAGCGAATAAATGAACATGTTAAATATTTCATTTCCCCGAGTGGGAATCGAACCCACAACCTGTCGCGTATACAGCGGCCCTGCGCCACGGCTGATTTTTTTACCTTTTATGTAGGATAAAAAACCTACTGTACCGCAAACATAAATTGTATTTCTCTTTATTAACTTCCTTTACCCAAGTGACATTCGAATGTAGTATCATCGTTTGAACGTATGCTATTATTGTCATCTGTTTTAAGTGTAATCTATCGTTTGAACTGGGAGCCATAAATTACACGTGTTGCATTGCTGTGTTGCAGAAATATTGTGAAATTAAATATATATATATATATATATATATATATATATATATATATATATATATATATATATATATATATATATATATATATATATATAGTTTTTTTTGGCTTCACGCTTTATCCCGTATGTAACAGGGTGTACTGAGGGAACCTGGTGCTAAGACAGTCTGCTTCTTAATTTCCGCCGAATTCTGGAGGCATTTTTTCTTGAGTGACGGAATTTAACGCCGCGTTTTGTTTGGTCACCAGAGTGAAGAAACACCCGCAAAGTCTTAAGAATTCTGAGCAAAGTGGGGAACGGAAGTGTCTGGTTGGGAAACGGAGTGTCTTAACACTAGACCCCCGGGTACCCTCTAGCTAGCCAGTTATGTGCCAGATAAAGCGATAAGCTAAAAAATCTAAATAGAACAAAAGTAATGAACTCATATTTATTCGAGTGTTTCTTAAGCTAACTCACAAATATCACGTATAGTTTATTTTTTTACTTTTTAAAGTGTTATTCCACATTTAGGAAAGAAAGGGCGGTTTCGAAAGAAACGCGGCTTCAAATCCTGCTACGTTCAAATTTGTATACGTTTTTAACATTTTTAAAGTGTTAATCCACACTTAGGAGCTCAGAGCGCCTGGTCGGTTTCCAGGAGATCAGAGCGCCTGGTCGGTTTCCAGGAGGCGCGGGTTCGAGTCCCGCTACGTTCAAATTCTCATACGTTTTCTAAATAAATATTTTATATGATGTTCTAAGTAACTAAGTTATTGTACAAAATTCGCATCACGCTTTAAGACGGGAACCCTGATATTAGGCCGTCATAAAACCTACTTGTTAATTACTCTCGAAAGGGAATCGGAACCGGTTAATTAAAATTATATTTTGGTACGAGGAGGCGGGACGGTAGGCGTAAACAATTATGATCAATGAAATATGTATTATTTTCATTATTTATTTCTCGTTTGTATTAAATTGGACGAATTTTAATGAGTATTGCCTTTTTTGGGTGTGTAAATACCATATTATAAAATGTCACATGCTATTTCCTTATATGGAAGTAGCATACGAGTCTTCTTAATATGGTAAGTTTGGGTGAATTAATTCAAAATACAATTCAAAAAAACGTTTATGTATTGCATCCATTTCATTATTTACAAGTTCGTGTCTTTAATTGTATTCGTTGAAGTAATTATGAACATAAAAAAGGTGGTGATAGCTGTTTTATGTTTAGGGTCCTCAGTAAATAAATTAAAGTGCGGCGTTGGGTTCCGCCACTGTAACGTAACGTCTATTCTTAACGGAATTTAATATTACATTACACAATACGATATATTATAAGAAAAGAAAGAAGAGGAAAATTATTTTTATATGTAGAAAAATAAACTGATAAAATAAAAATTAAGTAATAGAAATACTAAATGTTAACAATGGAAACTATTATTAGCCAACTTTAGTAATTATGGATACATTTCACTAATACAGCAAAATTTTTGATGTCGATTTAGATTTTTATTGTAATTTAATATTGTTTAAAAGTAATAGAAACTTATAGTAATGTGTAAGTATATATAGTTGAGTACTGTATAGTTTTTGTATTGGTGTATTTGTGAGGCAAATATGCATGCCTGCAACTAAGCGTCCAACTTGCCAAGCAATGTGAGACAATAACGATGCCAAAATGTGAAGAGAGGAAGTAGCTAACTATAAAGAAGAGTTTTGTTAGATGTGTGTGGGAATATAAAAAAAATAAAAAGAAATGCTCTCCGGAAATTTAAAAAAATCCGTTAGCTCACTGACAGACTATAGCTCATGGCGGTTATATAATATAACTTTCGTATTCTTCTAGATATGCTTATTTTACACACAAATGATACTTAATTACTTTATATATCTACAGTAAATTATATATTTTGATACTATTAAATACATATGTTTAAAATTTAAATTGCGGAGCTATTCCTTTGACATATTGCCTAGAACAGTGTTGCCATTATCTGCTAATTTGCCAGAGTTATTTAGATAGAGTTCATTATATATATTTACATTCCTTGCAACACTTTTATTATTATTATATTACTCAAAATATATGTTAATAATTATTATGTTTAATGATTTTTTATTTGTGTTAATCCTTTAGTCTAATCTAAATTTGTACTATACAGTTATAAAGATTTATAGCTTTCGGTGGATATTTCTTACGTTTGTAGTTTTATAGGATAAAGAAGGTTTTTCCAAATATATTTTTTTAATTTTGAAATTGTTTCAAATACTTTTAGAATTATATTTTAATTGATATAGGCACAATAACACGGGCCTATACATGTATATCGATTTAAATTATGCTAGAGTCACGAAATATTTATTTAAGCCTATTTATATTTCTGCATTTTAATTTACAAAAAAAATACTTAATAAATAAAAAAAATCCATGTTTATGATAAAAATCTTAACAAAACTATATTTTTTACGTTCAAAAAAAAATATTTAGATTTTATTGTAAAACTACAATAGGTTTAAATACCATACTGACCATACAATAAAGTATGTATATTTTTATACATACATTGTTAAAGACTAAAGACTAAACATATGACTTTTAAAAATAAAAAAAACAAAGTTCAATACGTGATATTTAAGATTTAAAAATAGTTATTACTCACCATTGCTATATAAAATCTAGGTACTTAACTATTATAATTGTAGAACAACGGACTTCTTGTTTTATATAAGCGTTTGACATTTAACATGTGTGTGTACAATTAGGCAACATTGTTAGAATAAATGTAAGTCATTGATAAGGAGTCAGGGGACAGTATACAGTTGTAAGTTTTGTATTATGGCCAGTCGTGGCGCATGGCACAAAGCGTGACTGTAAATGGGACTGGTTGTGGGTTCGATCTTAACTCATGAAATGAAATATTTAATATTTTCATTTTTCTCTCTCTGGCAAAGCGCAGTGCTTCTCCACTCAACCCTAACACGCAATATGTCCATAATATGACACAAAATGGAGAACGGAAGTGTCTTCATGGGAACAGAGTGTTTTATCATTAGGTTCTCAAGTTTCTTCTGCCTATCCTGCTACAGCGTGAAGCTAAACAAAGAAAAGTTTACTGAAAGACTAGGGATGTATATACTATTAATAATGATGTGATGATATATACTTTTAATAATGATAATAAATAAATATAATAAATAAATAAGTAAAAAAATATAACTATAACAATCGGGAATGGGCCGTGCAAGACACTTATTATTCCACTGTAAAATTAACTATAACTTTGATTAATTTTAACATTTTAATTGATAATAAGCATTTGCAGATATTTGGAAACCATTATTCTTATTTAAAAAAGTAGCTTCACGCGTGTTCTTGTATATATCTTAATACTCTATTATTTATTATTTCTTTATATTATTTATTAAGGCAGCCGTCCATTCCATAGTTAATTATATTTAAGATCACTTTAAGCCCCCCTCATTATATTTATAACAACCGTATAAATGGGTAGTACATACCCACATGTGCTTCTCTGTCCAGATTGCGTTCAATTCAATTTTCCAAAGTAATATTTCACACAAAACACGCCGGATAAAATCATTTATAAAGGCGTCACTAAACATTTACATATCGGTGCTAGTTCGAGGGTTGTCACTTTATAATTTTTGTAATATTACATTTAAATAAGTGTCTAATTTAATATTTTGTGTATAATTAAAAATTAAAAAGCCAATATGTAATATATACATATATGCATTTACTCAAGTGCGACTATAAACGTGAATTCGAAGCGAATCCTTTGTTACCATTTGGACCATTTTTTTTATTTTCGTATGTTTATGTTCCTATATTTCTTGTCGTGACGTAGGACACAAGCGTGTGGCTGTAAACGCAACAGGTTCGATTTCCTTTCAAGGAAATGAAATATTTAGTATTTTTATTTCCTGGCTCTGGTAATGAGGCAAAGTGCGGCGTTGAAATCTGCCACTCAGCACGCAATGACTTCTTCCGGCGGAAAGTGGGGAACGGAACGGTCTTATTGGTTTTGAGTGTCCTGCCAGGTTCACTCTGCCCACTCTACAGCGTGATTGATTTTGTTTTTGTTCTTATTTTTTATTTATTGTTTTCAAAGTATAGTTTTTTTATTTTTATTTATTTTTATCGTTTTACACTATTATAGTGGCAGCTGGCAACCTTTACACGTATAGCCCGAGGGCTAGTACACACCGCTCGGCTAATTTGGCGATGTTATACAAGTCTCACTCTTTACCCTGTCTATTACAATATTGGACTATAAAGTGATGTTAATGTAATAATATCGATAGAGTAATAGTATATTATTTATTATATAAAAAATTGCAATTGCAATTACAAAAAATAAAACACATTAATAAAGTATATGTAAAAAAATAGTTTTTCTGAGTCTCTAAATCTAAATTTTGATATGTTTGCCCCATCTTCTATAGATTTCTCCATTTGTAAAGTGCCGTGGCGTAGTGGTTCAAACATGTGATTGTAAGCGCGGCGGTTGTGTGCTCGATTCCCACTTGGAGTAATGAATTGTTATTAATTCAAATTTTAATTTAATCGCTTTATTTTATTGCCAAATAAGGCAAACGCGCGACATTGAGTTTCGCCACTCCACACGCAGTTCCTCGAAAATTAGGCAGAAAGTGCAGAGCGGAGTGTCTCAACACTAAATTCTTTCTGCCTGTTTAGTTATATGCGGGATATGAAACGGAACTGAAAAAAGTATACATTTGTAAGATATTACACAATATCGACAATACACATCACTATCCATATGAATATTTAATTTAACCCCTTCCGTGTTTATTTATTGGTCGTATATTTCATAGCCCGGGGCGATGCACACGCTGGGGTGCGGAATATGCAACTAAGGGTGGAAACAAACTCTATTATTACACCAACGTTCTTAGAACATTTCGTGTATTAGAAATGTTTTCAAGCAATAAATATTTGAAAAAAAGTAATTAATATTCATATTATTATGTGATTATTTATAAAGAAGGTCGCTGGAATTGGAAGGATGCGAGAAGCCTAAGTCCGGGATGGTTGGCGTTCGATAAGGGAGGCCTACGTCCGCTCGATGAGGGACGGCGATAGGCTAAAGAATGACTTTGATTTTAATTGTTTTTTATATTCACGCTATATTCCGCATATAGGACGGTAGACAGAGAGAATCTAGACCTATGACACCCCCTACACCCACTTTCTTCCAAATGTTTAGAGAGAACGTGGTATTGAGTGGAACTCAATACCACGCTTGGGATTCTTATCAGATAGCTTTAATTAAATTCGATTTCTAATGAATGTCATAATAAGCTCCAAACTAAGTCAAATATAATCTAAATTCGAAGCGAGACCTTCTTTGTTGCCATTTTAACCGTTTTTCCCGACTGCTAAGGAATGGTTATGTTTTTCACGCGTATCTTGTATGTATGTAATATTCTTTATTACCTCGTATCTCCAGAACCGCTGAACGGATTTACACATTTGAGGTATCGTTAGATTTATATTAGCAGCCCAAGTATTCTTAGATAGGTGACGTTAATAAAAAAAGATCGTGGCGGCTGTGGTACGCCATTGGACTTATTGAAAAAAAAAAAAATGTTTCGAATACTACAATATGGGTATCAAATTCAAGAGCTCAATTTCAGGATTTCAAAAAGGTATATCATGATTATCATTACCATAATAAATTCTAACAAAAAAAGGGAAAATAAAAAAATATTTGTAAAAACAAAAACCCCGACTGCATCAAACTAAAATGAAAATAAACAAGCCCAATAGTTTATTAGGATTAACAGTCGGGACCTGTAAGTAATTCTTCAATCAATAAAATCTTTACCAGGAACCCCGCATAATTTAAAGAGGTCCCGACTGTTAATCCTAATAAACTATTGGGCTTGTTTATTTTCATTTTAGTTTGATGCAGTCGGGGTTTTTGTTTTTACAAATATTTTTTTATTCACATATATTCATTTATGTACCTATATTCCAGTCGTGGCGTAGGGGCACAAGCGTGTGGCTGTAAACGCAACAGGTTGTAAGTTCGATTTCCAGTCGAGAAAATGAAATATTTAATATTTTCATTTCTTCGCTCTGATGTCAAGCGCAGCGTTGAGTTATGCCACTCAACACTTCCAGTTAAGTCTTCTTCCAGTTAGTGGGGAGCGGAGTGCCTTAACACTATGCTCCCTCTGCCTACCCTGCTACATACGAAATACGGCGTGAAGCTGGTTTTACTTTTATCTCCCTAAAATATATTTTTTTGTTTTAATATCAATCTGTATATTATTATACGTACATATGTAAGGTACACGTTCCATATATTCTCGGAAAATTTAGTTGTTGTGATTTTCAGGAATCTAATTCGCATCGTTTGAGTTATTACTCTTCAGTAACATGATATCTCACAGTGCAAGTTTATTCTCACGCTTTTCTTAGAACATTGAGATAATATGCCAAAAGTTCTCAGAAAATTTACTTTATATGAGCTTTATTTGCATACAGTTTACATTTACATTTATTAAAGTATGAAAATAAGTTAAAATAGTCAAATAAAATGTATCCCGCATTTCTAGGGTAGGCAGAGGGAACCTAGTGTTAACACTGCGTGGCCCACTTTCCGCCGAAGCTTTCGAGGCATAGCGTGTAGAGTGGAGGAACTCCACGCCGTTTTTGCCTTGGTGTCAGAGCGAAGAAATGAAAATATTAACAAATAATAATTCATTCAGGCCAGTCGTGACCCAGGGCCACAAGCTTGTGAGTCTAAATGCGACAAGTTGTGGGTTCGATTCCAATTCAATGAATGAAAATTTTTATATTTTCATTTCGCTCTGTCAACCGTAACGCCTTCAGAATGGAAGTGATTCAATGCGTCTGCCTGATGCAGGATACAGAGTGAACAAAAAAAAAACTAAAATGGTTATTAAACAACACAAAAAAAGTAAAAGAAAATAAATAATAAATAACTTATACCCAAAAAAAATCTTCATTCGTCTGTCAATACGTTGATAATATTATTAAGACGAGTATAGATACACGAGAGATCATCTATACTCGATGTTACAGTATAAATATAAAGAATACATTAGAGATTTAAATTAAATATTAAAAAGTAACTATGTATACGGATCGGGACTAAAGATATAAAATCACTAAGGAACCTTTTTTATGTCAACCTCCATTGTCGTTCTAAGAAACTTAAACGCGAGTATAAAAACAATCATAGCAATACGCTCGTCGCCGCTCCCCTTATCAAATATTTGCTGACATTAATATTACGAGAGATAAAGGTACGAATTTAAATTTTAACAGCAACATTAATGAAAGATTACAATTTGCAATACCCAAAAAACATAAAGGCTATACTACTGAGAAAGAGTAGAGTGCTCATAATTTAGACATCGAGCTATATATGGATGGTTTTCTGTTGTTTCTCAAGTTGGTTCGTTTTCTTTTTGTATAAAGTAATTGTTAGCATTTGTAGAAATTACTAACTAAAAAATTACTTAAATTAATTAAATTACTCACGTAAATTATTAAATATATTAGTTGAAAGTGAATGTTTTTTTTCATAATTTTTAACTTTTTTGGGCATATTTAGAACCAATTATATGTTTATTTTTATTTGAAATATTTTTCATTCGATTACTTTAATTTAAACAAATTTAATTTTGAGTTCTGACACTCAACACGCAATGCCTTCAGAATTCAGCAGAAAATGGGGAACGGAGTGTCTTAACGCTAGGTTCCCTCTGCCTAACCTGCTGTCTGCGTGAAGCTGATAAAAAAAACAATAATAATGTTTTTTTATTCAAAGGGCTTAATACGCGCTTATGCGATTGTAAAATATATCCAGGAATATCCTTGTTATTGCGGTGGAGCAGAGCATGTACAATATTTATTACGAATTTATATTTAAATAATCGATTTTAACAAGTTATTAGTAGATATAGAATCTAAATTAAGCGATTTTTAATGAAGCAGTGATAAAAATGTAAAACTAAATATAACATTTTTACAATTAAAATAAATTAATTACTTTATTTCCAAAGTATTAAAACTGAATATAAAATAATATTAATAGTGGAATAGATACTATATATACGATAATGATGGTAGTATAAGTCGGGAAGGTAGAGTCAATTCGCTTACTACAGAAATGTATTCTTTTACCAATAATCATGTTATTTTTCGTTTCGACGTTTTCAATTGCATTATAGTTTTATTAAGGACAAAAGAAATATTTGAAATGCATAAAAAATATTATTTATATATTATATATAAAGAAGTAAAGTGGTTAAATCATACCAGGGGCCTTATAAATGTGATTTTGTAAATTTATAACATTTTTGTTTGCGCAATAATGAAATCTGAATCATTTACCGTGTAAAAAGGAAGGGAAACCCAAGAACGAGACTACTTCTGAATTTTAAATGGATTTGCCATAGTATGATTGAAAACATTTTGTATATATTAATGAATGAAGATTTTAATATTAGGTACATTTATTTACCCAATAAGCAAATTAATAAATAAATAAATAAATCAGCTTCACGCTGTATCCCGCTCACAGCAGGGTAGGCAGAGGGAACCTAGTGTTAAGACACTCCGTTCCCCACTTTCTGTCGAATTCTGGAGGCATTGCGTGTTGAGTGGCAGAAATCAATGCCGTGCTTAACCGCGACTCCAGAGCGAAGTAATGGAAATATAAATTTAAGTAAATATTTCGTTTCCTCGAGTGGGGATCGAACCCACAAACAGTCGTCAAATAAATTTATTGCATATTGAGGCCGGTAGTGGCGCAAGGGCACAAAGTGTAAACACGACTGGTTGTGGGTTCGATCCCCACTCGTGGAAATGATATATTTATTTAAATTTATATTTCCATTTATTCGCTCTGGTGTCTGGTACCGGCACTCAGCACGCAATCCCTCCAGAATTTGGCAGAAAGTGGGGAACGGAGTACTTTAACACTAGTTTCTTCTACTTTCCCTTCTGTGTGCGGGATAAAGCGTAAAGCTGAAAAAAAAAATATTGCAAAGTGATTTATCGACCTCTTTTAGAAGTAAAATATTTAATTGACAGTTAAACATTTTTTTAACCAAATAGAGGTAAATATTTTTTTTCTTAAAAGATGAATAAAAAATAATGTAATTGAGGTAAGCGATATCAATTAAATGAACGTTTCAACCCGAAAACGAAAATGTGGCAGCCCATTTCAAAGGTATCACATATAATGGGTCCCCGCTTAGATAAATTTCGAGTTTTAATTACTTACATATTTCACACGATAAAATATTCTAAGGATGCATCATGAGACATTAGTGTTTTTTATTATTTTGTTACCGAATCTTTCTACCTAAGGGTGGACCACCTCTGACTTTGGTAGCACAATAAGCAACGACCGTCATTAATTTTAGGTCACGGCAGGTGTTGTCAACAGTGTTTGTTTTTTTTTTTCTTTTTGAAAATAATATTTTTTAAAAATTTATGTGTTTTGATAATATGCTGGATAGTAAGATGTCAGATGATTAAATTTTGATAAAGGATATTTAATCCTTTTTTAATAAGTGGTGTTATTTTTTTTAATTACATTATTATAACATCATGGTATGCGATATATTTTTATTTGATATCAAAAACAGTCAATTCTTACATACTTTATTTAGAAAACTTACTCCTTCTCGGTTAATCTTCATAATTTTTTAAACTCTTTAAATTCCATTATTAAATTTTATATTTTTTTATTCAGGCAGCGACTACAAAGAAGTTATTAAGTTGATACAATCTCGGCCCTGTATTCTTTATAAAGCGTCTTGTGAATTTTAATACTTAATTTAGCCATCGAGGAAAATACTTTACTTTAAACGTTAATGGTTCAAAGATTTATCACTTTCACGTGCAAAAATGGAGATTATTATACAATATCGAATATGTGATAATTAAAAAAATCTTATTGTTTATTGTTTGCACATGAAAATATTAACCATTTGTGGTTCATTCAGTTCTAGCATTATTTAGTATATTATGGTTCTGGGTTCGAACCCGACGTGTTTATACTAAAAAAATCGATAACCGCACTTATCCCGGTCCAAATATAAACTTATAATTTTCAAATAGGCTTTGTAAGTCAACATAATATAAATACATAAATGATGAAATGGATTGCAAAAATCAGATATTCCAGTTTCATGTGTAAGAACTTCATAAATATTGTTTTTAATTACTAAATTAAATCCTTAATTACGATGTAAGATATTGTATAAGTCTTATCCTTATTATCATAAAAATCGAGATATTATCATATATTAGGTGCGGTATTTAAACGTCAACATCGTCCGGTGTGGTCGAAGTGACCACTCGATATGTATATTGTATAGCTTAAGCTATTGTACGTTTATTTATAGATACGTTCTAGTATGGCACAATATTAAAGCTAATTTGAAGCCGTGGGTCAATGGCACAGAGTATGACTGTAAGCGCGACGGTTGTGGGTTTGATTCCAACTCGAAGGAATAAAATATTTAATATTTTTATTTCGTTGAGACCCGTCACTTACCACGCAAGGTCTCGAAAATTCGACGGAAAGTGGAGTGTCTTAACACTAGGTTCCTTCCGTTATATGCGGGATGCGGATTCCGTTACCGCTTATATATTAGTAAGCTATAAAACATTAAGCTATAAAATAAAATAAAGCTATCTCATTTATAGAAATTTTAAAAAACGTATAAATGAATGTTGCTTTTGCATTTGAAAATAAAAAAAACGTATTTTAAATATAACAGTTAAGGAATAAATTGCTCATCAAAATTCTTTTGTATTAAAGGTGCATTTAAGTGCATTCTCGATATGACGTGAAAAAAAATATGTATATTATTTCAAAAATTTACAATTCATTAGTTGCGTTGTAAGCTGTCATTAATTTTTCCAGTTTCTTGTTAATTGTTTTTTTGGTACATATGTATATTCATATGATATAAAGTTTTCTTAAAATAAGTATTCACTTGATATATATGGTCAACAGTCATACAATTTAATTATAATTGAATTCGTTTAAGTATTAAATACCATTCTTGAATAAATTAATGTTGATCATTTATCTATGAAACATCGAATGGTACATCTGTTTAAATATTAAAAATCGAATAATCGAAAATAGAAGCGTACCTACATTTAACAACCCTACTCAATGCCTTCGAGTAATCCCTACAATGATGTCCTGCGACTCTTAATACGTACAGGACTACAGGTACAAAAAGTCATTCATTACCACTCGATATTGCGTTTTAAAGATGGTTGAAACATAATTATTATTCCCGTAACCGGTTTCAATAAGCTATAACCGTTTTTTTGTAAAAATATCCCAGTCTAAGTAAACAGTGAATTTGTTTAATATAAATATTCATAAATGAATGTACATATATGCGTCAATTCCTTTTTTTGTTCACATATAAATTGTGAATAATTCATGTGTTCTTTTAAAAGTTATCTCGTAAACATACCACAAGATCTTAACGCACTATTAATGTAAATGAAAAATATCTGAAAAGAGAAAAGCAAAAGAAAGTTAAGAACATATTTTGATATACATACCTACAAAAAAAGCAAGATATTTTTAAATTGAGTAAATTAGTCGCTCTTATAATTTTCTTTCTTTAATATTGCATTTCAAATACATATCTGATTTTTCGATGCCTAAACTAAATCTTACGTGCAGTTCAGTATTTATTTAATAATATATATTTGTAGACATTATAACATTATTATTATCCCAGAGCTCCCAGACCCACGTCATTTTAGCAAAGTTGAAATTTAGAGAAAAACTAATATAGAAAAATAATTAATAATTAAGGCTTCAACAAAATAATATGATTAATAATATAATAATTAATATATTTTTCTAATTAGAAAAACTCGGAATTCGGAATCGTTGACCATCGGAAATACAGTATCGATGTTACTGATGGAAGGTCACGTAGTAGGCAGATGTTGATGTAACCGAATAGCCAAAGCGAAAGAGTTTTGCAGAGACCGTAACATTTAACGCCCTGTATTCGGGCAGTTCTCCAAAACGCTCAAATTTCAATTTCCTTGTGATTACTCATTAATAGTAAATAATTTTAATAAGATGAATATCGTATTAAATACTTAACTAAATAATAAACAAGGCGTCTAGACAAGTTTGATGATTTAGTATATACAAAAATATATTTTAAGAAAAAAACCTTCAAAAAATTGAATATTTTACGTGGAGATTTGGTGTGTTCTTAGCTTATTTCTTTTCAAAAATATTCGTGAATTAACTATATTAATTTTATTTGCTATTTTTAATGAAATAAGTACATACTTAAAGTTTTTAATAATAAAACGTGCTTATAATTTAGGTGTAGCTACACAAAAATCGATCGCAAAAAAAGTTCATAAAAATAGCGTCATTGATCGAGCGAGCTTTTGTTTTAAATATTGCCACGAAAAAACGTTATCTAACGTAGTGTTTATTTTGGCTTATAATAATGTTAGCATGCAGAGCTTTAATTTCCGACGGTGCAACTGCCGCCACGGATGCTTTAACATTTTTTTTAATACGTCTTAAACTGGATTCTCCTAATTTTAGCACATGAATCGTCATTGATATCTTTATTTACTACTTTTAGATTAAAAATGTTTCGGCAATCGTTAATATATACTTATATTGACATTTTGAACAAATCTGTAACCAGCAAATTTCACGTACTATGAATGAGTTTTACATAAAATTCCAACGTGTTTTATGTAAAAACATCATTGGTTGCGACGTCATTGCTAGTACAATTGTAAAAGATGGCAATGACGCTGGAAGAAAAGTAGGCGAAGACAATGATTATTAGCTTTTTAGAGTAGACGAATGGGTCTGATTTCAGGCTGTAGTCCTGAATCTTAGACATATTTCTAATAGTACTAGTACTCACTGATGGGTCGTGTGAAGATTTTTTAATGTTTAAACCAGCTATGACTAAAAATTTATGTAATACCTAAATTTTGTTCGTGAATTTTTCTAAGATTTTATTCTTCTGAATCTTCTTGCTATATCACTTACATGGCATTTAGTTTCAGTGTAATGGAAACGTTATAAATAATATTACTGTTTTTAGCATATAGAACAGTACAAAAATAAGCTACTTCAACTTAAATTTTATATTTAGAGTTAATAAAATATATCTAAAATTTAACGATTTCTATTAATATTCTTTAGTTGTTTTTATTTATTTTTTTCATTGTTCTTTATTTTTTACATCTCACTTAAACGAATCGAACTCCTTTTGATTTTGCCGAAGGTGAAAGAGAGTTAGTTTCTGGGTTTAATATTGAGTATTTTTTAATTGCATTGGTGAGACAGTGAAAGCGCGCGTGAAGGCACCGCTAATTCTGTTATCGGCAGCAATAAGCTTGTGCGTCTTTTCTTCATTTCTTTCAAATGTAAGAATAGGCTCTGGTCTTTCTTTCCTTGGGAAGGAAATTTTCCCTCGCACGGCAATTTGTGTCACAGACTTTACAACAAGAGAAGCCATTAAAGTATTGTACCGAGGTAGTCTCCCAAAACATCTTATACTTTTGTCAAATATCTAAAAAAAATATCTTGGTTTAGGACCTCCTGCGACCTGCTCACTGCTGTAAAATGTGTGGTAAATTAATGAACAACCTTAGGAATTACTAAAATTGCTCGTTAACATTTTATTTCTTTCTTTCTCAGAACTTTCACGCTTCATCTTTATCAGTACTTTCGTTTGGCGCCTTTGTAGCATATCCTTTTTCTTTTTTAAAGAGATTTATCTGAGGCCTTATGATCCAAACGGCCTTTTTTCTCTACAGTGTCTTTTACTTTATCAACACATTTATCGTGCTTTTTACTATACCTCCTTATCATTTACCACATATTTCTGTCGCTGCTTTTCTTATAGAATTTCCGTTTTCTGTTTCAAAGATGTCTCATATTTTGGAAGTAATTATTCCTCTTTGATCGATGGATCTTAAAACTTCCAGCTTCTTATGCGATAATTCGACTCCAAGTTTGGACGTCTCGTACCTCAAAATGAAACAGACTCCTTATTATAGCAACGATTACATATTGGTCTGTTCCCAAGATAGCATCCTAGGCACTCGTGTGTCCACAACTTAACCTTAAATATACTGATCCGCTAGGAATAAGTCAATCATACTTTTCACGGTGAGAATATAATAGAACGTGAAAATGGATTGATGATGAAGGAAAAGCAAAAAAGATTAATGAAGAAAAAGTGAGCGGTAATAAAGATAGACCTTCGAAAATACAGCATCAAAGATAATGAAGGAGAAAAATCACGTAAAAAGCATGAGGACGCCCCAGATGGCATGTATGAAAAGTTGATGATAGAGGACGAGGTGAAAGAGGTATATAGAGACCGTAGCGTTTGGGGTTCCGTTCTCTCTGACTTTCCCACTAGTATTACAGCGTGAAGCTAAATAAGTAAGTATTTAATTTCAATTATGTTGTAAAGAATCATTATTGGTACCAGCGCTGGAGAAAAATGATTTTTCTCCAGTTGCTTAATCATTATTCTACACTAATCGTCATTGTCCGATTTAACACATTTTTTAAAAATTCCATTTATAAAATAAATAGGGGTTGTTCATAGATGCCACTTCAATAAACGTGTATTATAATGTCCAAGCTTACATCTCACAGCAAAATTACGGCTTTACAAGCTGGTTTTAAAAATTACACTTTTTTTGGTTAAAAATAACATTTTTAGGAGAACAGCCTTGTATCTAAATATTGTTTATTTAAATTTTAAACTTTTTTGTTGCTGATCATAATTTGATGTAGTATCATATTAGGTCAAGCAATTATATATTGTCATTCGATTAATTTTTAATTAGTCGCTAAAGATGTCTTCTTCTTAAATCAAAACAAAAAACTCCAAGGTTTGTTAGTTTATTTGATGTGTATGAGGTCTAAATTAATTACGAATTCAGAAAGCATTGTTCAATTTCTTCTTTTTATTTCACACAACAGATATGCGAGATAATTACTCAGAAATTATAGATAAAGGTTTTAATGATACCAAGGAGTATTGATAAAAAGCATTGCAACAATTTACAAATCTCTTATCTTAAATAACACTTTGTTATAAGATCTGTTTAAGAATGGTAGTACATATATATTTATATTTTTATTGAGGACTCCTTATAAAGTTAGGTTAGGCTTGTTTTAAACAAAGCGTCGCCGTTGGCTTTGAAGTTACGTATGTTTTTGTAGATGTAATTAAGTGGAGGAGAAAGACTTTTTATTTTCAATTTACACAAATTAAAATCTTAAATTTAAATTGTTTGTATGGGAGTGAGTGACGAGTGGCTTAATGCAACATATATTCGTGTGAAAAGGCTTCAGCAAACTAATATAATTTTATGGAATAATAGAACTATATCTTTGCCATAAAGCACGTAATAAAAGATAGTAATGGTTTTATTTAATGTTTGTCTACTTTATTGAAGTAATGCATTAAATAGCAATAATTATCTATATTGGGATCGTAAAATAAACGCATGGTGATAATAATTTATTACAAATTCTTTTTAGCTTTTGGGCTATAAGAATTTTTGGATTACTGTGTTATTTCACTAAAGACAAAATCGAATGTTGCACATTTTTAATAAGATAAAGGAAATATTTGTCCAATCCAGGAAGCATAAACTGAGCTTTGCATTTGATTGAGTGCACACAGATAGTGTAGGTGTGACGGCGGCTTGAAGCGCAGCGAATCCCTTGCTTGGTAAAAACCAGTTAATACTCCTTTTTGGATACAAGCCTGAGGCGCGGCGCGTGTCACGTGCTTAATTTTTTTTATTATTTCTTTTTCGAATTATTAAAAGAGAATTGGCACGATCACTGCATATATATGTCTTATATTTATTAGACATGTGTATAATATTTTTTATTTTATCAAGCAGTACTTAGTAAAGATTTTTTTTTTTAATACATTTTCAATAAATTTTAATTTGAATAACGGTAAATCATAAATGATACGTTATTGTTATGTTATATATAAAGCAGTTTCAGTTGCTGCGAAAGTAGTTTCATTCGATGCAGCTAATTTAAGAAAGTGGACTATCTAAGAGTATTTCTGAAGTAGCATTTTTGAATCCAAAAAAAGGTCACCGGATGACTCTCAGTATTTGGGACAAACGAAAGTAGGCTGACACGAAATGTTGTCTCAAAAAAAGGTCAAGTAGCTCTATTAGCACTCAAGTGCATACTTTATAAAAATTCGTGAACTCTTTTTTATATAAAAAGAAACGAAACACGTCATATCACATAGTCATATCACATACTAACAGTAAACATAATAACAATAGATAAAACATTTAGAAAAATTGTTTAAATTTAATAATTTTACTGATAAAATTTTAACATTGATGTTTTGGTTCAAATTTATACTATCTAATATTGTAATGATGAAAGATTTTTTTCGCTTTGCGTGCGCTGGTTAGATGGTTAAAGGTACGATGAAAAGATGTACCTACTAATGAAACGTAGGACTAAAAAGATTTACAAAAAAGTTCTCAGAAGGGTTATATTATTTATATTTATTTATAACAAATAAGCTGTAAAAAGCTTATATTTAAAAAATATGCAAAGATCGCTACATAAATATTGATGCATTTTTTTATGTGAATTCTTAGGAAATGAAAGTATTTTATCATCTAGTCTAGATATTTTTTTGCCTTTATATAATTATATTGGTTGAGCAGATATAATTTAATTATGATGTCTATAAAAATGCTATACACGAACCGTTTTCGCGCGCCGCGATGTTCCTATTGTCCGTCCACGTTATACATAAAGTGAAAATAATTAAAATCTTAAATAGCATTTTCGTAGTTTCTATAAGACTATTTCATTGTTTTGAAAAAAAAGGTGTCTGTATTTAAAAAATGTGTTGTGGGCATTTACCAAAACCAGTTCCCGGTTTGTCCTTTTGTCTGTGTGTTAGTTTACGTTTATCTCAGAAACGGCTTAACCGATTTAAGTTAATTTAAGACTATTGTATTTTGGCAAACTTCCCTTAGCATTGAGTATTTGTTTTTTTTCACTGTGTTCATAAATAAAAAAGTTATATCAATGTAAAGTATTTTGTAAATTTTTGTAAAATTAGTTTTATTGAATTGGCTGAAACTTTGGTTTTCAATGTATAGAGATATAGTTTTTAAGACGTTCCCCACTTTCTGCCGAATTCTGGAGGCATTGCGTGTTGAGTGGCAGAATTCAACGCCACGCTTTGCCTCAACACCAGAGCGAAGAAATGGAAATATAAATGTTAGTAAATATTTCATCTCCTCGAGTGGAGATTGAACCCACAACCAGTCGGTTTTACAGTCACACTTTGTGGCGCTGCGCCACGACTTTAAAATATAAATGATGTAAAATTAAGCATTAATATCTAAAATCGTATCAGATGTTTTTATTTATCTTTTATTTTGTAACATTCTTCAATTTGAATGAATGACTTAATTTATTACTTCGTAAACAGATGTAACGATTAAATAACTGATCTTGATAAGTATTTCTTTATATCCACATAGGGATATTGTCAATTTCGTGCACTCTTTATTTAAGAGAATGAAATGAATTTGAAAAATAAAAAAACTTTTATATTAATATAAGAATTACATACATACATTATATCGTGGACTTTTATATTTATATAATTGAATATTTAATATTTTTTTACTTAATAAGTAGATATCAATATTTATTACAATACATGCGAAGAAAGTATATTTTAATTTTTATACATTTAAAAAACTACTAACATTCTTATAGCTAATACATTTCAAAAACTCACAATCTAAATTTACTTTTCATGTATATTTTGAATGCCCCCAATATTGTCGTTTAAAAAAATGCGTACGTTACACTCAACAACTATTAATTGTACTTCCTATTTTTTAACTGTGGTTAGATAAAATAGAACGATAAGTGATTTATTCAACTTAACATTAATAATTTTAATTAAAATTTTCTAATCGACATAATTTGATTGTGTCAGATTTTTATTTTTCTACTAAAATTGCTTTATACGCCATAATGAAAACTATACTATATTTTTTTAAGCTTTGAACTATTACCATGCCAAAATTAATTTACTTCCATCTATTCTTATTTTCTTCTATTTAGTTATCGGTATTTTATACTTCAAATGCCGATAATTGCTAGACTAGATTTGTAATTTTCTGTGTTTATTTTTTAACCATAATGAAAATCGGGGTAAAACCCAAAAAAGATGTACCTGGAGACCCTAGGATATCACCACACAAAAAATCATCCATTTCTGTCTGGTAGTTTTTGCGTGATTGGGGAACAAGCAAACAGACAAACAGACAAACAAGAATTCTGCTGAGTGGTTTTTCTATAATTGATATGTTAGCCAACCTAATTTTTATTTTTTTATATGTTTCATGTACAGAATCGCCTTTTGTATCCTTTTATTATGTATAGAGGTCGAGACATTAAGTTCGTGGTATTTTACAAGACACGCGTCTGCTGTGCCAGGATGGAAATTAGATAAGACAATTACAATCTCTCTTGATATTTAATATTCATATTTTTCATACAATGACATTCAAATTATACATTAACATAATAATAAACTTTGATATTTCAACAATAAATATTGAATACGCGAAAGGACAAAGCCATCGAAATGAGCTTCAGCTGACAAAGTTGAATAGGGCTCACGTTTTAAGCTGGTGTCGACAGATAGTCGTCCTCTTAATAAATTAATTAGTGACACAGGAGACTAAAAATGTCCAAATTTATGTCTTATTTTTTGTTATTGTGTGTATATTTTTTTATTAAAAAAATATTTTTATATATTACATTGAACTTTATTTTAAATTTAACGTATTTTCAGCATTGTGTGGTTGCATGGTAGGTGGAGAAAACCTCGAGATGAATAAATCTGCGTTTTATGATACAGTGACTGGAGAGACATCACTGCGTTCAACACCTTACATGGAATCGGTTCTATAATTATATTCTACTGTCTTATAAATATTATAGAATTATACAATATTATTGTACTATAATTAAATACAAATGATGGCGAAACTCAACAGCGCATTTTGCCTATCCAGAGCGTGAAAATGATAATAATAATTAATTACTTCGAGTGGGAATCGAAACCACAACTGTCGTGTTAAACAACAACTATAAACAAATAACGCCACTATCAAAAACTTCAGTTAAATTAAGAAACAACATTTCCGCGTGTCGATTATTTATTTTACTGAGCCACAAAGACCATTTTAAATTAGAATTCCATTACAAGTAAAGATTACAATATTGTATAGGTACTTGCATAATGTGAAACGTTAGCTACGTTTGGTGCTCCGCGGCTGACGGCGGCCGATAGCGCAGAGTGCACCTATTCTTAGTCAATAGGGTTTGTAAAATAAATGCGTATTATGTACATTTTAATGAATATGTAATTTGATATTAAATTGTAAGCACGACGGTCGTGGGTTCGATTCCCACATCGGGAATGAATATTTTTCATTCCTTCAATAACAAGACAAAGTGCGGCGTTGATTTCTTCCATTTAGATGAAATGTCTCCAAAATTTTCCGGAAAGCTGGGAATGGAGAGTCTTAACAATAGGTTCCCTCTGCCTACTCTATATGTGAGATACAGCATGCTTACGTACTTTTTGCAATTTTATTGGTTGTTGTTGGTTGTACAAATTATCTATAAAAATGTGACATTATTTTCTACTTTTACTTTTTAGAAGACCATAACCTTATATTTTATCTAATCGGGCTGGAAGAATCATTTACATATGTCGATAATATTTTTTATATGATGCAGAATATATCTATGTATTCTGTTAGTTTTATTACAGCTATTCTTAATCAGACGTTTTCCATATTAACTGCTTACACCGATTCGCGTTGAAAATACTGATTTTTATTTTTTTTAATGGGAAACATAATTGGAGACACCCCTACCAAGTTTTTGAACGAAAACTCGGGACGTGCGCGCGTCTTCATAACGGCTTCACAAATGCTTTGTGCATTAGAATTTATACTCTTGTCGCAAATTGAAGGTGTTCGGGGAAAAAATAAAACCCATACTTTACTGCTTACGTCGCTGTAAACACGACTTTCTTAAGAGAAAACTGTTCATGCATTCAGCAATTGCCAACTGAAATTCGGCTGAAATGTATTTTCTGATTTCTTTCTACTTTCTAAGGATAATCGATGAACATGAGTGTCTTTATAAAAATGATAAAAATTAACAATACTCGCTTTTGTTTTTCATTTAAAATAAAGAAGCATTTTTATTAGTACCAATTTGTGAAGCTAAGCAAGCATGGCGAGATTGGATCTTTTTTCATGCTGTAAGCGTCACTACGTATCCCACGTAGAGAAAATCTCCATACCTCCTTTTTTGTCCAATTCTTGAGACAATACGTGTTAAGTGCTCAACGCCGGGCTTTGTCTTGTAACCAAAGCAAAAAATAAAATGGAATCATTTCGTCAGATTGCCTTTATAGTATTTTAATAAAAGTATAAGTAAGAAACGATTGTAATTAGAAGTAATGTTTATTTTAAAGCCCAAAACGGTAATAAAAAGAAAATTTGTATGTAGAACACACAAGAAATTGAAATAATTTATGACTTTTATTGGCTATTGTGTTGTAGCTGCACACTTTGAAAATGGCCGCGGAATCAAACAGCATTCCTTCATCGTATTTGGTACTTGCCAAGTCCTTTACTTTTAAATTTTATTAAACGATGCAGTAGCAGTAGGATATTATTGTTAACTAAAACCTGAAGAATAACATAAAATTATACTTACTGTTTTTTTATGTTCAGTCATAAGTTATATTTCGAGGCCAGTTGTGGCACAGGGGTACAAAGTGTGAGTGTAAACACGACTAGTTGTGGGTTCGATCAACACGCAATACTTCCAGAATTCGGCAAAAAATTGGGGTTCACGTCACGGAGAAGAGACCGCATGCGTAACACATTTCTTCGAAGTAGTCTTGAAGTCCGTGACGTAGCGGATATCAGCATAGAAACTATGTCGCACACAAGTGCCTTGCTTTGTCTGTCCCTGGAGCGACACCTTCCGGACGCCTAAGGGAGCGCTGGTAGGATGTCGTGATGCAAGACATGAGAGCCAATGATTTAAACACTGAAGTAAAAGACCGTGCAAAGTGAAGTAGGTTAAAAGGAAGGTTATATTTAAATTATTTTCTATTTCCCTGTTTTTAAAGAGAAATCGTGGCGTTATGTTTCGTCTTACAATATCTTGAAGATTGAGCAGAAAGTGAGAACTGAAGTGAGAAAAGAAGTGGTGTCTTGTAATGATATTTCGTTCCGATCGAAACATGCTTCCGGAACAGGTCAGTTTGTTTACAAGTGTCCTCTGTTCCTGAGCCACTAACTCCAGCATTTAAAGTTAGAGTTTTAATCTGTTCTGGCCAACACCCTTATTTAATTTCAACGACGTTAACTTTCCAAATTATTGTTCCGTGTTCCTTTCCCCATTCGCGCTTTTTATTTGTTTCTGAGTTGAGTTTTTCATTTTTATAATTAATTTATTTATACTTATTTAGGAGGTCAGTCATGGCGCAGCGGCACGAGGTATGACTGTAAAACCGACTGGTTGTGGGTTCGATCCCCACTTGAGGAGATTAAATATTTACTTAAATTTATATTTCCATTTCTTCGCTCTGGTGTCGAGGTTAAACGCGACGTTGAGTTCTGCCACTCAACACGCAATGCCTCCAGAATTCGGCAGAAAGTGGGGAACGGAGTGTTTTAACAATAGTTTTCCTCTGCCTACCCTGCTGTGTGCGGGATACAGCGTGAAGCTGATTTAATTTATTTAATTTTTATACTTATTTAGAAAGCGTATAAAAATTTGAGGCCAGTCGTGGCGCAGTGGCACGAAGTGTGATTGTAAAACCGACTGGTTGTGTGATCGATCCCCACTCGAGGAGATGAAATATTTACTTAAGTTTATATTTCCATTTCTTCGTTCTGGTGTCGAGGTTAAGGGCGGCGTTGAGTTCTGCCACTCAATACGCAATGCCTCCGGAATTCGGCAGAAAGTGGGGAACGAAGTGTCTTAACACTAGGTTCCCTCTGCTTACCCTTCTGTGTGCGGGATAGAGTGTGAAGCTGATGATAAAAATTTGAACGTAGCGAGACTCATAACCGCGTCTGCGGGAAACCGACCAGGAGGCGCGGGTCGTTAGACGTTTTCTAAATAAGTATTTTAGTGTGGATTAACACTTTAAAATATATAATAATTATAATCATTACATATTTGTTAAAAAATACTTGTTTTATTGAAAATAGTAATTTAATTATTGTTAGTTGGTTTGATTTTATAAAAAAAATTTATTCAGATAGCAAACTACTGCCCAGATGTTTGTTTGTAATCAGATCTTGCAAGCTAAATTTCATCCACTTCCCAGTGTCCGATTGAGCTGAAGTTTGGCATGTATCTTTATTATCCGTGACAATGCAATCGTATAAATTTAGCTTTGTTAGTGTATAATTTCAATGAATTTGGGTTTGTATTATCTCATCTTTATGAGTAATGTGGTACTTTTTTAAAAAACGTATAAAAATTTGAACGTTGCGGGACTCGAACCCGCGCGTCCCGTAAACCGACCATGAGGAGGCGCGAGTGGGGGACCATCCAGTTTTTCCAGTCAAAATTTTTATACGTTTTCTAAATAAGTATTTTTCTTCCCCAAGTGTGGATCACAAAACACTTTAAAAATGTTTAAAAGAGTACTGTGGTGTTAGATGGTGACCAGGGTCTAATGATGGAGCTAGCATAAGAACTCGGCAACTAACCGACATAATTCTATCGAATTTGGGCTTGTAAGATTCATCTTAACGAGTATTTTGGTACTAAATGGTAATCAGGGTCTGCTTATGGGTATCTTCCAATGTCCAGAAGAATATGGTAACTAAACGACATAATTCCATTGAATTTGGATTTGTAAGATTCATCTTAATGAGTACTTTTGTGCTACATTGTGACCAGTTTCTAATGATGGAGCTGAAAGAACTTGGTAATTAAGTGACATAATTTCATCAAATTTGGGTTTGTATGATTCATTTTAACGAGTACTTTGGTGCTAGATGGTAACCAAGGTAAACAACTTAAATAGTAAAGTACCCAATAGATTTTGATTACGGAATCAGTTTCATACAAAATTCAACGATACCGATGCATAAATACAGGTATAATTTGATTACGTTGACTAAGAAGCTTTATTTTTTCTGTCCTCCAGGACGACATCTGTATATTTCATATTCATTTCAGCCTGATATTTCCACCCGATCTCGATAAAAATAGTCTTGACAGATGGATAACAAATTGATCTATAAGGGTTCCTGAAAATGGAACAGCCGGAACCGGTTCGTCATTGAGCATTCGGCTTCGCCCGCTTAAATTTATAGTGGTATTATAACCAAATTATTGTATAATTTGGTCAATTGTAATGTCAAATGTGAATTAAACTGTCAACATAATTATCATCGAGTTTCACTTGTCAAGTTTGTTTGATTTTTGAAATCTTTACATAAATCGTAGCCTACTTGCTATTCCGATGTATAAGCATAGGCATTGTAAAGTTTTGTAAAATCCGTTATGTAGTTTTTGCTTGAAAATAGAACAAACACAGCACACAGCAAGACTAAAGAGTATTTTCGTAATACAGCTAACATTTTAAAGGTGACACTTTTTTGCAAATCCCGCTACGGTCCGTGGCGGACCAATCATGCCGGCTTATTTCAGACATGCAGGATTGTCACGATCCAGTGTGAGAGGCATCTTATTAATTATTTATTAAGTATCATGTTCCCCCAAAACCTAAGCTGAATATTAACTCACATTCTGCGTTTTTTTTACTGAATTCGCTTATTTGGTGACTAGCGGCCCGCCCACGGCTTCGCCCGCTTAAAATACATGATTATTGATTTAATAAGCAGAATTGATTGACAACTCTAATGACTTCTAATATCATTTTTTTAATTACTTTAATCTGTAATATTCTAATATTATTTTTTTACGACATTATCGTAACTTCTATAAGAATTTTTGATTGTTTCGAACTAAAAAATATGACCAACGTTGATATTTGATATTCATAAAATATACATAAAGCTAATTATTTATTATATGTATATATTTTTGTAACATTACGTTCTTTTTACCTATGTTATGTTTTTTAAAGCTCTGTTAAATGTGCTGATGTTACTTAATTATTTAATGTACTGCTTCAGAAACAGCCCTAAATGTTAAATTATTGATTTGGGTAAGGATTCATAATTTTTTTCTTTAAGCATATTTAAAAAAATAGTTAAAAATCATTATTTGATGGATGATTCACCTTGAAATGACATCAATATGCACAACTCACTATTATAAATAGTATTATTATATATATTAGTATTAATATACTATAATTAGTAGTATACATTTTTCAAACATATATGTATTATGTTTATGTATTAGGATTTAATATGATATGTAAGTTTATTTACACCACCCACTCTATTTTATCACAAATTTCCTAACCCAAAGGTTGTCTGGTAGAAATCGCTGATTAGCGATAAGACCGCCGTTTGTGTGTCAATTGTTTTATGTTTGTTGTTTTTTTATACCCTTTTTGTGTCTAATAAGTAATTGTGCACAATAAAGTGTAAATAAATAAATAAATAAATAAATAATATTCTTTGTAAAATAACTGTAATGTTTGCATATTAACTCCTGTACAGTTTTTAAATTAGTTGCATATATTATTGGCTAAATGTACAATTGGTAAATATGTAGTTATTACAGAGTACACGTAGAAAGGATGTGTTTAGGCATTTTTATATAGATTTTTTTCAAACGAACGAACGAACCACAAAATCTAAGCATTTGCTTGATATCTCTTTGAAGATCAAATCGTTCTTTATGTCTATATGTTGAGTTAATTACGATTTCAACTTAACTGTTATGATTTATGAAGGTAATCTCCACTAACATTTCAATTTTGTTTACTTTATTGTATAAAATATTGTATAATAGTGCTTCAAAAATATATTTTTTTATCAACAGTCATATAATCAAGACGTTTCGAATGTCCTTCTTTAGCCAGCAATCTTACCAGCGCGATTGCTTTATAACATTCGCAGGGAAATTAATGCCTTGAGTTCATTCAAATGACGATAACTTTTTTTTTAATGAACCGATTTTAATGAACCAAACTTTAGTATTTAAGTTGAGTTAAAACAAAGTAATTGGTGAAACTTTCAAGTAAATCGGTTCAGTACTTTCAGAGAAAATTGCGGACAAAAATATGTCGACAGACAAACAGACAGACTGACAGACAAGAAATTAAAAAAAAATCTTTTTGCTTTCTATTATTATTTTTAAGTGTCCCTCTATCCATTTCAGTCAAAATTACTAAATGTACAGACAAAATATTTTTACTGTCTTATTATACAGGGTGGAAGAGGCAGCGCTCCATTTACGGAAACAGCATATAGCGTAAAATATTTCAAACCTATACCTAAAGAAATTAATCAAGATGCCTCAACAGTTTGGACGTAGGATTCTTTTTTCATTTCACGATTTTTATCCATACCTGTATATCGTGTGACGCGATTACGTATAGATCCCAATAACATAAACACTTACTACTACAAAAATATTACTAGAGGTTAAACAACTTTGAACTTTATCGCCAATACATACGACTCGATTTCGAAATGAGGCGTGTGCGGCGGTGTTCCTTTGATAGGTTTATGTGTGCGTGCGTCATCCTTACAAATGGCGTTTTGTTTTAAAATGACAATTTTATTATTTATTTTGTTTGAAAAAAAAACTTTTTCATTTTTGGGAATTTATTTTTTTCTGAATTATATTAGGCTTTTATAGAGTAGTTAAAACTGTGGTTTCATTTAATGTGGTGCTGACACTTCCACCCTGTATATAGAGATTATTTATGAGGCCCGTCGTGGCGCAGCGGCGCAGGTATGACTGTAAAACCGACTGGTTGTGGGTTCGATCCCCACTCGAGGAGATGAAATATTAACTTAAATTTATATTTCCATTTCTTCGCTTTGGTGTTGAGGTTAAGCGCGGCGTTGAGTTCTGCCACTCAACACGCAATGCCTCCGGAATTCGGCAGAAAATGAGAAACGGAGTGTCATAACACTAATTTCCCTCTGCCTATCCTGCTGTGTGCGGGACACAGCGTGAAGCTGAAAAATAGCGTGAAGCGGCATAGTATGACCGACGCGAATGGGCAGAAAATGGGTTATCTATACTATTGAAAATTGATTGAATATTGAAAACTTACCATCGAAAGTTATAAAGATAATTTTCGGCTTTTATCTATACTAATGTAATAAAGTGGAAGAGTTTTTTTGTTTGTTTAAACGTTAAGATCTCTGGATCTACTGATCCGATTTACTTATTTTTGGTTTTGTTTGAAAGCTACGGTTTTCAGAAGTGCTATAGGCTATGTAATATTATGGTGTACGTATTAGTTAGTCTTAAATAACGAAATAACTATAATAATGAATGCCATCGAATTGCTTTAAGCGCGTGCGCTGCAAATATAGTAAAACATATGTCAGTACATTGTATGGAAGAAATGTTCTATTTTATTGGTTCTAAAAAAAAGACCGTGATACGATATATCTATCTCTTATAAATAAGTCACAATAAGATATTTTGTGATAAAAAAATAATTGAAGATTGCAAGGTGATATTTCCACGTTTTTTATTTGATAAAGATATTGAAACATACGAGCGAAAATTATTCCATCATCAAGGGTTTTTTTATGAAGAAATGCTTTGTCTTTTATAGCATGTGTATACTTTTTGAGAAAATATAAATTTTAGATAATTCAACGCTCCGTTTAAGGCCGCAAGTATAGGCATGAGTCCAGCGGGGGGCGCCATTGCCGCCGATTTCATCCTCGCAAGCAGCCATGTTAGTGCTTGCAGTTTCTCAAAATTATTGAATGTATAAATTATATTAATTATATAATTTATATTGATTGTCTTATGGAAAATGCAGGATAATAAAACAATTATAAGTGGTACGCGAGCGAAGCCGCGAATGGGCCGCTAGTATTCTATAAATTTTATTCACAATTAGGTTAAAGCTGTTTTCGATGATGATATAGACACAGTTAGGCTCTATGTATCTAAATTATTTGTTTATCTATTAAATACATATATTGTTACGTAACGCCTGTACTTATGTAATTATGCTTTGACGAACGTCTATGTATTTACTTTATATTTCTTTGAACATCAAATTGGTCTTTATCCCTGTATTGAATTAATTACGACTTAAACTTAGCTGTTATGATTTATGAAGGTAACCTTCACTGACAATTCAATTTTGTTTACTTTACTGCCTGTACTCTGAATAATAGTGCTTTAAAAATATATATTTTTACCAACAGTCATATAACCGAGACGTTTCTAATGTCATACTTTCAGCCAGGAATCTTACCAGCGCGATTGCTATATAAATATATATAATTCGCAGGCAAACTAATGCCTCGAGTTCATTCAAATGACGATAACTTTTTTTTAATGAACCGATTTTTTTATGTATCAAATAAAATCTTTAAATATTAAATTGAGTTAAAACAAAGCAATTGGTGAAAGTTTTAAGTAAATCGATCGAGTAAATCGATGAATCAGTACTTTAGGAGATTAGCGTGACCATACATATAGACAGACAGATAAGAAATTAAAAAAATATATTTTTGCTTTCTATTATTCTTTTTATGGATAGAGGGACACTCTATCCTTTTCAGTTAAAATGTATAAGCGTACTGACAAAATATTTTTACTGTTTTAGTATATATAGAGATAATTGAAATAAAAAATAAAGCATTATTCTGATATAGCGTAAAATGCCCTTTTTTACTCATAGATATACAAATTATGAATGAAATCGGCATCTCAAGATCGATCTCAGACTTGAGAGCGCTTTATTAATACGGGCCTAAGAGCGCTATCGTTTTAAGTAAGTATTATTAAATGTTCAAACCTCGTCCAAATATGAAAGGGACGAACGATGCTCACAAACTTTCTTGATGCACCTACTAATAAATTAAACTTTTTTTACTGTACTGCTTACATAATGAAAATGAAATTCTTTTTATTATGTATTTTATTTATCATAATAACATACACATTTCGTACCTTTGCAGTTTATATTATAGAATATTAATTATAAATTGCAGAAAGTGGGGAACGGAGTGTCTTAACACTAGGTTCCCTCTGCCTACCCTGCTGTGTGTGGGATACAGCGTGAAGCTAAATAAATAAATAATAATAATTATAAATTACAATTTTGGAACAATTATTGTCCATTATATAGAAAAACATTTCCAAATGTGGTGCTCTTTAAAAAAAATTGTTGAATAATTTAATTTATTATTAAGGAATATTTTAAAATGTTATCATCCTTAATGGTTAAATATTAAAAGAATGTACGTAATGAATGTAAAAAAATATTATTACGTATATTATATTAATTAACATTAATGAAAAAAAATAATGACACCTGGAACATCGACGGGCAACAACAGCGTGTAAAAACGACGTGCAACAAAGACGAGCCATGAAAAATATACGGTCGGGCCAGCCAAACTCGGTTAATGTCGTAAAATTCCGAATTTTGAGGAAAACTCATCGCTTACTTTTGCCTAGGTTTGTTATGTACCATTGTATATCTTAGAGAAGCCTGGATTTAATAGTTGGCGCGTTTTAATTCGAATAACTAACTTTTAACTTCCGAATCCGAAAATATCGAAAATCCCGGTTTTTTGTAAAACTAAAATCGGAATTTGTAAGACCTATATTTGGTCCGATATTATCCGATGGATCCCGGATTACGACCCCTAGTCTTAACACTAGGTTTCCTCTGCATCGTGAATACAGCGTGAAGCTGATTTTATTCATACATTATAAGCTTTTACTAAAAATTTTTATCTTCAGTTCTTCGGTACATTATTATATATTGAGCAAAACGCAGGCACATTATCTATGTAATAAATAGTGGAAATTATAGCTTATAGAATGTTATTTTGCAATTGATGTAAGCGGTCTTTAGCGACGTGTTGCCTCATCGTAGCTGAGTACGATAGGAAAGATAACGGGCTATACAAGAGAGTTCTTTAAAAGTGTAAAAAGAAAAAAAATATCGGTGCATCAAACGGGAATCACTCAAAAATAACCGTTAAGACTAACAACATAAGGGTTATTTCTTTTTGTTTCCACGTTAAAAATAGGCAAGGCAATCCGAAATGGCCGTGCTGTGTGGAATATGCGAGTATAGCTGTTTGTTTAGACGGAACAGGCTTTAAATTTTATTCTAAGACTTTTTGAAATTGTGTTTTATTTGCTTTTGTGGTCAATTGTGTTCTGCCCTTTGTGAATTATTCGGTGTTTATATATATATTTTATAGTTTTATAAACATTGCAGTAAATGATTTTTGGAGTTAATGTATTAACTTTTTTTTAACCTTATGAAATTAAATTTTAATTTACCTTATGAAATTTAATAAGGTGACATATGGTTGTAAACGCGCCGATTGTGGGTTCGATCCCAGTCGGGGGATTAAGTATTATTTATACATATTTCTGAGGCCGTCGTGGTGCAGGGGCACAAGGGTTTGACTGTAATGCGATTATTGTAGGTTTGGTCCCCGCTTAAGGGAATGAACTATTATTTCTTAATATTTTCATTTCTTCGCTCTGGCACCAAGGCAATATTCCAGCGTTGGGTTCCGCCACTCATTAAGCAATTCCTCTAGAATTCCTACCCTGCTATACGCGGGACATAACGTGTTTTTTTTATACATATTTTAATTTTTGCAACACGCGGCGTTGAGTGCCGCCACAATGCTTCGAAAGTTGAGAGGGAAAGAGAGGAACGAAATGTCTTAACGCTAGATTCTGTATTGGGATATAGCGTGAAATAAAAAAAAAAGAAAATTAATTCTTTCCCTCACTATTAGGATATAATATCTAGTAATAGTCTGTATAAAATCAAGAAATATAACTAAAAAATATTACATAAATCACATTTACCATTACAACATATTTTTTATACTTTTATGGTAGTTTTGTGTAATTTCCTCAAATGAGTAGCAATAGGGTAACAATTTGCATCATAAAATAGGCACTATAGATCTGATATTATCTAATACTAAATAACTATTTGTAATACCACATTTAAATAAATGTTAAATAAAAACATACAGACAGATATTTGTTATTACATTTTTTTATACACGCATGCTGCATATATAGAAAAATATGTAATAATATATTTTTTCTAAAGAGATCTAGTGTTTAAGACACTTTGTATCTCCATTTTTAAGACATTGTACGTTGGGAGTTAGTACTCAACAAAAATAATAATAAAATTATTTAAATATACTCAATCCCCCGAGTGGGGATCGAACCCGCTTTAAAATTCAGATGCGGGCTATGTGAATATTGTAGAAACATAATGTGCACCTGCTAGTAGCAACTACTTATATATAGGAATCTTATCTTAAGATTCCTAAATATTTTGCTGTTAATATGCAACGACAAAATACAGTTGATTATAATACAATTGAAATACATTGATAATTTTTTTTTTACTTCGCCTGCACATAGCAGGGTGGGCTGAGGTATCTTATCGCCGAATTCTAGCGGAATTTCGTGTTGAGTACCGGAACTCAACACTGTAATTAAATATATATTTTTTATTAATTATTAAATAGTTTTATCTTATTATTCTTACAGTAAATATATTCGCTTAGTAACATGAATAAAGATAACCGTTGGGTGTATAATCAACCGTATTGGTGAATTCACCAAAAAAATTATGACTACTACTTACATTTTTCTTATCATTTGCAAGTCAATGTTTTCTCATAAGGTAAGGCATCCCATAAAATTATAAACATCTTTTAAAGGTGTTCGCCATTAAAGAACGTACGACGACAGTAGATCAATTAAAACGGTACAATTTTTTGCGGCCGCGGTCTATTTTTTTATAAGCTCATATAGTTTAAAAATGAGGTTCATATTTTTAACAAAATAGTATTATTAGTAAAACCTTTTAATTCTTTTGGTGAGATGTTGTGTCTTAATAGTCTTATGAGGTAGAGTGTATAATGAATTAGAAGTCAACACTAATTCAATGGACGACATCTATATTAAACGTTGTTTCGTATTGACTCATGCACGTATTTTATAAATAAATTAAACAACATTCCCTCCACAATAGATCTTTTTTAAAAAACTAAATATCTGTTATATTTTGTTTTTATTTTCGCAGTCAGCACAGCGAAGAGTATGTCATTCAAGTTTATGTTTATCTGTGCTTCCATTGACAAGTGACGTCGCAATGCGCGGCAATTGTTTTGGCGGGACGTGGCGGAATGCGTTTTACACTTATTTTCATTTGATTTTAAAATAAAGTTTACATGCTTTGCAATATAAATCAGTGTTTGGTGGAGTAATGTTATGTATTGTCTGCGTAAATAATATTTTCTTCGTTCATATTTAAACGATAATTAACTATGTTAAATTAACTATACGAGTGTCAACGGTATTTATATAAAAAAAAGTTTTGTTATAAAAAAGTAAACACAAAGGTAGTATAGTACAATTTGTAAACATTGCTAAGCCTAGGCGATCCCTTTCACATGAAGGATTTATACGTAAGTAGATCTCTATAATAACACAACATGAAATATTGACAAAAGATGAATGATGAAACCAATAGTTACGGGATTATAAAGTTCCCCTATAAACTTCTTTCTTATATCTTCAAACAATCAGTCCCCTTCGAGATGCTTTAGGGCAAAAAGGTTTTGTTATAACTAATCGTACCACTCGAGCAAAAGTATCCATTAGCATCACATCCCACAAGGAAATTTAAAAACCCCGTTTTTATGATTTACTTTCACTTAAAAGTGACCCTTTATCTGTTTACACATTAGTCGTTCAAATGACAAACTACACAGTGTTAACCGGCCAGTGTAAGCTTTATAATGTATGATTCATTTTGTATGGAAGCGGGGGTTACTTTAAATTGGTCGTACGTCGGAACGTCTACACCTTTTCCAAACAAATCAAACGCCTGGAATTATTTGACATGTCGGACAAATATTGGGCCAATGTCGTTTTAGATATATATATTTAAAAATGAGCCTTATGTTTAAATATGAAAAAGTGTATTTTTCGTATTTCTTTGTGGTAAATGATGTTGGGTCGGAGATAAGTAAAGCTTCAAAGGTGACAAAAGTATAGCCTGCGTCTTTTTTAATAGGTACTGGTTTAATTTTAATGGCTGAATAGTCCTTCTATAATTAATTTTCTCCGTTCGTTAATTAAAATTAAATTGATTTAATTTAATTTTAATTTATTAATTTTCTCAATTAACGAACGGAATCTATACAAATAAATCAACGTAAATAGACAAACAACAATTTATTGTGGATAAAAGGTGTGCAAAATTTTTTTTTTAACTTCACGCTGTATCCCGCACACAGCAGGGTAGGCAGAGGGAACCTCGTGTTAAGACACTCCGTTCCCGACTTTGCTGGAGGCATTGCGTGCTGAGTGGCGGAACTCAACGCCGCACTTTGCCTCGACACCAGAGCGAAGAAATGAAAATATAAACGTAAATAAATATTTCACTTCCTCGAGTGGGGTTCGAACCCACAACCAGTCGATTTTACAGTCACACTTTGTGCCTCTGCGCCACGATCGGCTCTTTTATTTTTCCCGACTGCTAAGGAAGGGTTATTATACATTCTATTTTTCCATAGGTAACTTATGTAGGCATTACGTAAGTGCATTGTCATATCCTTTGACGTCGATATCAACAGTGCACTACTAAGAAGATTGACTAATTCAATTTATAATTGTTCTTATCACTTTATTGTTAAATTAATAGTTACAAACAATACAGGAATACTATTTTTGTTTTATTTTAGCTTGTAGGAGATAACTTGGGAACCTAGTGTTAAGACACTTTGTTTCCATTAAAATAATTTGGTTCCCCACGTTTCGCTGAATTCTGAAAGCATTGCGTGTTTAATGGCGGGACTTAACGCCGCTCTGTACCTCGACATCGGAGCGATGAAATGAAAATATTAAATATTTCATTTCTCCGAATGGGAATCAAACCCACAGCCTGTCACGCTTACAGTCGCACGCGTGCGACCCTGTGCAACGACTCGCCTCACATTACTTATTAAGTTATTAATTTATTGCGTTGTGTGTGTGTTATCTTGTTTCGTAGATTTATAATCTCTGTTGCTTAATAAACTGTGCGGCAGTTGTTAAAATATTCGTTTATAAAGTAGAAAAGCTTTTTAAGAGATATTTTGTGTTAACGTCTCAACTGTGCTGGGTTTGCGTCAATATTAAATTTAAATTTTCATTTTCATCATATATGTGCCCATTTTTTAATGTCAGAATATTAATTAACCGGTAAAAAGCAATGTCAAGTGTAATAGAAATTTTGACGTGCAATGATTGCGCTTGCGATGACCAGACTGTAATTATGGCTTTAATGACATAAGGCATAGGTTTACGATTTTTTTTTCGATTTGTAATTATAAGATAATATAAACAGAATATATTTTTTTATATAGGATATTTATCTCTTTTTATTGTATCTGTATTTAAATATTGCTTCTACTTAGACATGAGGTCGGTTTTTCTTTTGTTAATTGTAGTGGAGGCACAATGACATATATTATGTCATTATTATTATATTGTAAGTTGCTTTAAACATTATAATAATATATAATCAGTGTGAAATGATATAATCTTCATATTAAATTATTTTTAAAATCAATACTAAATTTAAATCCAACATTTTTGTAACATAAACTGATCGCGCCTTTACAATGGCCATGTAAGAAGCGTGTAAGTAATAATTAAGAAGTTCGTGTAGAATGTAGATACTCAACAAACTTTGAGTGATAGCTTCATACATTGAAATATGGTTGCGCTTAACATGTATGAAAAAGTATATGTAACTGCACATATTTCTTTTTACAAATTTATTGAGTAGTCGACAATTAAATAAAATAATTAAAAGACCTTCTTTGAATTAATCAGGTAGATGAATAATATATTCGATTTTTTAAGCGTAATGTGATGACAATTTGTAAACTATTTACTAATTTTTATTGTCAGTTTAAAAAATATATATATAATAAGGAAATGTAAAGTTGGATTTTTATTAAATTCTAAATCGATAACTAATCAATATAAATTATGTATTGTACCAACTCTTGCGTTCCAAATTAAGACTAAACTTTTCTGTGGACTGGAATTCATTCAAGAATTTTTGTTTTCCTACCTTTTTATATCATATCTTCTCAAGAGGTCAGCCTATGGCCAATAATTTTTGACAAGCTGCATTCCGCATATAACGAGCATATGCATCCCGCATATGACAGGGTAGACAAAGGAAACCTAGTGTTGAGACACTAGATTCTCACGCCCCGCCGAATTCTCGAGTCATTACGCTCACTTACGCCGTGCTTATTTTCTATTTCTAAAAGAAACATGTTCTTTTAGAAATTGGAAATATTTTTTAAATTTGCCAATTTAGTATGTGACACCATGTGTACGTAAATAAATAAATAAATTAAGAAGACATAACTGCTGATATTCACAATATTATGAACGATAATATTATCCGCTGCTAATTAAAACGCTTCAACAACATTGTGCTGGCAGTGCACAATTGTTAATATTTGATTAAAAGTAAATAGACTTGCTGAGTCGAAATGTGTTGATTCACCTCTCACTCAGTGTAAATACTGTTGATGTAGATATTTGTCTTGCAACTGTTGTTAAATTGTATTGAATGATTTATTAGCAGATTTTGTATTATAAAACAATCACAATACGAGATATATTTAGTAATTATAATAATTAATTATTCAGTAGAGGCCAGTGGTGGCGCAGTGGCACGAGGTGTGACTGTAAAACCGACTGGTTGTGGGTTCGATCCCCACTCGAGGAAATGAAATATTTACTTAAATTTATATTTCCATTTCTTCGCTCTCGTGTCGAGGTTAAGCGCGGCGTTGAGTTCTGCCACTCAACACGCAATGCCTCCAGAAATCGGCAGAAAGTGGGGAACGGAGTGTCTTAACACTGGAGGTTCCCTCTGCCTACCCTGTTGTGTGCGGGATACAGCGTGAAGCTGATTTGATTTTAATTATTCAGTATAATATAGTGAATAATTATTATTTTGCCTATCAACATACTTCTTGTTTCACTATTTTTAAACAGATTTTAAATATTTCGTCACTCCTATAAAACAAATTCTATTCTAAATGCTCTTACTTCTAATAGACATAGTTGCATTAAAGCCATTTAAGTATATTATAGTTCAAGTAGTTGTCGAATCGTGACTGTGCATATCTGTGTATGGTTTAAAGCAAAAATATATAGTAGGGCTAGGTCTAATGTCTTTCGTCTATCCACTATTGCGCATTCGAAAAGGTCCTATGTTATATGTACATACTAACAAAACTGGAATCTACTTTTTTAGAAAATACTAAAATATTATTTTCTTTTCACTGTATTGATTTTAACAATGGGATTTAGGATAGTAGATATTAAATACAAATTTTTGGTGTTTCCATTTTTTTTTCATTAATAATATTATTATTGTTGTTTTATTATATTTCTTTCATATTGCTCGTAGAACTACATAAGACTTAAAAATAAAAATTAAATTAAATCAGCTTCACGCTGTATCCCGCACACAGCAGGGTAGGCAGAGGGAACCTAGTGTTAAGACACTTCGTTCCCCACTTTCTGCCGAATTCTGGAGGCATTGCGTGTTAAGTGGCAGAACTCAACGCCGCGCTTAATCTCGACACCAGAGCGAAGAAATCGAAATATAAATTTAAGTAAATATTTCATCTCCACGAGTGGGGATCGAACCCACAACCAGTCAGTTTTACAGTCACACCTCGTGCCGCTGCGCCACGACTGGCCTCTACATAAGACTTGTTCACATATAGTCTAGTAACTCCTCTATTTCTCGGTTATTTCCAACTCTTATCACTTATTCCACAAGCTGTTGCCCTCTGATATTGTGCATTACCTCCCCACATATTAAGGGGACTCTGACCCCATAAGGTGACTAGGGATGTTTATATGTAAATCGTCAATTAATTTATAATCAAAGGTGCCTTGCACTTAGGTTGAGCAAATCTCAATAGACTACTTAACAGAATCTAATATCGTTGTTGTTAAAGTATTCGAGTAAATTGCTATACGAAGTGCTTAGAACATGTTATAATATTAAAATGAAACGTGGTTGGTACGTTTGTATGTTAATTTGATATGCTTTCGTTTATTTAGTTGGAAAACTAAATAAACTAAATAATAAAACAGTTAACTCTATGTAGATCTTTTTGTACTGTTTTCTTCTTCTACTCTTCTTTGTACTGTTAAAAATATTGTTAGATTTTTTATGAAAGTAAGTAGGTAATTTCAAACGTGTTATTAGTAAGTGTATGTATATAAAGTTATACAAATCTTTGTTTATTTTTGCAAATAAAGAGAAATTGACGTAATTCCACCAAGACATATCTAATAAATGTAAAAAATTACAAAATTTTCATATGTAAGTGATAATTTTGGAAATATAATAAAACGATGTTTAGTTATTTTGTTAGATGTTAATTAAATATATTTTCATGTTAAGTGGTCCCGCTTCGGATCCATTCGCACCTTCTTAGGGAGAACTCGAAAAAAAATGTGAATGTACACTTTTAATAATATCAAAGATAGTTCCCGAAACTGCATCGTTATTTATTTTTCTTTACAAAACAAATAGCCATTGAACAGTTTGACATAACTAAAACATGATATGTGATTTTTTAAAGATTTTTCTTCAGTAGTTTCGTTTTCTTTAGAAAAAACTGTAAGTTCACAAAAACTCTAAATCTAACCAATGAAAGTCAAAAATAAAGAATTTCGCGACAGAAATACTTATAACGGTACATTTTTTTTATTTTAAAAATCTATGCTAACTATAATTTAAAAAAACGGACAAGCGCGAATCGGGTTCGCCCAGCGAGGGTTCCTTATAAAATTTGAAGGTATTAAGTTTTTCTGAAATTCAAGCTTAGCTTAGAGCCCTTTCATCTGATAAATCACTTGAGCTAGCGGCTCGGCTAGGTCAATTATTTTGTAGCATTTGACCACAAATATATAGTTTTCAGATGCTAGCTGCTAAATTTCATAATTCTAGGTCAACCGGAAGTACCCTATTAATTTTGATTCCCTTTATAGTGTGGAAATATGTTTGAAGAAATGGTTTGAATTTCAACTTGATATCTTCAAGTGTTCCTAAGATAAAGGCTCTTGACAGACAGATAGACAGACAGAGTCGTCAACCCTAAAAACGGGTTAACAAATCTATACTTATAATAAATCTGTAGAAAAGTCGTTTCTGTACATTGAAAATATTTAAAAAAAAATTGCCAGGGTGTTAAAGGATAATTAACGGAATCCATTTCCAACATTTTTGAAATTTTTGTCGTAACGTAAAAAGTACACAATAAATTTAAGCAACTTTTATACATAAAATTTACAAATAAATCAAGGTAGGTTTTAGTGTATTTCATTGTTATCGCTTCACTCATTATTGATTAGAATTAACCATTAAATATGACGCAAAAAATAAATTATTTAATTTATTGATAAAACTTTTAATATGTTGCAAAGGAATCATAATCGTTTTAATAGTTTCTAAAACATTATTTTCAATAGATATGATTTTATTATAAGTATTACTTATTTCACCTGTAAGTCCAATAGATGGCGCTGTGCATGAAACGTCGTTTTCTGAATCGCGCTGGCAAGATTGTGGGCAAAAGAATGACTTTAGAAACGTCTTATTTATTTAACTGTTGATAAATTTATGTAAGTTAAAAAAGTGTAAAGTACAATTGTTCAAAGTACTAACTACAAAGTAAACTAAATTGAATTGTTGGTGAAAATTACCTTCGTTACAGTCTAACTTAATTCGTAATTATTTAACACAGTGATAAAAAATGATTTAATATTCAAAGAAATGTTTTGAATAGGTTCTTCAGTCCGTTCGTTCGTTTATGTTATTAATATTTTTATAAAAAAACGTATAAAAAAATAACTTATGGGAGCAAACTAAAAAAAAATCTCTCAACAAAAAAATTCTCTAACACTGTTAATAAAAATATCCCGCAGTATTATTTCATAACTTACCACGTAACGAGATTTAGTTTTCTTGCTGTGCTACAAGTGAAAATAAAAATTATTGTAGTATATATAATACGAATAGTAGTAAATAGAATTAAGTGGAGAAATTTATCTACATCACTGCATAAAGTTAAAGGAATACACATATTTGGATACGTTTCAAAAATAAATTTTAATTGTTGTATATAAAATATCTATTTTGTTGTTAACTAATGATTTAAACTTGACTGTAAGGAGAAAAAGGATAATATAATAATAAAATAAACGATTTCTAATTATTTTTTTGTTATTCATTCGCTTGTTGTTGACGGTTTACTTTGTCACTTGCTGTTGTTATTCCTTTTGCTTTTGGGAAAATGGTTGAGTGTAATTTATAAAAATGTACCAATTAAGTACAAATTAGGCAACTTTCATTTATGTAATATGCTTATACATATCTCCTTACTATAGCGTAAATATCAAGTAATCCAATCCCACTATATTCTATGTTGGTGACCGCGACGTAGGTAACAAAAAATAAAGAAATAAACCGACTATCTCCGTCCAACCATTATGAGATCCGAAATAGCCATTAACAGGTAATAATGTGGTTTCTTTTAGGTAATACACTCAATTTATGTGGCGGAATTATTATAAGTTTTTCCAAATCAGTCGCATTTGCCCTTCTTTGCCATTAGTTATGTCTTCTCTCATTAGTAGTAATGGATCTCCTATAGAGTTCGAGTTCTTGATATTGTTGGTGGGTCAATAATTATTATGTATTTGATTCTAACTAAAACATTTTTTCATTTCCAAATGAAAATATTGATGTTTATGTATGTTTGTCGTTTTTCTTTATGTTGAGGAATAAATTTTAGCTGACTTCGATTTTATCATCCTTTTAAGTCAGTTGGGAGTCATACATTAGAATTTAATATTTTAGGAGCAGTATTTTAATTTTTTCTGAAGTTCTAAAGAAGCTTCCCAGTTAGTCAACAGAATACAATGTGAACATTATCCGATATCAGTGATGGTTTTGTGATGTGTGAGCGACTGAGCCATATTTTTGTGAAAAAGGTATCAAAACATCGGCACAAATAATTCAAGGTACCATTCTTCAGCAGGTAGTTAACCTCCTAACAACACCATGTTCAACAACCAAGCAGAGTCCTTTAAGCAAGACTCATCCAAACTTGGTTAGAAACGAACGTTCCGGACTTCATCAGAGCTGAAGACTAGCCATTTCATTTAGTCCTGATCTTAATCCATTGGATTTTGAATTATTGTTTTTTATTATTATTATTTCTTACACTACCAACTCACTGTCCGTACCTTTTGTTATCATATTGTTAGCGTACTCGTGTAAAAGAGGGCAGATTTTTGGAAAATAACTATAAAAACAGTGGAATTGTGTCAACTGAGAGCACTTGCTGGTAAGTGATGGCCCTTATTGGAAGGAAACTAGTGTGAAGTATTGTTAGTGGGTGATACATATCACTTATTGCAATTACATATTATCTCTTTCAAAATAGTTTAGAATCATACAGACGATACGTGTTTTTAACGCGTTTTTTTTAAAAAAACGTTACCCACTTCCGATTCCTAAGAATATATATTTTTTTATTATTTATTTATCTTTACATATTACTTAAGACTAGCCTTATGTTATTATGTAGATACATTTTATATATTCGTTTATTAATAAAGATTTATGTGGTAGAGTGTATAGTATTATAAAAGTTTTAAATAATTTATAACGCTTTCCGCTGAATTTATTAAAATGCCTGGCTATAATAAATAATGTAATAAACATGAACCTGATATTTACCTTCGAAAACACAGTATCAAAGAAACTGGAGGAAGGTCACGTAAAAAGCATGAGGACCCCCCGTATGGTAGACCGTAGGGTATGTATGAAGAGGTTGATGACAGTGGACGAGGCGAAAGAGGTATGTAGAGACCGTAGCGTTTGGCGCGCCGTTCTCTCTGACTACCCCGCTAGGGATAAAGCGTGAAGTTAGTATAGTATAGTATATAGTATAATAATAAACAGATTGTGAATAAATTGTATTCAGGTGGTATTGGTGTTAAAATTATGTTTTTTAAATTTTTTATAATATTAAACAAATTGATTTATAAAATAATTTCATTAAACTAAATTAAATGAATATTGACTTATAATACCCAGTATAAATGTATAATATGACAAGTACGACAAGTCCATTAAAATAAGTTATGGACCACCATGTCGTTTTATTTGACTTTGACTTTAAGAAATAGAATAACTCGTAAGTTTTTCATACGAGAGTATAAATCCATACCTATATTATAAATTCGAAAGTAACTCTGTCTGTCTGTCTGTGCCGCAATCAGGGCCAAACCGCTAATTTAATTGTAATAAAATACTCATACAGAGATACTTGAGGTTCTTCGGATGAACATATATTACTTTTTTTTCCCATATTTGTAATATTGTCGATATATACTAATATATTCAAATATTTTTCAATTTGACAGGCAATTTATTCCGCCATGTTAATAACAACCGACCGTTGCTAAGCAACGGTTTGCAAAGTTTATTTGTTGTTATAAGCAAACGTCACCCAAAATGAGCTTGCTTAACGCATACATGGCGTGCGCCGACTCAACCTTATGAGATACATAAAAATAATGTTTTACAAAAATATTGTCCTTTAAATAATGCTTAAAAAAGTCCGCGATACACATACCATTTTTATCTCTGAAGCTTGAGCAAAGTAACACAGTAACAACAAGTAACCATTTTAATTAATTTACTTTATATTTATCGGGTTTTTGTTGTATGTATTTTCTATAATTTGATATTGATCCTTACGAAAATGAATATAATAGTCACTTTTAGCATTTCATCTAGATTTAAATTATAGTTCACTGTATAACATTCTAATAAGTAATTAAGGAGATGTCACTGATTCGAAATAACCTAGCCTACGAGCGGCATAGTATGACCGACGCGAACGGGCAACGGACTTTGACGGTTTTGTAAATTTTCATACATTTTCGAACTACTGTTAATTTTTATGTAATTATTTGCTGTTTATAATTAATTTATACTTTTCTTTGGTTTTTCGCTTATTCGAGGAGCAGATTAGTTAGATTTTCATAAATTTCTTGGTGTGGTGTAAGTTGCGGCCCTGCGCGGCATCGGTGTAATATTATTTAAGTATTAAGGAGAGAATTGTTGGTTATTTCATCTTGGTTGGATGGTTATCTATACCGTTGTTATACACTTAATAAATTGTGGTTTTAGTTTTCTGGGATTTTATTTGATATTGCTCGCAAAACTTATCATATTTAATGTAGAAAGGACTTTAGTTATTTCATATAGTATCTATGTACGCGTGCAAGGAAAACGAGTAAAAATATTTTTCCCGGGTAAATCAGTAAAATCGATCACTGAAAGTCCAATAAAAATTAGTTCAGTTATTCTGGATATTAGCTCGGGGAAATAGAAAGACAGAAAGAGATAAAATTATTAATAATGTAGCTGGTTTTGTTTAGTTTTTTTATTAATATTTTACTATGGTTACGTTTACTTATATTTTTGTTTTATTTAAATTAGTTACATATTTTCACAAACAATTTCCTAAATATAACTATAAGCATTCGTAAAGTTTAAGCGGGCGAAGCCGCGTCCGGGTCCGCTAGTATTTAATATTTTTTTATTTATTTTCTAATTATTATTATATTAAGAGGCCTGTAGTGGCGCAGCGGCACGAAGTGTGACTGTAAAACCGACTGGTTGTGGGTTCTATCCCCACTCGAGGAGATGAAATAGTTACTTAAATTTATATTTTTATTTTTTTGCTCTGGTGTTGTGGCTAAGCGCGGCGTTGACTTCTGCCACTTAACACGCAATGCCTCCAGAATTCGGCAGAAAGTAGGGAACGGAGTGTCTTAACACTTGGTTCCCTGCCTACACTGCTCCCTGCCTACACTGCTGCCTACAATAAACAAGAAATTTAGTAAGTGATTTATATGAATACACAAATTTATTTAACTACGCACTTCCTTAGGGGCAGTATAAAAACGTTAAAAATCGACGTTTTAATTGGTATATTTTATTACCTTATACATGTAGTCTATCAAAAAGAATACATATAAATTGAGAAACGTATAAACTGTAATCGATGCTCGTCTAATTAGTGTTCTCGATCTTTTAATTTGTCTACAACAGGTTTTACTCGTATTGTTAGTTGATAATATTGATTGATACGTTCTAACAAAATATAAGCAGGATTGTATAATAGTATTATTTTTTATTATAATACAGATACCTGTTTGTTAATATAAATGTGTTTTTGAAATAGCTGCGATGTTTAGCTCCGCTTTTATATAATATATATAATGCGGAACCCATATCCAGATATTCGAGAAAATGTGTCTAGCTACTATATATCAGAAATTCTTACAAATTAAAATATTTGCCATACATTTTAGGCATAATTTTATAACTGGGTGTTGCAATCGATATAGTAGATTGAATTATTGCGTGTTTTTGAAGATACAAACTAAACTAACTAAAACAATATTTTTCAATAATTTAAAGTTATATAAAATTAAATTAAATCAGGTTCACACTGTTACACACCTCTGTTCACACTGTTCACCTAGTGTTTAAATACTCCGTCCCCCTCTTTCCGCCAAATTTTTCGGTTCATTGCGATTTGAGTGGTGGAACTCAACGCCTTTTGACTTGGTGGCAGAGTGAAGAAATTAAACTATCAATAAGTAATATTAATTCCCTGGAGTGGGGATCGAACCTAAAACCGTCGCGTTACAGTTACACCCTTGTGTGTGAAAGCTCTTCAGTAAAGGGTTGATCTACATGAATTAAAATCTGTAATCTATAGGTTGTACGAAAAGTATTTTAAATACGTATACATTTTGAATAATATAAGACGATAATAAACTTTAATAATATTTAATGTTCATAAAATTGTTCAATAGTCCTTTATTATTGTGATAATCTTATATTTTCAATACCGTGTATGGTAGAGTAATTTGTTTAATGAGCTTCATTAGAAAAATGTTTATAATAATGTATAATTATATCTCTAAATATATAATATAAGATGAATGCTGGTATTTAGTGGAGGAGTGTAGAAATAATGTTTAAAAATTAAGTTTGTAACTTATTTTGCAGCGGCACTAGGTGTGACTGCAAAACCGACTGGTTGTGGGTTCGATCCCCACTCGAGGAGATATTTACTTAAATTTATATTTCCATTTCTTCGCTCTGGTATCGAGGTTAAGCGCGGCGTTGAGTTCTGTCACTCCACCCGCAATGCCTCCAGAATTCGGCAGAAAGTGGGGAACGGAGTGTCTTAACATTAAGTTCCCTCTGCCTACCTTGCTGTGTGCGGGATATAGCGTGAAGCTAATTTAATTTAATTTAATTTAAATACCTATTTGTTACAAACTACACTTCGTACCTTAACTTAAATTTTTGGATTGGATTTTGTTAACTTAGATGTTAAGAACTTTTTTTATGTAAAAAGGATCAAAATTATTACAATACTTTTTTAAACAAATATTACCTCGAGTGGGAATCGAAGCAGCGACCATCATGTGTGATCAAATATTTTTTTTGTGTGCCATTACCATTTTATTAAATTATTTTTGATTATCTATTGGTGTCTGTTAAAAATATATAAAATATATTCAAGGGTTTATTTTATTTCAACCGGTAAAGTCATAAACAATATTCATTTTTACATTACATAAAAGTTGTCTACGTCTAAGTCTTTTTATGCATATAAAAAATACAAAAAAATATAATTTATATTTTCGGTATGTAACGGACGTTTAAATGCGGATTTCACTAAAAGGTCTGTCCGAACGATTGTCTTTCGAACGATCGGAGAGAGCATTTCTGAATTTTTAAACACTTAGCAATTTTTGTAAGCAATTTATAAAAAAGTATGAATTTTAGTGTACATTATATTATATTGAGGCCAGTCGTGGCACAGGGGCACAAAGTGTGACTGTAAAACCGACTGGTTGTGGGTTCGATCCCCACTCGAGGAGATGAATATTTACTTGAATTTATATTTCCATCTCTTCATTTCTTCGCTCTGGTGTCGAGGACAAGCGCGGCGTTGAGTTCTGCCACTCAACGCGCAATGCCTTCAGAATTCGGCAAAAAGCGGGAAACGGAGTGTCTTAACACTAGGTTCCCTCTGCCTACCCTGCAGTGTGCGGGATACAGCGTGAAGCTGAAAAAAAATCTCACGTCCAATTATTAGGTTCCCAGGCTCTCTCTGCCTACCCTCCTATGTGTGGGATACAGCGTGAAGCTACAAAAAAAATTGGCTGCAGTTGGATATACAACTACGGGTACGCAAGTTGTTGCCCAAAGCTAATCCCATACTATATCAACAGGTTAATTTACCCGGTTTTTTTAAATTTATTGCTTTTTATTCTATCGAAAACAATAACAAAAAATAATATAACATTTACAATGACGATTATGTTTCAATAAATGCAACGAGAATATTTTCATCATCGTGCGGGACTTTTGTAAGGATTTTGCTAATACATATATACGTCTGATCGATTGTCTTCCAAGCGGTCAGAGAGGTTTATGTTGCCCATGTTTAGTAAGTGCTCTTTTGTTTACTGTTTTGTTTGTTTTCTTTTTACTATTTTTTACATGTTTATAGAAAACGTACGTGGGACCGTGGGACGTCAAGGGTTTGTCATTAATATTAACTTTCTATAAATGGTATACCAGTTATTTTAAAATGTACTGTATAAAAAATTCAAATGACAGATAAAAAACTCAGTTGTCTATATTTTGTAATGCAACATTCATATATGAATAATTTAAAGCATGCTGCATGCTGTATCCTACATATAGTAGGGTAGTCAGAAGGTACCTAGCGTTAAGAATTTCGAGACATTGCATTTTAAGTGGCGGAACTAAACTACACGCTTTGTCTTATTACTAGAACTGGAAAATAAAAATGATTTATCTTATGAGTGTGAATCGACCTCCCAACCGTTGCGCTTATAGTCAGACGCTATGCTGCTGCGCCACGACGACCTACACGATTATTAAAAGCATTCCTCTTAAGATAGAGTCGTTATAGAGCCTATCGTGGCGCAGGAGCACAAGCGTGTGACTGTAAACGCGACATTTTGTGGGTTCGTTTCCCACTCGGTGGAATGAAAATTTTTAATTCCTCACTGTGGTAACGATAAAAGCGCGGCGTTGAGTTGCGCCACTCAACACGCAATTTCTCAAGAATTCAGCAGAAAGTGAGGAAGTGTCCTAATGGGGAACGGAATGCCTTGACATTAGGTTTCCAGGTTCCTCAGCTTTCCTGTACATAGCAGCGGGATACAAAGTAAGGCTTAAAAAATATTAATATAAAATAATAAAAAAAAAACCGAAATCGACTCCGGTAAAGTTAAAGCTTATACATGGGAAATTAGTAACCATTAAATGTAATTAGGCTTAAAATTACGAAAGTGGTTGGCTATTTACTCAGATTGGTCTTTACAAGAAAGGTTTCCCACGCACAGCTTTTATGGTAATAAAGCTCTTATTGTCAACTTTTTTGCAGAATTTACGAGATCTGTAAAAGGGCCAGTGACAATAAATTCATTTTTTTTAAATGTATTTATTGGTTTTGAATAATAAATAATTAATAAGTATATCGTTGAGTATGTTAGTAAAAAAATATTGTATTTATATCGTTTTTAAATAGACATTTTTTTAATAGAATGGGGACAAAGCTAAATATCTAAAGACAAAAAATAAGTATCCAACCGCAGCTAGATTACATTTCAAGAACATTTAATTCTTCGCATGCATTGACCTGTGTCGATAGGTTCGTTGTTTGTTCGCAAGCAATTTGTGCGTTTCCCATATCTCATAACCGCAGCCCCAACTATAAAGCATTGATAGCCAAACCATAGAGTTGTATCGTGGGGTAAAGTTATAGTCCTGGGGTTGTTTTACGAGTTCGTTTCTCATTGGGGTGAGAGTGCACATGCTTAAAAGAAATGTCTAAGAATGAGCAGCGTCGCAGAAAAGTATCTCGAAATATGTGGTAAGGTATACAGATGTCGGTGTATCTATATTCTGGATCCTATTGAAACTTCCATAAAATATATATGTACATATAATCTTCTAATATTTATAAAATCATTACTTTCTTAGTTATTAAGTATTTTGACTTGAATTGATGAAATATTCCTAAAATTCCTTCGTAAAAATTATAAAACTTACATAAAAACAAATTACTAATTTATTATGTGACATAATGATGATTTTTCCTACTAACATTTTTACATCTTCTCCTAGCATTATTCTAATAATATTAAAGTATAGTTCTCATGTCTTAGAGTCATAAATAGTCGCCACCACGACCGCTGCACCAAATGTGTAATTTGTGGCGGGCCCTCCATTAAATAGAAATACAACAAAAAATGATTCCACCCGCCCCGTGTCCAATTTGAACTAGTGAAAAATGCACCTTTATTATCCTGACTAAATTATTGTAGGACCGTTCTTACTACTGGTGTGATTGTGGATTGTTATAACATTAGTAATTTTGGTGGCAGATCTCGTTTCTGAAACAATCAAGGAATTTTTGGTATATTTTTGTTGTTCTGATATTTTTAAATTGTTATTCCACACTTAGCCTCCTTTCCGCTGAATTCTGGACTTAGGAAAGAAAGATACTTACTTAGAAAACGCATAAAAATTTGAACGTAGCGGGACTCGAACCCGCGCCTCCTGGAAACCGACAGTCCTGGAAACAGATCTGGTATATATAGTATATTTTTGTTTTTATTTTTGTCTCATTTTGTTTAATTGACTAACGAAAAGTTTAAAAAAAAACAAAATAGTTATGATTCATTGATGTAAGTACATTTAACAAAACAAAACAACAAGTGTGAAAATAACAAATCATGTTTATTTACAATCCTACTAAAGTTATAATGTTAAAATTAGTTAAACTCAAAAACTACTGACTGAACTGATTTAAATGAAACTGCAATAATATAGTCTATACTATATCGGGATTAACACATAGGGCTACAATTTATATAAAGATTTTGTATATTTTTGGCTGTAATATAACAATGCGGTTAAGCGGGCGAAGCCGCGTTTGGGACTAGTAATTTTTGTATAAAAAAAAAAGATAATTCATAGTAGGGGCTCGCAGACACCGCAACTTTACGATTCTAGCTTTACTGCAACGGCCCTGCAACGTGGGGAAAAAATAAATTGGAAAACACCCTACGCCAGCTAGTGTTTTACGATGCGTGCGTATCATACTCTTACATGCACTATCCTTAATTATAGAGTATTCGATTACTTTCTTAAGACTAAACACGTAAAATATCTCATGTGCTTGTTCTGGACTAAATTGCAGTATTATGAAGTCTTAATATTGGGTTTGTGAAATTGTAAAGTAGTTTTTAAAGTTGGTATCTACTGTTATTATTAGCTTTGTACGGACTTAGGAAAAGGAACCTGGGAACCTAGTGTTATGACACTTCGTTCTCCATTACATATACTTCTTATCCACATGTAGAGTTAAAATATTAGTTTCCTGGAATAGAGTTAGAAAACAATTTTTATTATTTTTTATATTAATATACTAATTTCTGCTTTTGCAATATGCTGCATATTTGTTTGTGAATATGTTTATTTAAAATGTGAGTTAGATTTTTTAATTTGTGTTTCACGTAGACATTACAAATGTATATTTTTTTCTTTTATGGTCTTCGATAGAAAACTTTCCGCTGAATTCTGGACGCATTGCGTGTTGATTGGCGGAACTCAACGCCGCACTTTGCCTACCAGAGCGAAGAAATGTTCATATAAAATTAAATAAATATTTCATTTCCTCGAGTGCAAAGTCTCACTTTGTGCCCCTGCGCCACGACTGGCCTCATATATTATTAACTAGGAAGTATAAAATTTTATAATTCTATATAGCGTACATAATAATTTCCGCACATATAATGATGTTTCTCATCAACATGTAATTTATCTGTTTTAATAATCCAATAGCATTTACGGCGCTTTTAATTCGGCTGTAAAATGATCCCACAATGTAGGAAAGCGGGTAGCTTGAGTTACTACAACCTACAATCATAATTGAGTATTACAGATATTTTATATTTTGAACGTATATTATGATTATGTATCGTGAATTTTATAATAATAATTAAATTAAACTTAATTATATTCTTTTGAACTATCTTCATAGTTATCATCAAGCTTATGACTTAAATAAATTATGTCATGTTACGTCTTAATTAAATCAAATTAAATAAAAAAATCTGCTTCACGCTGTATCCCGCATACAGCAGTGTAGGCAGAGGGAACCTAATGTTAAAACACTCCGTTCCCCACTTTCCTCCGAGTTCTGGAAGCATTGCGTGTTGAGTGGCGGAACACATCGCCGCGCCTTGCTTCGACATCAGAGCGAAGAAATGAAAATATAAATGTAAATAAATATTTCTTCTCTTCGAGGGGGATTGAAACCACAACCAGCCGAATTTTACAGTCACACTTTGTGCCCCTGCGCCACGACTGGCCTCAATTAATCTTCCATCTTAATTTTGTTAATTTATTGTAAAAATAATAATAATAATAAAGATAATTTGAACTATTTAATCGAGGACTACAATCGGATTAAAAAGGACGCAAAAAAATTATGAAACCCGATCCTCGATACACACAGCGATCCATCAAATTATGACAGATGGGAAAGTTCTATACCTTTTGTACTGCTTTTGAGAATGTTTTTCGATGCGTTGAACTCTATAATTAAAAAAGATCTTTTGTAAATCTACCTAGTACTTATAGAAAATTTTGTTAACGACTTTTGCTGTTGTTTAGAAACTCCTTTGGTTGGTCAAATTGGTTAATTATGTTGAAATCGGTGATAGCGGGTTCAATCCACCTAAAGTCAGTATTATGAAATTTGAATGATACGCATACTTTATTATTGATTTTTTAGAATATATAAATATTAATTTAACATGTTACATTAGTAAAGATAGGCGACAAAAAATATTTTTCTAACCATGTTCCTGATTTGTGTATTTTAAAGTGTTTTTTTATTATCTTAAGTTATTTTATTATATTCAATGAATATATATTAAAGCTGTCGTTATATTAATAACCTTCGCAATATTAGAGTTTCTTATATGAAAACAGTTTCCTTTAATAAATCGATCCAATACAGAGTAGCATTAATTGGTGACAACTGTGTAGTATATTTATAATAAAGTTATAGTTTTTATGTCAATATTGCCAATTGTTGCATTATTTATTTTATTATTCAATAAAAACGTTGGAATGTTTGTGTTAGTACGCAAAATGATGTGTATACATAAGCAAAGAAAACTACTAAACTGAAATGAATAGAAAACCATAGAAAAATATTTGAGAACTACTTAGCTTTAAATATTTTACATTCTTTTGATTAGTTTTATTTAATTTACGTATGCATATGTATTTTGATGAAGGCAGTCGTGGCGCAGCGGCACGAAGTGACTGTAAAACCGACTGGTTGTGTACCGACTGTTCGATCCCCACTCGAGGAGATGAAATATTTACTTAAATTTATATTTCTATTTCTTTGCTCTGGTGTCGAGGCTAAGCGCGGCGTTGAGTTCTGCCATTCAACACGCAATGCCTCCAGAATTCGGCAGAAAGTGGGGAACGGAGTGTTTTAACACTAGGTTCCCTCTGCCCACCCTGCTGTGTGCGGGATACAGTGTGAAGCTGATTTAATTTTTCATTTATTCATATGTATTTTAAAACTAAAAAACACTGATGATTTTTTTTAATAATCTATCTGAGAGATTATATCGATGTTATTCGAGACGATGAGGGGTCAAATTGTACTACGGTTATATATTATTTTTTTAGCTTAGCTTAGCTTAAGTATATATATATATATATTTGGCTGTATTTTGAATATATATAAATATATTCAAAATACAGCTAAAAAAATCAATGAATTCAGATTTCAGATTAATATCATTCTTGAAGCAAATGACACATTTCTAAAATTTTATTTAACCAAGCTGTTTTTTTTATAAAAATGTTAAAATTTTATAGCAATTCATACCTTATTTTCAAAGACATAAGAATCACCGGCCCAATTAACCCACCATTTAATATAATTGGCACTTTTGTATTCAATTTATTGAAAGAACATTCTAGTAATTTTCACTTTGCCGCAATAAATATCAATTTGAAGCAAACGAAATGATAGGTTTCATTTCGTCAAGCTCATAAGGGCTTTTACACAGTAGGTTTCTATTGAGTAAAGCTTATGTATATTATAAAGCTTATATATATTACTGTGAAATATTACTTTTATTAGCTTCATGATTTAGCTAGTTAATGTTCTCTTTTTTACGACACAAAAAAGATTTTTTTCTCTCTATTTTTAACAAAATAAAGATAATATTGTGGCCGTCATGGCGCAAGCACTATAAACGCGACGGTTGTGGGCTCGATTCCCATTCGGGGAAATAAAATATTCACCAGGCGAACTCAACTCGCAATGCATAAAGATTTCGGCGGAAAGGGCAAGTGAGAACGGCAGTGTCTATTATATTGAAATTTCTTTTGAAGTTTTGCGATCGAAATGTTTGTGAAAACAGGCTTATCATTTAATTTTGCAAGTACCACTTTTGTAGGAAATTATTATATGTTTCCTGTGATGGCGTAGTGTGACAGTGTTAAACTGCAATGGATTATTCTAGTTTATTTACATTCACTCGCTATGGTAGACAAAGCGCGGCGTTGTGTCCCGCCACTTCACACATTATCGCGGAACTCGAGCGCTGCGTAGCTAACGGAGTGTCTTTACACTAAGCAAAGGGTTAATAATAAAACATTTTTTTGTTATAACATTTAATTGCTATGTGGTAATGGTTTTAATAATTCAACGTCTACTATTTAGGCGTTATTTTGATGAATCGTCGTTCCTACTATAATTACTAAGTGTAAAATTTCACAATGTTGTATTTATTGGCATGTTATTTTGGATAACTTGGTTACATGTGTGTGTCAAATATTTATTATAGGTGTATATTATATAGGTATATAGTTAGTTATTGCTTTTCATTTAAATTAGTACGCAAGGAAAAACTGATGTCATAGTTAATATTTGCCAATTAGCCCTCAATTTCCATTCGAATTAAATATTTAAAAGTTCTTTGTTCGCTCAGGTAACAAGGCAAAAACGCGGCGTTGAATTCCGCCAATCAACACACAATGCTTCCCTAATCCGGATGAAAGTGGGGAACGTAAGCGTCTAAATGGGAACGGAATGATTATATTCCCAGGTACCCTTTGCCTATCCTGCTATATGTGGGATACCACGTGAAAAAAAAATTCCAGTTACTATTTAAGTCAGTTACCAAATGCACGTGAACGTGCAGTTCTAATGTATTTGTATGTAACGTACCTGTTTATGTATATATATATATATATATATATATATATATATATATATATATATATATATATATATATACAGAACCTGAGACGAAATCTTCGAGTAACGAGTAAATCTTCTCCATTCACATTTGATTTATATGTTGAAACCATCTAGCTGCTGGCAAAACTGTCAGCAATAACTTATGCTTAGACTCTACAGTGTACATACTCAAATCTTTTATCTGTGGTGTAATAGTTTCTCTCATTAATTATAATTATTAACTATTATTGTTTTGTAGTTGGTCTGTGTAAACAATTAAATGAGTGAGTAGATTATTTTTATTTATAAGTTATGTAAAACAATTGGGGTTCCGACATGGATGGATGGGGGATGTGCAAAAATAACGAAAACATGTATAACTTCTGAGTATTTTTTATAAAAGTAAGAATATCAATGAACATTTTGAACACATTTAAAATGTTTTCTATTTTTTTTATTGATAAAAAAAATATTTTTTATTTATTAATTTCCAATTATATATAGTTACACACAATAACTTTTTTAAACTTTTTTTTAATGTAATAGTTGGTAAGACAAAAATATTAATAAATGAAATAAACTTCAATATCAAAATTTCTGCAACCGAATTTCATGACAATATATGTATGCGAGTCACGATATAACAATACTAGCTTCAACATTTTCATTTAACAATAAATAATACAAAACATCCGCCAGCCATAACTTAGACACACCGTAATCTTTAGCCTGTGACACGGATAAAGGTCAGACTTGGCACGACAGCCACTACCTCAAATTGTAAGGTTTAAATGTTGTAATAAATAGCAATTTACTTTGCCAGGGATAAATATGATACTATGATTTTTTATAATTTCCTCGCGCTGTTAAAATAATGCACGATGTTGAGTCCGCCACTCAACATGCACGGTCTCCAATTCGATTGGAAAGCGGAGAACAGTGTGTTGAAGCTAGATTTTCTGTGCTTGTCTACATGCTTCAGGTGGAGAAAAAAGTTAAGAATGATTCTTTAATTTATAATAATAATAATAATACTCTTTATTGTACACCCATAAAGAAAATAATATAAATTATATTTTTATAAGAAGAAATAAATAAGAGAAAATACATAGTACTATTGAGTATTTTATACTTTGATAAACTATTGAAAACTTATACAGATTGCAAACACTAATTACGGAAAAAATATATATTAAAAAAATATTATATATTAATAGTACAGAATCCAACAAAACAAATAACATAAAAATATATTTAAATCTGAACGTATAATTCGGTTCATAAAATCAAAAAAATCTTATTTCTCTGACTACCCTGACTCTTACGCTGTGTCCCGTGCATGCTATACACAGCTTAAAGCTAAAACAAAATCTTTTTATTGTAAAATTCAGGATCAATATCGAAAACGTCGAGTTATACAGTGTTGCATAATGCTAACACGACTTTATTATTTACAATAAACTTTTAAACTCATAAATTTACCATATTTATTTTATTGTATCATTAAAATATAAGCAACAATAAAGTATATGTCATCTTACGCCATCTATTGACCAGTGGCAGCACTTTTCAAGCTTTACTCGATATGGAGCTTTTATAACACATAAAATACATTTTCATGAGATTTTTATTTTTTTCTATAAAGTGTTTATAGGTTTTTCACTTTATTACCAAGATAGCGGTTTATTACAATTTTAACTGCGATTTCCTTTTATTTGCCTCCTTTATATTCAAACACTGGTCGCGTCTGGTATATACTAATGTTAGTTATAAAATAAATGTGTATAAGCTTACTATTCAAATACATTTTTATAATAAAAAAAATGTTAGACATTCAAAATTGTATAGTATAATTTTGAACACATGAGTTCTAACGAATTAGAATTTGTGCCAAATATTTTTACATAGAAGTTTATATGTCAAAACGAAAACCCATCCAATTACAGAGTCCTCTTGTATTGACTTAACCAACTTAGAATGCATCTAGGCCATCACAGTCCCCTAGATTAGAAGTTTTTGTTTTTAATCAGTCTCTCTAAGTCTAGTGAAGCGTACAACGTACAACGTAGTATGGAGAGCCATTATGTTCTCGTCATTAGGCAACACTGCTGTTTGTATTTTACAATAGTGTTATTTGTTATCAACTAAGATAATAGATAACTAAATAAAAAAAATAATCTATATATATTATATTTTTTGTCTAATGTGTAATTCGAAATTAAATATTTGCTAAATAAAAGTATCTCGCACACAGCAGAGTAGGCAGAAGCAAATTCATGTTTTATTTTTTTATTTTTTATTGTTATTTCTTAACACTACAGACACTTGGTCCGTACCCTTTTTAAATGTATTATTATATCTAATTTCCTTATCATATATATTAAATACATTATCGTTTACATACAATTAATACCTATAATAGGAAAATTATATTTTTAACTTTACATTATTTTACAAAATTTTACTTAGATCTAAGGTTAAGCGAATATTTATATATGTATATTTAACAATTTTTCACATTACAATATATATTTAATTACATAACTATAAGTACATGCTAAAATTTTATAATAATTGATAATTGATTTGGATGTGAGGAATTTTGCACTAGGATAAGGGCATGACCGCTATGGTGGAAGAGGTGACCACTGCGTTTCTATCTTTCAAAGCCATGGCAAATTCATGTTAATATACTCCGTTCCCCACTTTCTGCAGAATTCTGGAGGCAGTGCGTGTTGAGTGACAGAACTCAACGCCGCGCTTTGCCTCGACACCAGAGCGAAGAAATGGAAATATAAATTTAAGTAAATATTTCATCTCCTCGAGGGGGAATCGAACCCACAACCAGTCAGTTTTACAGTCACACTTTGTGCCCCTGCGCCATGACTGGCCTCTACATAAGTCCTAGAAAAACACATATTACTTGAATTATAATTATTTGTTAACAAATTATTACTTAAATGATAAAACAGTTAATATTACATGTCCTCGTTCGTTTTACATCTGATCTTAACATTTCTAATTCATAGAGAATTAAAATTAGAACTAAAGCAAGTCAAGTGCCCATTATACTTTAGTTCGTAACAGTTTTAGCCTTATATCCTACTCTCCGATTTAGAACTCTGTTAAGTACAAAGCCTGTATTGACACAGGTGCAGATGTCAACGCGACACATTGTGGGTTCGATTTCCACTCGAGGAAATGAAATATTTAATATTTTTATTTCCTGGCATACAATGTAAAAAAATTAAATAGGTTACTATAATTTAAATAATATTATATACATATACATATGTCATATTTTTGTAATTAATTATTTTAATGATTTCTTTTACAATCTATATCCTTTGAAAATTATAAAATGTAAATAGTATCTATAAGTAGTTATTTATTAGCAACATTATAATAAATATTGTAACTTACTATATACTAAATACTAACTACTTAATAAATTAAAAAAGTATATCTTTATTTCTTCCGATCGTAATCCTTATAAAAGTACTTTTGTTTTTTTGTCAAGATTAACGGGAAACCAATTCACATTTATAATATCTATCAGCTTACAGCTTAAAGTAGAAACGATGCTGTATGGCTCATCTTAGTATGTAAAAAAAATAAATATGTAAATTAAATCTAATTTTATTTCATCGCCCTTGAGTTGAGTTTCGCCATTCAATACACATTTTTTGGAAGTCGGGTGTATAGAGGAGAATGGAGACTTTTGACATTAGATACACTCTGCCTATCCTGGTCTGCGGGATAAAGCGTGAAACTGAAAAAGAAACCTTAAACATTCATTTAAATTTTAAAATCACCCAAATAAATTTTTAAATTTTTCACACAGCCAATCACTGGTGGTTAATTCAGATCAAATGCGTTCCAACCCAATAAGTTATTCATAGCGCGTCAATATTCATGTACAAATATGTATAACCGAGCTATTGAAGGGGTGAGCCGACACCTGTGACTCAGGCAATGACGTATGAAAGTAAAAACCGAGGGTTGATTAGTAAGTGATTTTAAATAGTTCAATAAAATATTTTTTTAGCTTCACGCTGTATCCGGCATACTAGAGTAGGCAGAGGGAAAAGTAGTGTTCAGACACTCCGTTTTCTACTTTCTACTTTCTTGTTTCTTGTACCAGAGCGACGAAGTGAAAATAAATCATTCTCCCGAGTGGGATTGAGAGAAGATTAATACATTTTTTTTTTTTTAAATGGTTAGGGGTATAAATATTTGAAGAAAATATTAAACACGGACGGACGGACAGACTGTTTTGGAGGTTTCCTATGTCTGCTCTTCGTGGGGGATATGTGAGGATGATAAAAATTAAAAAAAATAAAATATATGTCATTCGTGCTATTTTTTTATCAGATATTAGAATTAATATTTGATAAATTTGTGTGAAGCGATATATCAAAGATGTTTTTAATCTACTACATATATAATCTACTACATATATATGTTCATGATTAACATAAATTTTAATTTTTACTTAATTGAGGCCGGTCGTGGCGCAGCGGCACGAGGTGTGACTGCAAAACTGACTGGTTGTGGGTTCGATCCCCACTCGGGGAGATGAAATATTTACTTAAATTTATATTTCCATTTTTTCGCTCTGGTGTCGACGTTAAGCGCGGCGTTGAGTTCTGCCACTCAACACGCAATGCCTCCAGAATTCGGCAGAAAGTGGGGAACGGATTGTCTTAACACTAGGTTCCCTCTGCTTACCCTGCTGTGTGCGGGATACAGCGTGAAGCTAATTTAATTTAATTTTATTTTAATTTTTACATTTGTTTGTATGATTTTCATTTGCGATTCTATGAAGTAGGTAGGTACCTTTGTCTTTATTTAATGTAATGAATCAGCAGATTTTTTATTTATGATTAAAAATTTGCTTCTTTTTTTTATTTTATGTATTTTTTTTCTTTCATATTTTTGCGAACTTGTAAATAAATGGCTCTGGATTATCTCAAAGGGAGATAGATAACAAGCAATATTTAAACTATAAATATTCTCTTATTTGAATTTAAAGCCACGACTACCATATACAATTAAACACGTAGTTACTGTACCACAACGTATCTACATAAATTAACATCGAATTCATAAACTATCTAGATAGTTTGTCAGGCAAATAAGTATCATTGAATTAGTACTAAATTTGAATGGCCCTCGACTAAACTATATATCGTAGCATATAAGTATCACTCATGTAGATGGATATCATTAACTTGGAGTTTGAAAAATTGTTTTATTATTGAGTATGCTTTGAACTTTATAATTTATTCAGTATTTTTTTTTCTCCAAGCATCTCTCGTATACAGTTGAGGAGGCTGAGAGACGTAGCAGTTATAAGTAACTCCGTTCCACGTATCGCTGGCTTAGAGTGTAAGCCTGTACTTCAATATTATATTTCTCATAGACTATGTAATTAGTAGGAATTGAGTTTTATTCGTAATTTACCTTATCTATATATTGAAGTAAAGGTCAATAAACCTACATCGAGATGCTCTGTGTTTTTTAGTTTCACTCGTCATCCGCACATACAATACAGTCAGCGATAATCTATAATTTATTGTCACATTCCGCCAATTTGGTCCACATTCTCTGAGACAGACACAGACTCTGATGTATCTGAAATAAAAAAATGGAAATATAGTACCTGAAGACGTTATGAATGCGACTTTAACTTTTCTGATCTCCCCTTGGTTTTAAATCCTTGTAAAAACCCAAAAGTAATCAAAATTTTTCAAACACTGCAGATTTCTAAGTAGCTTAAACGATATGAAAAATTTTCGTGAATTTGTCTGACGTACATACATATATATATATACATAATTGATAAATCTTAAGATAATATAAATTGCTATTTGTGTTGATAAAAATATATAAGAAAAGATAGGACGATATATTTAAGTGTTATTTGAATTCTAAAATATTGAACTATATCTTTATCATGGGTAAGCTGTAATTGAGGGATTCAAAATAATTTTATACAAAAAGAATATAAGTTTTTTTATGCTTTTTTCTATGATATTCGTATTGTAAGTTCTCACTTAATGCCAAATTCTATAACTGTAGGGCTAAAGGAAGTACCTTATAGGATTTAATTACGCGGCGAATTCCATACAAAATGCCAAAATGGATGCATAGGTAAGTGCTCGTTGTCAAGCTGAAACTGATCATCATCATCATTTCATCATATTCATATTTGATATTAATTTCAGCTTGACCACACCATCTCGAGATAAATGGTCTTGACAGACGGAACCACATGATCCTATAAGGGCTCCATTTTAACCTTTTGAGGTAGGAACCCTAAAAAAGAAATAATGAAAATAATGTTATGTTAGTTCTGTGTTAAAAGTATTTTAAGCTGACTTTTATCAATTCGACTGTGTTATTTATTTTTTTTATATTTATCACCTCATCAGAACTTTTGACTAAGTGATCGGATTTTGATGATTCTTTTTTATTTGAAAGCTGGTGCTTCCCTTGTGGTTCCATTTTAATTTGGTATATTTCTGATAATGTTATCCATGAGAAAATTACAATCGAGTCTTAAATTTGCCAACCGATTTCGATGATTCTTTTTTTATTGGAATAGGTTCTGATCATGGGATCCGGCTGAAGTCGGTTTCTTTTTAATTGTTATTATAGATGTACATCATTTCTCGACAACTAATAAAAACTATTAAATTAACAAAGTTTTATCAAGGATTTTCTCATATTATTAATCTTTTGAATGTTGCGTATATTTTCAAAGGCAAATTCTCATGCTTGTTTACAGAACTAAATCTAATCCGTTATCATTATGTTGCCACAAGTTAAGCAACAATCACTTCCTTGATGTGATAACATTATTTAGGCTAATTATACCACGAGATCTTATACTGAAATATTTGAAAATAACAACAGAGTTTGCACGTGGAGGTTGCGGGTTCCAATACTGGCATTCTGCTACGTACATACAAATACTTTCAATTTCTTTGATAAAGTTTGCTTTGTTATGATTTTTATAGTATCGTTTTTTTTATTTGGCTTATTAGTAATATTTTTTTTGTTTTACGCTGTATCTCGCACATAGGCAAAGACAACCTAGGAACCTAGCGTAAAGATATTCCGTTTCCATTAAGACGCTACCGTTCCTCACTTTCCGCCGAGTTCTGGAGGCCATTTGTGTTGAGAGGCGGAACTCAACACCGCGTTTTGCCTTATAACCATAGCGAGAACATGAAAATATTAAATATATAATTTCCTCGAGTGCAAATCGAACTCACAATCTGTCGCGTTTGTTTTGCCGCCTTTGCACTGTGACGGCCTCTACATATAATATTACTATCATGAAAAAAAAAAAAATATTACAAAAATATCCCAACATTCAATAGCCAACAGGTAGATGTCGGAAACGGACGCTTAAAACATCAATTCACGTCGGCACGAATTTACAAAAGGCCCCTCTTGTACAGATTTAGTCACGCTAAGTTTCTGGGTAACTGTGGATACTATTTGAAATGTTCTCGCCTGAGTTTATTTTAAGGGTACACAAACGGTATAATATATATATATATATTATATATATATATATATATATATATATATATATATATATATATATTTACATTTATTATTTTACTTTCTATGTAGAAATAATATTACAAGTTCATATACGCCCAGTATTAATAACCTATCTCCAACGTCAATCTTAGATTGTTTCATACATCTATCCAATCTCTAGATTGGATAGATGTATGAAACAATCTAAGATTGACGTTGGAGATAGGTTATTAATATTGGGCGATAATAAAGAGGCATTTAAATTAAGTTTGCATTTTGCCTCACAAAATTAATAAAACTATAAATATTGTAGTATTTAAAAATAAATGTTTCTTTTTAATCTACTATCATTGTATACATACAATTAATGACATATGGTGACAGTATATGTAACTAATTCTATTATTAAATTGTATAATGAGGCTAGTCGTGGCAGGGGCACAAAGTATGACTGTAAACGTTCATTGGTTGTGGGTTCGATCCCCACTCGAGGAAATGAAATATTTATTTAAATGTATATTTTTCATTTTTCGCGCTGGTGTCGAGGTAAAGCGCGGCATTGACTTCCGCCACTCAACACGCAATGCCCCAGATTTGGACGAAAAGTGGAGAACAGAGCGTCTTAACCCCGGAAAGTGGTAGGTTCCCTTTGCCTACATTACCGTGTGGGATATAGTGTGAAATTGATTTATTTTTAAAAATTATATTATCAAAGCTCAATAAAAAGGATGCACCGAATGATGGAGTTTTTACTTTCTTTAAAATTATTCAGTGTAATCTTGCTCACTTTACCCGCATACCTGTTTACTTTTTCAGTCACCATACAGTATTAATTAATTTTATGTTCTATTATTTTTTATTAACAGACATAGAACTTGACGCGATAGTAATAGATTCATAGTCCAAGTGGATTAAATTCTTTCTGTTGTACATCATGTTTAATTATTTGTATATATTTGATATTAGGTTGTTTTAATTATATAAACAAATAAAAATCAAAAATCAGGATACCTAGTGTTAAGACACTCCGACAATTAAATTTTAATTTTTGTCCACTAAATAATAATTGATTCAGAGGCTAAATATGTATACTATAAAGATATACATATGTTTTATACATACTTATAATATTTAACATTGCATACATCAAATTAAAACCACAGCGTCTCATTACATATAATACATTCGAGATTTGCTGGACAAAAAAGCAACAACATACCAAAAACCCAGTGATTCCAATCCCAATTCTGGTAAAAGCCTCAAGACATCTTTTTGCAAAAGCAAATGCCAGATGCCGATAATATGTGAGTGGAATTGTTACACTAAGGGTTCTGTAGGAAACAAATTATAATTCAACCATGTGGTAATGAAAGTGGCAGAACTCAACGCCGCGCTTAACCTCGGCACCAGAGCGAAGAAATGGAAATATAAATTTAAGTAAATATTTCATCTCCTCGAGTGGGGATCGAACCCACAACCAGTCGGTTTTACATTCACACCTCGTGCCGCTGCGCCACGACTGGCCTCAAAATATGTTAAGTTATGAAAATGGCTTTAACAGAATTCAGTTGTCAAGTATAAAGTAATAAATCATATTCTAAAGAAGTGCTAGATGGGCTTAAAACTTGACATTCTTGCGTAAATAACTGTATCTTCATTAGGGTCACTTTTTGTAATACTGGTTAAAGAATCTAAATAACATACAATATTTAAGACCTTATAGGATTGTAATAAGAAACGTAGTTGTATATCAACGTAACTAGTCTCACCGTCTACGTGAATTAAGCTATAAACGTCTGCACGTTAACAGGACAAAAAGCAACAGCAATGTATTGGAAATCTTGGAAATAAAAGATTGACTTTCCACTCGCTTCATTTTTTTTCGGACGCTGCGGGCGGACTTCTTCATTGTGGGTTCTATTCCCACTAAACGGATTGAAATATTTAATATTGTAATTTTCTCGCTTTGGTAGCGAGGCAAAGGGCGGCGTTGAATTCCGCCACTCAACACGCAATGCCTCAGAATTCAGTTTCCGAGTCATTGGACGTGGCTTGAGTGGTAGAACTTAAAGAAGCGTGTTGTTTTATTAACTTTTTTTATTCGAACTTGAGGTTAATGCTATTAGCTCTATAGGCTTTTACATTGACACTGGTTGGGTAGGGAAAGAGGAGCGTCTTTCCGGTGTTTGTCCCTAAGAAAGTGCACGCACTTACGTTGCCGCTTGAGAGGATCTCAATGGCAGCAAAGGCGTTCCTAGTGAGACTACCTAATATAGCCTATATTAGGCGGTCGTCAATCAGGCTGGATTCATATTACTACAGCGAGAAAATAATTCAACCCCTTCAGTTCAGCACAACCGTCATATTTACAGTCCGACCTTTAGTATATTTCCCTCGACTTCCTCATATTTTTTTGCCATTATCTGTTGCAGTTTTGAAGAATGAATATAAAAAAAACAATATGAATAAAAATATGCATATTGTTTTTCCAAGCTTTTTTGCTAAATATATACTATGATGGCATACAAAAGTTACAATAACTACAATAACAATAAAAATACGTAAGTCAAGATATCCGAAAGAAAAATCGCTGCATGTAAAGTGGGTTACAAAATTAGTCAATGTTACCAACTTATTGCATTTTAACACGCAACTATTTAGTTTTCATTTGTGGCAACACTGATTAATTATAATATTTTGTTTTATTACCTTTACCATGTAAAACAGTCGTTAAATGAAGTTATCCAGTTTAAAAGCCCTTATATCATTTAAACGGTTGCCATTACGCTACGTGAAGAGAATGAAATATAAGAGTGCTTCGAGCAATGGCGGTTTAATTGCAAAAAAGGTTTCGAAGGCAGACATTATTAAATGTTAATTAACGTATCTTTATAATGAAAACACATAGTGAATAAATTATTTCAAAGCCTATATAGGCTTTATCTCCTATATTAGTTTTTAAATAATTTAATTACTATGGTTTTCTGTGACAATGTAGAAGGAAAATATTAAACTGATGATCTGATTTTTTTTTCTTATCTACCCCAGAATATCCAAAAAAAAAACTTCTATATTTAATATTTTAAGCCTTAAGAATTTGCTTGTTTGAATGCACTAATCTTAGAAACTACTGACTCGAATATTTTTTTTTGTCCAAGTCTGTTTATCATAAAAAAACTATAGACCATATAATATCACTTTAAATTTTGCAAGGTAACTCGGTGAACGTCTTAGGTCAACGCAAGTTTATGTTTATGTTTATTTATACTTGCATTGCCAAATAATCCGCGTGAGAGGTAGAAAAAAAAACAAGAAAGATTGAATATAAAAAAATATCAATTTTTTAGTTACATTTTAATACAACTTAGAAATGTCACAAAGAAAACGAGTGGTTAACTAGGAAAAGGCACTCAATTTTAATTGACCCATATAATGAATGTAGGTAGGTAGATGGTATTAGTTGTGCTCCAACATGGATGACATAAGCAAGATCCCTTCTCCCCATTTAAACAAGTTGAATGCGCTTCCACATCTGCACGTGCAGCACTCAAGGTCTACCCTTTACCTCTTATGCTTGCAATTAAAACGAAAAACTGGGAACGTAAACAACGCGAAGACAAAAAGAGACAGCGTATGTACGCGAGCACTTTTTATTTCCACTACAGGGAGGTCGTCGGCCAATCAACGCACTGTGGCGCGCTCATTCCCATTGGCCGTTTTGAATAGAGAATTTTTCAAACAATAGCCGAGGGTAGGTAATAGCGAGTTTTGTTTTCTTGGAGTGGTATTTCGCATTGGAGTGCCGGCGTTCGTTCGTAGCGGACGTCTCGAGACTAATTACCTTAGCTTACATGCATTGTTAGGAGGGTGCTTTAACTAAGCTCACTTCATTTGAATTGTTGCTTAACATTGTTATTTATTGTACGGAACTCGTCCTTCAGGAGTTGCAGGGCAAGCAAATTAGCTGTTTGCTCCGGCAATCCGACCATATTTGAACTGAGAATGTTTACACTTGAATTTTAAGATGCGTTCGTGATCCTTGCTACTTATGCGGAGTGGTTGTTTGTACGCATAATATTTTTTGAGTCTTATGGTTAAATGTCTAATTAATCTTTTGACTCTCTGCTGTGATATATATGTAGATGTAACATAACGTCACTAGATTAGATTTTCTATTAGACAAATGTGGAAGTGCTTTTACACTTTTACAGGAACTAGATAGATGGTCATCGGTTTCGTTTAAGCATTTTTATATATATTTTTACATAATGTACATAATTTTGTTATACATAATTTTGTTAATAAATTTTGAATTTATTTCAATTTCATTTGTTAATTAGAAAATTAATTTCAGGAATCTGGCAACACCAGTGCGGCCAGTTCAAACGTCAAACACGTCTTTGGAAACGTACACCCCTACTCCCACTACACTACATAAAGAAAGTTGCCACAGACTAGACTACCTCGTTGAGAGACAGAAACAGTTATGCATGTTATCCGATAAAATGGTACAGGTAAGAAATAATAAATAATATATATTATGTATTTTGTTTAGAAGAAAAAAAAAATATTAAAAATATTAAATATGAATATTAGTATTGATCAATGCCTTCGTGGCGTCTACGGTTTTGGATTCGCTCTCAAGTCTGGTGAAAATAAAAATAAACCATTTATTTATATTTTCATTGCTCTCTGGTGGACAAAGTGTACCCTTTAGTTGTGCTACTTAGCACAAAAGCCTTATTTCAGGCGGAAACCACGATGCTCAACACTTCCCCATATATGAGATACAGTTTCGATTAGATTCTTGTGATATTTTTTTTCATCTTTACGCTGTATCCGGGACATAGCAGTATAGGCAGTATAGAGGTACCTTAATGTCAAGACACTCCGTTCCCTACTGTCAGCTGAATTTTTCGTGGCATTGCGTGTTGAATGGCGAAACTCATCGCTGGGCTTTTGCCTTAATTCCAGAGCAAAGGAAGGAAAACATATAATTAACAAATAGTAAGTCATTCCTCTGAGTGAGGATCCTTTATAATAACTCACAAGCGTTGCGTTACAGTCCCTCCCTTACGCCCCTGAGCCACGACATTTTTAAAATGCAATTGAGTTTATTATTTTAAACGATTTACTACTGATATTTAAAAAATCGATAATTACAATTTACCTATAGGTAAAAACTTCAACCTGTATTGTAATTAACTATAGCAAATAGTATTAATTGTTTCTAAGAAAATTATGAAAGACCCGATGATGTTAATTAGAGATTAACTACTTAAAAGATTTGCAAGCAAGATAAAGAATTCTTATCACTTTGCTTTGATTTTACATTCGCATTAGGATCGATAAGTAACTGATGCATTCATTATGGTATAGTTGCTAGCTAGTTCGTTCGTGCTTGCGTCGTTGCATGTCTGAGGGTTCAAATTCTGCCCAAGGGAACGTTTACACAAAAATAATGGGTAAATTAAATTCTTGCTGTAATATACCTAAGACAAATTTGTAGAAATCTCATCACAGATATGCTACCCAACATAAGTAAGTTCTAATAATCGTATTAGAATTCCTACGTAGTTTCAGGTTGAAGTCCCGCTACGTAGAATTTTTTTAGGAAGGTAGACAGAGGAAACCGTGGACATACGTTGAGACAATCTGTTCCCATTAAGACGTTTCGGTTGCTCACTTTCCGCCGAATTGTGAAGGCATTGCGTGGTGAGGGGCGGAACTCAACTCCGTACTTTGCCTCGTTACCAGAGCGAGGAAATGAAAATATTAAATATTCATTTTCTCGAGTTGGAATCGAATCTACAACTTGTCGCGTTTACAGTCACACGCTTGTGCCGTTGCGCCACGATTGGCCTGATTTTTTTATGCTTTGTCTAAAATAGCACAGTAAAATTTGATATACTAATCGCGAGATATATCATCATCAAAAAAAGAGAAGTCTACGATACTAAAAAATACTTCATCCTAGTAATAACGATATTGGTTAACAAATGTTACGATACTAAAATATAAAACTTATGAACCTTTCCGACTAATAGGATAATTGCAAGCGACAGTACTAATAAAATGTTTGTTTTAATGGGATTGGAACTTAAAAGCTTGGACTAAGCTCATGTCGACGGTCAGTAATTAGCATTCCCCATATAGTTTACAAAGCATTGCCGTTGTAACTTATTGGATACTAAAATCTTGTGCAAAAACTTGTTTTTTTTATAAATATTATAAAATATTTTCGTACAGGATGATGAAATATAAAAAAAAAACAGCCGAACGGTGTTTTCGTAACCGTATCGCTTATAAATATATAATGAGTTCAAATCCGTCAATAGTGAAATTTTGTGTTTGAAGTGTACCACTCAAAATAATATTTATGACATAGATTCAATGAAAATATATCGGACTAAAAAAGTGTTAATTTTGACTAGCAGCAGAAAAATAGCCAAGAACCTAGCGACATATTTTTTTTTAGCTTCACGCTGTATCCCGCACACAGCAGGGTAGGCAGAGGGAACCTAATGTTAAGACACTCCGTTCCCCACTTTCTGCCGAATTTTGAAGGCATTGCGTGTTGAGTGGCAGCACTCAACGCCGCGCTTTGCCTCGACACCAGAGCGAAGAAATGGATATAAATTTAAGTACATATTTCATCTCCTCGAGTGGGGATCGAACCCACAACCAGTCGGTTTTACAGTCACACTTTGTGCCACTGCGCCACGACTGGCCTCACATATTTATTTTATCCTCTATTTTATTTTACTCCATGCATAATTGACAATAGAATATGAACCTGTAACAATCATTAAAAATCCAAAACGATTATATTCAGACGATATAAAATGGTTTAATATTTATACAAGATAACATAAAATAATTTAAATGATATCTATTTCTAGGTAATACAGACAGGTGCTCAACAGGCGGTTGAAGAGTGTCAATACCAATTCCGTAACAGCCGCTGGAACTGCAGCACTGTCGAAAACAGCACTGATATATTTGGAGGAGTACTTAAATTTAGTAAGTACTTCATTAAAATTATAAGTTTCATTAAATTTTTAATTTTAATTTGTAATTCCTTTTTAATTGATAACCTAAATACTTATTTTTATTTGGATGTATTTTATAAAAATGTTGGATGAGTTTGGAGTCTACTTACTACTTGTCTTCTAATGAGCACTAACTTTAAAAATGTATAAATTCCGTTTGGAAAACGAAAGAAATAATATTTCAAATAATCTATAATTAATAATTTTAATTATGATAAACCAAAACCAAACAAACAACTATACAAAACGATTTACACGTAAAATTAACATATTCTTATTTTATTCTCAATATATTATTATTAAATATTACACAAATAATACTACCGTTAACTCAAAATTGGCATATACATACAAGTAAATCTCGAATCATAAAATCCATTTCCGCTCGGATTTCAAGTCAAAGTAAGTTGTAAATACTCAAATAATTATCGGTTGCATACATCGGCAACTCTTCAAAGGACGTGTTAAGTGAGAACTACTTTGAAGTTAGCCTTTTCAACGACTTAAGAAAATGTTTATATATAATTGAATAGAGGTGAAGATTTCGGAGAAAGTAACTGAGCTTTGTATTGTTGTGGAGATTATTGCTGATATATGTATGTACGTGATATTCTTGTATCTTTATTTTAATAAAGTGTGGAATTCTTAGAAAATTAAAAGCTAGATAGTTATTAGTGAATTTTTAGTATTTTGTTAGTTTATTTTTTATAAATATGCTCATAATAAGAAAAAAATCGAAAAGTGAAAATTTATAGTAGGTTCATAGATAAAAAGTCTTTACATACATATATTTATTGTAATTCATTTCGTACAAATTAAGTGCATTGCAAACATAAGTTTGTCAATTTTTATAACTGACACTTTTCGTTGACCTACAATCCTGAAATTGGTACCGAAGCATCGGTGGGTAAGTCCGACTCGCACTTAACCGGTTTTATAATCTACCATTATCGGCAAACTTTAATCCTCATTTTTTAGACATAATTACTGTAAGACAATTATAAAAATCGTTGCCAGTACTAATATGCGTGATGAATTCATTAGTAGTAGGGATTGGTGCGTTCAGGCTCATTAAATTGATCGCCTTATCAATCAAAATTTTCCGCGGATTTTCTCGCGGGTCGCGGTTTTGATTAATTAATTGCCCGCGGATTAAGTTGATTACCCCAGATCCGCGGCTTTTTTCGCGGTTAGTACCCGCCATTATTTTTTGGGTGCGTTCTGGCTCATCAAAAATTTCGCCTCGATCGCCTTATCAAACATTTTTAAAAATAGCTTTAACATAAGAATACCTAACCTAACCTAACCTACTCATCATAGAACCGTTTCATATTTGTGTTGGTGGCGCACCATTTTGATTAATTAATTAATTAACCGCGGATTTCGTTTTACTTTTTTTAGCATAACAATACTAACCTAACCTAACCTACTTCGCAGTAAAATTGTTTTCGTATAATACCTACTCATCATAGAGCCGTTTCATATTTGTATCGGTTGGTTATCACCTACTTATTTTGTTGTAATCATATCTGACTCAGGGTTAAATATTTAATACAATCAACGCTGATTTGAAAGGCTACGTAAGCTAATGTACAAAACTTGTTGATACATGGAAGCATTGGAAGCTGTTCTGATATGAAATAATTGTTGTTCGTGATACGTGAAAGTGCTCTTCCGATACGAAACAATGGCGGTGAGTATTATTTTTAAGTCATTTACTAATTTATTTATGTTGTTGCCCAGTAAATATATTGTGTACTTTTTCATTATTGCAGCTGTCAAGTAACAACTCGTTTGATTGTACATTTAAAAACTATTACTATTCTAATCTAAGCGGAGATGAGGTTGAAGAGGTCGCCCCTATGAAAATACAGAAACCCAAACAAAAGAGAGCCTGCAATGATATTAGTGGTTTCTTTGAGAAGCCAAAGAAGCAAAAGAAAATAATATTATCATCATGTGTTGCTCAATCGAATCCTGAGGGAACATCGTATATTTCTACAAACTCGGACGATGGTTCGCAGGCAAGCCATTTCATAAAAATCGAACTATATGACACAAAGAAACTAAACGGATTGCCTGCCACCGAGTACTGGAAGAATGCAGAAGTACGCCTTAAATACTATGTGCAATCTGAGCGTAATGAACTTTATGAAAGCTTGCGTGATATTATATACAACATTACCAAAGAAATCGCAGGAAGTAGCCAGTGTAAAAAGTCTTACTTTGCAGCTACGAAGCGATAATCTTATTACCATCAATCTATCATCCATCATGTTATGAGCCATCGTTATAAAATATTATCCTAATAAATTAAATATGTCATGAATTCGTTTGTTTTATTTTGTATTTAATAGTTTATTCACTATTACTCAAATCAAACACATTTGTACAATAAAAAAATATTTTATTTAGAAAATAGTTTTAAACATTTCATCCACAATTAAATCATTGTACAAAGTATTATTAGAAAAAACTTTCTTCACTCATATTTTTTTAAGCTTGCCGCTTTTATCCAACTATTAAATTTATCTGGATATCCTCTCCACTTTACTAACAACTCTTTTCTATGACCCGAATACCGTGAACGTATTATTTTATCAATTTTATATTCTAGGGTGGGGGTATATTCTACTTTCTGTAACTCTCTTTCATAGAAAGTCCCAACGATTGGTTCATTTTGCAAGTCTTTAATGCTATATACAACGAAAGGGGATCTGTAAATTATCGATGAAAATACAAAAATTTCATCACTCCAGTTGGTTTCGTAACCTTTTTGAAATATATGTTTATACTTGGTTATTCTTACATAATCTCCAATGCGAAATCTTGCTCTTATTTCAGTTGTATACTTCGAATTGGTTTGTTTATCATACAAATTGCACCAAACAGTCATAATATTGCTAGAGTTTACATCACATGGACACATTTTTATGCTTCTATGATAGCTGTGATTATAGGAATATAATAAATCTTGTAATATATCAATAAATTTATACGTGTTGTTATGGGTGAAGTAACGCCACATTTTCATTTTTAAAGTCCTTTGAAACCTTTCCACTATACTTGCTTTTATATCAGGATTATTAGTAGTATAATAATTAATGTCTCTACTTTTGAAATACGTTCTAACATCTTTGGAAACAAATTCAGTTCCTTTGTCTGATTGTATATCTCTAGGAGTACTGTTAGCTTCACTAAAAATACTTTCAAAACATGTTTTCACAGTTTGAGAATCTTTCTTTTTCATGGCTCTCGCAAACGCATATTTACTAAATACATCTATCGTTGGCAATGATGATATTTTCAAACTTTCGAACGAAGTCATTATTTCGTATGGATATACACCCTTCCTAATTAATCTTTTAAAGTCTTCATCTCGCGGGTAATTTTTTTTGAGCTCAACAAATTGATGTGTTTTTATATTATGTGCTAATCTATCAAGACTGCTTGACATAAATTTAAATGAGTCTAAAAATCTTAACGAGATATTATTATTCTTAATTTTTAAATATTTTGAAAAAGAAATATATTTTTCTTTATTTTGAGGGATTCCTAACCTATAAATAAGGTCTGTGCGGACTTGCAAAATTTTGTCGGAAACGAAAGTTTCCTAAACCACTAAAACTCAAGTTATTTCATTGATATTTGGCATACGTGTCTTAAATTGTTTCTTGATTAGTTTGTAATCATCATTTTATACATAATTTATATATTTTCTAAAAAAATCACTTGTAAAAATTTCATACTAAAATTTCATATAACAATTATTTCTAAGTATTTTTTAATTAAGTTCTAGCGGATAGATTTTGTTTATTTTTGTTTTGTTCCGTAGGGTCGTGCTCATTTGCGCGAATCCGTTGCGTATATTTTGAAAAATTAAAAAAAAAATACCTAACCTAACCTAACCTATAAATAAGGTCTGTGCGGACTTGCAAAATTTTGTCGGAAACGAAAGTTTCCTAAACCACTAAAACTCAAGTTATTTCATTGATATTTGGCATACGTGTCTTAAATTGTTTCTTGATTAGTTTGTAATCATCATTTTATACATAATTTATATATTTTCTAAAAAAAATCACTTGTAAAAATTTCATACTAAAATTTCATATAACAATTATTTCTAAGTATTTTTTAATTAAGTTCTAGCGGATAGATTTTGTTTATTTTTGTTTTGTTCCGTAGGGTCGTGCTCATTTGCGCGAATCCGTTGCGTATATTTTGAAAAATTAAAAAAAAATACCTAACCTAACCTAACCTATAAATAAGGTCTGTGCGGACTTGCAAAATTTTGTCGGAAACGAAAGTTTCCTAAACCACTAAAACTCAAGTTATTTCATTGATATTTGGCTTACGTGTCTTAAATTGTTTCTTGATTAGTTTGTAATCATCATTTTATACATAATTTATATATTTTCTAAAAAAAATCACTTGTAAAAATTTCATACTAAAATTTCATATAACAATTATTTCTAAGTATTTTTTAATTAAGTTCTAGCGGATAGATTTTGTTTATTTTTGTTTTGTTCCGTAGGGTCGTGCTCATTTGCGCGAATCCGTTGCGTATATTTTGAAAAATTAAAAAAAAATACCTAACCTAACCTAACCTATAAATAAGGTCTGTGCGGACTTGCAAAATTTTGTCGGAAACGAAAGTTTCCTAAACCACTAAAACTCAAGTTATTTCATTGATATTTGGCATACGTGTCTTAAATTGTTTCTTGATTAGTTTGTAATCATCATTTTATACATAATTTATATATTTTCTAAAAAAAATCACTTGTAAAAATTTCATACTAAAATTTCATATAACAATTATTTCTAAGTATTTTTTAATTAAGTTCTAGCGGATAGATTTTGTTTATTTTTGTTTTGTTCCGTAGGGTCGTGCTCATTTGCGCGAATCCGTTGCGTATATTTTGAAAAATTAAAAAAAGAATACCTAACCTAACCTAACCTATAAATAAGGTCTGTGCGGACTTGCAAAATTTTGTCGGAAACGAAAGTTTCCTAAACCACTAAAACTCAAGTTATTTCATTGATATTTGGCATACGTGTCTTAAATTGTTTCTTGATTAGTTTGTAATCATCATTTTATACATAATTTATATATTTTCTAAAAAAATCACTTGTAAAAATTTCATACTAAAATTTCATATAACAATTATTTCTAAGTATTTTTTAATTAAGTTCTAGCGGATAGATTTTGTTTATTTTTGTTTTGTTCCGTAGGGTCGTGCTCATTTGCGCGAATCCGTTGCGTATATTTTGAAAAATTAAAAAAAAATACCTAACCTAACCTAACCTATAAATAAGGTCTGTGCGGACTTGCAAAATTTTGTCGGAAACGAAAGTTTCCTAAACCACTAAAACTCAAGTTATTTCATTGATATTTGGCATACGTGTCTTAAATTGTTTCTTGATTAGTTTGTAATCATCATTTTATACATAATTTATATATTTTCTAAAAAAATCACTTGTAAAAATTTCATACTAAAATTTCATATAACAATTATTTCTAAGTATTTTTTAATTAAGTTCTAGCGGATAGATTTTGTTTATTTTTGTTTTGTTCCGTAGGGTCGTGCTCATTTGCGCGAATCCGTTGCGTATATTTTGAAAAATTAAAAAAAAATACCTAACCTAACCTAACCTATAAATAAGGTCTGTGCGGACTTGCAAAATTTTGTCGGAAACGAAAGTTTCCTAAACCACTAAAACTCAAGTTATTTCATTGATATTTGGCTTACGTGTCTTAAATTGTTTCTTGATTAGTTTGTAATCATCATTTTATACATAATTTATATATTTTCTAAAAAAAATCACTTGTAAAAATTTCATACTAAAATTTCATATAACAATTATTTCTAAGTATTTTTTAATTAAGTTCTAGCGGATAGATTTTGTTTATTTTTGTTTTGTTCCGTAGGGTCGTGCTCATTTGCGCGAATCCGTTGCGTATATTTTGAAAAATTAAAAAAAAAATACCTAACCTAACCTAACCTATAAATAAGGTCTGTGCGGACTTGCAAAATTTTGTCGGAAACGAAAGTTTCCTAAACCACTAAAACTCAAGTTATTTCATTGATATTTGGCATACGTGTCTTAAATTGTTTCTTGATTAGTTTGTAATCATCATTTTATACATAATTTATATATTTTCTAAAAAAATCACTTGTAAAAATTTCATACTAAAATTTCATATAACAATTATTTCTAAGTATTTTTTAATTAAGTTCTAGCGGATAGATTTTGTTTATTTTTGTTTTGTTCCGTAGGGTCGTGCTCATTTGCGCGAATCCGTTGCGTATATTTTGAAAAATTAAAAAAAAATACCTAACCTAACCTAACCTATAAATAAGGTCTGTGCGGACTTGCAAAATTTTGTCGGAAACGAAAGTTTCCTAAACCACTAAAACTCAAGTTATTTCATTGATATTTGGCATACGTGTCTTAAATTGTTTCTTGATTAGTTTGTAATCATCATTTTATACATAATTTATATATTTTCTAAAAAAATCACTTGTAAAAATTTCATACTAAAATTTCATATAACAATTATTTCTAAGTATTTTTTAATTAAGTTCTAGCGGATAGATTTTGTTTATTTTTGTTTTGTTCCGTAGGGTCGTGCTCATTTGCGCGAATCCGTTGCGTATATTTTGAAAAATTAAAAAAAAATACCTAACCTAACCTAACCTATAAATAAGGTCTGTGCGGACTTGCAAAATTTTGTCGGAAACGAAAGTTTCCTAAACCACTAAAACTCAAGTTATTTCATTGATATTTGGCATACGTGTCTTAAATTGTTTGACGACCCAAAAGTTTCATTCTCCTTTTAGTATGAAATTTTTACAAGTGATTTTTTTTAGAAAATATATAAATTATGTATAAAATGATGATTACAAACTAATCAAGAAACAATTTAAGACACGTATGCCAAATATCAATGAAATAACTTGAGTTTTAGTGGTTTAGGAAACTTTCGTTTCCGACAAAATTTTGCAAGTCCGCACAGACCTTATTTATAGGTTAGGTTAGGTTAGGTATTTTTTTTTTAATTTTTCAAAATATACGCAACGGATTCGCGCAAATGAGCACGACCCTACGGAACAAAACAAAAATAAACAAAATCTATCCGCTAGAACTTAATTAAAAAATACTTAGAAATAATTGTTATATGAAATTTTAGTATGAAATTTTTACAAGTGATTTTTTTTAGAAAATATATAAATTATGTATAAAATGATGATTACAAACTAATCAAGAAACAATTTAAGACACGTATGCCAAATATCAATGAAATAACTTGAGTTTTAGTGGTTTAGGAAACTTTCGTTTCCGACAAAATTTTGCAAGTCCGCACAGACCTTATTTATAGGTTAGGTTAGGTTAGGTATTTTTTTTTAATTTTTCAAAATATACGCAACGGATTCGCGCAAATGAGCACGACCCTACGGAACAAAACAAAAATAAACAAAATCTATCCGCTAGAACTTAATTAAAAAATACTTAGAAATAATTGTTATATGAAATTTTAGTATGAAATTTTTACAAGTGATTTTTTTTAGAAAATATATAAATTATGTATAAAATGATGATTACAAACTAATCAAGAAACAATTTAAGACACGTATGCCAAATATCAATGAAATAACTTGAGTTTTAGTGGTTTAGGAAACTTTCGTTTCCGACAAAATTTTGCAAGTCCGCACAGACCTTATTTATAGGTTAGGTTAGGTTAGGTATTTTTTTTTTAATTTTTCAAAATATACGCAACGGATTCGCGCAAATGAGCACGACCCTACGGAACAAAACAAAAATAAACAAAATCTATCCGCTAGAACTTAATTAAAAAATACTTAGAAATAATTGTTATATGAAATTTTAGTATGAAATTTTTACAAGTGATTTTTTTTAGAAAATATATAAATTATGTATAAAATGATGATTACAAACTAATCAAGAAACAATTTAAGACACGTATGCCAAATATCAATGAAATAACTTGAGTTTTAGTGGTTTAGGAAACTTTCGTTTCCGACAAAATTTTGCAAGTCCGCACAGACCTTATTTATAGGTTAGGTTAGGTTAGGTATTTTTTTTTTAATTTTTCAAAATATACGCAACGGATTCGCGCAAATGAGCACGACCCTACGGAACAAAACAAAAATAAACAAAATCTATCCGCTAGAACTTAATTAAAAAATACTTAGAAATAATTGTTATATGAAATTTTAGTATGAAATTTTTACAAGTGATTTTTTTAGAAAATATATAAATTATGTATAAAATGATGATTACAAACTAATCAAGAAACAATTTAAGACACGTATGCCAAATATCAATGAAATAACTTGAGTTTTAGTGGTTTAGGAAACTTTCGTTTCCGACAAAATTTTGCAAGTCCGCACAGACCTTATTTATAGGTTAGGTTAGGTTAGGTATTTTTTTTTAATTTTTCAAAATATACGCAACGGATTCGCGCAAATGAGCACGACCCTACGGAACAAAACAAAAATAAACAAAATCTATCCGCTAGAACTTAATTAAAAAATACTTAGAAATAATTGTTATATGAAATTTTAGTATGAAATTTTTACAAGTGATTTTTTTAGAAAATATATAAATTATGTATAAAATGATGATTACAAACTAATCAAGAAACAATTTAAGACACGTATGCCAAATATCAATGAAATAACTTGAGTTTTAGTGGTTTAGGAAACTTTCGTTTCCGACAAAATTTTGCAAGTCCGCACAGACCTTATTTATAGGTTAGGTTAGGTTAGGTATTTTTTTTAATTTTTCAAAATATACGCAACGGATTCGCGCAAATGAGCACGACCCTACGGAACAAAACAAAAATAAACAAAATCTATCCGCTAGAACTTAATTAAAAAATACTTAGAAATAATTGTTATATGAAATTTTAGTATGAAATTTTTACAAGTGATTTTTTTTAGAAAATATATAAATTATGTATAAAATGATGATTACAAACTAATCAAGAAACAATTTAAGACACGTATGCCAAATATCAATGAAATAACTTGAGTTTTAGTGGTTTAGGAAACTTTCGTTTCCGACAAAATTTTGCAAGTCCGCACAGACCTTATTTATAGGTTAGGTTAGGTTAGGTATTTTTTTTTTAATTTTTCAAAATATACGCAACGGATTCGCGCAAATGAGCACGACCCTACGGAACAAAACAAAAATAAACAAAATCTATCCGCTAGAACTTAATTAAAAAATACTTAGAAATAATTGTTATATGAAATTTTAGTATGAAATTTTTACAAGTGATTTTTTTTAGAAAATATATAAATTATGTATAAAATGATGATTACAAACTAATCAAGAAACAATTTAAGACACGTAAGCCAAATATCAATGAAATAACTTGAGTTTTAGTGGTTTAGGAAACTTTCGTTTCCGACAAAATTTTGCAAGTCCGCACAGACCTTATTTATAGGTTAGGTTAGGTTAGGTATTTTTTTTTAATTTTTCAAAATATACGCAACGGATTCGCGCAAATGAGCACGACCCTACGGAACAAAACAAAAATAAACAAAATCTATCCGCTAGAACTTAATTAAAAAATACTTAGAAATAATTGTTATATGAAATTTTAGTATGAAATTTTTACAAGTGATTTTTTTTAGAAAATATATAAATTATGTATAAAATGATGATTACAAACTAATCAAGAAACAATTTAAGACACGTATGCCAAATATCAATGAAATAACTTGAGTTTTAGTGGTTTAGGAAACTTTCGTTTCCGACAAAATTTTGCAAGTCCGCACAGACCTTATTTATAGGTTAGGTTAGGTTAGGTATTTTTTTTTTAATTTTTCAAAATATACGCAACGGATTCGCGCAAATGAGCACGACCCTACGGAACAAAACAAAAATAAACAAAATCTATCCGCTAGAACTTAATTAAAAAATACTTAGAAATAATTGTTATATGAAATTTTAGTATGAAATTTTTACAAGTGATTTTTTTAGAAAATATATAAATTATGTATAAAATGATGATTACAAACTAATCAAGAAACAATTTAAGACACGTATGCCAAATATCAATGAAATAACTTGAGTTTTAGTGGTTTAGGAAACTTTCGTTTCCGACAAAATTTTGCAAGTCCGCACAGACCTTATTTATAGGTTAGGAATCCCTCAAAATAAAGAAAAATATATTTCTTTTTCAAAATATTTAAAAATTAAGAATAATAATATCTCGTTAAGATTTTTAGACTCATTTAAATTTATGTCAAGCAGTCTTGATAGATTAGCACATAATATAAAAACACATCAATTTGTTGAGCTCAAAAAAAATTACCCGCGAGATGAAGACTTTAAAAGATTAATTAGGAAGGGTGTATATCCATACGAAATAATGACTTCGTTCGAAAGTTTGAAAATATCATCATTGCCAACGATAGATGTATTTAGTAAATATGCGTTTGCGAGAGCCATGAAAAAGAAAGATTCTCAAACTGTGAAAACATGTTTTGAAAGTATTTTTAGTGAAGCTAACAGTACTCCTAGAGATATACAATCAGACAAAGGAACTGAATTTGTTTCCAAAGATGTTAGAACGTATTTCAAAAGTAGAGACATTAATTATTATACTACTAATAATCCTGATATAAAAGCAAGTATAGTGGAAAGGTTTCAAAGGACTTTAAAAATGAAAATGTGGCGTTACTTCACCCATAACAACACGTATAAATTTATTGATATATTACAAGATTTATTATATTCCTATAATCACAGCTATCATAGAAGCATAAAAATGTGTCCATGTGATGTAAACTCTAGCAATATTATGACTGTTTGGTGCAATTTGTATGATAAACAAACCAATTCGAAGTATACAACTGAAATAAGAGCAAGATTTCGCATTGGAGATTATGTAAGAATAACCAAGTATAAACATATATTTCAAAAAGGTTACGAAACCAACTGGAGTGATGAAATTTTTGTATTTTCATCGATAATTTACAGATCCCCTTTCGTTGTATATAGCATTAAAGACTTGCAAAATGAACCAATCGTTGGGACTTTCTATGAAAGAGAGTTACAGAAAGTAGAATATACCCCCACCCTAGAATATAAAATTGATAAAATAATACGTTCACGGTATTCGGGTCATAGAAAAGAGTTGTTAGTAAAGTGGAGAGGATATCCAGATAAATTTAATAGTTGGATAAAAGCGGCAAGCTTAAAAAAATATGAGTGAAGAAAGTTTTTTCTAATAATACTTTGTACAATGATTTAATTGTGGATGAAATGTTTAAAACTATTTTCTAAATAAAATATTTTTTTATTGTACAAATGTGTTTGATTTGAGTAATAGTGAATAAACTATTAAATACAAAATAAAACAAACGAATTCATGACATATTTAATTTATTAGGATAATATTTTATAACGATGGCTCATAACATGATGGATGATAGATTGATGGTAATAAGATTATCGCTTCGTAGCTGCAAAGTAAGACTTTTTACACTGGCTACTTCCTGCGATTTCTTTGGTAATGTTGTATATAATATCACGCAAGCTTTCATAAAGTTCATTACGCTCAGATTGCACATAGTATTTAAGGCGTACTTCTGCATTCTTCCAGTACTCGGTGGCAGGCAATCCGTTTAGTTTCTTTGTGTCATATAGTTCGATTTTTATGAAATGGCTTGCCTGCGAACCATCGTCCGAGTTTGTAGAAATATACGATGTTCCCTCAGGATTCGATTGAGCAACACATGATGATAATATTATTTTCTTTTGCTTCTTTGGCTTCTCAAAGAAACCACTAATATCATTGCAGGCTCTCTTTTGTTTGGGTTTCTGTATTTTCATAGGGGCGACCTCTTCAACCTCATCTCCGCTTAGATTAGAATAGTAATAGTTTTTAAATGTACAATCAAACGAGTTGTTACTTGACAGCTGCAATAATGAAAAAGTACACAATATATTTACTGGGCAACAACATAAATAAATTAGTAAATGACTTAAAAATAATACTCACCGCCATTGTTTCGTATCGGAAGAGCACTTTCACGTATCACGAACAACAATTATTTCATATCAGAACAGCTTCCAATGCTTCCATGTATCAACAAGTTTTGTACATTAGCTTACGTAGCCTTTCAAATCAGCGTTGATTGTATTAAATATTTAACCCTGAGTCAGATATGATTACAACAAAATAAGTAGGTGATAACCAACCGATACAAATATGAAACGGCTCTATGATGAGTAGGTATTATACGAAAACAATTTTACTGCGAAGTAGGTTAGGTTAGGTTAGTATTGTTATGCTAAAAAAAGTAAAACGAAATCCGCGGTTAATTAATTAATTAATCAAAATGGTGCGCCACCAACACAAATATGAAACGGTTCTATGATGAGTAGGTTAGGTTAGGTTAGGTATTCTTATGTTAAAGCTATTTTTAAAAATGTTTGATAAGGCGATCGAGGCGAAATTTTTGATGAGCCAGAACGCACCCAAAAAATAATGGCGGGTACTAACCGCGAAAAAAGCCGCGGATCTGGGGTAATCAACTTAATCCGCGGGCAATTAATTAATCAAAACCGCGACCCGCGAGAAAATCCGCGGAAAATTTTGATTGATAAGGCGATCAATTTAATGAGCCAGAACGCACCAATCCCTACTACTTTCATTTTATTTACTATTGATTCAAAAAAAAAAATCAAATCAGCTTCATGCTGTATCCCGCACACAGTATAGGATAGGCAGAAGGAGCCTTTCCGCCGAGTTCAGGAGGCATTGCGTATCGAGGGGCGGAACTCAACGCCGCGCTTTGCCTCGATACCAGAAATGAAAATATAAATGTAAATAAATATTTCATTTCCTTGAGTGGGGATCGAAACCACAACTAGTCGATTTTACAGTCACACTTTACGCCCCTGCGCCACGACTGGCCTCAATTCTTGGATATCAACAAATATTTACATTTGCGAAAATTTAAAATTGTTATATTTATTATCAATTGAATGAAATGTAAACGACTGTTGCATGACTGACATCTTTATACAATTTTTCGCAAACATTGAAATTATGTCAAACAATTTTAAAGCTGGCTAGCTTGTTTAATTTATTGAGAGCAAAAGCTATTTTTTTCACAAAATTCACCAAAGTAGACGAAAATTAATATCTATTTTATATATATTAATATCTATAATTAAGTCTTTGGGAAATAGACAACATATATTTTAAATATTTATTTAGAAAACGAACTACTTTACGAAACGAAATTTAAAACGGAGCGAGACTCGAACCCGCGCCTCCTGGAAACTGACCAGGCGCTCTGAGCACAAAACCATACGTTCTCATCAAGCTACGTCGAAATCTTTGTACGCTGGTTACAACTTATTTATGTTGTTAGCATCTTTTTTCAAATTTCATCATTTTTACAAATTTCCGCTATCCAAAGATAATTAGAATTATCGCCTGGCAAGAGAGAATGCTATTTATTAAGTATTTTTAACATTTTTGAAATGTTAATACGTAACGTAACGTAAAACTCTGAAACCTGACGGCCTCAAAGCGCCTGTTCGGTTTCCAGGAGGGTTCGAGTCCCGCTACGTTTAAATTTTTATACGTTTTCTAAATAAGTATTTTTCTTCAGAGCGCCTAGTCGGTTTCCAGGAGGCGCGGGTTCGAGTCCCGCTACGTTCAAATTTTTATACGTTTTCTAAATAAGTTTTTTTCTTTCCTAAAACATTGTTGTAGTAGTAGAAGAAAAATAAATATTAATATAACAATGCAATAAAGTTAAACAACTGCAGTCTATGAATATTAAGTCTTAAAATAAATTTGAAAACATGAAGTAATTAACGTCACTAAGACAATCTGTTTACTTTTAAGGCGCCTTATGAACTATGTTTCATGTCAGACGTATTGGATCGTCCACTTCAAGATTGTTTTCAAGGAATTTCTACTCTTCATGTAACTTGTTTATTTTTAAATGTCGATTACTGGGATCACGTGTGTACTTGTTGATGGAGGAGCTCAGTTTGTTTAATCTATAACAGGACCAATGTTACTTGGTCTAAAGCATACTGTACTTTGAAGCAATTATGCCTTTTTGACTACCAATTTTTGAATGTGCTAGATCAACTACTTTGGTTATACCAAAATCAGTCGGCCACTGAACTTATTAATTAAAAAAAAACTGTTCAGTTACAATTTAGAATTAGATGAGAAAAAACATTGATGTGTACATTTATGAAAATTTATTCGACTATAATTATCGCACGAAATCATCGCTAGACAGACAACAAACGAATTGTTCGTGTTCAAGAGGTGAAACTGTCCAACAAAAACTTTATCAGAAGCTACAAACAATCAGTTCGGACTTATCAAATTCCAGAATCTCGTGAATCTGCATTCGTGCACGCCCTCTCAGCCGCGGCACTAGCTCACGCGGTGGCACGGGCTTGTAGTCGCGGGGAGCTCAACGAGTGTTCCTGCGACGCCCGCGTGAGAAAGCGGACTCCAAGACATTGGCAATGGGGCGGCTGCTCGGAGGTAACATTGTCAGAATGCCATTACTTTTTACGGTTAACACTTCCTTTTAATAACAATTATGATCATTACTATTTATTACTATCTTTTCCAATATATCTACACGCTTACAGATACGTGGAATTGCATCGCATACGCATCAAAAACGATCGTGACAATTTGTAGTCTTTTTTTCTTGTATGAAATAGCACGAGTTCTTCATCATTTTCATTTTTGGTTCAATATTGGTTTTTTTGGTTATAACTCAATATTGGTTTTTTTTCGTTATAACTAGCAGCCCACACACGGCTGTGCCCGCTTTAACTTATTATTATATTATACAAAATTGTCATATAAATTTTAGTCTGTGTTTTATTCTGATATAGCTATAATACTATAAAGTTTCACCTAAAGTAAAAATATTTTAATGAAACTATTTTAACCGGATTAATCGCGTATATTTAAGATTTTACATTTTGGAAACCCGACGTTTCGAACACTTTGCAGTAGTCCGTGCTCACGACCTATCATTTAAAATGTATAATAATCGTGAAAATCAAACAATTTATTTATTAAAAAATAAATAAAATATTTATTAATTAAAATTAACCACAAGCCTTTGGTTACTTATTGAATTATTTATATATATGGCATTGAATTTATCGATTAGTAAGTACATAAAAAATATTTTTTTAAATTTTAATACCTAATTTTGGGCATTAATAGATTGTCATTATCAATCCTTACACTCGCTGTCTGTACACGTATATGCCTAAAGTCCACATGGATAACAAATCACCCAATGCTCTAAAGCAGTGATTCTCAACCTTTTTTTTGTTGCGGCACATATTTAATGATTTCAAAATTTGGCGGCACACAAATAGAAATTATTTACTACAACACATTGCATAAATAGTTTATGACAAAAATTTTAAATATACGAATTATTTTTTTTGTGGATTTAAATATATATTCATGTTAAAAATATTTTTCTTTTTAAATGATATAATTGAATTATATTAACATTATTATATATTTGCAAAATTTGGCGGCACACAAAAGTGCCGCAGCACAGTGGTTGAGAATCACTGCTCTAAAGACGTGAAATAAATACTATTCACCTACTTGATGTGTCCTCGTCTCGTTTGTTTTTTGTTATCTTTTCTATGTATCTAATAGTATATATGAGGAGGACGTAGGGCCTTGACTGTCTCTACGTACCCTTTTTTATCATCACGCTGTATCCCGTACCTACATAGCAGGGTTGACAGAGGGAAACATGTTCCCCACTTTCCACTGATTTTTTGAGACTTTCCGTGTTGAGTGGCAAAACTCTAAGGTGTGCTTTATGTTGATATTAGAGTGAGGAAATAAATATATTAAATAATTCATTTCTTTTTGTGGGAATCGAACGTACAACCGTTAGATAGCACAGCTGACCATGTCCGCCATGGTTGTAAGTTTGATTCCACCTATTGTAGTCGATTTCGAGTCGATTTGTTCTGGTATAGGCGGAAAGTAAAGAACAGTCAACAGAGTGAGACTAAGGACATGGAAAATATTAATTCATGTAAATATCATGATTAATTATAATATCATGATTAGAAAAAGTCATATAGTTCAAACTCAGATTTTTTGTCCTCTTTTTTGTTCTGTGAGTACATATATTAATTAAATGTAATCTCAAGTGATTTTTTTTATAAATTTCAGGATATAAGATATGGGGAGAAGTTTAGTCGAGATTTTGTGGATGTTAAAGAAGAGAAAGAAAGCGATGAAGGTATAATGAATTTACACAATAACGAGGCTGGCCGTAGGGTGAGTATGCTTAGTACAGACTAAGTTATTACTAAATTAATCGATAAAATAATAATACCAATATCAATGTATAATTTAAGTTTAACTTTGTTCCTAGAGTGCTCTCATTTTAGAATTTAAAATTAAATTATTTATTTACTTATAAAAAAAAATCAAAATCAGCTTCACGCTGTACCCCGCACACAGCGGAGTAGGCAGAGGGAACCTAGTGTTAAGACACTCCGTTTCTCACTTTCTGCCGAATTCTGGAGGCATTGCGTGTTGAGTGGCAGAACTCAACGCCGCGCTTAACATCGACAGCAGAGCGAAGGAATGGAAATATAAATTTAAGTAAATATTTCACCTCCTCGAGTGCGGATCGAACCCACAACCAGTCGGTTTTACAGTCACACTTCGTGCCGCTGCGCCACGACTGGCCTCGATTTTATTTTATTTACTTATAAATATATTACATTTTTTTTGTTATTTGGTAAAATATGATAAACTAGGAGATTTCAATTCGGTTATTTCATTATATTTCTTGTATTACACAGTCACATGATGAATGTGTGAAAAAAAGATATTTATATATTTTGGTATTTTTTGTCTTCTCGCCATGGCCAGTGTTTCGGCTAAAATGCATGAGAAGTAACAAAAAATATTTTTAATTCCACTGACAGTTGGTATTTCACCTTTACAATGTATCCCCGAGAACTAATAATGATTACAGTTTTTGTTATATCGCCATTCTATCAGTGACGTGAATGTATGCGGTAAATGCGAGTAGTTAAAAACAGAATAGCGTTCATTTTAACAATGGATTTTAGGAAATCTTTATATATATAACACAACAATACGATCACAATGCTAAGACTTGCTTGCTTTTTAAGGTTCCGTACCTCATAAGGTGAAACGAAACCCTTATATAAATCAAATATTAAAGTCTATATATATGGTCTCTTGAAACACAGAAAGAAATTAAGCTTTTAAATGATCGCAATCAATTGATACGAGCATTTATTAATCAATTTGTTGCATTTCGTATGAAATTCGCCGCGTAGTTAAAAGTTATAAGGTACTTCCCGTGAACTTACAGTTATGAAATTTGGCACGAAGTGATAACTTAAAATATACTTAATGAATAATAATCCAAAATGTAAAAATGTATAAATATTTTGTAAAAAATATTTACAAACTTAGTGTAGTGTATTTTGTAGTTCATTAAAATAAAACGAGTGCATATGCCTGCAAAATTAAGTTTGTCAATTTTTATTCGAGGCGACTGCCTGCAAAATTAAGTTTGTAAATTGTCTACTCGCACCTAACCAGTTTTTTTTACATTTTTGAAAATGTTATTCTCATACATTATTAGGTAAATATATAAGAATTATTTTTAAAAAAATAAAAAAGTAAAGAATCATATATATATAATAAAAGGATAGAAAAGTCGATTTTGTAAATGAAAGATATAAAAAAAATAAAAATTAGGTGGGTTAATATCGATGGCTCCTAAGTATAAGGGCCAAAGTGCGAAATCACAACTTTACAGGAGAGGCTTCCAAAGTTTAAATTTGCTATAATTTTATGTTAGTATATCCGAAGAAAATGAAACTTTGCTTATCAGCTAAGACAACTATCCTCTATATATATACCGTAGTATTTTATTTATATTTATCCTACTATTTTTTTTACTGCATAATGGCCCTTATACGTTAGTTTTTGGTTTATTTATTATTATCTAAAAACGCCCTAAAAAGGCCAATGTACCACATTGGCTGTTTTACGCGTATTATGCAAAATAACAATATATAATATTTTTTTCATATTTTAGTTATAAAATTGATTAATAATGAGACTACGATAACAACTGATTATTACGAATGATAGTAAGTTGGGTATTGTGGTAACTATGTCACATAGAGACTTATACGTTATACGATTTGGTAACATGATAACTGAGTTTTCAGTTAGATCCTTTAAGTAATAGAAAAAAGGTCGCGTTTACATATTGTTTTAAAAATAATTAGTCCCAAAAATGATTATCATTAGGCCCTCTCCTTTTTTTATCGATCCTTTTTTTTAATATCGTCCTTCGTCGTTTTTAATAAAAAAAAAGATCCACGTGGACGTATAAAAAATAAAATCTGTATAAAATCTATCAAAAAATAAAGAGATAAAATCACTTATTGTCTTTATTTGACACGATATAAGTAGAGGCGATTAAAGTTTCTTATTAACTGTTGTTATAATCTGGTGGTATAATAATTTTCGACATAAATGACACAAGTCCCTCTTCTTACAAAATTTTATCGGTAACACCTGGTTATAATAGTAATAACCATTTCAACAATTTGTCTTCTTGTTCGTACTGGCTGATCTAAGATTTTAATGTGACTTTTAATACAAAACTTTTTATATTATAAAACGTAAATGTTTTGTATTAGGTCCCTCTATAATTTTCAACTTATAGCAAAACAAAACAAACATACAAATACATATGTCCTGCTGAGTTTTTATGTCTGATTAAATCGGCAACTTTCATTTTTAATCTAAACAGAATCTCTTTGATCTCATAAATTATGTATCTAATTGTACTATAGTAGCTGTAACGACTCCGTTTTGTTTAGGATCATCGAATCAAGAAGCTATATTTTGAAGTTCTCTTAATGGTGGTATTCGAGGTGGCCTTCATATAGTACTGTCTTAAGAAAATAATGTTTTTATTTATATTAATAAAATCTTGCTTTTGGCCGCTACAGTTACAAAAAACACAAAATACAAAATCTGAAATCGTCACACCGTTCTTTAGTTTTTAATTTAATTCTATCGCTGGCTATTTCGTTTGATTTTAAACTAGATTAGACTATTATAGGTTTACTGATTGAAGTATTTATTATTGTTGGCCCACAGCTAGTGATATTAATATATATCTTCTTAAATCCAGTAGCCATTTTGATTTTATTATAGGTAAGAAACAAATTATACATGTCTGTTATTATATGATACACATAACATTCATGAATAAATTGTTTCGTTTAAATTAGTTCATCATCATCCTTTTGTGACGAAATCTATCACCTCGAGGCTTTTACAGAACTTATATTTCTTTCAGAGTAAAATACTTTTAAGCTTGTACAATGTCTATATTAAATTCTAATAGAATATGGTACTCTACAGGACCTCTTTCTTCTTCCTCTCCAAGTCTAAATTGAGAATATTAAAACTTATAAATATGAAATCATTACACTTTGTAATAGTATTTTTTATAATAACTCCATATTTTTCAATATATATTCTCTCAGCTTTATGTTGCATTCCGTATGAAGCAGGTAGGCAGAGGGAGCTTAGTGCTCTGCTCTCCACTTTCCGCGCATTGTGCGTTCAGTGGCGGAACTCAACACCACAATTTTCCTCGAGCGAAGAAGTGAAAATATTTTATTTCCTCGGAGGAGAATATAACTCTAGTAGAAATAGTCGAGTTCAAAGACACATGCTTATGCTCCTTTACCAAGACACAGTTATCAATAAATCCATATTGCTGGAATAATGACCAATGATCTAAAACTTATGAAGTGTATCATGCCTCGTGTCTTCATGAAGTTATTCAAATATTTTAATGTAAATGACCTCTAATAATTTTCTAAATTTGGCTTTCTCTGTATTTTTAAGTCTTATTACTTTTGAATCTATTCATTCATCCACTGTCACGTTTCTTGGTAAGTTTTTTCCTGGAACTTAAGGCAGTAGATATGTTACTTGATTAGTGATTATTATTAGAAATAAGCATATTAATAGATTAATTTTCTGATGTATAATTTTGAATGTCTTAGTAGAGTTACGCCGAAATCTTTAATCAAACTTAAAATGCAATTATCAAGCTTATTACTGGCTTTAAATAGCAAAGGGGACAGTAAAAAATATATAGTATATAATCTGAGCAATTATTAATTAAAAGTAATGCCCAAATAACTCAAAAGTGAATAAATATTTTAGGGCCTAAGTGTATTTTTTCTCAATAAGACACGTACATGGGCCAATTTACCACTTTGGCCGTTCTATCTCGTAATTCGTGAAAAAGAGACGTTTTTTGTTATTTATCTAATGACGAACGTAATAAAAACAATACTAAGCTTTTGCAGTCAACACAGCGCAACCATTGCTTTGTTTAGCGTATAAGTATCAATCTGGCTGATTGGCCCCAAACATAAACAAATGTGAAGAAATTCCCCGCGTAGAAGTCTCAAATGACTATTGGCCCTTGTACGTTTAAATGAGATCTACATAGGCCGTTATATTCTAACAGAAAGTCCTGTTTCTATGCAGAAATTTCTATTTTTTAATAGCTGACCTGATAAATTATATCGATAGAATGTGTTTGGCATAAAAAAGTGAAAATTGCCAAATTGTTAGTTTGGCCCATATACATAGGACCCATCGATATATCGATTATAGAAAAACCACTCAGTAGAATTCTTGTCTGTCTGTCTCTCTGTTTGTTTGTCTATTCGTTTGTTCGCGAATCACGCAAAACTACCGGACGGAAATGGATAAAATTTTGCATAGCGACAATCTAGTGTCTGGAGGGACATCATTTATATAGTTTCTGTCATAAAGTTTCCTTAAAAAAATATAAACTAAAAAAGACAAATTATTTAAAATACCGATAACTACTGGATGTAAGTGAAAGATTCAAAGTCTAAAGCAACTTACAGGATAGAGTTCATCAAGTAGATTGTAGATTAATGCAATTTTAATAGAAAAATTAAAAATCCGACACAAAGTACGATTACTCGCAAGTGAAGCTAAATAATATAATTTTTAGTAAAACTGTTAATGGAGTCGAATAAATCACTTAAATTTCCTATTTTACTTATAGAAAATATTTTATGGGTCCACGTTGGTGACTATAAAAAGAATTATGGGTATATTTGTCTGGACTAGGTCGAATGGTGATGGCATTAAAAAGTAAATGTATTTGGAAAGTAAATTCTGTATGTGAGTAGATAGTTGATAGAACTCGATATTATGTTTAGATGAGGTGTTGATGTATCATACATTGAAGACCAATGTTTCAATCAATTCAATAAAATAGTTTTTTTAAACAAATTATTTAACAGCTATTTAAGACATAGTTCATATTGATATTACGTTCTTTTTTATGAACCCATTTAGGAAAAAATCCCTAAATGTTTATATAAATAAAAAAATCCTAATGCAAACACTAAATGTTAAGAGAAGTTTGCTAAAATACAAGAGTAAACTGCATTTATATCTTTTAAGCTGTTTTTGAGATTTGCGTGAGCAAATGCTCATATACATAGACAAACCAAATAAAGACAAAACATAAAAAAAAATCATGTCGGGCGAACCAACAAATTAGGCACAAAATCCAGCTTTTGTAATTATTTTATTCACTCTTGTTACACTCTCTTTAATTCTACTTATAATGACAATTATTTTAATACTAATTCTAATAAAAATATTCCTCGACCATATTTTAGAATGTAATGAAATCGAGTTCAGTGTCATTTGTGCTTTTAAAGGAAAAGGAAAAGACGCAGCTCACTTAATATAATCGTTATACGGAAACAAAATCAAATGACGTCTTCTTAATTACAGTGATACCTATGAATATAAAAGGATATTTAGGAATAATGCTATATATAATATAAATATAAATATAAGTAAATTACGCCAACAATCATCTATAGTAATATAATAAAGCGGAAGAGTTTCTTTGTTTGCTTAACTTAAGATCTCTGGTTTTATATGAAAACTGCATTCTTCAGAAGTGCTATAGGCTATATAACATTACGCTGTAAGTCTTAGTTAGTCTGTTATTAAGGACAATAACAATAATAAGGAACTGCTTAAAGCGCATGCGCTGCAAAAACAGTTACGAGCGAAAGTTATTTCATCATCAAGGAAATTTTATGAAGATAATCTTCGGCTTTTAAAGAATGTAATTTGGACGTATACTTTTCGACAAAATATAAAATTAAAATAATTCATTCAACGCTCTGTTCAAGCCTAGGTTCGGCTAAGGGGGGACTATCCCATCCTATTAAATGCGCTGCAACACATATCATATATTACATCAAGAACGTAATTCCGTATGTTAAATTAACAATACAGTAGTATAAGCGGGCCATGTTTACTCAAGGAAATGAAATATTTAATATTTTCCGTTTCCTCGCTCTGGCAACTTCCCACGTCATTTAACACATATCGCCTCGAGAATTCGGCGGGAATGTCTTAATGGGAATAGAGTGTCTTAATGCTATATACTTAGGTTCTTTCTAGGCAGAAACCTAACCTAACTTAGCAGGGTGGTGGTGGTGTGTTGGTTGCCGCGTGAATTTAAAAAAATGTAAATTTTACATAAATTCCAGGCGGTACGCGGTCGTATGCAGCGTGTATGCAAGTGTCACGGCATGTCGGGGTCTTGTTCAGTAAGGGTTTGTTGGCGGAGACTACCTCAGTTGAGGGTGGTGGGTGACGCCCTCACCACGAGATATGAGGGCGCTTCTCACGTTAAAGTAAGTTTACAATTTTTATTATAACTTTGTTTTTATAACGTGTATTTTGTAGTGGATATTGTATTTTTAAATTTAAAATGAAAAAACAAATATTAACCACATTTATTAAGTGAACAAAGCACAGGATTTTTTTATATTCTCTGTTATTTATTTTTTTTTTGCGAACGCGTTGTTTATTAATATAATTCCCACTTGAATTAATTACTTTCTTTTTTTTAGACTGGTAGACAAAGTGCGAAACATAGTTAGAATTTTAAACTTATTATTTTTGTCATTGTTTGTAGTTGTTGTACTCCATAGATTTTGATTATCCATGCCTCTCTTGTTCCTGTCTTATTTTAATTAAATTATTAGTTTTGAGAAGTGTCCTCGTCTCTCGGTTAAATTGCATACAAAGCTTGCATTCGTGTAGGCTTGAAGTTTGATGTCGATTTATATATTACAGTGTTTAAAGCACTAGAAGAGTCACAGTAGAAATGATAGTTAAAACATAATCAACAACTATTAGTAAAAAAATAAACTAAACTAAACTAGCTTCACGCTTTATCCCTAGCGGGGTAGTCAGAGAGAACAGATCGCCAAACGCTACGGAGCGACAAAGATATTAGTATAAAGTGAAATATTTTATCTTAGAGCTTCACCGGTATATAACAGAATAAACTGAGACGACCTACTGTTAAGACACTTCGTTCTAAAGAACGGAAAAATGCAATGCTCATTTTTGCAAACATATCCTCTTAATTAGAAAATGAAGTTTTCTTTTTCTCCAACAAATGCAGATAATGATTAAATAAAATGATTTCCCTAAGTAGGGCTCAAAGTTATAACCATAGCATGTCCAGTCAAGCATTATTCCACTGCACTGCACTTCAATGATGTTTATATTTTTTAAATATATCTTATAAAAATATATTATATAAAATATGATCCTTCACCTTTGTGCACAAAAAGCAATGCTACATTAGTGTCGTCAACCTTTAATACATTATGAAGTCACTAGCTAAATACTTAGTAAACAATAGGAATGTACTCGTATTTAAACAAAACTTTGCGAATTAGTTACGTAGGCTGCAATTGGAGGGTTAAGAAAATACGATTTTTATATCTTAAACTTATATTAATAAAATTTTAACTTAAAATACATAAATTTTATCTAAGACTAAACTATATCTAAGACTACTGCCTTCAATGTTGGAAGAACAGTAATCTGTTTAAACCTAACTAAATCTAACTTAACCTACGACTTAATTACTCCACGATGGAATAATAAGTGTGGAAACGGAAAAAAATCCTTTCCCACCGGCGCTGTTCACCCGATCTTCTCCTTTGTCAGCGTTTTCGTGCGCTCGGCCGCCTATCAGACGGACATATTATAATATTAAATAAATTTTCCGCCTGTGACACCGAGCGCTATATAACAAATTTATAAATATTCAAAGTCAAGCAACTTTGCTTTAAATAGACCAGTCGTCGTGCGCATTTTTTTTTGTGTAAACTACGTAAATAAAAGTTATATCTCGTGTTTTCCCGTTTCCATAGAATTTCAAAAAATCCTCTCTTAGTGCCTTCCTATATTCCTCAAGGATCTTCCACGGCCAAAGTTTCATCGTTCATTTCGTTTGTGCGTTGGCGTTTTGCATATAATATAGTTAGACTAGCGACCTCGCCTTGACTTAAAACTGCTAATCCAATTGTGATAAAATTTTATATAGAGATACTTGAGGGTCTTGGGATGAACATAGTTCTACTACTTAATATAGTGTTTCAAATTTGAGCGAAAGTGAGACTATTGTTACTAGCTACTAGAAGAGACTACTTAGAGTTTTAATAATCAGAACCTCACTACACTTTCAAATCAAACTAGCCTTAAAGTGTATGTTTTCCAATAAAAAATAATCATTGAAATTAGTTGGCGGTATATGAGATTGCGGGGCGGGATTGAGTTTTTCGTCCATTTGTTGCGCACATAATTAATGAAAATTTAAAATTTATGTGATTTTCTTATGGATACCATTGTCAGAAATTTACCAAGTTAAAATGAAACAAAAAAAAGAATAATCAAGATCGGTTCACCCAGTCAAAAGTTCTAAAACAACATAAAAATACTGTCGAATTGATAACCTCCTCCTTTTGCAGAAATCAATTAAACAAAAATAAAAATTAAACAGAGTGTAAAACCAGTTAAAAATGAAGTAATTAATTGCATATATAATTAAAATTTTTCAGGTTGTGGAAAGGAAGCGAGGTAAAAACATAAGAAAGTTACGGCCAATACACATGGATATGAAGAAACCAAATAAAACGGACTTAGTTTATCTAGAGGACTCCCCGGACTATTGTGAGCCAAATGAAGAGTAAGTTTTTGTTGTACGTTATTATATTCCTTTTTTACGATTCCGTACTTTTTAAAGAAAAAAAAAGATATAAGATCACTCTGTTGTCCGTCTGCCTATTTGTCTGTCAAGACTAATTCTCAGGAAAACTTGGAGATATCGAGTTGAAATTCAAACTATATACTTAGATCTACGGTCCCATGATTTCCTGATAAAAAACATATTTTTATATTTAATTAGAAAAAAGATATGACCGTTCATATGGCAAAAAACATGTATTTCGACACTATAAAGGGAATCACAATTCATAGGTAATTCTAGGTCAACCAGAAGTGTGGTTGACCTAGAATTATGAACTTTGGCAGCTAGTGTCTACAGATATTACTAGTTCAGGAAAAACCTGAAAATGATACATTTTCAGTTAAACTTAAAGAATAATAGCCTTAAAATGGGACTCAAATTTGGTATTAAAGCCATTAGTTCAAATAAGTTATCAGAAGGAAGAACTCTGGCTAAGCTATGTCGGAATTTCAGAAAAAGTTTGAGACCTCCAATTTTTGTACGGTACCTTCGGTGAGCCCGATTCTCGCTAGTCTAGTTTTTAACCTAAAAGTGTTTTTACTGTTGTAAGTTTTAATTTGTTGAAGTACAGTACGTATTGTCCCGGTGCAGGCTGGGCGTGCTGGGCACGCGCGGGCGCACGTGCAACCGCACGTCGGCGGCGCTGGACGGCTGCCGCCTGCTGTGCTGCGGGCGCGGCTACCAGACGCGCGTGCGCGACCACGAGGAGAAGTGCCGCTGCCGCTTCGTGTGGTGCTGCCGCGTGCACTGCGACCTGTGCCGCTCCAAGCGCGACCACCACGTCTGCAACTAGCCACCCTCGCAGCCTACTCATCTTACGGAAAGTACATTTTAATTGGCTTAAATATACAAACAAACTTTACTTAATATCAATTAATATAATTGTAACAGTTACACTTAACCGATGGTAAATTTACTTCTTTTGGTTCCCGTATTTTTATGTACAATTTTGAATTATTATTACAGTACAATAATTATATCCATACATGAGTGATACATATATATAATTTATCTAATTAAAAAAATATTATTCCAGTAAACATTTGCGAACAAGTTTATTTATATATATATATTTTTTTAAATTAACTTTAGTTTATTTCAAAATTACAATTATACAATAAAATGTATGTTTTCCAAATAATGAATAATGACAAATTATAGAAATTAAATTTTAATCTTTACGCACGATCATTTTAAAAGTATAAAATCTGACTTTAAAACTACGTTTCTATAATTTAAATACGATTTATTTCCATGGAGTTCTTCATACTAAGTTACATATTAAGTTAAACTCAAAGACGTTTATTTAGATAATTCTTACACTTCTATCAATTTAAAGTCTGTTAAACGTTAATTAACGTTAACTAATGGTCTTGTTATCTAACTAACCTTGGTGCAATTTATATTTCATATTTCTTACTTTAAGTTATTCATTCATATAATCGTCAAAGGACTGATATAATTACTTAATTTTAGTTGTTTTCTTTTGTAAGCTTTAATTTTTTTTACAGTATTACCAATTAATTTATTTTGTTTTATGTTTTATTGTATAAAGCTGTAAATACTTTTATTATAGATTTTTTAATTTAATTTTTTTAATATAAGTTTAATTTAACTTTGTCGCCTAGACACAAAATTCGAGAAGAATTAATGTCATCTTTAATTAACTTAAATTAATTTAATGAATTTTAATTAATTATCGACTTATGGGTTCGATTCCTATTCAGAGTAATTTATTATTTTTATATTCTCGCTCGGATAGGCAAAGCGCGGCGTTAGGTTTCATCTCTCACCACTCTAGCAACCTATATACAGCGTGAAGCTAATAAAAAGAAACGATTAATTTAATTTATTTGTGTAATTGTATAATTTTAGCATTTTTAATTTGTGGTTTATTGATATTTTACCATTTTGTCAATTGTAAATAGATTTAATTATGCACTTAAATGTACTTATTAGTGTTAAGTTATTTTTACTTTCTACCTCAACTGTGAAATCTTAATCATTTTGAAGATGTGTTTTTAAAAAATTGTACTCGACTATAAATTATTGCAATCAACATTTTTTTATGTGTCTCTTGCCTTAAGAAGTGAATTTATTGATATAAATTATTTTGCTTATATTAATTTCAGTAATTGAAATTAATCTGTAAATGCGATGGTTATGGGTTTGATAATACCTAAAGATAATAAATTATTTTTATTTCCTTGTTTTGGTACAACAAATAACAGTGGTGAGTTCCGCCACATACACCAAATGTCTTAACATTTCTCTGTTTATATGCGATATGAGATGTGAAGTTGAAAAAAATTGACGATTACCTAAATGATAATCGAAACCATAACTATCGATTACGTACAGTTTTTGTTTTACTGCAATAATAATTTTATAAAAGAGTTATCTATAAAATGAATAGATGCTTTTAAAGACTTCATTGACTTATCTGAAAAAAAAAATCGAAAATCAAAACATAAATTATGTGATAAGAATTTTATTTTTTTTAAGATCCAATAACGATTACAAAATAAATACACCTATATCGATATTTTTATCGATTATTATCTATTAATAAAACAGGAAATCGTCGATTTATCGAAACGATTATTATCTATTAATAAAACGAGTTCCACCGCTACGGAGTGTCTTAACACTAGGTTACACATATTTCACCTGCTATATGCCGTATACAGAGTGAAGCAAAAACAAACATTAAATCGAATTGAGTCGAGTAAAAAAAAACGAAACCGATACAACTTCAAAAATCTCAAAATTTATATGTAAATACGTTATAAGTTAGTAATTTATTACACTAGATTGTGATAGCTTTATAATTATTATACAATATTAAAATTTCAATTTCGTAGTAATTGGATAATTACCCGTCTATTAATTATCAATATTTAGATGTAGAATTATTCATGTAAATAGTTCATAGCACTTAACTTTGTTTTGTATTTGTATTTATATATATCTCTATAGATATAAGAGGCTTAGTGATTTTTTTTATTGTTATATTTTATATTTTGTCCGATATTGAGTATTTAAATTAATTATTTCCTTGTTGTATTACAATTATTATTAAATTGAATCGCGATTAAAATTAATTTAATGTAAAAAAGTACTATCTTTTCAAATATTTTTTTATAAAGATATTCTATAATATCTTTCATTATATCCCGATTATTAGTTATCTTGTATGTCTATTTATTCTGTCCCTTTCTATTTGTTCTAATAAAAGTGGGATGATTAAAAAATGAAACTAATAAGAACTATTTATTATATATGTATTTTATTAGAACTCGATGGCTCTCTTTATATCTCGTCTCATAAAATAAAATAAACATAAAATTTTGATTAAAATATAACTATGTTGCTATCTCTTTCTATCTATAAAGTATGAGGGATACAGCAATATAAATATGAATAAAAACATTATTAAAAAAGGTAAAATTTTGTAATTTTATTAATAGCAATTATAGTTTATGTTAACGATTCCTTTTGTACTTAATAATACTAAGAAAGTTACTTTAGGTATGTAAATGTAATGTACGAATTTAGGTCCAATAAAAAAAATGTAGGTTTAATGTCTAACCGTTCAGACAATTCATACCAAATGTTAAAGTTGATTAAGAAATATTATGTATAGTCAGCAACGATTGCAAGAATTTTTAAAGGAAAATGGAATTGACTGATTAATTTTCGCTGCTGACTGTACATTAATAGAAACAAGACCTCTAGCGTAATTTCTTTTCGATATGAAATAATCACTATTTGATGTACTGCATTAAATAAATGTATCATAAAGTCGAAAGTTATGTTTTATTTAACTAAATACACCCACTTATCTGATTATTAGTGATTAAGATAAGAATATTGTTTTTTTATTTTAATCAAAATGCACAATGTTAGTACTTGGTTGCTTCGGTGATAAGAAATTGAATGACATACTGACTGTACGGTAATCGTGTCTGCATAGTATTGTGAGTTGTGACTCGGCCCTGTCCTTGGAATATATGCGCTGTGCGCACACACGCGTTAGGGCTGCTCGATTACAGTATTTTTATTACAAATAATTCTCACAAGTTTTTACGATAGTAGAAGAAGAACTGTGTTGCGAGATATTTTATGTTTTGATGGCATCTCATTCCTATACTACAGTCCTACTTTTTCCATACCTTCTACTTCTTAAATCCCAACAACGGATTTTCTTTTTTTTTATCATTTCATTATAATACACTTACACAGGAATACTGATTCATCCTCTCCAAATATAACTTTGTAATCCTGTATATTTTCCCTATATCCTCTATACATTTTAAGTTATTTTTGCTGTTTATTTGTCTAGAAAATTACAATTTTATTTTAGTTTTTTTTTCTTTATTTATACTCTTAACAGTAATTGCTTGGTAATTGAATATTCAAACTTTTAGTTTCATCCACAACAAAGTTATTGGTTGTCGAAAATGACCTGAACTGGTTCGAGAAAAGGACTTATGCTCGACATGGCGGGGCCACTGCCGTGCTTCCAAATTATATGTTTTTGGGAACTCGACGTTTCGCATACTTTGCATTAGTCCGTGGTCGACCCGTGGCCACAAAAACGAAAACGTCCGGTTTCTAAAAATCTGTAATACGCGATTAATCCAGTTATATAGTTACATTTAAATTATTTGCTAGATAATTATTCTTAGTGACGGAAAAGTGTTCTATTTTTTATATTTTTAATTTATATAATTTGTATTTGTGCTTTGTTTGCGTTTTTAACGCATTTTTTTGTTGAGCATAATCCTAAATCTCTTTTGATCTAGACAATTGAGTTGTTGCTATAAGATGCCCGTATTCAGCAAAAATAATTGTATTTAGAAGATACTACATAAATACTACAAAAGTTTGATATTCATTTATACATACCGTAACCGTAGTAGCTCTTCCTTTTCTATTCGACACTTGACAACTCATTGGTGGACCTGAAGTTTTATTTTTTGAACTTTTTCGTATTGTTCAGTGGCCATGACTCGTCAACCGTACTGTACCTTCAAAAAATATACCACTACCATATCATTAGTAACTTCCATAACGTCAAATTCTTTGAATCGGCTGTAATTAATTCAAATTCCTTTTTCCTAAAGGACTAATAATTTTACAACCTTAACGTCGAACGAGTATCAGCATGAGAGACGTCACTGACAGTGGTAGATCAAAATATGTTTTGTCTCAAGTAAATACAATGCAAAGTAATGCTATAAATTAATATTACCTAAAATAGAAACTCTGCAATTTTTACCTTGAGTCACAAGAATAATTTTATCAAATTTGAAATATGTTAAATAAAAAAATATATATTTATATTATAATTATTTAATTTTAATCATTTTATGTTCTCATGACATGTAGAACATATATTACGCTTAATTTTGTAATACTCCAAACGGATTGTTCACCCAGGGGTAGACTCGTGGACATCTGTTGCAAATTTGCATATAGAACAGCTCCTGTTGAAATAATAAATATTAAATTGTATGATTCTTTGATAGTATCATAAATTTTAATTAATATTATAAAATAGAGAAAACGCATAATTAATCAGCACATTAAAAGCAGGGAGTTCCCAAACTGATCTGACAGGCATTCAGAATTAATAACAATATTCGAATGAAATAAAAATTCTTAACTAATTTTAGTGAAATTCAATATTCTTGAATTTCTTAATCGTATCCAATGTTTACCTGTGAAATAGTGGAGCACCATGATAGGTTCAAGATAAACTCTTTGAGAGGTTATAATTTTTTGTGGAATGTTTTTTAAAAAAAATAGTGACAGCCACAAAGCGTTTCGGACATATTTATATACATTAAAGGACAATAACTATTTTGAAAGACAAATCAAATTTATGTTCACCAAAGTGACAAAAGCTTTATACACAAATAGAAGTATATAGAACACCCTTTTAACCCTTTGGGTAAATCTGTTGTGAGTACAAATGTCCTATTATATAGTATATTATATCTTATATTGTATTAATCTCACAAATTTGTAGTGTTGAGACACAACAAGTTATGCTACCCAACTCGAATTCTTGCGATAAGTGTAGGACGGAATATTTTTACAATAATTTATTTAAGTTATCTATATATATAAAAGGACTTGTGCTGACTGACTGAGGTAAGACGCACGCAAAGCCGTAACCGCTGATGGTAGAAACGAGAAATTTGGGCAGATGTTTAATTTCATATTCTGGACATCCACTAAGAAGGGAATTTGAAAAATTTTAACCCTAAATGGATGAAATAGGGGTTGAAAGTTTGTATGGAAAATTTTATTAATCTGTACCGATTTTTATAAAATTTGAAATTCAGGCTCTTAAAAATATTTCATTGAACACGTGTTTCACGGTTTTTAAGAATTCACCCCCTAAGGGTTCAAATAAGGGGTTGAAAGTTTATATGGAAAAATCTTTAAATTGCCACCGATTTTTATAAAAATTTAAATTCAGACTGTTAAAAATATTTTATTGCACACGTGTTTCGTGGTTTTTTTAGAATTCACTCCTAATAAGCGGGCGAAGCCGCGCGCGCCCTCTAGTCTTAATATAAAGGAAAAAATCAAAATCATAAATGTAAGTTAAAGTATACTACTTACAGATGTATGCTGCGCCTCCAGTCCATTACAAGGTGTTGCGCGACATACCGACTGACTCCTGCTCGGACATTGTTTTCTAGAGTATTCATTTATTGGGGTAGGATTTTTCACCCATTCAACAGCTTCATCGGCACTCACCTAAAATTATTTATAATTTAAATTGCTGAAGTTAAATATCCTTTTTTATTGTAAGAAAATATTATTTTTAAATATTACACACTTATTTATTAGATATTAGCAATATTCATTATTTTAGTAATTAAAATATTACCATGAAAACATCATGTAAGTTGTTGAGCATGTCGAAGAATCGAAGTGCAGCACGATATATAGCAACATTTCTACTAAAGAAACCTTGGCCTATATGGAAACCGAATGGAGCGCGGTTACCCAAATAATGCCTTTCAAAGTTTGATACAAAGAAGTTGAACCATGCGTTTTCGTCGTCATCAGGTGGGCTAAAAAAATATTGATATGTGTCATTACATATGGTAATACTAAATAATATAATTGCTTAATTGTTTACTTACCTATAAAAGCAGGAGTTAATAACTGTACATGGAATGCCTAGTAAATCAGACCACGCAATCATAGGTACAACCCATGGTCCAGGGAGAGAAGCGGTTGGACAGTAAGGAGTGACACAATCCTGGATAGACATATAGTCTAAAGTGTAAGGCCAAAGACCAGGGTTTTGCAATAAAACAGTTGGCCAGCTCATATCGTACTTAAAGTTTGCTTTTATCATCATCTCGAACGATGCATTTCCAGATAATTGAAGCAGAGGAGCCCTTATACCTGAAATATTTTTATATTTTTTATTATGTTATATAATAGAAAGTAGCTACGTAGCAAGTGTGTAATAAGTACAGTTAAATGTACCTGTATAATGTTTAAATAGTAAAATATAAATTTAATTTTCTATTAGGGAAAAATATCTCTTTCCGTAGTAAAGGTATTTTGAAAGTAATAAAAGCACAAACGCAAATGCATAGTGTGCGGAGTTCCATTTCAATATTTCGTGTATAGTAATAATTAAAAAGGGATCTAACAGCATATTCTTAAATACAAATAGTGGTTAAAGGCAAACCTTGTACTGCGCTAGCCGGGATGTTCGCAAAGTGAGCTATTTGGTCCCTTTGATCGTTGAATTCGCTCATCAAAACTTCTTCAGACGCATATCGCCAATACTCTTGATTGCCTTGGTGAGAAATAGAGTTTAATCCGATTTCGAAGCCTCTATTGTAGAGCTCATTGACTAGAGTGTAGTCAGAGTATTCGTGGGATACGAAGAAAGTAGCTCGAACTGGGCATGAGTTTTTGTTTGTACGTTGGTAGAGAAGATCACGATAGATTCCTATGTTGTCTTGTGATACTGCATTGTCGAATGTTATAAGGACGAACTAAAAAATATAATTAAAATGCTTAGAATAATAAAAAAATACTTCTACTTAAAAGTTACTCAAAAGGAAAGAAAAAATAAAATGGATGATTAAATTTATAAAATGTAAAGAATCTACATTTATAGTAACTATTTATATTTGGATGTATTATAAATATTTTTTGTCTGTTTTTAACCAGTCAGCTTGGCCAGTTGTATAAGACACATTTTTTATATGTGTCTTTAGCATAAATCCATATTTAAAATGGTACTAAAAATAATATGAATTACATTTCACCTTATTATATAAGTTAGTGCATTAATATAAAAACCTTGTGAAATTGTATGTTGTAGGATTCATTTGTTATCTTTGAGATAGTGTAACAAGGTCGACTTTGAATAAAGAAAATACGTTACAATTTGAATAGGAAATGGTAGAGTTGGAACTTACTTGTGGAGTATCTCTGGGGTCCAGGTTACCAGGGATGTTGGTGGAAGAACATCTACAGTTAGGGAGTTGGCATGCCGATTCCTGACATGGCTCAGCTGATGGTAGCTCGCCCTGTACACTTGCAAAGATGAAAATAACCACCGCACACAAAACAGTAACCAACTTCATGTTGGCTGAGTACACAGTACACAAAATAACACATTAATTAGATAAACTCACATTTATATTTATTTCATTATCTGCTAAAACAGATATATATCAGTGAAATTTTTGATATATCCTTAAGATAATTGCTAAAAGTAATGTAATTATAAAACCGTTTTGTTTTCTACATTTCTGAAAGAATAATCAAATCATTCTGTGATATTAGTATCACAGAATGATTTGATTCTATTTATTAAGCTATTAACAGTCTTGGCTGATTAAAAGTATTAAATTAACCATAATTAAATGTGTACTAACTGTGATTATTTATGGATCTGTAATTTTTTCGCTAGGACGGTCTCAACTATCAAGATATATGTATAACTAAGAAAAAAATTAACCTTAAAAGGAAAACAACGTCCTTTATTTCAAAAAAATTCTACATACTATAAACTACAACACTACGAAGAATAAAATATGTCAAATATAATCCAATATAATTACAGTGAGACATCAAATGGACTTAAAAATGGACAAGGAGGAAATATTGTCAAACAGAATCTTGTCTAGTAGGTATATTCGTCGTTCTTTTCAGTCGCAGGTAGTGCATTACAGGTTTTATTATTTTATTAACTTACGAGTAATCAACGTAATGTGATTATGTAATTTTTTTATTTTTCTAAAATTATTTTAATTTCTATTATGGAAACTATGCTATAAGTTGCTTTAATCTTTAAACTATTGCCGTGCCAAAAAAAATCATTCACATTCATCCAGTAGTTATCAGTATTTTAAACAATTTGTCTTTTTAGATTTTTATTTGTTTTAAGAAAACTACAATAGAAAACGAGATCAAAACAAAAAAACATTCCTCTAAGTCTAGACCCAAGGTTATCACCTCAAAAAAAATCTATTTCTGTCCAGTAATTATCGATAATGCATGGTAGTTCCCAAAAAAAGTTCACGCATCAGGAAAAACCAAGTGGCGAATTGTACTAGATTTTTGAAAGTTTAATGAAAAAACTATCGACGATGAATATCCAATTCCAAAGATGCAGATGTTGTTTATGACATAAAAAAGTTGTAACAAGCGTATAAGAATTTTGACGTAGCTCGACAAGAACGTATGGCTTAGTCTTTAACGATTTTCAATTTTTTACGAAAACCACAATGAAAATCGGGATTAAAACCAAAAAAATATTTCTCTAAATCTAGACTCAAGGGTATTACCACAGAAAATATCTATGTCTCTCTGGCATTTTCTGCGCGATTTGCTAAATGGTTTTTAGCTTATATTATCGATATACTAACCGAATTAATTATTATTTTTTATCTTTCATGTACAGAATTGATTTTTTATCGTTTTATATAAAGATTATAAATATTTCATACTATAAGTATCTATGAGTTATTTATAATCATTAAATTTTAAATTGTCGACAAATTATCACAAAATAATATCTCATCACATTTTCCTATTTCGTATTGATTAGTTAGATGATGAATCAACGTTTAATAAAAAAAAATGTGACATTATTAATTAACAATTAATAATGTCACAATTTTTTAACCATAGGGTAGAATTATCTTTACAGATAATAATCCACGAATAGATAAGAAAAAGAAATAAAAATAACAGTATTGATTTCTCAGAATGATCACGTCATGATCATTCTTATATAAATATCATTCGTTACTTAGGTCGTATTAGTTACGGCGATTTAAAAAAAAGTGTTTAACAATAATACATTATTTTATTGAAATAAAACAAATGTTTAGATTGTCCTCTGTTTAATCATAATTGAAAAGTGATGAAAATACAAGTTACTTATGATTTAAACACGTGTATCTTTAATGTCAAAACGACTGAAATGTCATCTTTATACTCCACAATTCTTTATTCTCCACAATTCTTTATTCTCCAAGAGGATTGCCAACCCACGGGTATACTCTAGGACATCTGTTGCAAAGTCGCATATGATAAGATAACTGCAAAAATATAAGATATGTATTTATTTGGATATTTTTATAACATCACATATTGAATTCAAAGTCCTCCTGATATCGTTGTTCAACAATAAGAACTTTTACTTTATCGAAGAGGCAATATTTAAAAGTTAGCATCTATAATTAAATTCATTTATATTATTCATCATCATGATGATCATAGAAAAAACATCGATGTTTTTTTCTAACATTATTTCTAATTCTATAATCTGTTGTGTTTTATTGCTATTTCATTTTTTAAAATATAATATTATATTTTGAATTTTATGTGAAGATAAAGCAAAAATTATTCTTACTTGATTGTGATCTCCAATATATGGTCCACAGTTCGAAACACTGCAACTTCTTGGAAGCCTTCGTGGACAAATCCTCTTTGAATATTCATTAAGTGGAATAGGATTTTGTACCCAGTCAATTACCTCATCAGCGTTCACCTGTAATTTCAATTAAATACAATCAATATTGATCATTGATATATTGATTCATATAAAAACTGGACAAGCACGAGTTGAGCTCGCCCACCCAGGGTATAAAAATTGGAGGTCTGGAACTTTTTCTGAAATTCAAGCTTAACTTAGCCAGAGCTCATTCATCTGATATTTCACTTGAACTAGCGACTTTAATACCAAATTTTAGCCCCCTTTTAAGACTATTATTTTTTTTAGGATTTAACCATATATGTGTAGTTTTCAATAAAAATGAAAGTTAAAAATTATAATTTTTTTTCCTGAAGTAGTACTGTACCTGTAGATACTAGCAGCCAAATTTCATAATTTTAGGTTAACCGGAAGTTCTCTATTATTTTTGATGTAGAAATACGATTTATTGAAGAAATCAAGGGACCGCAGATCTGAGTATATGGTTTGAATTTCAATTCGATATCTCAAAGCGTTTTTGAGATATGCTCTTGACAAACAGAGATATGGATGGACAACAAAGTGATCTTATAAGGGTTCCTTTTTTCCTAAAAAGGTACGGAATCCTAAAAATAGTATTTTCTTCTTTCCTGAATATAATCATACTACTTAATAAGTAAGTATATAACACATCCACAATAATACAAACAAAATAAAATTTGGAACATTTTGGTTTTAAATTGTGAGGTGTAAACTTTGTTCCACAGGGATAATAGTAAGGATGTTATTAAGAAGAATTGTATATTTAATTTTTATGTACATGTGAGGATACATTTTGGGGGCACATTTAAATTCTTCTGAATCAATTCTGGATGATTTGAAAAATTTAATTCGATCCATTAATTGGAGCTGCAGTTAGTGTTTTTTTTGAATAAAACTTTTTTAATGTAATTTTTTGTATTTTTTTTTTGAAATACTTTTTTTCCTAATAACTTTTGGATACGAACACAAATGAAAACAAATATAATTAATGTAGTTTTAGTATCATACCATGAAAACATCGTTAAGGTTATTAAGCATATCCAGGAATCGAATAAGCGCTCTGCTAGCTGCTGGACTAACTCTAAAGAATGCCTCGTGAACGTAAAAGCCGAAAGGAGCGCGGTTTCCAAGATAATGCCTCTCAAAATTTTGTACGATGAAACGGAACCAACCATCTTCATCATTTCCTGGACTGAAGTTTATAAATAGTTAGATAATAGCATGCTATTATGTCACAGTACATGTACTGTGACAGTAAAATTGAATTAAATCTTATATGGCATGCGATGGCAGATAGAGAGAACCTAGGTGGTAGGTACATTTTTTCGAATTCTTGATTATACAATTAAACTACGTTATTAGCCGTAATACTTACTTATAGAAGCACGTATCAACAAAAGAACAAGGGATACCCTGCAAATCTGACCAAGCAACAATAGGTAATATCCAAGGGCCGGGGATAGAGGCGGTAGGGCAAGGTGGCACGATGCAGTCTTGAATAGATCTATAGTGCAAAGTGTACGGCCATAATCCAGGATTAGTAAACGAAGTTGTAGGCCAACTCAAGTCATATCTCAATCCCGTAGAGGCCATCATTTGGTAAGTTGCATTGCCAGACATTTGGAGGAAGGGGCTGCGGATTCCTAGTAAAATACGAAAAAAATTGAAAGAAATGTAAGCTTAAGAGTAGTCATATAAAATTATATATTTTTTATGATAAAAGAATATAAAAATATCACTACTTTAATATAAGAATAAATATTCTATAATAAATTAAGTAAAAGTTAGGGAATTTTACCTTTAACTTCTTCCTCAGGAATGTTAGCGAAATGTGCTATTTGAGTTTTCTGATCGCCAAATTCTTTCATTAAAGTATCATAATCAGCATTTCTCCAATATTCTTGATTGGTAACATGTGAAATGGAGTGAAGAGCGATTTCAAAGCCCTGGTTGTAAAGTTCGTTAACCAAACTGTAGTCGGTATATTCATGGCTTACGAAGAAAGTCACTCCAGCTGGACAACTGTTCTTATTGTAACGGTTATAAATCATCGATCGGTAAGTTTCAATGTTTTGCACGTTTATGCCATCGTCGAAAGTTAGAAGGACAAACTGTGTAGAGGAAGAAAAAATAAATATTATTTTTCGATATAAGTTGTGAATTTTTAGAAAGTAAATGTTATTTCGATTATCATGAAATTGACGATGATAAAGCTTTTGTGAATACCTATATAGGTTTCATAAATGTCTAAATTCTAATTCTTCATTTTATAACCACGCAATTACTATTGTGACAAAAATATAACGTTTGTATTTTTATACTAGAAGTTTCTACTTCGCGTTAAATAAAACTCTTTAACCGGATTAATCTTGCATACTTATATTTAGTACTATAAACAAACGCTAAATATTAACTGGAGCTTGAAAACAATAGTGAAAACTGCATTTAAGTCAGTTAAGCCATTTTTGAGATTAGCATGAACAAGCACCCTTACATTAATAAAGGCTCCCAAAAAATAAAAAAAAATACTGTTAAAATAAATTGAGATTTTTTTGGAATACCAATATCGCGACTACAACGGTAAAATTTGTAACAAAGCCAAATATTTCTTCTATTACCCGTATATCGATCAGTCTGCCAATTTTTTTATAGCTTCACGATTTGTCCTGCACATAGCAGAATAGGCAGAGGGAACCCAGGGCCCTAGTGTTAAGACACTCCGTTCTCATTAAAACTTTTGTACTCCACTTTCCGCCGAATTCTGCAAGCATTACCTGTTGATTGTCGGAACTCAACGCCGCGCTTTGCCTCGTTACTAGAGCGAGGAGGAATCGAACATACAAATTGTCGAGTTCACAATCACACGTTAGTGCCCGGACGTCGCGACTGTCTTCATCTGCCTGTTATCCTCTATAATTAATATTATTTGAACAAACTATAAGAATTGAAGCAACTTTAAACATACCTGAGGGGTGTCTCTAGCATCTAAGCCTCCAGGAATATCTACAGAGGAACATCTGCAATTAGGTAATTTGCATACATCCTCATTACACGGCTCCGCTAGTGGTAATTTACTCTCCGCATAAGCAAGAACCGCTAGCACCGAAATGCCTAAAGCAAACTTCATAATTATTACTGATTTCCTATACTCAAATATCGACGTGATTATATTTTTTCGATATTTATATCCGTTTCTAATTTGATATCTAATTTAAATAATCATATTATATAAAATTTTCACTAATTAAAATGAATTGTTGTGAATTTTGTTGTGTACTGATTCGTATCGTTTGATATAGATCGTTGATAAGGTATATGGGACCGGATATAATATTTAAATGATTCATGTTTGACAAAAAATCGGTAAAATAATTTCGAATTGATTACTATTAATTATAGGTACAACAATGATCAAATGTATGTATATCTGTATTTTGGTTAATAATTTTTAGATGTAAATTTTAACCCTACTACTTATTTATATGTATATATTTCAAAGTATCTAAATTAATCTTTTTCCCAACTAATAAGGGAGGGTTATGTTTTTCGCGCGTACCGTATTGTATGTATGTAATATTCTATATTACTTCATATCTCCAGAACCACTGAAAGGATTTCCATAATTGAGGTATCGTTAGTTTTGTCTCAGTAGTCCAAGTGTTTTTAGATAGGTGACGTTAAAAAAAACAAATATAGCGGCTGTTTAACGCCATAGTACTTAGTGCAAAAAAAACGTTTTTTTTTTAATACTACAATATGGGTATCAAATTATATTGCTTAACACAAAAATTTCAACAAGGTATATCATGATAATCATTACGATAATACTGACAAAAATAATATAATGTATTTTTTTATATGGATACACGGGGATAGTAGCAATCATAGCCTACTTTTGTGGACTATGAACGGGTTCAAATCCTCACGATATTAAACTTGAAGGAAATAATAAGATTACAATTTTTTTTATTCTTTAATCATAATATCTCAGTTTATTAGGATTAACAATCGGAACCTATAAGTAATTCTTCAACAAATTAAATCTTTACCAGGAATCCCACAAAATTTAAAGGAGTCCCGACTGCTAATCCTAATAAACTGTTGGGCTTATTTTTTTCTTTTAAATTTTATGCAGCCGGGAGTTTCTATTTTTAAAATGATTTTTTATTTATAATTAATTAAAATTGACGCGTTCGTTTTTTCATGTTGTTTAACAGGTCCTATACTGCATTTTGTTTCACCAATTTTAAGGAGTACCAGTATTTTTCTATAAAATCATTTCAATTTATAATTCATTCCGTTACAATTAATAGTGTAAACAAAGAAAGGTCCAAATCGCAAAGTATAGGTATGAGCATGTAGTGACACATTTACTTCCATTAAAGTTATCATTTAATGGATCTAATCGATCGTTATCAGATAGATTGTCTTTTAATTGTAAGTTCTTTAATATATAATCAATAGATATTCTGGAAAAACACGTTAAAATACACCGACAATGCTAAGATATGACCGATGTACATACCTAGAACATAGAATGAAATATTTAATAAATATTTTTTATCTTCACGCTGTATCCCACACATAGCAGAGTAAGTAGGGGGAACCTGGGAACCTAGTGCTAAGACACTCTATTCTCATTAAGTCACTTTTGTTCCCCACTTTCAGTCGAATTCTGGAGGGCTTGTGTGTTGAGCGGCGGAACTCAACGCTGCACTTTGCCTCGTTACTAGAGCGAGGAAAATGAGAATATTAAATATTTCATTCCCTCAGATGGAAACTGAACCCACAGTCTATCGCACCAGCCTCTAATTGAATTTTTTATCAATTATTTACAGGAAATTTCTTTCCCTTTGTAACGTGTGCGGGATACAGCGTGAAGCTAAAAAAAATATTTTTGATCAAATAGTATGCTTTATTACAAAGTTATATATTTTTTTCATTATAATTAAGTGCAGCGCCATCTTTAAAATTATCCTTGGAGCATGTGTATATTCTCTCCTGTGGCCATGTTGCTAGTTCTATATCTTATACACAGATGTCGCTATTAAAATTTTTTACGATTTATCGCTTTGATAGGTTTGTGTCTGTGTGCGTTCTTGACAAATGGTTTTTTATGTTACAACGACAATTTTATTAATTATTTTGTTTCAAAAAATAACTTTTTCATTTTTGGAAAAATATGTGGTTTCATTTAGAGAGGTGATGACAAAAACACTCTATATACAACTATTTGTCTTAATTGTAGACATTTAACTTTTAAACGAGATTATTTTGTTCTCTACTATTGTCAATGTCCTCAATGCGTCCGTCAGTCGCGTTTACAGTAAGACGCTAATCCGCTGCGCCAAAACGACTTCCACATAATTCCAAGAACTTACCAATAAACTTTCAAACCAAAACCACACCTTCCACCACAGCTTCTTATTTCTACCTACGTAGAAACTACGAGTTATATAAACATAACATTAGGTTAACAAAATAAATTAAACTGTACATTTAAATCACCGTAACAAGCTGGTACAAGAACAAGCGAGAAGAACATATCCTATGTTTTAGACAAGGAAATCTTTGTATAATTAAACTAAAGCAGCATTTGCAATGTAACAAAACGTAAGTTAACCCCCACGTTTTGTGAAACTGACCGCCATTTGATCCCTTCTTGCAGCAAAACAAGTTTAAGGCAACTTTGTATAATGATATATATTATCTTAAGTTTGTTACTTTAGTGTTCAAAGTAAATAATAGCATTTGTATGGCATTTTTAACTCGCTTTCATTAGGTCAGTTGTTAGTAGGTAATAAAATTTAAGAAATTGAATGTGTCCTTTTTGTAATTATTATAATTATGGTATCAATCGAGCTGGTCCGATGGTGGCGGAAGGGTCTGAATAGTATTTTTCACAAGGTTATTAGTTAACAATCAAATTTAGGTGTTTCTAATTTATAGCTCGGGGCTAATTTTATAGCACTTTGTGAGCACTTGGTGTAGAAAAGTGTGTTTTACAGTTTTTGACGTTATAACGTCTTATAAATTGATGAACGCCCGCTGCACACACGAAAAAGTATGACTCATTGTCACGTTCGCCCGCTCTAGCCAGAGTTAAAGTAAGATAGAGCCTTTTTCAAAAGGTACCCCACCCCACCTTTTCTAAAATATAAATTTTATACAAATAATTTCTTTGAATGTAGCAACCTTAATCCTCTTCTTTTGGAAATAAATGCCTTTCTATATGGGTAGTTGTCCCACTGTAAAAATATTAAAAAGGATAGATGCCTGCAGTGCGGGATAGATGCGTTTTATATTATGCAAACGAAAAATCCAACCAAATAAGTGGTATTTCCGCCAAGTAACTTAGATCTAATAATTAAGCCATGAGACCGACTTTACTCTGTATATGGTTTTGTAATCTTCTGCATTTTGTTATATATATTTTGTGTGCAATGTTTTTTTTGTATTCTATTATATTAAAATTGTTTCGGATTTTTTTCGCATTATCTTTGGAATCTATAAATTAAGAATTATTGATTGTCTTTTCATTGATGCTTAGCCTTGATTTACTTTTAAATATTTATCATTTTTTATCACACAAATCGGCTAGAGCGCCATCGTGAATTTTACTAATATAATGTTATCTTTTTTATTTCTGTTGTGTTGCTCTTTCTTAAATTTTTTTTTTTCTTTTCTGGTGTCAGTATTATTTTTCAATATATTTTTTCTTTTTTTAATTATATTTTTTTACTTAAAAAAGGATGTTGGTGACATCCTTTTTTCGTTCAAAGTAAGTGAAGCAGCTTGGTTAGTTCTCTCGATCGGACCCGCAATAAATGAGATGCGTAAATATATAAAGGATAGCAGTAATAAAGGGGACTATGGTACCATTAGGTGCAAAAAAAAAGAAGATCGCTAGTTTCCACCCAATATGTTAAAATTTAATACAGGACAGCAATAAAATATTTATATCATTATTCTTAAAAACATACAATATAGTCTGTGTTGATCGAATATTCTTCAGCCGTCAATGAAACGACCAATATTTTATATGCTGAATTTTTGTTCGTGTAAATTATTGACTTCAGTGGTGAACAGATTTTCGAATTCCATTTTATTAGTCACGTCTTTAACTGTTATTTCTATATATCTCCTTATTTTTTCTTTGGTCATTGAGCTTTATACCACTATGTGTCATATCGACGGATATTTCACTAATCGTTTGCGTCAGCTCCTCTCTTGATTTAATCTCTATTTCCAGGCAACAGTATTCAGAAAAGTGAAACAAATAATAACGACATCGCCTTATTATTACTAAACTAAAGAACTTCCTTTAGGAGCATCTATTAAAAGAGTTATATTAAGACAATCTTTTCCAAGTGATGCTAGAGGTATCTTAACCGGTTGTGGTCTCTTAAATGTAAGTTCTTAAAATATTACCTACATATATATATTTTTTTATTGGTGAATGAACGAAGTTTTAAAATCTTTGGATGTCTTTTTAAATTAATTAAGAGAGGAGATAATCTACAGTAATTGGTAAGCAGAGATGGTTGACAGATCTTCGAGGCCCTGGATATAAACATCTGTGAGGGATGTGTTTACAAGCTTGCAAATAAGATGACGTCCACAAGCATGACGTAGATTTGCGTTAGCTCTGCATTCATTTATTACGACTGAATTGAATCAGTCTGATAAAAATAAAATGTAAGCCATCGCTAGTTATAAAGTAACAAAACTATGAATCGTATTTTTTTATGTATTTTTAAATGTAATGGAGGCCATAGATTTTGCATGATGGTTTCAACATTGCAGACATAACCGACAGGCAAACTTTAGCGTGTATGTGATAAAACTGTACAATTATCGATGCAATTTTGATATTTTATGCCACTCGGTTTTGCTTGTGCGCGAGCATAACCGAGCGTGTGTGATGGTTCTCATGCTTGATGATGGATGCTTGCCTGTCATGGGTCTCAGTTTTAAATAAAGTTTTTCATCCATTTGTTAATATTTTTTGGAATTTATTCTGTTTTGTTTACTTATATTCTACAGAACAAGTGTTTAGCCAAGTACAGCTATCACATCGTCGTCAGGTGTCCTCCATACACCGTCAGGTAGCTCAACTGAGTGTTCATAGCAAAACTGTGCATGCAAACTCTAACGTGTACGAGTATATGAAACTCGGTTATGCCTGCCGGTATAGCCTCCAAAAATTAATGGAAAAAAATTACTCCTTTTCCAGTGATATTAATATAATTTTTAATTAATGTTTACTTACTACGCTATCACGTAAAATTATAGTCACTAAGCCGACTTTACAGATATTCAGTTATTTTTTTAAATATATATAGTTTTATTATTTAATATAATTAAAAAACGGATAGTGTTATCTTATCAAAATAATACTTTTTTATTGGAATAGCACGTTAGGCACTTTAATCAAAACAATAATATATTTTTATCAGCTTTTACTTTATCACACATATTTTTATTTCTTTCGACCCACTTAGAGAGATTACGTTTTGTTTATGCAAGATTTTATTCTATATTGTTAAAACAAATATTTCTTCGTAGATAAATTGAATCACCGCGTACAGCTAAGGAAGTTTGAAGGGAAAAAATACGTGTAATTTTTTTTACAGACGGTGAGGCACAAGCATGCGACTGTAACGATTGTGAGTTCGATTCCCACTCAGAGAAATATTTTTTTTGATATTTTCGTTTAGCCCTAGTAACCAGAAAAAGCACGACGTTGAGTTTCGCCACTCAATACGCTATGCCTCGAGGATTCCGCAAACACTAGGTTCCCAGGTTCCTTATGCCTACATTGCTATGTACGTGAAATAGCGTGAAGCTAAAAAAAATAAAGATTGGTGACCTAGTAATCTATAGCCAAATATATCTTATGTTAATATTTTTTTTATACGATTCAGTAGTTATATTATTTACTCATAGAATATTATAACAGTACATTGAAGCAGAATCAATCATTTATATTACCTTGTTTTTCTTATTTACAATAATAAATAAAAAAAATAATGTGAGGCCGTCGCGGCATAATGTCTGACTTTAAGCACGACGGTTGTAGGTTCGATTCCCACTCAGAGCAAAGATATATTTAATAAACCGCTCAAAACAGCGGCATTGAGTTCTAACACTCAACAAGCAATGTCTCTAAAATTCGTTGGACAGAGATTCTTATTACTAGAATCACAGCGTGAAGCTAAAATAAATTCTTCCTCTATTTTTAGAATTAGATAAATATCATGTCACGTCCGTTATATAAATGCAATTAAAGAAATAAGTGATTAAAATATGTAAGAATAGAAAGAATAGAATAGAAATAGCCTTTATTAACAAACTTAAATGTTTTACAATATATAATAAGATACTTATATCTAGACATCGGTAAATAGTTTGTTTTGCTTCTCAGCAAAGGCCTCCCCCAGATCCTTCCACACTTGACGATCTCGTGCTTTCCTCGTCCATGTTGCTCCCACTGCTGCCTTTATGTCATCTTCCCATCTCCGTAGTGGACGTCCTCTTTTCCGTTTTCCTTCCCTTGGATACCACTCTGTGACATCTTTAGCCCATTTGTCTAACCTACTCCGAATAATATGCCCTGCCCACTTCCATTTTAATTTTTTTACTGTGTATGTTACGTCTATTAATTTAGTCTTATTCCTTATGGATTTTAACCTTATTTTATCTTTTCTCCTTATAGACAGTATACTTCTTTCCATGTTATGTTGACATATTTTTAATTTTTGGATATTTTTATTAGTAAGAGCCCATGTTTGGCACCCATACGTCATGATAGGAAGTATACAAGAATTATATGTTTGGCTTTTTACTTCTAATGGTATATAAGCATTTTTAAAAATTTCTTTTAAAGACCAGTACCTTTTCCAAGACGAGTGTATTCGGTTTGTAATTTCCTTGTCGATCATTGCTATTGGTGAAATAATTTGGCCGAGATACGTGTATTCCTCGACGTACGCTATGGTGTAATTGTTTACAACAATGGATATTTTTCTACTGTTAGTCATTAATTTCGTTTTTGTCGTGTTCATTTGAAGTCCTACTGCATTACTTTCTTTGACTAGTTGATTCAGCATTATTTGTAGCTGGTCCGGATTGTCGGTGATTAATACCAGGTCATCGGCAAATCGTAAATGATTTAATATTGCTCCATTTATGTAGATTCCGTAACTACTCCAGTCGAGATTACTAAATACTAATTCTAATGTAGCTGAAAAGAGTTTAGGAGATAATGGATCGCCTTGTCTCACCCCATTCCTTATTTCAAACTTGTGACCTAATCTTTCTGTTTTTACTCTAGCAGTCATATTGCTGTAAATATTTTTAATCAATCGTATATATTTTTTATGTACGCCTTGGCTCAGCAACGCACTCCAGATGCTTGAGTGTTTCAGAGAATCGAATGCCTTATTGTAGTCTACGAATGCTATATAGTATGACTTTTGGTATTCACTATATTTTTCAATTATTTGTTTTACAGTATGTATATGGTCGATTGTCGAAAACCCGCTACGGAATCCCGCTTGCTCCTTTGGTTGATTCTCGTCTAGGACATTTGTTATCCGTGCCAGAATTATCTTAGAGAAGATTTTGTACATATTTGACATCATGCTTATTGGTCTATAATTATTTATGTCCTCTTTACACCCTTTCTTATGTAAAAGGATAATGGTTGATGATAGCCACTGATGAGGTATTTTTTCTGTGACAATTATTTCATTAAATAAGCAGTTTAAAGCGCCAAGTATAATATCCGATATGCCTTTCAATAGTTCGTTGGATATTCCATCTTCACCAGGAGTTTTCCCACTTTTTTGTGATTGTAAAGCTTTGCTTATTTCATTATTTAAAATAGGTGGAACATCCTCTTCATAAAGATTGTCTTCTAGACTGGATACAAATGTGTCTTCGTTTTCTTTGTTGTATAATTTTTTATAGAAATTAGTCGCTATGTCTGATATATCTGTTCTTTTTGATTTGTTTTTCTTACTTTTGTCTAGCATTTTCGGAATCCAATCTGTTGATTCTTGGAGTTCTTTCAAAGCCTTTTTCAGTCCTCCTGTGGCCTTCATATGGGATATTATTCTTGCTGTTCTCGTCTTTTGTTTATGTTTTCTAATACTTTCTTTGATATCTTTACTGATTTTTGCTATTTTACTTCTATTTCTAGACTTCTGTTGTAGTAATTCTTGACGTTGTATTATTAATTGTCTTGCATTTTCACCTACCTTGTCGGAATTTCTTTTTATTGATGACATCGACCTTTCCGCTTCTTGGAGTTGCTTTTCTAAATAATCGTATTTACTTTGTATAGTTTCTATTTCTTGTAACTTGCCTATTGATGTTTTAATAAATGTCAAAGTTTCGTCGGGTAGTGGAAGATGTATTTGTTTTTTTTTGCTTCCCAAATTTTTCCTAGATGTTTTAGGTGAAATTCCAAAGATTTTCGCACGGACCATGCGGTGGTCGGTGTTGAAATTTAATTGTTTAATTACACTAACATTCATAAATATATTTGGTTTATTTGTAATTATTAGGTCTATCTCATTTTTTACTTTACCATTTGGAGAAATCCAAGTCCACTTCTTGTGTGTTTTTTTGTTGTAAAAACTATTCATGATATACAAATTCTGTTCGTGTACAAAGTCTGTAAGCCTTTGACCATTCTGGTTACGTTTTCCAGTTGTATATGGACCTATATATTTACTTTTGAAGTTTGATATTTTCCCAATTTGGCTATTGAAATCACCTAATATTATTTTTGTGCTATGTGAGCAGTCCAATGTTACCTTCAGTTCATTGTAGAAGCTATCTTTTGTTTCTATATTGGATACTTCAGTGGGTGCGTAAACTTGAATTAGCGATATTGGCTGCTTGTAGCCTGGTAAGGCAATATTTAAAACTGCTATTCTATCAGATACTCCGATGAACTCATCTATCATTGGTTTGAGATGCGCTTTCACTATGAATCCAACTCCATATTGGCCAGGAATCTCGTTCTTATAGCAGAGTAGATAATCGCCGTGGTCTTCTATCTTTTCGCCTGAACGTCTTATTTCGCATAAGCCCACTATGTCCCATTTTAGAATTTGAAGAGCTTGTTCTAATTCGTGTAATGATTCGGATGATTTTAAAGATCTTGTATTTAAGGTTGAAATATATATATGTTGTTTTTTACGTTTTGATTCTGGGGGGTTGTGGTCAATAGCCCCACGGTGACCAGCCGGATTGGGGATTTGTAAGGTTTTTATTTCTTTTAATTGTTCTAGTTGAGATTTTCCTCGTTTACCGATGTCCAATAGTTCCTATGCCTTAGATGTTGTTTTCTCACTCAAAGAGTGTGATCTGCACCTCATATACGCAAATGGATCTGTTTTTTGAAGTTTTGCTGGAGCTAAGATAGGTTTTGCAGGCCCTTGATGCAAAGACTTAAGTGGAGATACTGAATTGTCTCGCTTTCTTTTGTCTTTCTGTATTACTATAAGCTTGTTGTTTTTTATATAAGCTTCGTTACCCTTCTCCTTTTCCTTATTAACTTGTTGCTGTAATTCCTTGCGTATCATTAAAGTCTCTTTCGATAAATCTTCAGTCACATAAGTATTTGGTGGCATTTTGTTTTTGCATTTTAGAATTTCAATTTTTTTGTTGAGCGTAGTAAGTGAGATTATAATTGGTCGTATCTTACCTGCATTTGTTCTTCCGATTCTATGAATTTTGTTAATATCATATGATTCCATTTGTATATTTAGTTTAGAAAATATTTCTGATATCATATTGCAAAGATCAATGTGGCTTTTTTCAGTTTCTTTTATTCCATGGAATATAATATTATTCTTTCTGTTCATATTTTCCAAGTTAATGATTTTTTTATTTAATATTTGTATTTCCAATTTAAGATTTTCGTTTTCTTCTTTTAACGGTTTAATCTTTTCATCAATCATTAGCATTACTTTTTCAGATACGGAGTTGGTAATTGGAATAGTTTGTTTTTCGAATTCTTTTTTCATCATATTTAGCAGAGATGACATATCTGAACTTAGTATATTCTGTGGTGTACTCATTGTTGCAAATTCGTAACGTGGAACGAAACGTTTTTATTGTTAGGTTGGTAGCTTTGAGTTGTGAAGTTGACAGTACTAACTTCGTGATTGTTTACAATTTGCTAATGCAGTTGTGATTTAGCAAATTTGCATATATAACGGCTAATCAAAGCTTGCACTTACTTCAAAATTTAGTAATTAGAAGTATATTCTTGTTGATTACTTGCGTTACGTGTTGTCACTTCTTAGTTATTGTGAAATTTGTGGTTCTAATACGTGAATTTAGAATATATTAACACTTTTTTAAATAAATACAGGGAGCGACCCGACTTTACGTGTTGTGTGTAAAAGCACCGGAAACGGAAAAAATATGTAAAGTAGCATAAAAAACATAGAAGCATAGTAAACAATATGCAGAGCGATTTTGATATATTTATATGTAAAGTTATTTTTTAGTCTTTGACTTTTAAACAGGTTAGTCGATATATTCGTAACCAATTTCAAAAAGGAGGAGCCTAAAAATAACATGCTCATTAGATTAGTCATAGTCATAATTAGATTCTGCACTTTTTAAAAAAAAACGAAGAGACAAATAATACGCTTATAGCGGTTTTTGTGAACTACGCTATTTAATAATATTTTATATTTTCAATTATGGAGTGAAATTAAATTTCCAAAATTTTGTGGAATAATTGTCCAAATTTATTTACACTTAAGAAGATATACAAAGAAAATAATTTTGCACACTCACAGAAGGAAATAAAGAAATTTAAAGAAATACTAAAAGAAACAGATAAGCAAAACAGATACGTATTAGCAAGAAGATAAGGCTTAAAATTGAATACAAGCAATGAGTACAATATTTAAACAAGTGAACGTCGCAAGCGATAGTAGCCGACTCTTTACTCGTAGCTAGCAAGCAGACTACGTCACGCACAGCAAAAAAAACTCGAAACAAGTTTGTCATGCGAATGCGCTGCGTGCGGATGAATATTAAATATAAATATTAACAATTTAGTTTTAAGTAAATTTGAAAATAGAATGTAGTGTAAGTATATAATATTAATATCGAATGAAATAGAAGTTTACATGTATTATTATTATTATTATTATTATTAATTAATTTTGTTAAAAGATAATATTCACTACAGTACTCCCCCCCAGAGACCTGGTTAAGGGCGATAGTAGTCTGGAAATCTAACTCTTCTTCCGCTTCGTGTCCGCTTTTCAAGTTTCTGCTCCACATCAGACTGAGAGATTGCCTTTGATGCAGTAACTGGTCTGTTTGATACAGGAACGGCCTCTCGCGTAACATATGCGGGCTTGAGCCTGTCCACACTCACGTTGTTAGGCTTACCACATATGTTTATCTGAAAATATTTAGGCGTCCTTTTAAGAACCTTGTACGGGCCTGCATATGGTGGTTCCAGTGGTTTGCGGACGTGGTCCTGCCGTAAAAAAACA